>JANBXA010000730.1:15670000-16270000 GCA_030556225.1 Cricetiscus sungorus
CTGCACAGGGGAAATGTCACCATCTCATGCTCTGGTTGTGGAAGCAGAGTATACCAGTTGTGGGAAGAATAGAAATCACAGGGAATATGATGCAGCAGAAAGAACGTGGGTCCTTTGACATTAATGATATGAGCCAATGACTTGAAATGTTAAAGCTGTTTGTTTGTTTTGCTTTTCACTTCACCATCTAAATGCATGCCTAGCCTTGGAGTTACTATTGTAATAAAGTAAAGAAAGAGTGAAGGGTCTGGTCCATGCTAGGCCCTATAGTGTGCATTTGCTTCTCCTTTTCCTTTTGATTGTATGTTGCATGAGGCCAACAATGGAAGAGTAGCAAATTTAACACTGGACACTATGCTTCAGGAAGACAGGACAAACTGTACAAACTGGAAGAGGAAGGACATTAGCCTGATGAATCAGCTAGAAAGTGTGTCTTATATTGATACTATCTTTTCGTTGTTATGTAATATTTTTAGTAATTATTTGAGAATTCCGTACATGCATACAATACATTTTCATCATGTCCACTTCCCAGTTCTCCCCATAACTTCTTCTGCTACTCCAACCCTCACTTTACTTTACTGCAGATGAATGTTGGCATGCTGTCTTACATATGGCTCCACATCGTGATCAGAGGGCTCACTGGAGGTGGCATCACTCATAAAAATCAGAGGAAAGACACAAATGAATGCTAACTGAGTGTTCAATCTAGAAACTTTTTCATTTCTATTGAAGCCTCTCTTACAAGCAGTAGGAGAAGGGTTGGGGAGTGCCATTATGAAGATGCCTAAAGAACGACACAGCAACTGTCAGAAAACTTTCACTGGACTATCCTGAGCTAAAGAGAACAAAATGCTTCCAGTGTGTAGGGACCAGGAGTGCTCGGTGACACTACAGGCAGACAAAATTTGGTCCAACTAGGGGATGGGGGTGGAGGTGGGGCATGGGCAACTCTGGAGCCCTTGGAGGTAAGCTGTTTTAGACGAAGACTGGCTAGAGGACTATAAGTATTCAGGAATAAGATGAGGTGCCTCTCCTGGCAATCTGTGAAACTCATTTATTCCAAAGTTGAGCACTTAATTATTGAAGCAAATGCTACATGAGGCACCAAGGGGGATGAGTAACTTCTGAAGATGCTGCCTCTGGGATGGAAATCACCTCGGATGCCCTCTGCAACTTTAGAAATCATGAGTGTTTGACATTTTTATTTAAACAGATTTTGAAGACATTTGGGAAAACATAATTGGCATCAACAGCAGAGACCTTCACTACTGTCAGATCAATGCTTATACTCACCTAAATGTTGCCTCACTTTGTGATACTCAATGGACATAGCAAAAAGAGGGCACGGCTTATGTTCATCTTCCCAAACTTGAAGCAGATGCTTCCTATCTCCTTCCTGAGGGAAATCTTATTCCCTTTATTCTCACACAATCTAGGATGTAAGCTGAAATTCTGGGAGAGGTCGGGTCAGTTCAGTTCTCATGCCTTTGAAAGTTTGAAAAGGTAGCCATGTGCTCATCCAAGGCCTCTCAGTATTTGCATTTCTAAGCGCTATAAATTATAAGCATTTGTTTTATGAAACTTGGAAAGATTACTGTTTGTCTCAAATTACACTGGTTCTGCCGGCATCCCACAAGAACACAGAATGGTGGAGCATATGAGATAGAAACCTGACACTCAGTTCTCTGCGATGTGTTAAACAGAGAGAAAAAAATGTACTGCTGTGCAAAAAGCTGGATAATCAGTCTTGAGCTGCAAATTAGAAGATTAATTCAGTCAAAAAGACAGGAATGATATGAAAGGTTTCTGTAAATCTGAACCTCTGAGAGAGTCCAGGAGCAGCAGGCAAGGGGGTAACATAAAACCAAATACTTTTAACCCTACCTGAGTTACGTATTTGTTTTAATTTTATTTATTTAGCAGCGGGGATTAATTCTAAAGCTTGGTGCAGGCCAGATCTGTGCATGACCACTGAGTTGCAACCAAGATATTGAGTTTATAATCTGGATTGAAAGTGGGGTTTGTGCAGATCCATAGCTTGTGTCAAATTCTCCTAATGTGTTGATGTATGTTTGGGGTGTTAGGCAATTGATGTTTTTATTGTTGACTTAAAAAAAAATAAAACTATTGCAGTCCCTATCATGTAGAACAGTGTTTTCCATGATTGAAAAGTAAAGGGATAAAAAGAAAATGATGGTCTTTTCCAATACATTAGTTTCAAAACTAGAGCTTCACCACACAAGCAATTTTTATCCCATGGTGTTTTCTCAGGCCAGTCCATATATTTGAATGTCAAAATAATGATGCCTCTAATAGCAGTAGGCCACGAGAACCTTAACGAGCCACCAATGAGGCTGCAAGAACCTGAATAAGCTACCAAAGAGAAATTCTGCAGATTAGCCTCCTAAGTCCGACCCAAACTCCCACTTCCTACAAAGGCCTTGTCTTAACCCGATTTACCAGAGGTGATATCCCCAGACTCCCATGTCTCCCCAAAGAATTCAGACACAGTGTATCACTAGCTAGAAGAGATCTTTAACTCTTGATGAAATTGAAGTATGTGTAGAGATATTCTTTGATTAATAGCAAACTACTTTAAGAAGCAAAATTTAAAAAGCTTTCTAATTTCCCCAAAACTTATTTTCTTTACATTTAAAACAAAAGTGAATTGCCAGTGTAAGAGCCATTGAGTGACTGAAGATTTAATGTGGACCAGTGGCAGCTCAGTGACAAAGGTGCTTGGTGTCAAGCCTGATGACCCGAGTTTAATCACTGAGGCCCTTTTGATGGGAGGAGAGGACTGACCATTGTACATTGTCTTCTGATCTTCATGTACATGCTACACACACATGGGGGTGGGGGGATAGGGGAGAGAGAGAGAGAGAGAGAGAGAGAGAGAGAGAGAGAGAGAGAGAGAGAGAGAGAGAGAGAGAACTCACTTTAAAAAACTTAACTTCCCTCCAGAGGCAATGGAAATTGTTTACCCTGATGGTTTTCCAGAGTATGTACTTTGGGACTAGAAAAGAGACTGTTCGTAATTAGTAGATAGGAAACCAGAGACTTCTTGCTTGCTCACAGCCTTCCCTGGCAGTGATTCATCTCTGCATTGCGCTCTTCAATAGATAATGGAATGAAATCCACTTTTGACTCCCAGAAGTCTGCAGATGTGTGGCTCCCATGAGCTCCCGTGGCTTATTCTTACAGGATTGTAATGCCAGGGGACAATTGACAAAGGTGATAACGAAGCAATCTTAGAGGGATGGGTCTTGGATCTTTCCTGTGGACCCACTCCACTTCTGTTTAAAGGAAAACCTGTCCTGTTTTATAAAAAGAACTTCTGCAAGATGGTTTTACAGTTCTCTACACAGGAAAAAAGAAATGTATATTGAACCAAAATCTCTCATAGTTCTGATGAGATCATCTACCGGAACAGTTCACGGGTGGTGTGTAGCCACCCTCTGTGACAGCACTGTTCTAAGCACAGAACCAATTAGCCCTCAGCCCTTTCCTCCCCATGTCTTCCTCGGCCCCCACCATCCTGCACAAGTGCTCCCATTAGAGATATTTGCTATATTAAGAATCTGAGTTCAGAAGTTTGGGAGACCGCCCTGGGTAAGAGGGCTTGCTGCACATGCATGAGGACTTGTATTCAAACCTTCAGTGCCCACTGATGTGGCAGCAAGTACCCATGACTTCTGTGCTATAGGGAGCAAAGACAGATGGATTGCTGGGGATTGCTCATTGTGAGCCTGACTCCAGTGAGAAATCCTGCTCAGGGAATAGGGAGTTTTAGAGCAGATTATCCTATGTTCTCCTCTGGCCTACACGCTCACACATGAACACACACACACACACACACACACACACACACACACACACAATAGCATACTTTTGAAAAGAATCTGGATTCAATATTGCCATACCTCACACAGGGATCAGAGGTACTGTTTTAGGTGTCATAGCTCTGGTCCCTCCTCTAGCCATGGCTTCTTTGGACATGTGATCAGGAGCCAGTTGCCTCCTATGGCAGAAACCCCTAACACCTCCCTCAGAACTCTGTTGAGAAAGCTGGCCATTGAAGGCAAACACCTTCAATCCCAGCACCCAGCATATAGACAGGAGGGTTCTGAATTTACTGGCAACCTTAGTTACATACTAAAGTCATGTCTGAAAGAAGAAACAGTTGATAAAATTCAATAATGCACAGAAAATCCTTAATTCATCATCTATGCACAGTCAACCTTTGATACATGTTAGATAATACCCATAGATTTAGACATTTAGCTGTGATCTGTTTGGGGAAAAACCATAGATAGTCCAGAGAGCTGGCTTTTTTTATGTACCCTCAAATCCACATGATCTCAAAGGTTTTATTTGACACTGGTTCATGTGAAGCCTGATTGGTTTCCTTTGGTGCCTGTGTCATTTCCTGTAAGCCCCAACAATTCCCTGGTGCCTTGGCAAGGTTCACGTGGACAAAGGGAGAAATAACCTAAGGGCTTTGGAAGAAGAGCCTCATTAAGACACATGACAGGAAGGCTACAGTGGAAAGAGCAAGGGTGCCAGGAAGATGAGCACCACAAGGTGATACTGACTGTGGGAAGCTGCTAGACTTGCAATTGGTCCTGACATGGACACCCTGAAATGTAGGGTCATCAATGGAGGCAGGCGTGGGGCTGGGCACCTCAGGAGCATAGTCACAGGCAGCCTTTGTACTGAAGAGGTTTGCTCAATGCCATTTCAGGAGGCTTCATGGTATGCTCAGGTGTGTTGGGCAGGAGTTGGGGGGAATACACTCCCCTGCTATTCCTCTATGGTCCAAAGTGCTAAGGATCAGAGGACATTCTAAAAGGACTTTCTAGGTTACATCACATAATGGGCACAATGTTCTCAGTGTGCTAGGAAAGTACCTAGTTTCCCATATGGCTGGAGTTTCTGCATAGTCAGTGCAGTAGTTGGAATGCAGAGGCCTCAGACACGGGTACTGTGATCCTAGTGCACACATGCGCTAAGAGCTAGCAAGCATGCATCTCTGCCTCTCCTGACTTTATCCTTGCCTCTTGCTCCATGCAGTTTCACTCTTTTGTTCTAGATCCTTCACAGTTTCACAAGCAGATTTGGAATACATAAAAACTCACCAACACAAAATACTGAATGAGGTATTTATGAAACAAAATGGGAAGGGAGTTTCCTCATATTTTTAAAGAGTATGTTCATGTGTGTGAGTGTGTGCATAGACAAACAGGAAGGAGGGATTGTCAGTTGATTCAGCTGCAGCTGTGGAATCAGAAAGAACATTGCTTTCCAAACTGCCCCCTGGGGTTGGGGAGTCGCTGAGTTGGTAAAGGGCTCTCTGCAGGAGCTTGGGGACCTGAGTTTGGATCTCAGCACCCACATGATAAAGCTGTGCTGACCCTCAGTGCTGGGGAGCTGGAGACAAAGCATCCCTGGTGCTCAGTGGCTAGCTGGGGAGCTGAATCTGTGGGTCCAGATTCAGTGAGAGACTCTGCCTCAAAAAATAAGGTAAGTAGTGAATGAAGAAGACACAGGGGCTGACCTTAGCATGAATGTGCACACATGTATTTACATACCTACATACACATGTGGGAGTGAGCGTGCGCGCGCATGCACACACGCAAAAACACACACACACACACACAATTCCTCAGAGTAAGCCTCAGTCATTATAGTATGCTCCAATCAAGCAGATACAATTATAATACCTTGACATATTGCCATAAAAGGACCAGAATTGATATCAAACCCAAACCACCAGTTCCTTCAGGAAAATTACACTTGTGATTAAATATTCTTCCCAAAGAAACGTCGGCATAGAAAAATTACTGTGATTTCAGGCCAAAACATGGGTTGTTTGCTCACCACCATCAAGCCTTGGGCACAAGTTTTCCTTGAAAGGCTCAAGGTCCTGTTTCCCAAGCTCAGGATGGAACAGAGCAGGGAGGATCTGGGTGCTCATCGGTCCTGACATCTAGTTTTACACTTGGGGACCTGAAACACTGGAAGGGTTAACTGACATGTAGGTGATGCCCAGTTATTAATTAGCTAAGCCAGGAAGGAACATCTCTTAGGTCATGGTTCAATACCCTTTCCCCCCCTACAATGTTGCCTCCTTTCTTGACAGAAATGGAACCTGCATCAAACGTCTCCTGAGAGATGTCATGTGGAACGTATATATACATGATGCATTTTTATTCCACTTTGAGAAAGATGCTGCCAAGCTGCTCCCTGGGGAGTGGAGCCTCTGTGAAGAGAGGAGGGATCTTCTGTGCTTGGAGATCACAATGAATAATCATTCCTTTCACACCTAGACTACATCCCAAAGGCCACAGCCACCCTGGGGGAGATGATCACGTGCAGGGGGGCATGTGATCTGGCTAAGGAAGAAACCCCCTCTGAGAAAAGTAGAGGAGTAGAGCAGTCGGGGGGCACTGGAGAGGGATGAAAAACAGGGAAAACTAGACGTCAAGAGAGAAACCCCATCATTTAGTTTGAATCAATATTATACTATTTTTGTATGTGTGAAACATCTGTTTTTATAGCCATTGAGAGACCCATAAAGAATCAGGTAGATGTCTTTAGATGTCTTTTGGCTAGGCTAGGCTTCGGGGCAGCAGGAAGGGTGAGAGGGGCCTTCCAGCATCTTTTTGTGTGTGTGTGGTTTTTGTTGTTTTGTTTTTCTTTTTTTCTTTCTTCCTCCTTTTTTTTTTTTTTTTTTTTTGGTTCTTTGAGACAGGGTTTCTCTGTATTGCTTTGGAGCCTGTCCTGTAACTCACTCTGTAGACCAGGCTGGTCTTGAACTCACAGAGATCTGCCTGCCTGTGCCTCCCGTGGCCTGGGATTAAAGGCGGGCTCCACCACCACCTGGCCTGTGTGTATGTGCTTTAAATTCACTAAGCCACTGGGAAGAAGAGATCTGTGTAGGAGAACAAGAGTCTAGATGGGTTCAGGCCAAAATAAAAGCATTCAGAAAGAGACAGAGTTGAAATGCCAGTGGGACAAACACCAAGAATTCTGTGCCCACCTCAGTGAGGAAGGGTGCTCAGTTTCTTTACGGACAATGCACTCTGATCTCCTCATGTTTAGTTTCTCCTTTGTAAAACATTTAAAATAGCAAAAATAAATTAGCTATTTATTGAGATAAGCCTCATTCTATTGTCCAGGCTGATCTCCATTCCCAAATTGAAAGGACCACCTGCTTCAGCCTCTTCAGTAACTGGGAGTGCTGCTATGTGCAGCCACACCCATTTCTCTCTGTTCTGGAAGTCTTGGTTTCCACCACCACACCACCACACCACCACACCACACCACCACACCACTACACCACCACACCACCACACCACTACACCACCACACCACCACACCACCACACCTCCACACCACCACACCACCACACCACACCACCACACCACCACACCACCACACCACCACACCTCCACACCACCACACCACCACACCACACCACCACACCACCACATCACCACACCTCCACACCACCACACCACAAGTCTAGGTATTCTCGGTACACTGAAGTTCCTAATAAAATTATCTTATTGTTCAGATGCCAGTGGATATTATAACACATAGTATATCTCTTCACGTAGTAGGTGGCTTGGGTACCATGCAACTTTTTGCTACAGGACTTAACCTAGCACCCATGTAAGACCATGTGATAGGTTTGCACAAACCCAGGAAGCATCTTGCTGGGTTTTCTCCCGCTCACACTGTCTCAGAGCACCCAGAATCTCAGGAAACTCACTCAGATCTCACCTCTAATTGATTATGGCTTTTTTTTTTTTTTTTTTTTTTTTACCCACCTTGTAAAGAATCTTTTCAGCTCTCTCTGAGAACAACACAGTTTGAAATGTAGATCTTCCTCCCCTCCACCTGAACACAAAGCAATGCAGTTACAGTAAAAGATGCATCCTTCCTCGGAACTAGCCAACATTCTTTCCAAGCTAAGTCCAAAGACGGAGGGAGGAGAAATAAAAGCTAGGTCTCGATGAGGTGTGAGTCTCACAGCCTCATGTCTGAATACATACAGCTGCCTGCCGTGGTTCAGAGGCTCTTTTATCACAACCGCTTCCAAGCTCCAACAGCTTCCAGAGAGTTCCACATACTGGCTTGGAGGATGATTTTTGCCCTGGGAGAATAGTCCTCTTTTTTAACCAAATTTTCATTTACAATTTCGTCACGAAGAACACACACACCCACAAAAATCCAAAACCATTTCTCCTCACACAAAAAGTAATATTCAATAGAAAGAACACACATCTTTCAGCTAATCAAGCATGTGAGTTCCCACAGGCCTTTGCAAACCCAACATCAAAAGCAGCTTGTGTGGAAAGTGTCCCCAGGTGACAATGCAACCCAAGAGACACAGAGGGACCACACCTTCTCGTGAAAACTGTAAGAAGAGAAGGACATCACATTTTATTTACAAGAAATAGGATTCTGGGCACAGATTTCTATGTCATATAAAACCTTCTCAGGCGACGCCTGCTTACTGTCTTTTGTTTTTAAGACACAGTTTTGGGTCGAAAACGTGTCATTTTGAAGTATGGACTTTCAACAGTCCTCCTGTTCTTATCAAGTTGTGATAAGTTGCTGTTATTATTACTAATTTTAAGCCCAGGACTCTGTGCTTCCACGGTATTCACTCATAGTGGCGTAAGCTTGGACAAGCCTTGAAAAACATCGCTCCATTACACTGTTCATCTAAACTAAAGTACTCAGAATTCAGTATCAACAAGCACCAAATGACCTTTCTAAACACACCTAATTTACTGCATCTATTTGGTTTATGATAATAAACAAGACCTCTGCAGTGCTTTATAATAACATCAACGCCTTTCAAACGACTCTGAACTTAATGGCCAATTTTAGAGCATTAAATGTTGCTAACAATCAATTGACTGGATATCACTGTGCTTCCGTTTATGAATATCAAATTATATAGGTCACGGCGTTATCTTTGACGGCTAGTTGCAGAATTTTTACCGGTGTTCTGTAGAATAATTGCTAGATACTTGATCACAGTAATTGTTTTTTATTAGAAGTGAGAAAATTCAGACGTTCTGAAGGTCTGGGGCTTTCCCTCAGATACTCTCTCTAACTTTCCTCCCTCAGGATCAGGTAATTAAAAGGGTATTGATGCAGAGGGAAGCGAAGCACCACATGGCTTGGCAGTGTTTCTGTAAAGTTCTGTCCTGTAGCTGTGGATGCAAACTCAAGCTGGTCACGTGCAGAATTGCAGCATGTCAGCCCACTACCCCTCGGCACAGCCAAATGTTTCAGCAGCTGCCCTTTTGTCCTGTTTCTTAAATAAACAAAGAACAGATACAAATTAATGACCTAAATTTATGGCAAAACACACTGCCTTCCCAGAGCAAACAGCCTTAAAAGAACAGATGCTAAACTAACGTTTCTTACCCACAGACCCCCCCAGAGATCATTCCGGAGAGCACCCCTAGTCCATAGAAGTGAAACTAATCGTGTGTTAAAATGTAATGGTTTTGTGCAATGTCATGTTCACAAGCCAATTTCACGAGCTTCCGGGTGTGGTCAGTGGGGTACCCACGGTTTATTTGGTGGTCTGATGCCCCTCTTTCTGCTCCAAGTGTCCTAACAGCTTTATTTCACTTTTACATTTTATTTGCCTCCCCCGCCAGGAAAGATCAAAAGGCCATTTTCTTCTAGGATTCTAAATAATATGGTTGGATTTGGTTGATAGCATTCTCACTGTGACTTCTAAGATTGTCAGGACGGTAGAAAACCTTGGTTTTAATGTCTTAATGGTGGTATGAGATATTTTTCAAAAGATGGGTTATTTCTATGGAACTTAGTACAAGATTTGTTTTCTGCATTTTCCCTTGCTTTCTGCTTTTCCCACTGCCAGCCACACATCATGCCATGCCCCCCCCCAAATGATGAAACCTGAAAGCCTCACTGCTAACTTTGCATTCAGGAATGGAGCTAGGTCACCTCCAAGCAGTCATCAGAGTGAAAGGTACAACGTGTTCATTGGCCACACGCCGTGCACTCTCCTTATCCCACACTGTACAACATTTCCAATCTTATTCAATAATTTAATATACATTTTCTTGTCAAGCTTCTTGGCAGCCGGCTATGCAGCTTGCAAGATGGACCGAGAATGCTACAGGTGGGCTGATTAGCGGGTGGCATTTCTGAATTCGAGCAAGCTGTTAGCATTATGTCTGTTTGCTTTAGGTACAGATGTGAAATGATTTGACAGTAGATTTCAAAAGTGTGTGAGTACATTTTTTGTATGTCAAACTATGGAAATCTGTGTGTGTTTTTTTTAATTTCACACATTGATAGTATGTATTGTATTTATTAATTTCAAAAAGTGTATGCCACTGGCATGGCATAAAAATTAAAAAAGCAGTATCCATAATGTATAAAATGAACAGATTGGATAAACATCCCACTCCCAGTTAATCAGAAAGTTTTATCTCGTGCTTCAGAAAAAGTCAGAGGTTGGAATATCATAGCCAGAAATGAGAATCTTTGCAAAGTTTGTTTTAATTGGTTTTATAGTGTGATGGCGATTTAAGAAAAAAAAGGGAAAAAAGAAGCAAAAGGAATAACAACGACCACACACAACAAATGGCGTGTAGAACATTTGCCAGTCACATTAAGTGACATCTGCCCTTGTCTAAAATTTCAAAGGTGATTTCAGGATTTATAAGGCAAAGTCTGCTTGACATATAAAAAGAAGAGTTAAAATAAATCTCAGGAATTTAAAGTTCCATGTATGCTTAGGCTACAGGATGAATGTGAAAGCTGAGACGCTGGAGCTAGTCAACAGCCTGGGTGGTTTCTACAGGGAATTCCAGGTGACTGGGGCAGAAGGGGCTTTTGGCTGAGGGGTCAGGAACAGCAGTTGAGGAGCTCAAAGGGAACATTCATGATCAAGGCTGGTGGGCGCGAGTTCACTTTGAAGCTACGGACTGTTAGGATGGCCTATTGTTCTCTAATGTAACTCCTTCCCTAGTCTTTGGAGAGTCCATTGTTAATACATCTAGCCTCATCTCTACCCATAGGACTCTGTAGAAGCGGTAGATGGCAGAAAGCCTCCATCCTCCCCAGTGTATTGAGGGGAGAATTGAGCCCGGTAGAAGCTGTACTAATCCATTATATATGCAGGCTGTGTGCACAGGAACACAGGGAGTGGAGAGGACCCCAGAGAAACACAAGCTAGAGCCCTAACACCTGTAAGGTGAAGAAAATGGAGACCTCTGGGTAAAAATGCCACTCAACCCATCACCTGTCATTACAGCTAGTGCTAGGCAACAGGAGAAAGGCTTTCATTCTGTCTCCATCATTACCACAATGTAAACAGCACTAGGCAACCTTGAAGAATAGCTAACATGATGCTCCAATTTTACAGATGAAGACCCATGGCTTGGAGAGGGAATGTGTTAAGGTATTTTACAAACAGATTCTATTTGTTCATTTCGGCAGAGTTTGTGGCAGGCTGAAAAGGCCGGTTTCCCCAGGGATGGAACAGATGTGGGAAGAGCCATTTGCTCATGGCCACACAGGTGGACTTCCAGGCTCCAAGTTTTGCTTAAGGTGAAGTTTTCAAGATCAGATCCACTCAACATTATTTACTGGGCATTCGCTCTGTGTCACACTCCATTCTGTATGCTGAGAGTAAGCAGAGAATAAACTAGAGCAGTACCTCTGCCCATAGGAGCCTACTTTCTGGTGGGAGAGACCAATGATGCACTCAGACAGTATCTAGGGTGGTGACAAGAAGAGGAAAGACTACAGTGGACAGGAAGTAACCAAAGATGACATCAGAAGTGAGGTAGGCTGTGCCCAGTAAGAATCCCTTTGAAGGGAAAGAGGCAGCCACCTTGATTGGGTACTCAGACCAAAGGCATGGCTGAGTACAAAGTCCTAAGGTGGAACCAGCCTACTGAAACCATGAAACAGTGAGCTGGCTGGCTGGGACAGCAGGAACTGGGAGACAGCAGACAAGAGGATATGTGAGATGGAACTCAGGGTTTGGAAGCCATGCGACGGAGAAAGAAGGCATTCTCAGGGTTATCACAGAAGCCCTGGAATTGTAAATGCTCCTCACAGTCATGAGGCAAAGCATCCCAAATTCTGCACAGAAGATTTCCCAACCAGCTTTTGAAGCCCAGCTCATCGAAAACTGGGTTTAATTACACAATGAGCCAGAACTTGCTGATTTATCTTGGGTTCAAGTCCTCTGCACACAACACTAGAATATTGTTTTCAATCCTGGCTCTGGTTTTCCTGGGCACTTGCCTCAATTTCTTACCTTGTGTATGTCCAACATTTCCATCCATTTGGACAGTCATTAATTTGAAAAGAAAGTGATAATTTTAGCCCCTAGACCTCCATTAATACTGTTTTCCTGATTATTCTTGTAATAGGTCTCCAGTTAGTATGTACATGTGAGTTTATATATTCCTTAATTATTTAAGTTATTTAATTATATATTTAAATATATTATTTAATTATATATTACTCAATATGTAATAAGTATTGTTAATATATAATAAAACAAGTAGTAATAAGGAAAAGGGAATATAATATGGAAATCTTTTAGGACACAACCCTCATGAGGGTCTGTATTGTCACCCCTTGCCCTTCATACCTGGCATGAAGGGCAACCTAAGCAAAATCTGATGAATGTCAAAAGGGCATTTTCATCAGAAGAAGAGAAAGTGGACAGCTAAGAAAATTTCTTTCACATTTTACCTTTTTGATATGATTGGAATGTGGGTTATTTTCTCCTCCATCAAAACCTACTTCTAAAAATAGCTCATGCTAGAGGAAAGTGGCTCCATCCTGGATGTGGAGCTGGAATGTTCTCCTGGAACGGCATCTTGGGAGTGGTGTCACACACAGACACTGCCCTGGGCATCCTTCCTGGGTGCAGGCCTTTGATGGTGCCCATGGTTCAGAGACAAATAGGAAGAAGTCAGAGTCCACAAACACTCCTTGACCTCTTGCATTTGTCCAGCTGCTGCCGCTGTGCCAGTCTCCCTATGGAGCCCAGCTGTTCCATGCTGTCCTTGTGTGCCTAGCATCCCTCATCTGTACTGTCAGGTCTTAGAAGCTGCAAGTATCCCCTGAACTTGATACTTTATCATCTTTATCAACAACATCCCACCAACACCACCTGTGTTCGCACATGCATATGCCCTTCAAAAACTCCAAGTCATGAAATAAATACTAGTCTATGTTTATTTTCAAGACAAGAAAAAGAGTCTTTAAAAACCAACACAAAAACTTAAAAAATAACAAACTTCATTGCAGTGTGTGCATCTCTGCTAGGAAGTGGATGCTGCTGGCTTGTCACGATGAGGGCCAGCGCTTGAGTGATGCATGCGGAGAGATGATGGATTTGAGCTGATCCATCTCCACTCCCAGGTTGCCCGGTCCCCCCTGTGACCAATGGCAAGCATTTGTGAGACAGCTGGCAGGGTGAGGGGTGCAGGCCAGGCTGTGCTCCCAGCTCACTGGCCTCTGCACAGAGCAAAGGCTCATTAGCATTTCCTCTCACCAAATCAACTCATTGGCTCCGATGGTCTGTACTGCTTAAAACCTTGTGACAGCTGTAAAATTTGTCAACCAGGCGGGGTTAGGATTTGGTTTTTGACACTTCGGTACCCAGTTCCCACAAAACATGTGTTATATATGTGGTGATCCAAGGGTTTTTTGTTTGTTTACAATGACAACTTAAAAAAAATTATTTCCCAAAGTAACAAAATACTGTTTGGTTATACATTTGATCTGGCAGCAAGCTACTCAATGAACAACTTTGGAATCTGTGGGAAGATGTATAAAGCTGGGGAATTGCAGGCGATGTTACTGGTGCTTCCTAGGCTACACAGCATTACTGCCCACAGGGCTCATCAGGTAACATCAAAGTGAAGGATGTGGAAGGAATCACCTTCCAATCCCAATTCACTTTTCCCCTAGCATTTATTTGTGTATTTATGTATTTATTGATTGATTTATGTTGGATACGGGCTCTTATTATGTTGCCCAAGCTGAGTAATAGGTTTTTTTTCTTTGGGCCACCAGTTCACAAAAAAAAAAAAAAAAAAAAAAAATGACATGGCTTATTAACCATGAAAACTGGGTCTTATTTTAGGCTTGTTCCTAACTAGTTCTTAGAACTTAAATTAACCCATATTTTTTAATCTATTTTTTTTAACATGGCTCAATTATCTTTACTCTGCATTGCCTGCCCCCCTTCCTCTGTGTCTGGCTGGTGACTCCTTTCTTTTTCCTGGAGCTCTCTGTCCAGAAGGCCCGCCTATACGTCCTGCCCAGATATTGACCATTTAGCTTTCTATTAAACCAATCACAGGGACACACCTTTATACAGTGTACAAAAAGATTATTCCAAAACATTTCCCTCTTTTGGTCTAAATAAAAAGGAAAGGGTTTAATTCTAACATAATAAAACTATAAACAATAAGAACCATTATCAGGTAAGAACTACATTCAGAATGTCCAGTCCACTTGCATTTGGCCAATTCAGAGGAAAAACCACTGTGTTCCGGGGACCCTCCTGCTGTTCACAAGCTGTTGGGATAGGGAGGTCTGTGTCGCCAATCCACTTGGAATTCAACCCCCTATGTATCAGCAAGTTCATCTCTGTGCCCCTGGCCCACAACAAAGTTACCAGACAGAAAACAAGTTACCACATCCGCATGTATGTCCTTTGGATAAACTCTGAAATGATTTTTTTTTTAAACTCAGGATGCTTTTTCCAAATGCTAATGGTCCAGTTAAAAGTCCACGAGACTCTGTTCCTAGAAGGGACACTGGCTAATAAGCAGGAGCTTTCTGTTTCATCTCTGCTTAATGGAGACACTTTGGTTCTCTACGTAGGGTGTCCAGTCATTTGAGACAGGAAGCACATGGAACTCTGCGACGTTCATTCTCCTTTAAGAACCTACTGGTTCCCTTTTTGGAGTGGAAGGGAAGGAAGACAGCAGCTTGTTGTCCACGTGGTTCCAGACATGTGTTTTGTGCATCCCACTTTCCAGCAAGGCCCCAGCACGATGCTGACCACGGAGCTGACACCACGGGAAGGACTGAGAGGGCTATACCATCCTCAACCTCAGTGCCCCACCTCTGCCTGTCCAGTTCACTGAGATGTCTACCCTGAGATGGCCTGATGTGTAGATCTATGGTGTCAAATAATGTGGTGAGAAAGACCGTTTTAGATAGTCCCAAAATGAAACCATGAAAACTGTATAAACATCTCTTTTTAAGGCTTAAAATAAAATTAAAAAAAAAATCACCTCATGGTATGCGGAGTGCAAGCAAGAAACAGCTGTTGAGAGGATGGGATAATGGATAATGGGTCTGGCGAGCTGCTCAGTGGAGATGGCTCTGTGGTCCTAGGCAGGGGTGAGGATGCTTCTGGCAAGGAGAAGGGAGGATGCCAGTATAATCAATCAAGTCAGGAATGCCAACCATTGCGTTTTACAGTGAGGACTTGCTTCTCAGTGGGTTGCAATTTCTCACTCATAATTCTCTTCAGAGGGACAGAGTGGGAGGAGGGATGGAGGGGTGGAAAGAAGGAAAGGAGAGAGAGAGAGAGAGAGAGAGAGAGAGAGAGAGAGAGAGAGAGAGAGAGAGAGAGAGAGAGTGTTTTTATAGGCAACTTTAAAGGAAGGACCTTATTCTTTGCTAAACATTCGGTCAGGCACCCAAAGTCCCAGTCACACTGCCTTGGGATTCATGGGCCTACAGTTCATTTAACTTAAAAATGGCTTTGAACCTGTGGTCCTAGCTACTGAGAAAGCAGAGGTAGGAGAATTTCTTGAGCCCAGCCTGGGCAATATATCAAGGCTCTATCTCTTCCGGGAAAAATAAAAGGCCTGGAGAATCAGTGTGGCGGACCAGCAGACCCAGGAAGAGGGACCATTGCTCAACACTGCTCCCCATCCAAAGGAGGTAGAAGAGATGCACTCTCACCATGCATTCAGCGTCTTCTGAGCCTGGTGTTTCAGTCTCCACCATGACGTCTCTTTTCTGTTCTATAATGACCCCTTGCATAGTATTTTTATATGAATTAAACAGTGTATATACTATTTAATGTCTGTTCACATTTTTAACAGTTTGAAGTCTTTAACTGGCACATCTAGCTAGAGGCCAGCCATCCTTATTTACACAGGCTAAATTGTTCTCAGATTAATATACCAGTACATGACTTAAATGATGTTAGCAAAATGTGTCAAGGATCTTAGTTAGCAGCGTGCCTTCACATCCAGATTGAACATATTGTTAGCACTGGGTAGGTTTTTTTTTTTTTAATCCTATGCATTTTACTAAAAATAGTTTACCAAAAGAAAATCTGCTTTAATTTAATTGTGCTTAAAAAAAAATCCATCATCTGCCAGGAATTAGTTACATTAACATTAGAATTTGAAACTATACAGTCAGCAAAAGGAAACTCCACATAAAAGAAATTTCACCGGTGTAGAAGGTGTAGCCGAATGGAAGCAAGCAGCAAGGCCAGAGGTTCCACTTCCAGCACCAAAAACAGGGTGGGGATGCACAAATGTGTTCGTGCATTTACCTATCCAGCAACCTTCACTTCTACAAGAAACAGAGAACTAGGGGGAACCTGGAGATCCACTAGGTGGGGTGGAAGACTTTGCTGAGCACGTGGGATGGCCACATCCTCTTGATGCTAATACCAGAGAAGGACCATAGCTATGCCAGAGCAGTCACAGCAGGGACAGCCGCCTATCCCCCAATGGCACGTGATGTTTAGCTCAACTTGGTGTTTAAGGTAACAACAGAACAGAGCTATAGAAAGCCATAAGACGTCCCTTATCAGTAACACTCTGCCTCCCAGAGGTGAGCAGCCTTCCCTTGCCCAGAAAATGCAGTGATCTCGCAGTTTTCCTCCATCTTAAAAGCTTGTTCTAACCTATCAGCAAATTGGATGTGTGCTGTTTCCTCCCTTGCAGCCATGCTGAATCAGCAGATTAGCAAGTACAGCCGGAACTGGGGGCTCCCTTCCTAAGGGGCTTGCTGAACATGTAGGAGCTGAAATGGGAGAAGAGTAAGACAAGAGAAGGCAGGAGGGGTGCAGAGAAAGAAAAAGGTCAAAACGATAGCAAAAGCCAGACAAAAGGCCATATTGCTTTCCTGGAAGGGATTCTTAGCTTTGTGTGGGAAAAAAAAAAATTGTTTTTGAAGGGATCTTTTCTATAGTTGGGGATGCACTGGGTTGTTCTAGATAACTATGGAAGGAACGACAACAAAATTTTAAGGGTCATAAAAGTCGGAAGAACAGCCAGACCCCATAGGAAAGAGCAATCTTGATACCCAGCTGGATACTTGAGATTCAAGGGACACTAGAAAGGCAATGAAAGGAATATGTGTTAATAAATCTGAATTATTTGACCATATCATCTTCAGCTCACTTGAACTTCTAAATGAGTCAAAGTTAGTCTGGAAGCCGCAGACTGCCCAGGTAAATGAATATAATAAATGCTTTTCTTTTCTTCCCTTTTGTATTACCTTTCTCCCTCCCTCCCTTCCTTTACTTATTTACCTGTGTGTATAGGTACACACATGCCATCATATGCACATAGCAGTCAGAGGACAACTGGGAGAGCCATTCTTTCCACCTACCACATGGACTCCATAGACTGAACCTGGGGGTTTGGCAACAAGTTCCTTTACCTGATGAGCCATCTTGCCAGACAGAACTGTTACAACTAAGTTGTCTCAGTCCTTGAATGCTTTTCATGAAGTCCCCAGTCCTCCTGAACCTCAGCTCTTCCTGTCACTAGAAACTTCCTCTCTGTAGTTGAAAGTACTGCAGATTGTGGGTTCTGGAACCATACAACCTGGATCCAGACTTGGGCTTTGTCTTCAAGCAAGTTGCTTAAAGTTCACCTGCACAGAGGACAAGAATAATGAGGACTTAGCCGTGGGATTGCCATGAGGCTAGCCGGGGCAGGCAATGGTGTAAGTCAGCACAGTGTCTTGCCATGTAATGACTACTCAACAAGACTTAGTTGTGTCATTATTATCATTTATGAGGAGACAAGAAGCAAGCACTCATCAGTGTGGACACATTTCCCATGTCACAGCTATGGTAACTGCTTTCTTGGGCTCTACTTTCTCTGCCTTGAATATAGAATGTATTAGGAGATGGGGTTAGACAGAGCAGCAGGGTAGGGAATTTGACCAGTTGAGAATCCCAGGCAGATAGGATTAGAACTCACCATGTTGTTGATGTTTCTGATGTGATAAATTATAATGTGTTTCACCTCACAGTCACATTCAGAAACTTCCTGACATTGTACTAATAAGAAAATGGAAGTTTCTATTTTCCTACCTCCAGGACTGAGGCTCTAATTCTCTTTACAATAATGCCATGTGGCCAGTTAGGCTAGCACATGCATAAAATCTTCATATCATTTTTCTTTTTAAATGTATTTACTTACAAATTCATTTATTTATTCTGTGTGTACATATGTGCATGTGGTATCTGTGTATGTGTGTGTGTGTGTGTGCATGTATGCGTGTGTGCGAGCATGCGTGGGTCAAAAGACTTGTGGGAGTCAGTTCTTATCTTCCATAATGTGAATTCTGGGAGTTGAACTTAGGTCTTGACTGCAAACACCTTTTATCAACTGATCCCTTTCACCAGTTCCTTCAAATAATTTTTAAAACATTGTTGAGCCTTACATTATGTCCTAAAACTAGAGTAAAACAATAAAGAAAAAGCTTTGAAGAGAGGGATTCAGACAAATTGGTTTCACAAGATTCTGAGTTCCTGGGAAGGACAACAGTGTGCTCAAGAAAGGCCACAGAACCCCAGGTCTCAGTGCAGACGATGGTGATCAATCACGGTGACGTAGGTGCACTCAGTGTGAACACGTGGGCGGGGAGGGTCCCAGTGAAGAGAGATGCTTTTAGATTTTGTTTGGTCCTTCTTTCAGGATATGGAGTTTACCATCTCAGAGTCTGCTCACCCAATTCAAGGAGAGCTTCCCTCAGAGCCCCTCAGGTATGTCTTCCCAAGGTCTGACTTTACCCAGTGTTGATGAGCTGACAGAAGTCACAGCTCAAGATGGGATGGTGGCAGGCAGCTTGACTAATCTCCGTTATCACAGCAGATGGAAAACTAGACAAAACTTTCCATAGAATTAGCCTACCACAAAACTGCTTTGATGCGACAGAAGGATGCTAAGAATTGCCCCTTACTTAATGTAATAAAATTGCTGGGTTTTTACTTGCCCCTTTTGATAATTTTCACAGATTTATCTCTGGCAGTGTATATTTTAAATTCAGACCCCTCCATCACATGAAAAACTCATGGCATACTACTAGGACGTGTGACAATTCCTGGTGCATGGATTGGCAGGCTCCTCTTTAAACACATGCTCCTGCTGTCTTCTTGAAAAATGACCTCTCATGGGTACTGCTCAGCAGCTATCTTCCAATAGGGACACACACTTGGACTTGCACTGCCGAGAAAGCATGTTTTACACCCACCGCCAGAATGCTTTTTGATCATTTCAGTTGTTTTGTTTCATCTCTGCTTTTTGTTTAATTTCGTTTACAGTGCAAATAGCCTCAGCAGAAGCCGACCATTAATTCTGGGAAACAGAGCCAGCATCTCATTCTAGTCCTTCCCTCCCCCATGGACCATCTCTTCATGGACTAGGAGGGGCCTTACTCCTGCTCCTTCCACTACTGCTGGAAGGAGAAAGAGCCCCGTGTCCCCTCACGTCTGCTGCAGGACAAGGACCCATGAGGGCCTCAGCACACTGGCTGTGAGACAGAGGGAGATGGTCAGAGCCAAGGCTGCAAGAAGCAAGAAAAACCTCCTTTTTTTCAGATCCAAAGAGCCTTCCAGTGCTGGGTAAGGGTGCCAGTCAGTGTTGGAGCCTTCAAATGCTGCTGTGGACTCCCCCTCCCCTTCCCCATACCAAGGGATCCCCCTCCAGCAACTTTGCTTAATTAACCTGTTCTGAGAAGCTAGAAAATCCCCTCAGCTGAATAGCCCACAAATTGAGCCTGAACTGCTAGCAGATTCCCCATCATGTATGCCTTTCAGAGTATTAATTATACTACCAAGCCCTCTGTGTGCCCACCCTGCCATTCAAAGACCAGAATTAAGAGGAGTACCCATTTGCTAAGGAAACCTATGCAGAGGAACTGTGTCTGCGGGAGGCTTGGAGTGGGGGTAACCAATGCACACTTGTACACTCAAGTTGCAAAGGACAAAAGCCAGGCTGGAGAGATGGTTAACAGGCAAGAGAATGAGCCTGAGGACCTGAGTTCAAATCCCCAACACTAGTGAAACAAACAAACTGGGTAGAGCTGCACATACATGCCTGTAGCTCTAGTACTGTGTCTGGGGCACGGAGATGGGAGATCTCTGGGGCTTGCTGGATGCCCACCTAGCTCCAGGTTCAACGATGAATCTGTCTCAAGGGAACCAGATGGAGAGTCATAGACTGGGGCAGACAATTACCTCTGAACAGATGTTCATACGCACAAGCAAATACACATACACATGGTGTAAATTTCTCAGTAGATGCAGACACTGCAGAAGACACCAAGTCTCAGGTATGCTGTTCATTATTGTATCTACAATGATAGAAAATGTAATTCGCAAATTAGGCCTGGGAAAATATTAATTCATCATACATAGAACAATTGGAACAAATTCTATAATTAAAAGTTATGTCTACGTGAATGTACTCTTTCTTTCTCACTCCCCAAATACCTTAACAAGACATACCCATCCTTCCTCTTGTGATGGGAGATGATACAATAACTATGTGGAGAGATGGGAGCTAAATGACACAGGTACCATGCCATGGCAGTAAGTTACTGTGACAACATTACCTGAGAACCTGAGGACTATGTGACTATGACAGTTGAATTGATAACAGAGATGGCTTCTGGGTGACTATCAGGTGGGTGGTGTGGACAGTGTGGACAGTCTGAACCAAAGGAAGACATTCATGTCTAGAGATTTTATCATGCTACTCCAAGTGCCTTATGAATTTTTATTTCTGGAACTTCCCATTTAATTTTTTTTCCTGTGGCTGGCTGTGGGTAACTGAAACCACAGAAAGTGAAACTGTGCATAGAGAGTGGCTACTGGCTTTCACTCCAAATGGCCCTATAGGGTGGCTGAAAGGGCCAAGGCCAGCACACTGGTCTGGGGCTTTGAGGAAGTTCCCATCCCTGTCTCTCTGAGATCTGTCATTCATTAGTAAGGTTCCAGGGAGGAATTGTTGGGGCTGTTATAAAGACCCATGTCATAACAACACAAGTGAAAGCATTGGGCTAGCCAAACACAAGGGACAGAGGCATCCCTTCCAGCTCAGGCTACCCCTCCTGTGACTCGTGTGATACTGTCGTCTGCCATCTGCTTCCATCAGTAGTGAATCTATTGACTCCATGGGTAAGTCAGGCAGTGTAGATTTCATATTAAATATTGAACTATGAACTGGTGCAAGTTAAATTATTAAATTAATTTAAACGGGAATTTTGGGGTCAGAGATGGAGTTGTGAGCCTCACAACCGCCACTGCGGTTTTACTTTGCTTTCCATTGCGATAAAACAACAAAAGTGACTTGGGTAGGAAAGGATTTTATTTGGTTTACACTTTCACATTACAGTCCATCATTGAGGAAGGTCAAAGCAGGATTTTGGAGGCAGGAACGGGATCAGAGACCACAGAGAAACTCTACTTACTGGTTTTCTCTTCATGGCTTGTTCACCCTCCTTTGTTATACAACAGGACTATGCCAGGGCAGGGATGGCACCACCCACAATGGCTAGGCCTTCCCACATCAATCAGTAATCAAGAAAATGCCCCTACTAGCTGAGCCATGGTGGTGCACACCTTTCATCCCAGCACTCGGGACGAAGGCAGGCAGAGTTCGAGGCCAGCCTAGTTTACACATCGAGTTCTAGGACAGGCTCCAAAGCTATACAGAGAAACCTTGTCTTGAAAAACAAGAAAAAAGAAAACTCCCTACCAACTTGCCTACAAGCCAATATGATAAAGGCGTTGTTTCAAGTGAGGTTTCTTTTTCCCAGATGGCTTGAGTTTGTGCCAAGTTAACAAAAGACTAGTCAGCAAAATTTCGTTCACTATCAGGTGTACATGGGTAAGGGCATTGACATTTCCTACAGTCATGATTAAATGAGAGAATGCATGTGAAGCCTCCATCCTAGCACCTGGCAACTGGTCAGGCCAATAAATATGACACATATCTGTACACTGGAGCCCTTGGCACACACCCAGATTCTACCAGGTATTGTGTGAATAGTGTGATCCCATTGGTTGAAGTTACTTTTCCAAACTCCACTCAAGTGTTACAACTTCCATAAAGCTGTTCTTGATTCAGTTTCAGTTCAGCCAGGTGAGTTAATGTATTATTGGCCATGAACTCAAAGTTAACAAATTGATAATATACATGAATTAATTTACATATACATGTAAACATTACAACAAGGATGTGTTCTGTTGTAATAAAACACCCTGACAAGCACTTTAGTGGGAAAGAATTGACTTTATAACAGCAGGAGCTTGAGTTAACTGGTCATATCACATCCAAAATCAAGAGCAGAGTTATATGAATGCAAGTGTGCTTATTTGTGCCCAACATGATTTCTCTACTCTCAGACAGTTCAGGATCCCTCATCTAGGGAATTGTACCATCCACAGTGGGCTGGGTATTCCTAGGTCAATCATGATGACAATCCCCTCCCACAGACATGCCCTGAGACTCTAGGCATAAAATTGACGATGAAAGCTAATAATCATCACGAAATATAATGATCAGTTGGCAAAACTGTGAGAAGCTTGAAGAATCGTAACCTGACACTTCTTGCATGGAATAATTACTCAGTCCTCATTGAGTTCCATGTTTACAGCAAGTTACCAAACATAATGATCACTTGTCACAAGAATTACCTGTAACTCTTCTTGAATGAGGTTAATAAAGCATGGTTTATTAATTTTCTTGTTTTTCCATTGTCACCACCCACTGGTGACTGCTATATACATGCTGATTGTCAATGACATGTGTGGTCTGATGAAGCTAGAGTAGCTATTTCTGGGTGCTGGATCTCTCTGCTTATTTACTATTTCATCAAAGTCTACTTGTGATACTGTAATTATACAAAATGGCTCTACTCCACAAGAACTGTCAGTTACTCCATCTTTTACTCCACAAGATGCAAAAGTACAGCAATGAATGGCTATGGCCGAGTGATCCCAAAGTTTTTACAGTCCTCTGGCAAACTCTTGAAGATCTAGATTGAATGCGTGTTAAGGAAAAAGATATCATAAAGTTCAAAAAGGTCAGTTAGCCAACTGAAAGGTCTGTATTTTACAGGAAAATCTTGATGGGGAAAATTTTTTATCAGAGTCTGTCTGAAATGAAGCATTTGCCAATGTTATCTGGGACAAAGATCCTGATGAGCAATGGTACCCACCACTCAGAAGAGGGCTGGCAGACTTCTGAAATAAGTAATTGCGTTGTGTTTAATGCAGTTGGGTTTGCTGGATCCCAGACTAAGAACACCCTATAGAGTCTACACAGTATAGAAAGGAATGAAATGCTTCTGTTAGTTACTAACAGGACAATGGTAAAGCCCATGCTCACAAGTGAGTGATAGCGGCATGTAGTTTTCTAAATATAAATATTGTCCATTCTCTATTGGCTGAGTTCAAAATCTTCTACTCAGACTCAAACAAGACAGGAAGAGGGGATCAACACCACGGTTGCCTCTGACCTCCACACTTGCACTACAGTACATGCTCACCCACATTTACACACATGAATGCCTTATGCACATGCACACCTACACACTTGAAAATCATAGGTACAGCTAAAGGGGTCAAAAGGAGAGACATCTGGCACCTGGACAAGATGGCTCCTCCCGTTTCCCATTATCAGACAAGATTCTTCAAGGGGGCCTTCTTCAAAAGCAGCCAACCCAGGCTGATAAATAAACAAATAAGACTCAGGCAGACCTGTCCCTAAGATGTCGAAGCTTAGATCTGTTCTACACCCTGGTGATAAAGCAGACATGAGAGCTGAGTAAGTAGGGTGTGTCCTGACAACCGCAGCAATGTCTGGACAGTATCTCTTTGAGAAAGAAAATTAAGGAACACCTTGGCCCTTGGTCACATTTCTTTGGGTTTGCCTAGCAAAAATCATGTATGAATGGAACAACTTATGGGACAAAGAGGCTCCAGGAGAAGGGAACAGGAGTCTTCAGGGACCAGGAGGGAAGAAACAGCCCTGTGCAGAGCTGTTCAGAACACCCATGGGTGAGGATGCAGAATATGGGCGAGTATGGAAGGGGCAGAGAGGAGAGAGCCCAGATTGCTCAGTGAAGCCCAATAAAAGCCTGTGGAGTTGAGGGTGAAACTATGTCAGCTGAGAGACAATGGAGATCCACTGGATGGCTCTCAGCAGGAGATCACAGCGCTTAGAACCACAGTGAGGAGAATAAAAGCATCAGAGAGAAAACCAGAGGCCCAGAGCCTCAACCACAACCACGAGGAGGCTGAACCTCTGCAGGCAACAGGGAGGAAAGGTGGGTGCCTTTAGTCAAGGTCAGAAAAGCTGGGTCTGTGGTCCTGGGAACTGAGCGGATGGGACAGGGTGCTCAGGGAAATGGAGACGTAAACGCTGGGTTTGGAGCACAGTGGCTGGGAGGTGGAGGGGTGTGGTGAGCGAGGTGGAAGGAAGAGCTTGGCGTGCAGTGTTTAAGATGCTGGAAGCAATTGAAAATTGGCAGAGTCTCCATATGACTTCATCTGAATTGCATTTCAGATATTAACTCACCAACTGTTCCGACTTTGTTTCTTTGTTACCTACTAGTATCCCCCCCCCCAAAAAAAAAAGTGTGCATAGGCCTGATTTCTCAGGCCAGGGCTGGCCAAATGGAGTTGAGTCTATCACTGACAACGTGCTTGTTAGAAAAAGTGTTTCTCACCAAAGACTGCATGAGGATTGCATCCTTAGACTCTGGGCTGCTGATGCAACAGCAAAATCTTGATCTGGTCTTTCTTTCTTTTTTTTTTTTTTAAAGCCCACCCTTCCTTCAGTCTCACTTTCACATACATACATAAATTCTTTCTCTTTCTCTCTCTCTCTCTCTCCCTCCCTCCCTCCCTCTCTCTCTCTCTCTCTCTCTCTCTCTCTCTCTCTCTCTCTCTCTCTCTCTCTCTCTCTCTCATACTAAACCCACACACGTCAATCTGTGAAAGGCAGATACACAGGTGAGTAATCACATGTGTCTTTAGAAGAGCTTACAGATCTGTCTAGGACTCCCGAGGCTGGCTGTGTTTATGACTCCTGAGCACCCAGTATGCCTAAAACAGTGAGTTAAGTAGCATAGAAATATGCACCTTTTCTGTTATGGTTTGTTTTTGTTTCTTGAAACAGGGTTTCTCTGTAAAACAGTTCTACCTGTCCTGGAACTCACTCTGTAGACCAGGCTGGCCTCGAACTCACAGAGGTGCTCCTGCCTCTGCGTCCCTAGTGCTGGCATTAAAGGAGTACACCATCACCACCCAGCAAGTATGCTCTCTTAACTGCTGAGCCATCTCTCCAGCCCCAGATTGGTCTTTCTTGTCTTTGTAGCCAAACAAACACCTGACAGAGACAATCTATGGGAGGAGAAACATTTGAGTTCATGGTTTTAAAGGCTGCAGTCCACGGTTGCTTGGTCCTATTCTATTGGGTAGAACATTGAGGTAGCAGAAGTGTGTGTGGTAGAAGAGATTCTTCACCTAGAAGGGCCAAGAACAAGATATCCCCCATTCCAAGGAGCCAGACCAATGAGCTAAGCCCCGCCACCTAAACTTTCCAGAATATCCCCAAATGGCACCAAGGATAACAAGCCAGACAGCAGAATTCAGGTTTGTTGTACTGCTTATTAACACAGAGACTTTTGATTACATTATTAAAGGTCCTGATGTCTCAATATTCTTATCTGTAAAATAATAGCAAAAACCATGCTCCATAGGGCTTACAAAAGTTCAGTGGTGACTCTGACCTAACCCAAGTGTTGCTAGGCACCCAATTATGTTCCCAGTATATGTCACGCAGTCAGGACGTCTTGGCTTTTATTAACTGGCAGTGTATTCAGATGCGCTACATCATTTAATCCCTGTTGCAGTTCTGAAAACAAACAAACAAACAAAACAGTACTGCTTTCGCCTCTTATAAATGAGAACTTCAAGACCCTGAGAAAAGAGCCAATCTGCCCCAAGTGGTTGAGAGTGCCATGTGTTTTGTTTCGGGGCAGAGTAAATTAAGGAAGGATGCTGTGACTCTCAGCCTGACCTCTGACCTCAAAACTGGAGAGAGTTTAAAGCTGGCCAATCAGTAAATAATCAGCCATGATGAGAGCTGCTGCTAGCATCCCCTAGCTTAAGCTTATCCCACACATAGCCAGTTAGCATTATTTGATTGTGATAATAAATTAGATTGGCCAGGTATTTTCCTCTTCGATTTTGGGAACTGTCCTCAGAGACCAGGCTTATTGAAAAAAAAATTAGCTTCTAATTTCCCATGATTGAAACGAGTCTGCTGTAATTAATAAGTGAATTGATGGCGTTTTAGACAATGTCAGCTTATAATCAGAAGGCTTGGTGAAAATGCTAACAAGAAGTGCGTAGATACTGAGGTGCATGAGGGCAGTTAGAAGGCTGCAAATGGAAGTTCTGTGTCTCTCTCTCTCTCTCTCTCTCTCTCTCTCTCTCTCTCTCTCTCTCTCTCTCTCTCTCTCTCTCTCACACACACACACACACACACACACACACATACACACAGAGGCAAGCAAGCCCCTGTGGCGATGTCTACTCCAGGCTGACTCTCCTTAAGAACTTTCTTGTTCCTTTGTGAAGAGACTTTGTCCTTTATTTTTTTTTATTATTTGTTTTTTCTGTCTTTGTTTTCTTAGACAGGCTACTACATAGTCCAGGCTAGCCTTTAACACGGAGAGGTTCTCCTGCTTCTTCCTCCTGAATGCCGAAGTTAAAGGTGTGCAACACATGCCCAACTTTGGAGTCTTTTTTTAAACAAGATTTTTTTTTATTGGATGTGTATGAGTGTTTTGCCTGCAGTGCCTGAGGAGGCTGGAAGAGGGTCTTGGATCTCCCTGGACCAGGAGTTACAGATGGTTGTGAGCTGCCATCTGGGTGCTGGGAACCAAACCTGGTCCTCTGGAAGCACATTAAGTGTTCTTAACAACTGAGCCACCATGCCAGCCCCCAAAGTGTCTCTTAAATCTCTAGCTCCTTTGCCTTCTAGATGACCTGTCACAAAGAATTTGGGGCCAGATTCCCTCTCAGGAAAAATCAGGTAAAATGTTTACTTAGAGTGGCCTCAAATCACATCATTAACCTTAACTCAACATGAAAGCCCCTGGTCACTATAGGAAGAGCTGCATCAGGCACCGAGACACAGAAACAACTATAAGACTGCAGATGAAAAGTGAAAAATGCATGTGAGGTAAAAAGGACGATGGGGCTGAAAAGATTGCTCAGTGGTTACCAGCACTTACTGCTCTTGCAGAGAACTGCCTGTATGTCTGATTCCAGGAAATTTAACTCTGACCTCCAAAGGCACTGCCCACACGTGGCCCACATAAGCTCACATACACAGAAGTGGCTGGGGTCTGAGAAGATGTCTCTGTGGCTAAAATTCCTGTTGCATAGCACAAGGACCTGCACTTAAATTCTCAGTACCCATATAAAAAGCCAGGTGTGCCTGCAGAGAGGTCTGTGACACCAGGCCTGGTGGAACAGAGACACAGAGATCCCTGGAGCTATGGCCAGCCAGCCTAGCTCTGTCCATGGCTCTACGTTCCACAAGAAACCCCACCTCAAAAGTAAGTTAGAGATACCGCTGAGCATGGAGAATGCAGGAGCAACCCAGGCCTGTTCCTATAGGTGCTCACTGAATCTCATAGGAACAGAGCACTTGATGTGTGTCCTCTCCCCAATAGATGAAGCCTTTGTCATAACTTGACATTTTGTGCACCACATACGGTCTGGTTTATGGCAGACACTCAGCAAATGTCTGTTAAATGGCTGAAGCAATAAGGAATGTTGGAATGTTGGGAATGTATTGGTCTAACCTCACTCTGTAGTAACCATATTGTCAGGGGTCAGAGACACTTAGTACATGGCCAAAATTGTGCTAAGCATAATGCATAGATGCATATGCATGAGTATGTCTACTAATTGATCCTCATAAACATTTTTATAAGGGAGATTCTCTTAGTTCATTTTTGTAAAAGGGTAAATTAAGACATACAGAAATTTTCTATCTTAAAGACCGAGTCACTACCAACTGTCTATCAGCAATCACAGTCTATCTGTTCCCCTCAGCCTATGAGTTGGACGACTCAGTTAATTGTACTGTTCGAGAAGCATGATTTTGTTTGAACATGAATTGGACTCCAAAAGTTGTGTCAAGAGATTTCTCTGTTCCCTCTGGGGATACTTAATCAAACTGAGGTCACTGACCTTTTGGCAAAGGGCAGGGAAGGACTGTGGCAGGGTCTCACATAGGCAGGGTCTCATGTAGCCCAGGTTGGCCTTGAACTTGCTATGTAGCTGAGGATAACCTCGAATTCCTGATCTTCCTGGCTTCACCTCCTAAATGCTAGGGTTACAGATATGTGTCACCACACCCAGCCTCATTGCCCTTGCTGTGCACTCTTCGGGCATGTCTCCACCAGCACTCAATACATTGTCAAATAATTAATTATCTGGTTAGCTGGGCATCCTGACAGCAGGGACACTTGTTCACTTATGTTCTCCCATTGTGAAGAGCAAATGCCTGGAATACTGTAAGCGCTAAATAAATGTTTGTGGAGTTGATTAATTATCAAACTCTGAATAAACAATGGTTATTTAGAAGACACGTTGGCTGGAGAAAATTTTGACTTTGATCCAAGGATTCCTTCATGCAAGATCTGAATGGTCCAGGTGATAAGATAATACAATGGTTCCTCCACATCTCAGCAGCTCATGAGGGCTGGATTTATCACCCTCTGGAGTGTAATGCTGGCCTTCAACTTTGCTGCTCGGTCAACCAGTGATTTTAAGTGTGGGGCTCTTGACTATCACATAATCTGACCGTGGGAGCCTACAGCTCTGCCTGGTACTAGAATGGGGGACTTGTTATGAGGTGTTAACAGGACCTCTGGGTCTCCAAGGAGAATGAGCAGAAGAGTCTAGCAGGAACCAGGGAACTTGATGTTCCCCCTTAAAAAGATTTAATGGCAAAATAAAGGATGACTTTTTAAACTAAAAACACAAAAGCTTTAGTAAAACACAAACTACAGCATCGTAGAGTAGTGGGTAACAGCCCAGGCTTGGGAGCACAACAAATTCATTTCAGTTCTGACCTTGGCTTTCTGTTATCCCATCTGTCACACAGGGAGAGTTACCCTCCATTTTCTTGTCTGCAAAATGGTCTTGATAATATCTACTGTAAATAATCTATTCCATTTCCATTGCTATAACAAATATCTATAATGAATCTATTTTGCAAGACAAAAGGTTTATTTTGACTCACAATTTGCAGGGTCTGTAGCTGTTGACTTTCTTGCTTTGGGGCTTGTCTATAGCATCACCTTCCATGTCTAGGACATGGAAGACAAAAAGGAAGCAATCATTGTTCCATAATCTCCTTCAAGGTACACCCCTAAAGACTTGTCACTGCCCATTAGGCTCCACTTTCTAGAGGGCCCATCACCTCCCAGGAATAGCATACTGGGGACCTAGCTTTTAACACGTGGGCATTTAAAGGGACATTCCATTCCAAACTGCAGCACACAGCAACACAGATACTGCATGTGAAGTTGTTACGGTTAGGCCAGTTGTGTAACAAAGGCTCGATCAAAGATATTTACATTCAAGCAATCGAAGATACAGTTGGGTCTGGAGAGATGGCTCAGCAGTTAAGAGCAGGCCCAAGTTTGGTTCCTGGAACTCACACTGTCCTATAACTCCAATTCCAGGGAATCCAGTGCCTTTTTCTGGCCTCTGCAAGCACCTGCACTCATGTGCTAGCCCCCACATATACATACTACAAATAATAAAATAAATCCTCTCTAAAACATAGGAGCTGGAGAAATGGCTCCGCAGTTGAAAGAGGGTACTATTCTTGTAGAGGAGGATCTGGTGTCAGCTCCCAGAACCCACCCTGGATGTCTGTCTCACAACCTCCTGGGACTCCAGCTTCAGGAGGTCCAATGTCTCTGGGTCAGGTGTTATGCTGCCCACTTCTCCATAGAAAGGTAAGTGAGCCACAGGCTTTTCTCCCAACATTCACATACTGCATTCTCTGCCAATGTCTCTCCCTCCTCCACCCCACCACACTACCTCATCCCCTCACCGTGACCATGAACTCAGCCAACACCCTGACTCTAATCAACACAATGTATACAGACTTGAAGCATGCTGAATGTTGTCCTGTCTGTTTTCTCGCAAAGCCACCAAGGCCTGATTACCACTGTCTCATTGGCCAATAACCATCATCATCAACAACAACAAAACCAAGCAAGATTAATTAAGATCACTGCAGAGCATCATGGCACACACCTTTAATCTTAGCACTCCTGGAGACAAGAGGCAGGCAGGCAGATCTCTGTGAGATTGAGGCAAGCCTGATCTATATAGTGAGTTCCAGGTCATCTAGGGCTACACAGAGAGACCCTGTCTCAAAAGAAAAAAAAATCACTGCTAGTTAATCTACCAGACACATCTGAGATCCTACAGAAACTGGCTAAGTAGGCCTAGAGCTGCAAACCAACTCATAGAATTATAAGCTCAAAATATTATGGTTGTTCTAAACAGTTAAGTATTGGGGGCCGTTTCTTATGCAGCCAAAGCTAACTAATACAAGCTTTCACCTATACTGGGGCTAATAACCTTTGTGTTTTTGTTTTTGTTTTTGTAAAGGACAAGATGGTAACAATTTCAGCTTTGTAAGCCATGAGACCTTTGGCAAAACTATTAACTGTGCTGCTGTCACTAACAAGGAGCCACGGATAACATGGAGAAAGACAGTCACTACTAAATTTGGCCAGAAAGCTGTTGTTTGCTGACCCCTGTTCTACCACCACAAATGGGCAATAACCACACAAGAACATGTACCAGCAAACTGCCCTTGTGTCTGAGTAGCCGAGTCTTGTGTTCTATTAGAAAAAAAAATCACTGGAGAGCCCACCACAGTCTGGCATCTTGGATGAGATGAAGTATTTAAGTCCCCCAAACAGACCCCAAGATACAGACATTGGTACAAGCAGGTAATATTGATTTGGGGGTATGGTAAAAGAGTGGAGATGTGAGATAGGAAGAAAATCAGTACAGATTCCGTGAGCAGGGTAACACAGGCAAGTGAGTCTGGTCCACTGAAACCTCCAGGAGATGGCTTAGGCCCTCGGGGGGGGGGGGCAAGGAAGCTAGGTCATATGTCCCCCAACGCCACTGTCATAACAGAGCTACTTCTGGCATCATCAAATCTGCAGTGCCCTGGCCTGACCCTAACCTACTTACTGCAGCCAGAGAAAGTTCTGGAACAGAGGGTCGTAGCTTACAATAAGAAGCTGGCCTGGGAATGAGGGGGCTGAGAGGAGGGATGCCCGTGTCCTCTGCTGCAGAAGGCTTCCCTATGGGGAAGGTCTGGGTGGGAGTAAGATGGGGTCTACGAGTGAGAGAAGCCACCACTGGAGGGCAGGTGAGGGAAGTCACCTAGAGACAAAGGTGTGCACAGAAACATTAGGTGCAACAGCTTGACTGACACGTCCCCTACAGGCTCAAGTGCTGAAGCCTTAACCCCATTTGGTGGCACCATATTGTGAGGTACTGGAAAATTTGGGAGGTAGGGTCTAGTTGGAGGATAAGGGTCACTGGGGTCTTACCTGGGCTCCTTTCTCGCCCCCTCCCTTTCTCTGGCTCTATGATGCAGACCCTCACCATTGCCCAGAAACTGAACCCTCTGAAGGTATAAGTCAAAATGAACCCCCCACAAACCTAGTCTATGAAAATCCACATCCAAAGTCAGCTAGCTGATCCAGGGAGGAGACTATATCCAAGGCTGCTTTAACAAATTGCCACAAACACGGGGGCTTACACAGCAGAAATTTATTCTCCCACAGTTACAGGGGTAAGGAGTCTGAAGTCCAGGTGTTAGCATGAGTGTGCTTTCCCTAAACATCTGGGCAGGACCCCACTTTGCCTCTGCCTGGTGTCTGGTGGCTCCTAGCTACCTTGTCCTGTGGATGTCCCACTATCATCAGCTTCCCCCAAATGTCCCTCTTCTGACAGATTAAGATATCCCTTGACATGGTGTGACCCCATTTTAATTGGGTTATATCTTCAAAGCTTCCATTTCCAAACAAGTTTGTATTTTCAGGTAGCAGGAGTTAGGACTCAAATCTGTAGTTTTAGGGATGCAAGCCAAACCATAAAGAGAGAATGAGGATTCCGTCGCAGGAAGATGAAAAAGCACATGACTGTATTGTCTCATGTACTCCAAGGACTCACCCACTGACACATTTTGAGCAATGTAACTGTCATAAATAAGAGGAAGGTACAAATATGCCTGTGGGATTTAGAGGTGTGGACAACATGCTTCTTCTAAGAGAAAAGAAAGGAAGGAAGGAGAGAGAGGGAGGGAGGGAGGGAGGAAGGGGGGAAGGAAGGAAGGGAGGAAGGAAGGAAGGAAGGAAGGAAGAAAGAAAGAAAGAAAGAAAGAAAGAAAGAAAGAAAGAAAGAAAGATGGATGGATGGAAAGACCGGGAATGGCAGTGATAGAGAAGAGATGGACAAGGGTCGACACGTGGTCCTGGAGACAGGGCAGATTCAGCCTCATCAAGATGCTGAACTGTAAAAGAAAGAAGTACACAGAGGCATAGGTTGATGCAGTGGAGGAAGATTTTTGTTTATTTCATTTTGTTTGCTTTGTTTAAGATGAGATGAGCACATGGGGAGAAAGGACAATTTCGAGGGTTGCTGAATATGGAGTTGATGAGCCTAGAGTCAGGTGCTGCGACATGATGTTAGATGGCGTACCAGGTTCTGGCTTCTCTGGAGGAAGAAGGAGGGAGGAGCCTATGAGCACATGTTCTGGAATCCTCTCCTTAGTGTTTTATGCCTCAGCTTGCTACATGAATGACGCCATATGCCAACAACCCCCTTTGCAACTGTCACTACCTTCCCCTAGGCTGCTATTACTATACATTTTCCTAGAATTGCCCTTTCCTGGCCCTTTGACTAAAACTTACCAATAAATGCTTTCTCTGTCTGTCGTGGACCCTATCTTCTAGCATGAAGAGGAGGAAGCATCAGGCTGCAAGGCTGGGTGATATAGGCCTTACTCTGCTGGTCTTGACTGCAATCCCTTGAGGAGGCTGGAAAGGATAAGTATCTTATCCTACACATAGAAAAGCAACCAAAACTCCAGAGGGGAAGCGTTCTAGATACCATGGGGATTCACAGCCATAGCTTCAGAAATCTGATTGATGCCAAAGCTGTTCCCCTCATCGTGTGATAGTCATGGCACTTCTAAGGCTACATAAAAATAGGAATTTTCTTTTCTTCAAAGGGGACCCAGAAGGAAATGGGTCACTTATTTCAAGATTTGAGTAACAAGTAATACACATGGCCTAGCTGTCCCAGAAGGAATAAAGGCTGGTAGTTAGTGGCTTAGGGCTAACTTTCCTCCCTCAAGAAGAACATGGGGAGAAATGGAACAAGAACCATTTCTCCATCATACATGAGCATTCTCTAACCAGAAAACATTTTCCTAAGCTCCACTATATGCCAGGAATTATTCTCAAAACTGCGGGATGAAAATAAGTCAGATGTTATTTTTTCTGTGTCCAAAGATCTCAGTGCCATCGTTTGTATCTAGACCCTTTTCTGGTGTTGAGGGATTGTTCCCTAGCAAGGCACTGCTGAGTGGTGAGAACTTCAGGAGGGGGCTCTGGTTGGAGGTAGGGATTGAAGGACCTCTCTCCTCCTGCTGCAATGATGGGAATAGGCTTGCTTTATAGCACACACTTCCCCAAAAGCAATGAGCCCAGCTATAATGGATAGAAGCCTCCAAATCCAAGAGCTCAAAGAAATCATTTCACCATTTTAAGCTGTCACTGGTGTTTTATTATTACAGTAGAAAGTTGACCATTGTACCTAGGATCTGAATAGGCAGATAACACATGGTACACATTGGTCACACTGGTCACTGGGAGTACATCTGTTTGAGGAGTAATGACATGTCAGCGAAGCTGGTGGGACAGAGTCTTTAAGAAGAATGCAGAGGGGGAGAAAAGGAGGAGGGTTTCCTAGGAGGGGAAGAAGAAGAATGAATCAAAATTGTGACAGTGGTAACAATAACAAACAACCTTTATGTGGTGTTTGTGGCTTACAACACATTTTTGCATTTAGTGTTTATAATAGCCCTTTGAGAAGCAAACAGAAAAGTACCTTCCCCAAGACGATTGGGTCTGTGAAATGACTGCTCCCTAAGCAGAAATATAGTCAGAAAGAATAAAATGAGATCACCACCATTATTACATGACATGGTCATCAGACATAGCTTCCTGCATCCCATTTGACAGCTTTTGTCTAGTTTGGGCGTATGCTAAGGATGATAGTTAGCCCAAGCAGGACTTCCCTGATCACCACCCCAGCCAGATGTGCATCCTTCCTGCCTTTTTGTTGACTACCACTAGTGAAGGACTAAGAATGAACAGCTCCCACTGGAAAACTCATTTATGTCGAGTCCCAAGCCATCTCCCAAGGATGAACTTCCTTCTTGACAAAATGACTCATCCACCCACCCGTTCATTCAGCAAACTATGGAATGCCCTGTGTATACAAGACTTGGGGATAGATTTTGTAGAGGCTTTGAAAAGTCCATGAATCTTTTTGTTTCTTCAGCAGTTTTGAGGAAGAGATGAGATCAGGGCATATACATGTTACCTGGTTGACTTCACGCAGCCTGGTGACAGACACTCATACCTTCACATCATAGGAGAAGTCAAAGCTCACCTCTCTGCTTCTTGACCCAAGAGGCGCCATAGAAGGAGTTTTAGGTTTTGTTCAGCTTTCTGCCTTTGTTTATTTCCTGGTGGTGATCAAGCTGAACTTTGGATCGACTTGTAACACTGGAGAGGGTGTAATCTAAGGCCTGTGCAAGTGAGCCTTCAGGTCTCCAAGCTAACAGGGGTCCTTACCAAGGTCCTAGTAGGGATCACAGAGATGAGTTCACACCTGCAGGTGTTTTTGTGAGGTTTTCTCTAGTAATACATTTTTGCATTCTTTTGCTCAAAAATGCTGTCCTAAGTCAAGTGAGCTCCAGACCTCATGTGATCAGGATACAGCCACACCTTGTTGGAGTAGGTGTGATCTTATTGGAGGAAATGTGTCACTATGGAGGTGTGCTTTGAGATCTCACATATGTTCAAGCCACAGCCACTGAAACAGACCACTTTCTGCTGCCTGCAAGCCAAGATATAGGACACCTGGCTCCTTCTCCAGCACCATGTCTGCCTGCATGCCACCATGCTGCACCAGGATGGTAATGAACTAAAATGTGAGGCACACCAATGAAATGTTCTTTCTTTGTAAGAGTTGCCTTGGCTGTGGTGTCTCCTCACAGCAGAAGAACCCCTCAGAAAGCTAATACACTGCTAGTGACCCCTAATACTATTTTCACTTACAGGAGTAATACAGGCTCATTGGAGAGTATCTGGAAAGTCCAAAATCTAAGAATCACAAAGGAAAATCACCCACTTCCTTACTGATGGCAAAGTGTTGGTGACTGTCTTTGGTGCCAGGCAGTAGGTGTTCCTAAGCAAGCAGATGCAGTACCAGCTTAGGGGATGGACAGAGCTCAATCCATTACTCTGTAGTGATCTTGGGCATGTCACCTCACCCTTGGACTCTTGCTTCTTCTGTATCACTGATCCTGGGAACCACCAAGTTCCTAACGCTGATGTGAGGATTTAAGAGTCACTGTCAAATGCCCAGTTCACGGTAGGTCTTCCAGTCCCAAAGTGAGTGAGCACAGACACTCAGGACACAGGCAGTGAATGCCATGGTGTATAGTCATCCAGAGGGAGCAAGTAAGGCTGCGAAGGGCAGTCGGGTGTGTCTTCAGGCCAGGCTGGGAAGGCAGTGACCTCCACACTCCATGGCTCCTATGTCCCATCTCACTCCCTTCCCTCCAGGTCACAGTGCTGGCAGGAAGCAGGCTGTGGGTGGCATAGAAGGTGTGGAAACTGTGACAGTAATACCAACAGTAGCTGTAGTAATAGCTGGCGCCTTCCCGGAGGATCGCTGTGTGCCAGGCACAGAGCCAAGCCCCTTCTCACCTCCCCCTCAACTCCAAGAAAGGGGGATGGAGAGGTGTGTGTGTGTGGTGGGGGTTCTGCTACAACATCTAGGACTGTGAGGGCCCTCCTGGAGATTGGGAGCTAGCATGGAAGATGCTGGATCCCCACCACCAGGACCTGTGCAGATATGTGCTTCTGAGAACAACTAAATCAGTGGCTAATACATAGAGCCTGATCCACAATCCAGACAGGCTCTGGAGAGTAGGAGGCTGTTTCCTTCTTTGATCTGAACCTGCTCCATGAACCTCAAATCCACATTCCCAAGGAAAGCAAGCAACCCTAGCCCTAGTACAGGATGTAAATTAAATGTAAACCGAGTTCTCAGCACAAAGAGGAGATGCAGTAGGGCTGAGGCCACTGGCCAGGCTTTGTTCATGTGGCACTGGGGAAGTCTGACTCCTGTTAGAAGGCATGGGTAACCCAAGGCACACGCCAGTCAGAATAGTTACACTGTAGTTTTCTCCATCAAACATGAAGTGAATATGAGCATTTTCCTGAGCCATGGGTGATGTGGGGTGCAACCATCCCCTTTACCATTCTGAGGAGCACCAAGAGGCAGAAAGTGCATGGGAAAAAAAAAAAAAAAACCAAGTCTCATATCTTCACTGCAATCCAGCTGTGTGACTCTGGGCCAATTGCATCACTCTTCGGAGCCACATTTTTCCTTACCTGTATAAACACAGATTTGACTGAGTTGAAACCCTGCTTTGTGACTTCAAAGATCTTCGGGCATTTCTATCTGAATTTCTGGGCCATCAAGGCAAAATTTGGTTGGTTCAAAGTTTCTTCTAGATACAGCATCAAACATCATAGCAGAGATTTAAAAGATAAGCTAGTGTATTTGTGAGATTGTGGGGGAAAATCAGCCAGTTAAGAACTATATGGTAGGGCTGGGACTGGAAGGTGGCTCAGAGGTTAAAAGCCCTGGCTGCTCTTCCAGAAGACCTGGGGTTCAATTCCCAGTATCCACATGGCAGCTCACAACTGTTTGTAACTCCAGTTCAAAGGGATCTGACCCTCATGCCAATGCACATAAAATAATTATATTATTATTATTATTATTAATAATAATAATAATAATAAAATTTAAAGAGAACTATATGGTAGGGATGGTAAACCAGTTCAGCAGGGAATGTATTACCAAGGAGAATAGGCACAAAGAAGAACACATGAAATACATCAAGAGGAAACCATAGTTCAATGTGCTTCTTCCAGAACTAGACAGTGCCAGCCCCTTGGAATGCTTGCTGGGTGAATGATGCAAGAAAAAGAAAGAAAGAAACCAGTGCCACAGGGACAAGCTAAGCAAGTGCTCCATGTCCAGATGCTTAGACCACCCACCTCACTGCCTGTTGCCTTCACAGCTGGCCATGCCAGTTACCAGGCACCAAAAAGACATTTGCTGAAGGTTCCAGGTCAGCGGAGAGGGTCCCTCTGAGGACAGGCCCCAGGAGACAGAGGCTGCAGGTGGAGTGGGAAAGAGAAGTAAAAGCTGGCCACAGCTGAACCCTGGGGAAGTACCAGCCGGAAAGGGGACAGGCCAAGCAAGAGGAAGAAGGGGGAGCTAGCACATCTGGGGACCCACAAGGACCCAGACCCTACTCACATTATCATTTAATTCTTTCAAGAGATCTGTGAAATGGAAGAAAGACCCTGGGGATTTGAACCCAGATTTTGCCAACCTTCTTCCTGTCCCCCAGGGTGGTCTCCTGGGGAAAAGCAATATGGGGGTTCAGATCAGAATGGAACATTCTATCTACAGTTCCTGCCGCCCCACCACCCCAGGTCTATTGACTTAGTAGACCTATGATCTAAGTGCTTTTGTCCATCCTTTGCTCTGGTGAGACCTTAGCCAGCTCCCTACCTTGTGCCCTAGGTCCCAGCAGTGATCTCCAACAATGTAGATGCCCTGTAGATAGTAGATACTGTCTATGTCCACAAGATAACTAGTATTTGTGTTGGAATATACATGGAAATGATCCCACTTTCTTGGCTCCAGAGACCCTAAACGCTGGCCCTGTCCAACAACCCAGAACACCCTTTCTATTCCCCCTTGTTGTGGGTTGGATGGTAGCTCACTAAAACATATATCTTCATCTTAGCACCCAGATCCTGTGAATGTTTGAGGCCAGCCTGGGGTACATGAGACCCTGTCTTGAAGCAAAGCAAAACACTCATGTGTTCTCCTGCACCTCTGTTTCCTACCTTCCCACACCCCAAATTCCTAGAGGAGGACTTCAGAGTGAGTTTCTTGTAAATCTTCACTGTTCTGGCCTTTAGAACTTTATAGCTCTACTTCTACCTCTAGAAGACCTGAACTAAGACCATACTAACTTACATATAGTTCTCAATCTGGCCTAAGCGTAGATTCCCCTCCCAGGTCACCTGGGTCACAGTCAAAGGAAAGCCTAGATAGCTCTTCCCTTAGAAGTTAAACGCAGGGACTCAGAGGCTGCCATCCCCTACCTGCTGAGAACACTAAGGGAGGTAGAGGCATCTTTGTCCATGCTTGATTATCTTGTCATAAAAAAGAGTCTCTTTTTAGCTGGAATTATGGGAATAAACCCAAGAAATGTGGGGAAAGGAGGAAGGAGAAAATGATCATCATCTTAGGACCTCAGTTACATGAGTTAATAAATCCCATTCTTTTCTGAATCTGGTCTGAGTCTGTTTTCTGACACCTGAGACTGTAAACATCTTGGCTGAGACAATACTTTCATTATTTAGGCTGTGTCAACACACCGGCTCTCATTGGAAGAGAGTTGCAATGCTGTAGGCAATGTTTCTCCATCTTGATTTTCAGGGTTCAGAATCGTTTGCATCTTGGGAGATAGGACAATGGTGGTTTGTAGGAAAATGGCCCCCATATGTTCATAGGAAGTGGCACCATTAGGAGGTATGGCCTTGTTAGAGTAGGTGTGGCTTGTGGGAGGAAGTGAGTCACTGGGGGTGGGCTTTGAGGTCTCAGATGTTCAAGCCAAGGCCACTGCTGTCTGCCAATCTGGATGTAGTACTCTCAGCACCATTTCTGCCTCCCTTCTACCATCCTTCCTGCCATGATGACAATAGACTAAACCTCTGAACTATAAGCCCACCCAAATGAAATGTTTTGCTATATAAGAGTTGCTGTAGTCATCGTGTCTCTTCACAGCAATAGAAACCCTTAGAAGGACCAAGAATATCTAGGGACTGGCACAGTCTGCTTTTGTCTTCCAATTTATGTGCCTCTCTTTCGTGGTCACTAGATAGCAGGTCTACCTGAGGCTTAGACACTCTTTCCAAGGGGCATACAGCCATAGTAGCTAACACCCTGACTGTGGTCCGTGTGTTGCTCTCAGACTCTGAGAACTTCTTTCATGCTAACTCAACATCTGTACTCCTTGCCCCTCCATGGGTCCCTGCGTTCCTAGGTGGCAAACATACCCTTCTCACCTGCCAGGGCAGAGCTCTTCGTGGACACAGAGCCTCTCTTCTAGGCCCCAAACAGCAGAGAGGATGAGCCATCTCAGTTCTCAGCCCTGACGGTCTGACTACCCTCTGCTGGGCTCACAAGGCACATGGGTCAGCGTTCAGTAAAGGAGATCAGTGTGTGTACAGTTGCATTGCATGAACTCTGCAGAATGAGCCAGGTAAGGACGTCGCAAATACGCACCTGGAAATGCTCCAAGACTATGAAATGATAAGGGAGGGAGTTGACACGAAAATTAATTTTTCACAGTGCTCTATCAAACATACATTATTTCACTTAGTGCTTGACCGTGGGTTAGAAATGAACTGCTGTTACACCACAAGGGAGAACATATTATTCTCACTTCCAAATAAATATCTTTTCATAGTTTCCCTTTAAATTCAGTCCAGAAACATGATGGGCCCCTATTGTTTTGTCAGACTAGCCTCATTTCTGGGAACCGAGTCCCTGGCTCCTGGGAACTATTCCCCTGCCCCACCCCCACCCCCTGAACATGCAGGCCCCTCAACATGCATATGGCACCACAGGAGTCTGCCTGTTGGCACAATGGGATGCACTCTTGGCCCTAGCCATTGGTGGAGAGGTGGGCACCTGATCCAAGCTGACCAATCAGAGCCCTCCCCCAAGATTTGGGAACTGCAACTGACAAAAAGAAGTCAGTCTCCCTCTGAGTGTCTGAAAACGAAGACATGTAAATGCGGAAGCAGTTGGCAGCCCTGTTCTACCATGTGGACTGAGGAATAGAAAATGACAACCAGCCGAAAGAGAAGCAGAGGCAAGAGAGGGAAAACGAATCCAGACAGCCACTGAGCTGTGCGGTCTAGCTGCTCCCCAGGCCCAGCCATATTCCTCTTTTGGATCCCACCGAATCCACGTAGCCTTATGACAAAAATTCTTTTTTGGCTTCAACTAACTTAAGTTGGATTCTCTCCTTTGCAAGCCCAAGAGTTCAACTCATATGAGAGCATAGGCCCATTTCAATCTTGCTTCCCTGTCAAGCTTGAGTTCCTCAACCATTTTACTTAGTGACTTCAGAATGGAAAAGGGAAAAATGAAAATATTTTAGTTAGGCTCCCACACAAATGAATCTGCACTCATTCTCCTGGATTCTACACAGAAAATTCTTCCACCTGGAGTGGGTTAAGAACTCACTAGAAATACAGGTGTGTCATGAGACTCTTCACTAAGAATTTAGTCTTCTTGGGATCTGGTTGCATAGACGGCTCAGGGGATAACGTATGTACTATGAGGACCTGAGTTTAATCCCCAGAATCCACATAAAAAGTCCATCGTGGTAGCAAGGCCGTCTAGCCCTGGGAAGATAGAGATAGGCAGGAGATCGCTGAGGCCAGCTGGCAGAGGGCTTAACCAGCAAGCCCCAGCATCTCGTGAGAGACCACGCCCCCAACAAAGTGAGTGGGGCGTGGCGACTCAGACCTGTGAGCCTAGCCTTTGGAAGATTGAGGCAAGTGAACCGCTATAGGTTTGAGGCCAGCTAGCATGGGCTACGTAGTGAGTTCCAGGAGAGCCTGTCTCACAAAACAATAACAAAACAAAGGAAACAAAAGCAAGGTGGATGGCTCCTGAGAAATGACACCCAGATTGATATATGGCGTGGACAAATATACAATCACAGAGAGAGGGGGGAAGGGGGATGAAAATCTGCTCTTCTCTAATTTTAAAGCTTATCTGGGAGAACAGCATGTTCTCTCTTTGACAATCTTCCCGATGTAATGTGGCCTCTGACCTCTAAAGCTATAGGAACCCCTTTGGCCACTTGTTGAAGTCCCACAAACCATATCAGAGGGGAAGGAGTCCGCTGCCCGATTTCCTTTGACAGCTGCTTAAGGATCAGAATTATCCTTTTTATAGGAAGGCTCTGTGGTGCAAGGTGGTTGAGAGCTGTCCAAAGAAAGTGCTGTAGAGAAACTGAGACAGAAATCCCTTTGCAGAACAAACAGGGAGAGCTGCTTAGCTAGGCGAACTCTCTGTGTTCTGTGATCCTTAAAATAACCAATAAGGAAATGTACAACATGGCCGATTCTGTCTTCATCCACCTTAAGCATGGACACTTAGTGTCAACAAAATAAAACAAGCCAGAAAAGAAGTTCTTGCTGTGTATTTATTTAGAATCTCTAAGGTTTTGCCTGTTAAAAAAATAAAAGTTAACCTAAACCCACTAGACTTGACCACAGACAAGAAAGCATATGTTTAGCACATGGCTGACACATGTAAACGTGAGTACAGTCAGATATTAAAATCCCACCAGCCAGGAGAAGCCCTCCCAGTCCCACTCCTTATCAGAGCAAGCATGCCTTTGATCACACAAGCCTCAGAAGCCTAGCAGTATATTAGTCACCATTTCTACTCTAATTGGAAAATATTTCCCTGTTCAGGTTCAATCAGCATTTCAGTTAAATAGGTAAAAGATGCCCAAGAACGTAGAGACAGAAAGAACCTCAGAGGTGTATCTGGCTCAAAGGGTTTATTTTAAAGATGAAACAATAAAGTCACTTGTTCAAGACAACACGGCTTAGTCAGCAGAGAACAAGGCAGATTTCTCGTCACCTTCCTCCCTCCTAGTTTCCAGTTTCCAGACCTTTCCAGAAAGCTCCCAAGCCCTCTCTCTTCAGCTCCTGGTCAGTGCTGCCTAAGGCAAGGCTGTGAAGGACAGCCCTCCAGAGAAAGTTGCAGGACACTGAGTGCCAGTGCTGCGGAGTTATAAAGGCATGCCTCAGGAGCTCTGCTTTTAAGGATGCGGTCCAGCTGTCCTCACATCCCCTTTGCACAAGCAAGCCTTGCTGCTGCAGCCCCGCCAAGGAGACAGCATTGCTGCAGGAGGGTTCCAGGAGCCCCTGGGGGATACATTTAAAAGTTACCTAGGAAAGCAGAGCAGAGGATGTCACCCATCGGAAAGAAAGGCAGCCTGCTGAAGGGTAGGGGATAGATGCAGGGACCCTGCCCTCCTGTGCCCTGCCAGCTTCCTTCCACATCCCATCATTGGCTTTGGTGGGGCATGAGGAAACAACCCAGTGGCATAGTGCACAGAAGTCACATTGACACAGCCACACGTAGAACAGAGGGCCCAGTTGCTCGGCAGCCTAAGTGGGAATGTGAGAAAAATCTTGGGGATTTCACAGCGCAGGTGGAGTTCGGCACAAACAACCTAGAGTCTTTTGCTAATCATTAGAGATGGCACCTATGTACAGTGTTAAGAAGTGGGATTTCCTCCTTTATGAAAAAGACACTGTGCCGATAATATAAATTAGTTTAAGCTCAAGAGGTACAACAGACCAATACCAGCTTCCCAGGTAAGGGTTTGGGGTGAGAATTTGATACTACAGCTCTTCATGGCATCACACGCTCGTTCCTCCAAGATTCACACACACACACACACACACACACACACACTGCTCCATCTTCTTTTGAACAATAGGCATGCCCAGGACATGTGGGTTTCAGAGCCGCTAAAAGCCTGTGCACCAGCTTTCTTCATCCCTGTCATCTCACTGTCTGTGTATGGTTTTCACATCAGTTACCTGAACAGAGGTGTTGGTTCCCCATCAGCTGGCCCTGAGAAGAACACAGTTCTCAGGCAGCTCCTATAAATTACCCCTCTTCTCACTTTAATATCAAGTATGATATGTATTAGAGTGCAGGCTTTGGGCTAGACTCAAGTTGGAAGGCTGTCAAATAAAACACAAAATAGAAAAATAAATCCGAAGTGAAATTTATGACATGATTTTTACTCCCATTACATTCCACTTAACAAATGCATATGTTTTACAATATCTTTAATAATAATTATTAAACATAGTAAAATACTTCCAAACTTGGCTCATTGCATAATTGTACTTCGAGTGAAAAAAAAAAATTATCTGAGGCCTTGTCAGAATGCCACTTCCTCCTCCCCCAGCTTTTAACAGAAGCAGCCTCCAGTGGGATAATCCAAGCTGTGTTCAAGAAGTTGGCAAGTAGGTCCAATTAAATGTGGTTTTACTGTATTCTGGCGTTTGCATATCTAGTTTGCCAAGAAGTAATCTTTCACAAAAAAAAAAAAAAAAAAGAAGAAGAAGAAGAAAGAAAGAAGAAAAGAAAGACAGGAAAAAAAAATCTGTACTGGCCCAGAATCAGACTGGATGGTACAATGTAATGTATCCTATAACTTTACCCCGTGACTAAGATAATCTCTTTTTTTCTTAAATAGCTATGGAAAATGTATCATCTATCTATCATATTCCTGTATGAATCACAAATCACCATCCTGTGTAGGACATCTTACATTTATACATGACAAAACTGGAACTCGTTGCAATAGTTCTGTTTATTTTAATTATTAAACTCCAAGGGGTTAGTGCCCGGCCACCTGAGCTTGATGTATTTATTCAGGTGTACTCTAGTCGGATTATCTGAATGAGGCTGTAAATGATCCTATTGACTATTAAATACCCACTTGTCCAAGCAGGAGCTGTATACATTCACAAACCTGGGTACCTGGAACTGGGAGGGACGACTCTCTGGTTTTTGCCGCTGAAATGCTAGGCAGTTCCTCTGCTGGCGTTTGATTGCTCCAGGCCTTCATGGAGGAGCTGACTCCAGCAGTCCTTTCCAGCTAACCCAGGCTCTCCATGAACGGCCGGCCGTATCCAAAGTCCAGATGGAAAGCTGTCAACAAAGAGACTCCTTCCGCTCTGCCTACTGCATGATTCATCCCTGGCATGAAGACAGGCCCGGAGATGGCCCCACCGCCTTGACTCCCGTAGGTGAGCCAGGCAAGGAGTACAGGTGCTCACTCTGCAGGTCAGCGGGAACGGATCAGGTCCGAAAAAAAGGCTGCAAACCCCACAACCTGGCCTTTGTTACAAACCATCATGAGCTCATTAAAAACACATGCAGAAATGGTTAAACAAAACCCTCTGAAACCTTTTACAAAATCACCAGTCTATTAGGGGAGACAGAGCCCGCAGCGAACTTTCCCTCCAATGTGTGCAACGGAGCAGCTAATGTCCTTTGGACTTTTGTCTATGGCATCAAGCTGGGGAAGGTTGGTTGGGTTTTTTTTTTTTTGTTTTGTTTTTGTTTTTTTTTTTCTGAGGAGGGGATTGTGTACTTGTTTGTTTTGGGTTTTTTTTGTTGTTGTTGTTTGTTTTGTTTTTGTTTTTTAACCAAATGATTAAATATAGCAACAAAGAACTGTTTTTACCTAATTTGTATTGTTATGCACATTGCCTTTTACAAAAACTGATGAAAATGGTAAGATTAAAAAGGAAGATTGTGTCATGATAACAAGGGGGGAAGAAACAGAGAGAGAGAGAGAGAGAGAGAGAGAGGAAGATAGAGGACTGTGGCCCAATTGCTTTTGTGAAGTGGCTTGGCATCAAAGAGGGAGTGGACAGATTGAATAAGGACTCTGCAGCCATCTAGTACTTGGCCCTGCTACACACACACACACACACACACACACACACACACACACACACACACACAGATGTGCGTACAAAGTTGGAACATATCTTAGCATTGAGAAGTGTCTGGATAGACGCAATTTCGTATTCCTCTACTCTGTGGATTTCATGCAAATACATTGTTCTCCCAGTGGATGGACTCAGACCCGTTTGCAGGGCACTGTCGTGTGGCTGTAACAACTCGAAGGGCAGGTTGGTGACATGAGGCCTGACACTGAGATGCTCTGGGCTCTGACCTGGCATGTGCCACCTTCTTCTGGTTACAGGGAGTTGTGTGCCTGTCTGTTGTCATTCTGTATATTCATCATACTCGCTTTTTATACTTAATGTTACTCCAGTGAATGACAACCATCTCGTTCCTTCAGCACTAGGAGGGGGGCATGTCTGTATCCAGTGCAGACTTGACATAGCAGATTTTCTCTGAGAAGTCAACGATGCTGTGCCTTCATCTTCCTTTTACCTCCCAAAAGAAGCAATACGGATGGGGCACCCTGGATTCATCAAAACGGGCACAGAGAAATTTGTCAGAAGGGACCAAAAGCATGACATCAATAAAAGAAGAACTACACTTGTGTTCACACCCACAGACCTACCTGAGAGTGTATAAGCTTTGCATAAGTATGACCCTTTCACACAGCCTCTAGAAATTGCTTTCCATGAGGGCATGATGAAAATAAAGTTGGAACTATTTAAAATTTTAAAAAGAAAAATCTAGAGCTAGATGGTGGTGGCATACACCTTTAACCCCAGTACTTGGGAGGCGGAAGTGGGCAGACCTCTCTGAGTTCCAGGACAGCCAGGGCTACACAGAGAAACCCTGTCTAGAAAAACCCAAATAAATAAATAATAGGGGGAAAATTTAAAAGAAAAATCTGCATTAAAATTAATTCACATTGCTGGGAAGGCTTTGTGGTAGAAAAAAAAACTTTCTTATTGGTGTAAAAACAATTATTTTATAGTAGCATTGTTCCCTAAAATTTACACAGCATCTTTCCTCTGTGAATGTAGTGATGTATACATTCATGGTCGCATTGTACCAAGGAAGAAGTGGTAGGGCATTGTCATTCTGTCTTAGAAAGGAGGAAAGGAGTATGGCAGAGTGGGACCCCTCCCGTGTGGCATGAATATGTCTTTCTGACTTTTCTTCAAAGCTTCTCTCCAGTAGATGATGGTGAAAATGGGTGAGAAATATTCTAAGAAAATGGGGTCGGTAAGGGGGAACACAGAGTCTCCCACTTGGGCATCAGAGTTGTTTGAGGCTCCGGAACCTCAGCCCTGACCATGCTTCTCCTCTGCCTACCGGTGTCCAGAAGCACTCTGGCATTCCCTGCCTGTATCTCCCTGCACTTGGCACTGTCTCGCTGTGGCTGAACAAATGACACCGTTTTTTGTTTGTTTGTCTTATTTTGTTTTTGGAAACCCAAGCAACTCATTCCTAGCTGGGAACAGGAAGAGAAAGTGTGAGATGGGAGGATGCTGTCAGGTTTTAGTCCCTGAGGTGAAGGAAAGGTCAAATCACCCAGACCCCATCAGAGAGTACCCTGCTGTACAGAGATGATGACTGGCCAAAGCCGAGGAAAGAACAGCATTCCAGACTAGATTCCCATAGGAACTATTTTTGGCAGACCATGGGTAAGGTAACCCTGACACATATTACAAAGGGAACTTGATCACAGAGTTATGACCAGGATGGAGAATCAGATTCAGCCTTGATCAAAGATGAAGTGAAAGCAAGGGATTTGGTTTGACCATTCTGTGCCTCTAAAGAGAGATGATGTGCATCTTTAAAATGATACCCACCCAAGGTGTGGGGAATGTATGAGATATTTGCAAAGACCTGAATCCACTTTCTCTTTCTGACACCTTGTCTGAGCCCTGTTTCTCACCAGAGTGAATGACTCGGAAGTCACTTCTGCGCCTGCTGGTTTCAAGTGTTAATGATTCTAGGTTAGTCCCTATGTGGGAAAGCACAAATAGTAGCAACCTGTGAGGAGAGACTGTCAGACAAACACCACAGATCTTGATACCACGGAGAATTCCTGAAATTTGCAGTCCTAAGATTTTCATAATTTGAAAAACAAAACTAATTTATTATTTTTAAAGACAATAAGTTCAGAGTGCAAATATTCAGATGAGAGATGCAGATTTAAGTTTTGATTTGTGTCTTGCTTATAAAGCTTAACTGTTATTTTTGGAAAGATTAAAAAAATATATGTATTAATAAATAAAACAATATGAGAGTTGATAGCCTCATTCTTTGAGGGTGTTATTTGACTGACTTTTAAACAACAACACATCAATCATTTAAAACCCTTCCACACTGGTCAAGCCTACAGAACACCTGTCATATTTTCATTACAGTATTATTTTTACTGCAAGATAAGCACCTTTACATAGCAAACTGAATAAATGATGACAAACCCCTCTCCCTCCCCCTTTGCACAGACGTGGTTCTAGCACCACTTCAAGGCATCCCTCAAGGAAAATAACATATAAATAGAACGCGAGAAACCACCACGTTTTTCTAGACTTCACACTTACTATGAAAAGCAAAAGTTCTTTGTGCCCCAACATATCCTCTAATTTCTCTGCCTTTTGCTGAAGGTTTTCATCCAGTTTGATGTCATTTAGTGTAAGGAGCCCCAAAAATGCCTCAGCTCCTTTATTCCAGCTCAGGCCCCCTGCCTGGGTATATTAACACATAGCTAGCTTGTACCCAGGGTGGTAAATAGGCCAATCTAAATTGGAGTTCTCATCTCAAATTTGTTTCCTTCCCACCCACCCACCCCCACCCACCCAAAACGGTAGAAAGACATGAAAACAACTTGGTAAGAATTTCAGTTAGTTCTTCAGGAACACTTACCCAGCGACATCAGTTTCTCTTAGATTATTCCCTTATAAAATCTTGGAGTTTTGGAAGAGATTTTAAATTTTACTTAAAAGACTCCTGTCCTATGATTGTATGTTGGCTGTAAACCCGTGTCATTCTCCCCTCCTTCCATACTGCATCTAGAACCTTCTTTGTTAAAGCCATGTAGAAATAACTTAGCAAATCTGATTTTCTTGAGATATGTTTTTTTTTCTTCCTTCCTTCCATCCTTCCTTTCTTTTTCCCTTCCTTTCCTCCTCCCACAATTTCTTCTATTTGAAAATGATTTTAAGTGATGGAGAAAATATTGTAAGTTAGAAAATGTGAGGTTTTCTTTCCTTTCTTTTCAATAAATACACATAGATGTCACTAACATCTACAGTCACCCCAGCTCACCGGACACACTTTCCTTCAGTACTCTAATTATTGTACTGGTGTGCTTCTCCCAAAGTGGTCTACACCAACCTGTTTGGGAGGCATTGCTGTCTAGTAAACATGCAAATGTTTCAGTATTACCAAGCCACTATACGTGCTACAGCTTCAAAGACAAGGTTTACAGAAAAAGCACAGGTAAATTTTCAACCTCTGAAAAAAACTTTAAAAGAGATTTGAAAGAAAAGTTTAAATGCTTTTACTTTGATCAAAGCTTGTCTCAGGTCATCATACAAAATGTTAAGAGTCATTAATAATCCTCTCAGATCTTAAGGTGACTCACATTAAGCATGTTTTCCTTTAGTGAAATGTACATATTCTTTTTATAGGTTTACATGCATGATTGATACATATCTTCTGAGTTCTGTCACATATCAAAAGTTAGCTCTGGTCTGGCATGACACATAAATAAGGTCATGCTACTCTTTCAAGTTCAATGGCATCTACACATTTTCTATATTAAAAGATTTAATCTATTCGCACACATGTTTACCAATATTAAAACACATTCTTTCATGCTCCACTTCATATGAACTACAAGTACACTTTTGAATATGTGGGACAATAACTTTTAAAGATTTCTTTAGTCACATTAAGCATGTACATTGACACTTAACAAAAGCCACCTGATTTAATGGTTAACTGCAAAGATCATAATAAATGGTATGTGGTTGGTTTCAGTGAACGTGTTTTCTGAGTGGCATGGGACTCTTGAAGCCACCCTGCACACGCTTAGTGAAACTGTTCCTTACTCAATGTGCTACATTTTAAAACCAAATGGTTTTGGTGTTGTTTTGTTTTTCCCTCTCCTTCTCCTAAGAAACACAGTTTCCTATAACCTAATTGCAAATCCAGTCCTAAAACTCAGAGAAGAACATAACCTTATTGAGGAAATAAATGACTAAACTCGAGACAAACTTTGGTTTTAAAAGATGTTGTTAAAGCTACCCTTCCAACTATAGAAAAGTATCATTCCACATAAAGTTAGAAATTGAAATGAAATTAGTAAATATCAGAATAGAATTAGGAAAGGTAGCTGGGTACACAGCTACACAATTCTCCTTAAGTCCCTTTCCCAGGCTAAAAGAAAAAAGAAAAAAAGAAAGAAGGGCGATCTCTTTCAAGGGCTTGAATGTTGTCCTAGGAGAAGAAAAATATTCTATATGTTTGCATTACCTGGAGAATTAATTACAACTTATTTAGCATAAGCAGAGACACGATAAAGAATTTGGATTTTTAAAGGAAAAAAAAAAAAAAGAACTGTTCAAACGATTGCTATCAGCCAACCATTCTCTTCACAATGTTGCACATTTGGAGATCAGTTTCTTCCACAAGAAGTCACAGAAGTTGATAGGTGAGGATTTTTATTTTAAAGATATTGGTTTAAAAAATGCCAAAAGCTTCATTTCTGAAGTTTTTCTTAAAATGAATTTCTGAAAGCTCTCAATTTTGTCCCTAAGATGTCACTCCTCTGCCGCCATTCCATAAGGCTGATGAGCAGGGTGGAGAGGTCTAGAGACAAAAAGTGTCTCTGGCAGAGCTAAGATGACTTGAAGTCTGATAAGTGACTGCATGTCTAGACCAAGGGATCACAGAGATTTTGCCAGGATTCTGCAGGCAAAAGGTAGAAAAAAATTCTAACATAAGGGACAAAATCCTGTCAGTGTAATAAAGTTGGACTCTGGCCAAAATGAAATTCCTAAAAGCCATTTGCTTTTAAAAAATAAAACCAGTGCTTTATTTTTAAGATGACATTATCTCCAGTTTTTAATGGCAGAGGGCAACTGTAATGAAAATGACACAGCTTTTCTGTCCTGAACTTCAAAATTCACACTTACTTCATCCACTACACCTTATCAGCAACTTCAAACACTGCCATAATTATAATCAAAATTTAGATAAATATCTACAATTAAAAATTTTCTATCCAGAGGTATGTGCAATTGCCATTATTCTGTTAAAACTCAAAGATTCTAAATTTTATAGGAATGAAATAGTCAAATGATGCAGGAAATTTTGAGATCTTAAGATATTTAAATAATTTCTATCGGATTCCTAAAAATGGAGTTTCTCAAGGATTCTTAAAAAATGTATTTTATGTGTTTTATCTGTAAAACCACGAAGTTCAAGACTTTTCAAGTAGAATTTCTTCTTAGGTTAAAAAAACAAAAACAAAACAAAACAAAAAAAAACAGCCTTTTTTTTTCTTTAAATAGCATTTCAAAACAAAAATTTACTTGGGAAAACACCATTTTAAATACTTATTAATGTGAATTCATACATAATTTTAACATAATGTTCACTTTTTTTCTGACCTTCCAAAACCCTGTTTTTAGAAACTCATGTAAAGTCTAAGGGTACACTCTACTTGACTCACCTATTAACCCGATAGTGTAATTAACTGGGAAGGAAATTCCCAACCTGCACCTTAGCGACTTCTACTTTTGAGCTATTCCCCAGGGTACACCTAGCACACAATACTGGGCCCAAAGCAATCCAGGGCATAATTGATTATCTGAAAGAAACAGATGTTTTCAAAAGTAAGTGAAACCGTATTTTTGCCACGCATTCAAGGATCAGCCAGATGTCAAAAGAGGGCCTGATTTTGCAGGTTTCCAACTGGATTAGATGACAACTTTCTTTCTTCAATGCAGTGAGTAAGCAGGTTCTTGCATGTCACATGCCAAATGTGACCATTTGTGTAATAATATGCTATGTGTATTCTACGGTATTTTAATAAAGTTATTCCCAAGTCATAATCAGCATGCTGTGTTAAGGAGTACATCCTATGAAGCTTACTAAGGTGGCTCACTTAAAATTGAGACAGTCAATGAGATCGATACGTCAACCCTCAACACCTTTGGGAAGCTTTAATATACAGGAAAATGAAGGCATCTCTCTCCATCTCACTTGCTAACTGCTCAAGGAATTGTTCTGTAGATGCAAACGTAGAATGTTCAGTTGTCTAAAACCTATTGTTGAATTATTAGTTACATTGTTCAGTTAAAAATTGAATGTATCAACTCCAAACTGCAAATTTTTGCTTGTATTTTATGATAAAAATTTTTGTGGGTTTCTAGCCAAAGCCATCAGAGGGTATGTTTCCCACTCTGGATCCCCCATAAAATATTAACCTTAGTGTGAGTTTTTTGGTGTAATCTTATCTTAGACAGTAGTTATGTAAAACTAATATTTCCACTTGTCCTTAAGATTGGGAGTTACCGACAGTTAAAGATTCAGTATTTATGCAACCTCAGAAATCTTCAGCCAGTGTGACAATTTCCCCATAGTCCCAACACATGTATGCGTTCTGTCAATTTTGTGGGCTAACCAGCCCTTACCAGACACATACCCAACCAGACAGGCAAGAAATTGGGGCAGGGGCAATGACAGAGGAAAGAATAGTTCTAATGATGCATTGCTTAAATATGTTTTAAAATTAGAATATAAACATTAAGATCTTCTGAGTTCTGGAAAGAAAAACGGACATACACAGCTAATCTTGAACAACCGAATGCCTGCTAATTCAATTGCCTAGACTTCCACTCATTAGCCAAGCAGTGTTCCAAATTAAGACATCCGGTCTCCTTCAATTTTCCACTTAAGCCAGAACATGGGAGAATGGATTTGACCAATCAACTTAGGATAAAACCATGCATGGAAAGTGACTTGCATTGTATATGGGTTGACAGTTGTGTGACTTAATATGAAAAACCTACCCTGCCACTTGAAGTTCTTTGTATTCAGTTTTCTAGGGAATTGCCTCAAGAATCTTGATCTACACTATAGAAATGGGTCATATTTTAAAATGTGCATTTAGTGTCTTCTTAAATGATGAGAACATGCACAGTTCAATTTGGGTGACCCTAAAGCATTCTACTAACTTCACAACCCAATAAAACGGATATTAAAATGAAGATGCCATGGACTATACAAACTTCAAAATCTATTATGCGATCATAGTACAAAACCACACAGGGAATTCTCAGTTCATATAATTTATTGCAGTTAGCACACAGTTTAAAAATTCACCAACACACCAATAGTACAAAACTAAACAGCATTATAAGTTATTCCCCCTCAGGAAATAAAACATACTATGATTGTCAAAGCTAGATGTCAGTCTAAGATTTAGAACAAAGGAAGAATGTGAAACTAAGAAAAAGGAAAAGCAATCACTCACAATGACCACAAAAAAAATATATATATATATATCCAAAAGAAGTCCGTTCTCTCACAGACATTGATTGTCTTCTCTAAATTAATAAAGATTATTTTAACATAAACTGTATTAAAAAAACAAAAACAAAAAAACTAGAAACTCTTCAAGTAACTAAAGATAATGCTCCAAGGCCATTTTCACAGCTTTTTTTGTTTGTTTGTTTGTTTGTTTGTTTGCTTTAAATGCCATTACAGCCAAATTAACATACATTTGACCAAATATTTCCAAAACAGTCCAGCAACACACAATGGAGTTTTCCATTCAGTATCTTAAGCACAAAAATAGGCTATGTTTACAGTAGTTAAGGCGATCAAATTTTAAACAAAAGCAATTAAAAAAGAAAAAGGGAAAAACAACAAACATTTTCCATGCTACTCCCATAGACCTTATTTGTAAGTGCAAGACAGGAAAACAAACACTGTGCAAAATGCTTCTCCCCTGCGCGCTGGTCATTAAAACCACACGTTGGGCTGCAGCCTCTGCTGCCGATACACATAGTCTACTAACCCCCTTCCCCACGTCAATCAAGGCAGTGCAGTCCTTTCAGCCTGGGGCTTTCTCAGTCCATAGAATCTTTTCACGAGTTAGGGGGTAGGGGGAAGGAAAGGAAATAGGGGAGAAAAAGAAAAGGGAAGCAAAAAAAGAGAGAGAGAGAGAATGACCTATGACCTATTGTCAATTTGTGCAGTAGTTATTCTAAAACAACGCTCAGCTGGGTACATGTGTACGCCTCAACTCTGAGCTGGCATGGGTTCTGTGCAATTACAAGTGTGTTATAAATGCACACTGCACATGCAAATGTTTAAGCTGTTTGTAAACATTTATATGTTCCTTGTAATGTAGCGAAGTTATCAATTTGCAGCTTAAGTTTTTATTCAGCTTAACAGTTTCAACTTAAAGACAGTGGGAAAAGTCAATTTAAATTATATAAAATAAAAACAAAAACAGTGCATTTACGTTCTTCGTAACACCAGTTTTTTTCCCCAAATGGTGCTATTTTTCTAAGGAAATTAAATAATTTTAAACTCACTTGTTAAAGTTATACAATGCAAACAAAGACAAAAAATATATTGAAACTCATGCATTTCTGTAGCGTTAATATTTACTTTTCAAGACTCAACTAAGAGCATCAACACAACCTGTCAAGTTCTTTGACACCCCCCCCAGCCCGTGTAATCAATTACAGTATACAAGAACAGTAATTCACATTTTAAACACAGTTCAACACTGCTGAAGCTGCAATACCCTTTTTCATCTCAAGCAAACCTTCACAGAGACAGTCCCAGTGACCCAGTGTACTGTCACAATTGCTCTCACTGGGAACTGTCAGAAAACCAGAAGTTGCCACAGAAAGTTTTAAGTCAACTGCTTGTTTAAAAATAGATAATCCAGCATTTCAGAAATTTTCCATTTGGGTCTAAAAGCATTCAGGTTTCCAACAGCCAGAAAATATTCATGCAATTTGAGACATATAAAGAGGCTAATAAAACTGGAGGGGATTTCTACTTTGAAAACAAAACAAAACAAAACAATGTGGGGCACAAGAAAAGCGCTCAAGACAATGCAGTGTCTACAAAATGAAGCCATATGAAAGCATTTTGTGACAGAACCATTTGCTGAGAAGGATTTATTGGCTAACTTGGCCTACCCTTCAAAGGAAAGACACCTTTCTACTTCTGACTTGCTCTAAAGTTTCTTTTATCAGAATGCTAAATTAGTGAGATTCTCATGCTATTATTCTAAAGTGCAAAAACAAGTTAAGATCCCAACTTTTCAGTTCCAGGAAACAAGACTGCTTTTAGACCGTACCACAACTATATAGAGATCTATGTATATATATGTATATATATATATATATATATTATTTATATATATATATATAAAATTATTTCCAAAGTTCTTGCGAGCTATCTTCTAAGGTCCAGTCTCTGACAGTAGGCAAGCTCAGTGCTTCGCTTTTGACCGACAAGGAGTTCACCAACTCACAGTGGAACTTGCGGATGTGTCTGTACAGGTCTCCCGACTGCGTGAACCTGCGCTCGCACCATTTGCAGGCGTGGGGCTTCTCCCGGGTGTGCACCACTGCATGGCGGCTCAGGTTGTGCGAGTACTGGAAACTCTTGCCGCACTGGGTGCACGTGTAGGGCTTCTCCCCCGAGTGAGTCCTCTCGTGGCGCTTGAGGGTGTACATGCAGGAGAAAGTCTTCCCACACAGGGAGCACGTGGGCACATTGACATCGGCGGCAGGCTTGCTGCGGATGCCATCCTGCTCTCGGAAGTGCGTGCTCAGGTGGATCTGCAGGATGTGGGGGCTGGGGAAGACTTTGTTGCACAGGGGGCACATGAAGATCTGGCCTGCAGGGCTCAGGATATTGGAGACATAGGGAAGCAGACTGCTCTCCATGCCCCCTTCCACCTGGACCCGATCGCTCTCTGGGGTCATCATCTCATCATCACTGGCTTTGTCCTCCCGATCCAGCTCCCTCAAGACCGAGTCCTCCCTCAGAGGAGCCAGGTGGGCCGGCTCATACTGTACCCTGTTGTTAGTGCTCACACTCTCTTTCACAGTGCTATGTTCCATGTCATAATCATTAGTGCCAACATCACTCTCATCACAGGATGCCTCTTTCTCCACCTTCACCTGCACCAGGTTGCTTCTCAGCACGTCCTGTGAAGAGAAATAAGAGCTGTTCAGATTTTCAACTCCCGAAAGGCTGGACTTGACAGACAGGTCCAGCACACAGTCAACATCTGCCGAATCCCTCACGGAGGTGACAGACCTCTGGGACAAAGACTCTGTTGAGCTGCAGGGGCTGGCTACTGTTTTTCCAGCTGCTGTGGCGTGTGGCTCGGCCTCTCCGCCAGCCTGGGGGATGCCTGCTGAGTCTGAGGGCAATCGCATCCACATGTTCCCAGGCTCAGCTGCCAAGTCCCTTTTGCTGGGTAGAATGTTCAATTTCTCATCTTCGCCTTCATCTTCATCACTGGGCAGGTCACCTGCCATGTGGCTGCTGCCGTCTGAAAGGCTCTCGACTTTGTCCGAACAGCTTGAAGCGTCTTCTTCCTTTTTGGTGCTGTCTGCCTCAGTGGTAGCTTTCTCTTTTAGCTTCTTTTTGCAGACTTTGACAATGTCATACATGTGGAGATAACTGGCAGCTGCTAGCACGTCCTCAATGGGCAAGTCTTTGAACTGGAGTTTCCCTTCGTACATGAATTCAAGCAGGAGAGCGAAAGCGGGGGCTGTCACAATGTCGCTGTTCAGATGAACAATGTCTCTTTTGTCCAGCTGGTCCTTGTAAAAGAGGTGGAAATACATGCTGCATGAAGCCAGCACAGCTCGGTGCGCCCGGAACTGGGCATCTCCCACCAGAACAGTGCAGTCACAAAGAAAGCCCTGGTGTCTCTGCTCGCTCAGACACTGCAGCAAATGTCTGCTGTGGTCTGGAAACTCCATACTGTCTTCATAACCTGGGGAAAAGAGGAGGTTCTCGTTAGAGCCTGCTTACGAGTTTAGCCTCTAGTTCCCAGTTTAAAAAAAAAAAAAAAAATCCGCTTTAGTGGTGGAGAGTTGCATATCTATGAATTTTAAATCAGGATCACACCCCAAAGGACTCCCAAGTCATATATGCAACCTAAATGCACTTGCCAAGGGTTCTCATCGTTCTCAGAACTCCTGATCAAGTTAAAGACTTCCTTTGACTACAGCCTATTACTGAGAACAAGAATTCAGACCTCTTCCAGAAAAAATTTAACCAACTACTCATCAAAAGACATCCCACAAAACCTACAAGACAGCTCTAACTTCAAAAGGAAAAAACCCATAATAACAAGGCAAAGTCCCACACAAATTTTGGAAGAGTCAAGAAAACTTGCCCAACCTTTTTTTTTTTTTTATTATTTTATCACTTTTCATACCTGACTACTAGAAAGCGCAGACTGAACACAGACACATTCGGCTGAATTGGGGGAGTGAGGGGATGAAATTGCATAATTAGTCCAGAAATCTGCAAACAACTTACTTTTAAAGTCAGAGTGTTACAACAACAAAAGCCCTGTGTATAAGAACAGATGTTGGTACGTAAGATTTGCAGGTAGTGCATACGCAGGAGATAGGACAGAACTGCACCAACAGATGGGAAAGATCATCTTTACTATGAACAAATCCAAACATTTTTAAAATGAATGGGGGGGGTGTTTCTTTGTAGAACAATATTATTAGCAACCAGAGAGGCTGTTAACTCTGAAAATTCTCATCTAAACTTTGATCTGCTACAGGGTAAAACAAACTCCATATTAAAATTAATCAAACTTTTACCACAAAACTTTATAGGTTCAATATTTTTTATTTTTAAAAGTCATCCTAGAAAAACAAGACACTTTCCCCCTGGCTCTCCCTTACCTCACCAACAGAAAATACTTTGTTTCAATAATAACTTGATATACTGTGTTTTCCCAGTAGTTCTGTTCTTTCAATTATGCATCTCTGCCTTGTTTTCTGGCAAGGGAGGGTGGAGAAGGAGGGAAGGCAAGATTGGGTCAAAATCCAACTGTAGTGGAGAAAGATAAAGGGAGCCCACTTCCCCATGCTGTGAACAGAAGCAGGGTTCCCATCCCACCACACCAAGTGCAGCCGAGGGTGGATATGGAGTTAACATTCAGAACCAGCTTCCCTCCTCGGCGTTGGCCTCACCATGCTGAAACAGTGAGACTCTCATGGTAACCCCACATACCTTCTGAAAGACACCACCAATAGAATGAACCAAGATTTACAATACAATCACTTTAAGTGCCCCACAGCTAACATCAATCCTAATCCTGGAGAGGGCTAAAAATAAAGATTGGAGGCCAGCTCACAAGGTAGCCGTGATCAAATTAGGAGGCTGAGAGGACAGAGAGGGACGAAGAAGGAAGCTTATAAACATCTGATCCAGCTGACTGTGGCCATATGGCAGCTGCTGCCCAGATAAAGAGATTAAGAATAGAGGAGTGCGATTACAGCTGTCTGGCCAATTCAGGCAGCTCGAATCTACAAGTTCTAAATTAGTCGCTAACACAGAAACTCCTGCAAATAATTACTGTTACGCTGAAATAAAAGATCTCTTAAATATATATTTGAAAGAAAAATGAGGAAACTGGTCAAACTATTCTCCTAAGGACAAAAGTTGCCCCCCCCTTTAAAAAAACAACAACAACAACAAAAAAAAAACCCAGTAACAAAACCCTCCGGTTTCAAAAGCACTACAGCTGTGTGCTGCTTTCAGTAATGCTTGCCGAATGTTTTGAAGAATAAAGTTTCACAGTGGAATTAATTACACAACAACCTAGCTTCTTAACCAGAATAATCTTCTCATATAAGTTTGAAAGCTGGATTCCAGACAGTTTACTGTTTCTGCCCCCCTAAAACAAAAGGAATCTAAACAGTAGTGAACAACAAAAGGCATCTTAATCCAAAGTGATCTCAAAAACCCATATTCCAAAGCTTTTCTTACCATCTGAAAACTTGAAATATTTTTGTGTATTAAAGTTATTTACTTGCTCAAAGAAAGAAAAATTTAAATCAAGCAAGCCCAAGATTTCCAACTCCAGTAAGATCATCACTTCATGCTCAATTTCACATATTATTCATAAAGTGGATTACAAAAGTAATGTGATTTTTTTAAAAAAAAATTAAATAAAACACCCAAACAGAAAGATGCTCAATCTAATCTCTTGCTACTCCTACCTTTAGGACACATAAACTTGATTAAGTCCTTCCCTCGGAGTCTTGCTGGCTCCAGGTCTGTTACATCGGTGGAAAAAAAGCAGACTAAGAGAGACAGATGCAAAGTGGAGATGATGTTGGAGAGGAAAGAGATACCTTCTCCACCACAGATCGGCACACACTAACTCCCTGTCTGTGTGTTAGAATAAAAGGCTGAGGGATGGCAGGCTGTCAGCTGCTCTGACATCATGTTCAGATGGAAATGCTACCTCCAGCTGTGCTCCTTTAATGCCATATGCTACTCCTCTACACTCCTGCCACCAGCTTTTTCTTAGGAGAACTTTTCTCTTCTGTTAGTATAAACAAAATACTTCAAAGTCTTCCTTTTTTTCCCCCCCAAACTTTCTAACACAAGAAATTGAAAAACTCAGCATATGGAGTCCTACTGTATTTATGGAATCGCAACACTTCTGCCTCAAGTTGGTGGACTGGCTTACATATGACAGCACACTCAAGCTCGGTGCTATTCAGGAAACCCACATTCACTTTTATTCAACTCCAACATCTAGTTTCAAAGGCAGCTTAGGGATATTTTTAAACCAACCCATTTGACATCTCCAGCCCCACTTGAGCATTATTACAGCATGGTTTTCTTTTTTCTCCCCCCGCAGAGATAATGGTAGACATCTCCAAAATGTTGGCAGACTTATTAAGAGCTATTACTTCGGCGTGGTTCACCTTATTATTTCACTCTTACTTAGCAACTTATCTGCAACTACCTCCCAGGAAAATAATTCACACTGCCACCGCCAAAGCAGATTTCCATTCTCAGCGTCAACAAACTGAAACTGCACTTTCTGAAATCCTGGAAAGTATTTCAGTTCAATAAAGGCAAATTAATAAACCGACACAACCTGCTGCAGTCACTTAGAATGACTGGTCACATCTAATCTTTCTGCTCAGAAAAAGGCCGTCACTTTGTCTTGCCCTTGTTTCCTATCTACCACTTTGGGCTAAAGGGCTGTGATCAGCAGGAGGGGTGGGAAGCCAAGTGTAGACTTTGGGAACTTTCTTGGCTAGAGTTTGTGGGTCTTTTCTAATGGCTGATGAAATGCTAAGGTAACCGGGGCTGAGCCGCCCGGTTCTCTGCAAGGTGCCGCGACATCTATGAATGTCAGACACATCTCTCTCTCTACAGCCTCTTGGGAGGGTGAGGAGTAGAAAAAAGAAACTTGGGCCTGGGGCGCAAACGTCCCAACCCAGGCGACAACCTCTTAGGCTCGCCTTAGAAAACCGAGGCAGGGAGCTAGAGAACAAAACCCCAACTTTGTCCTGCCCTCGCTCACGAGTCACAAACCTAACTTTCACTAACTTCGCGGTGAATGACATAATTCTGAACTCGTTCTGGAGGCACACTGTGCAGATACATTACTTCCCTGCTACACACGCACCCTCTTCTCCGCAGATGCCCTCGCCCCATTCCAATATATCCGACATTAATCACTCCGTTTACCCAGTGGGGTGATGGTGGGGGTGAGTGACAGTTTAATGAGCCCCAAGGACCGCAAAGGCCCGGAGACATCCCGTCCAAGTCTTGCTACCGCGGACCCACGAAGGTTCTAGGAGGTTTGGGGTTTTGTTTCTCAGAGGTGGGGGCAGGGTGCCCCGGGTGTGTTTGAGGTTTGGTTTGGGGGGGATGCAAATCTTCGCGCAGTTGGCCCTGCATAAAGCACTTGGGGAAAGAGGAGGGGTGAAACCACCGGGAAGGAGGTGCAGAGCAGAAAGCCGGTGCAGCAGGAAAACACCTTCCACAACGGCCGAGAAAACAGACCCGGGTCGCGGCAACAACAAAAGAAAAGTCGCAAGAAGCGGCGCGGCGACCGCTCCCCCGCCGCCGCCGCGCGCCAGCCCCCGGGCCTCCCGGCAACCGCAACCCGGGTGCCGCGCCCTCCCCCTCCCTCGGCCCTGCAGCTGCACCGGCCCCGGAGCCGCGGCCGTCCCGGGCGCTGCAGCTGCGGCGGCCCGGACCCCTCCCCCGCCCGCCCGCCCGCCCTCCGCACCGGGAGGCGCCGCCGCAGCTGCACCGAGTCCGCCCCGCGCCGCAGCTGCACCGGCCGGGGAGCGCGGCCAGGCGAGGCGAAGCGAGCCCGCACCGCCCGCCCGCCCGCCCTCCGCCGCACTAACTAACTCCGCCCGGCGGGAGCCCACGGCCGGCAGCGGGGCAGGGCGGGCACGGGGACTCACACGGAGCGGCCCGAGTCGCCGCGTCCCCGCCGCGTCCTCCTCCTCCTCCTCCTCCTCTGCCGCCGCCGCTGGACTTGTGGGCGTCCTCCGCCGGCCCCCGCCCGCCCGCCGGCCCCGGCCCGGGCCCCGCGCGCCCCCGCCGCCCCCCGCCCGCGCTGGCAGCCTGAGGCGCGCGGCCGAGCCACAGGGCCCCACTCTTTCAACGGCTCCCCATGGCAGCAGCCCAGCGGCGGCCGCAGCCTGCCAGACGTACGGGCGGGAGCGGGCGGGCGGGCGAGCGCGGCGCCGGGCCGGGGGGCGGGGCGGGCGGGGCGCGGGCGGGGGGCGGACGACGCATACGCACGCACGCGGCGGCGCGGCCCAGATGTGGCCCCGCCCGGACGGGCCGCCCCGCGCCGGCCGTTCTGCGATTGAGCGAAAGCGGCGGGCCCCGGTCCCTGGCCCGCCCTCGGTCTCAGCATTGCCCAATAGCAGAGCGGCGTTACGGGGTGGGCGGAGGAGCGGCGGGACTGACTGTGAAGCTCGACCAATGGCAATGGCGGGTAGGAGCTGCCGCCTGCGCGCGCCAATCGCTGGCGGCGACTGTTGGGTGGGCGTGGTCTCTTCGAGGGGGAGGCGGAGTCCGCGGGCCGCCGCCGCCGCGGCGGTGGCAGCGGCAGCGGCGCCCCTCTGGGTGACTTGGCCGTGAGAAAGTGAAAGGAGCCCACAGGCGGCGGCGACAGCTGCGCGGGGAGGGGCCTGTTTCCAGGCTGGAGACGAGCGCGTTCTGGGGGTGTGGAGTGAGTGAGTCTGCGTGCACCGAGACGGCCATAAGTACACTTTTACACGGGGCAGGTGTCCCGGGGAAGCAGAGCGCGCGGGGCCGCAGCTGGCCCGGGCCGGCCTGGGGCGGCTGGGGCTGGCCCTCCTGCGGTGCTCGCTTGAGCAGCGTCCGCGGGGACGCGCCGCCTCCTGCCTGTGGTGTCAGCCGCCAGGTGCACGGGGGCCGCAAGCTCCGAGCGGCTGTGAGAGGCGCCTTTTCCCAGCGTCCTCCGTGCAAGTTGCAGCTGCGTTTCTCTTCCCGATCCCCGCGTCCCGTCTGCACTCACGGTGACAAGCAAAGGCTTTGCTCAGAGACCAGACTTAGAACTTTCCAGTGAGGTTGATACTTGTAGTCGCTTTAGCCTGCTTCTTAATTGGTACTTAACGAGCCACGGCTTTACATTACGGAAGGGAGAGACGTTATTTTGTGTGGCGCTCCCCTCCCTTCAGATAAACTTCTTTCGTCTGTACCTGTTCTTTGTAGCTGTGTTGATCACTGCCACAGCAAGAAGGAAATGTAGAAAGGATCTGCTTTCAAGACAATGGGAGGAAAGAATAACACACAAGTAAAAAGTTGGGTAATGAATGGGGGGGGTGATTCAAGACAATAAAACAGAAAACTGCATAGAGAGGAACTCAACACACTAGTAATTGTTTAAATGAAATGTGTTTACTCTTTGCTAAGTGAACCAAAACTGGCAAGCCCTGTTGCTAACCAACTTGCCCAGAGACCTTGCAGCTGAGCAAAATCTTTCTCTTTCTTCCGGGTCAAGAAGTTGAAAGTAATTGTGTGGGCAAATCAGACATTTTGAATTGCTAATGAAGAAACACACACATAGAGTACACAAAACTTCTAGAAATTTGATACTCTGTTAGAAATAGTAATGGTTTTTGACTCCTTCAACCCTCATGATGGATTTCGGGGAGGGGAGGTTTTACAACTGACCTAAATTTCTTAACTCCACGCTTCCCAGAAAAAATGAGACCCAAACTCAATCGGTTTCAAGCTAGATGAGTTTACAAGTGTTTTTTGGTTTGGTTTGGTTTTTTTGAGACAGGGTCTCCCTACTGTCCTGGAACTCACTCTGTAGATCAGGCACGCAGGCAAGCCTCGAACTCAAAGAGATCTGCCTGACTCTGCCTCCCAAGCACTGGGATTAAAGGCATTAGCCACCGCACCCAGCTACAGGTATTCTTGAAGAATGAAACACACTTTTAAAATGTGAAAAGGAATATATGTGTTGCATGGAGAATTCATGAGGAAAGAAAAGTTGTTTGTAGTCATAAAGTCATTTTTCACCAATTAAAAGTTAACAGCAAGCGAATATGTGAAGTAACTGACAATGCCAGGATTACCCACCAAAGCTCACACTCAGTTTTATGGTCCCCAGATGGAAATCACTGACAACGGGGTATTAGAATGTACCAGCTAGTGGAGTTTCGGGTCCCAGAGATGGACAGAAGATACTAGTGGGTCGCAAGTCGTAAATATCACTTGCTTTATTTGAGCACTATTTTCCTTCTAAGCCATAATTAGTATCCATTTTGAGAACTGAAAAATATGTCCAGGAAATACAGACTAAATGGATATTTAAGGAAGCCAGTCTGTCACCCCTTATTGCTGTGACAGTCTTATCCTGGGTCTCTGTTACAATTGTATTTTCTCTGCCCCCGCCCCCACCCCAGCTTCATTTAAACTGTCTTTAAAACTTATTTCCCAAATGGTATTTTCAGTTCTGGTTGAAAAATAGTCAACATACAAAATACAAACAAAGCATGATTAGCACCAGAGGTACCTATACAGGCGGGCTACTATATCTGCATACATTGGGTCCCAAATGACTCCCCTTGAGTATGTTTCTGAAGCTGAGGTCTGCCCTACAGAGGCTTGATGACAGAACTCATTGTTTTAAAGCTAGTAGACTACCCCCAACACCCACCTCACACAGTGAGGCAAATAGGCAAAAATTACCCAGCACTAATCTATTAGGGAAATACACCATTGCTTTCTCTCTGAAGGAGTGGCATTGCTGCACAATTGTGATTCGTTTGAGCTTCTCTGGGAGTTCTGAAATTAAAAAAAAAAAAAAAAAAAAAAAAAAGGATAAAAGTTTTCTCAATAGGAAACAAGTTTTACATTTTTATGATGTACATGTCAAACAGTAACAACAGAATAAATGTTGACAGATCATTCTATTGCAGGTAACATAATCATGTTAAAATTATGAAAGTAAAATTTAAATATTGGGTTTATAAACTTATCAATTTGATGCATAGTTGGAATTTTTCCTAAAAAAAAAAGTAGAATTAGAAACAAATAATAGAAGATTAGATAACCCAAGGTATGATATTTATAACAACTGTTACAGGTGTCAAAGTATGACTAGACTTTAACCTGATCATTTATTGTTTGTTTATTTATTTTAGACAAGCACTTCCTGTATGCCTACATTGCCCTTGAACATCTAGAGTCAAATAACTGTCCAGCTTCTGAATCCTAAATAGCTACCATGCTTGGCTCTGATTTTAATCTATAGATGTATAGAGAAAAGGCACTCTAAAGTAAAAGTTTGTTCAAACTCCTGTTAAACTCACCACTTTCCATACATACATAAGCACGAAGGAGACTCTATTAACTTTCTATTTATTTTTGAGACAGATTTGTAATCCTGCCTCAGCCTCCCAGGTGCTGCAATTATAAGCAGGTGCCATGACACCCCCCCCCAACACACACACTCTTTTGTGGCTCTTAGGAAAGAGCAGGTTGATAGGTCTGAGGGGAGGAACAGGCAAAGAAACACAGCTGCAACAATGATTTTAAAAAGTAAACGAACTGGAATTCACATAAGTGGTGAATAGGGAGTGTATTCCCTAATGGGTCTTTCTGGGTCTGTCATGTGAGCATGCACGTGGTGTGTGTGTGTGTGTGTGTGTGTGTGTGTGTGTGTGTGTGTGTGTGTGTGTATTTTAGTGCAAAATACAAAATACTCTTAGGGCCAGTGAGGAGACTCATTAGGTAAAAGCTGCATAAGCCTGAAGACCCACTTTTTTTTTTTTTAAAGCCTGATGGGGGAGATAGGGTGGGGGGGGCATCTGTAGCACCAGAACCTCTATAGTGAGAGGCTAGACAATCAGCCAGCTTCTGGGATGGCTAGCCTGGAGTAGGCTGTACCTCAACAACATGGAAGGTGAGAGTCTGGTCCTGAAAGTTGTTTTCTAACCTCCACATATGTAATATGGCATGCACTCACCTGCATTCACACACATACAAAACATAAAAATATTTATTTTTCAAGATAGGGTCTCACTATGTAGCCCTTACTAGTCTGGAACTAGCCATATAGACCAAGTTGGCCTTGAACTCACAGAGAATACCTGCCTCTACCTACTAAGTGCTGGGATTAACAGCTGTAACACCATATTCAGCCAATAAAAATGTTTTAAAACACTTAAATACATACGTACACATTTATAATTCTGTAGAGCACATTATATACCAAATCATTTCCCAGGCAATAGATTGTTTGGTTAGGAACCTACACGTTAAATTCTCAAACTGTGATTGCCCAGCATTGGAGATAATTCCTTTAGATTGACAGCCCCAAGGCCAGAAACAGTGTTAGAAACTCTTGAGGAAAGAGCCTTGCATGGGAGCATTGCATGTGGTAGCCTCTGCTGAGAGCAGAGGGAGCTACACCAATAATTGGAAACCACTGAGCAGTAAGGGCAAGAGACGCCAGCAACACCCATCTTCCCACAACAGTTTTTCCTGTGCAGCGAGTTTCCAGCTGCCCACTGTAAACTGGAGTTCTGATAACGTAGTGACTGAAGGAGGCCTATAGGTCAGGCTTGCTTGGGACCAGAACAGGTTACTTCAGGGGCTTTAGGAAGAAAGCAAATGTATTTCAGTAGCTTTTCAACCCACAATCCCTTTTCTTAGTTTCTTTTTACCTTGTGGCATATGGAAGTTTAGAAAAGTATACAGTGGTGCTTTAGTAGTCAACCTTGTCCTTGCTTTATGTGTACCCATCATTTGCTTCCTATATAATCCAAGGCCACTTCTCCCAGTCCCCGGAGTTACACTGGTAGTTGAACTCAGGACCTTATGTATGCTCTGAAAGTGTCATACCACCCATCCACACCCCTGGCTCCACCCTAAGCTGACTCCCTCTCTTGCTCAACAAAAGGCCTGCCTACAATCTCTTAATGGGTGTTCAATCAGCCTAAACAAAATGAGCTGGTACAGGCAAGGCTACCATCTTTGAAGATCAGGCACAGCCTCCGGACACCCAGTGTTGAAATACTGAAGGCACATTAATTTGGATCACTAAAAGGTGCATTCACTTCATTTGTTGGTTTTTCTTCCCTAGACTGAATTATCTGTAATAATCTTACTTACATAACTTTTCCAAGCAAGTAAGTTCTAGCATGAAACGTCTAATCAAAGGCATCAATTTTTCTGGAATTCCACAAAGTATGAAGTAAATAAAAGTGATTTTGAAAAAAGAATAAAAATCCTAAAGTTGTAAATGCTAGTGTTCAGGACTGTTTGGCCACTTCTGTTGTGTCAAAAATACAGGGCACACATGAACACAGAAGAAGCCAGTGATATTTTTTCTTCACTTTAGAGGGAAGACAGCCATGGGAGTGGTGGTGGGGGGGCAGTGAGGGGCATGGGACCTAGGGTGAGGTGTGTGTGTGTGTGTGTGTGTGTGTGTGTGTGTGTGTTAGAACCAGTGTCTACTGCCTGCATCCCAAACAGGGTAGGAAGTTTCTCTCTGGTCTGCTTTATTTCTATCCTTCATGAATTCAAACAGGCAGAGAAGAAGAGATAAAGATACATTCCAGAGTTATTGATTGAGCACTTGCAATGCATCAGAGAAACAAATACGGACCCACATTCTCATGGGTCCTGTAGAATTTCTGCCATGTGCTACATGCCAACAACATGTGGATTGGTATTACCCCTTTTATTATGTATAAACGCCATGATTCTTATTTCAGTGGCTAATATATTGATGTCTCATAAGTATGTACTAATCCCAACCATCATAAAACAAACAAACAAAAAACCCTTTTAATTAAAGTCTTTGGGGATAAGGAAATTCTAAACATTTAACACAGAAGTCTTGATACATACCAGATTCAAACTAGTCTCTGTAATAAGAACAGACAGAAGGTTACATCGCACTCCAGAATTTACTTTGCCCTTAGCGATCACATGCAATTCAGGAAGTTACTTCCTTCACAAAGAACCAGCATTTATGCTTAAGACTAAAATGATTATTTTTAAAGAACCCATTTTACAATGCAAATGTGTATCTAAATTAAACTCAGTAAAAAAAAAATAAGCATCTTAAATTGAATCTACAGTAATGACTCTATGGGAGACAATAGGAAAAGTGGTTCTGCAGTATGAACTCAGAGAAAACAATTTATATCCCTCTTTGGGGACTTTTTTTTCCCCTGTGTATGTTAATGTCTAGCAATGCTTACACCGAGAACCCATTGCTCAGAAGTTACTTTGTAGCATTGAGGTTGTTCAACCAGATCATATCCAAAAGGAAACATTGGGTAGAAAATTAACAAGCAATTGGGTTTTGTGGAGCAAGCCACTACTCCCATCACTCAGAAGACAGACACTAGAGAATCAAAGCTCAAGGCTACCAAGGTCTACACAGTGAGTTCCAGATCAGCCAAAAGTAAGCCGAGACTGTCTCAAACAACAAAACAAACTCAGCTGATAGCCAGTCTACAATGCCAATGGCACATAGAATAGGGGACAGTCGCAGAAACACCAGCTCCCCAAGACAGAACAGCCAGCCACAAGAGATCAGGGAACACTTGCATACTCACAATAGGATATTTTAGTCAGAGACAAATACAGGCTAAGAAGAGCACTATAAAAGGCAATAGCCTCACCAAGTGGGAGGGAGGGCTTAAAGAAGACCAAGAAGACGGTTAACTGAAGACCTGGAGAAATGGCAAGACCCCAAGGGGAAGTAGGTGCTAGTAGGTACATGGTAGGGAAGGAGCACAGAGAAGCAAAGTCCACAGCAACATAACGCAGACATCGACACTCTTTCCAGGATTCTGCCCATTACCTCCACTACTTTTTCTGAAGCCTTGTCTGCTAATTGCCTTTAAATGATGCCTTGTGAAAAGGTTGCTAGCCCCTTCCAGGGGTGGGGTGGGGTGGGGACTAAAATACACTTTATATCGAACTTTTCCTAGGCACAAAGTATGTCTGTGTTGGTTTGCACACACTTGTATGCCTTGCTCATTTGTTAAGTTGATTTTTCTGATGAAACCTGCTTAGTATAATCCAGATTTTCTTAAGATAGGCTCAGCAATTATTGCTTTAGCACACTGATTATTGCTTTAGATTGAGCCTACAGGGAAAATGTGGGTCTGTGTTGACTTTTCAATGAGGAGTATCAACTTTCTTTCTTTCTTTTTTTTTTTTCTGTGTGACAGCCCTAGCTGTCCTGGAACTGTCTCTGTAGAGAAGGCTAGCCTCAAACTCATAGAGATCTGTCTGCCTCCCGAGTGCTGGGATTAAAGGCATGTGCCACCATGACCAGCTGAACTGTTTTTTAAGATAATTAATCATATTTTAAAATAATTAATTTGACAGTCTCTGAATCCCTGTAATATAGGGTCTGGGACTAGGGGTATTGATGCAATTGTTCAATGTCAGTTGCTGAGCAAAGGACAGAAACAGTGTCTATCCACCTGCATTCCAAACACTATCTTCATGGACTCAAGCAGGCAGAGAAGAAAAGAGATAAAGATACATTCCAAAGTTTGATTAAGCACTTGTAATTTTTCAAAGATACAAATATGGACTCATATTCTCATGTGTCCTGTAGAATTTCTGCTGTGTGCTAGGCAGAACATTTGTCCCAAGGGGAGTTTGCAGAGGCTAGAGCAGTGGTTCTCAACCTGTGGGCCATGACCCTTTTGGGGGTTGAATGACCTTTTCACAGGGATCACCTAAGACCATCAGAAAATACAGATATTTGCATTACGATTTGTAACACTAGCAAAGTTACAATTATGTAACATTTTTTGCAACAATTAGAATAACTTTATGATTGGGTATCACCACAACATGAGGAATATGTATTAAAGGGTCACAGCACTGGGAATGTTGAGAACCACTGGGTCTTTTATTGGCCTTCTGGAGGACTGCAACCCCAGCTCCACCCAATCTAATGTTCTCTTCTTGTTCTGAGCTCACCCCTTCCAACATACACACAAACACATAATCAAAATATCAACTAAATGTAAGTACTTTAAAAAAATAAAGAAAGAATGCCAAACCAGGTTGATAACACAATCCAGGAGATTTTGTATGGTCTAAGATACTTTCCCACCTTTTCAGTTTGCTTTGTTTCGGTGCTAGGGCTTGTGCAAGCTAAGCTGTGCTTTACTGTGGAATCACACTCCACATTCAGTAGCTAGTCTACTTCCCTGTCTTCTTTGTTGTAGGATTTTTCTATGGTTTGAACAATTGTGCCCTGAGCATGTAGGATGTTACTTGACACGAAATAAGCAAGAAATATTTTCAAGAAGGAAGGGAGGGGGGAACACATGGAAAATAACCTTTTTTAATTTTTTTGGAGGCTTCAAGGGAAGAACAGTGTTTTTTGCACAGCTGAAACTTCCTTGAAACTACAGAACTTGGGACAGGGTTAGAAGCAGAACTTTGTAAAATATGTATCCAACTTTTTTCCCTCCCTCCCTCTTTCTCTCTTTTTCTTTCCTAAGCGTTTCACACTGTCTCCAAGGGTGACCTCAGCCTCCCAAGTACTAATATTACAGGCATTCTTGTCCTCATCCAGTCAAATTGCATTCTTAAAAAAAAAAAAAAATCCAAAACCCAAACAACCTGAATTCTGGAGGGGTGATTGGGGACAGGAGTAATTGGAGGGGAAGAGAGGAATGTACTCATTCATGTGTGAAATTCTCAAAAAAAAAAAAACTATTATTGTGTGTATATGATGTGTGTGCCTACTTTGTGGGTGTGTACACATGAAGTGGATTCTCATCTTCCTTTTTTTCAGACAGTTTCTCCATGTAGCCTTGGCTGTCATGGAACTAGCTTGGTAGATCAGATTGACCTCAAATTCCCAGAGAGCCGCCTAGGATTAAAGGTGTGCGTCACCACTCTGGCTTCTTCCCTTCTGTAAACATTCTGGAGATTGAACTCAGACTACCAGGCTATGCAGCAAGCACCTTTTCCCACTGACAATCCTCCAACTTACTCCTGTGGGTGTAGTGTAATCCAACAGAAACCTTCCTGTGTGTGTGGTAGAGATATGTAGGATGAGAGCATCCCTGCATACTTAGGAACTGACTTCCAGGGGCTCAGGAGGCCCAGGTGTTAGAGGTCAGCTAAGGTGTGTGTGTGTGGGAACCTTCATCTTTATAGATGAGCTAGTTTTCAGAACTGAGAGGTGTAAGGGGTGTTCTTTTCATCACCTGGAGATTTTCCAAAGGGAATGATTATGTGACTTTCCAAGATCCTAAATCAACATTGGTGAGTCTAAGAGCTAGCTCATCATTGTCACTGAGTAGGGCATTGGAAAATGAAAAGAAAACCCCATCAGATGGCCCACACATAGTCTCAGCCACTGCAGTGAAGGCCAATGTAGGAGACTTATCCTGCCCAACAGAGTGAGACTGTTTCTTTACAAATACAAAATAACAAGCACATAAAAAACAAAAACAAATACACTTTGTTTTTTTAAGACCAGGTTCTGCTTTACTTTATAAAGAAATCATCTACCGGGTTCTTAAATTTAAGGGAAAAGCCCACAATCTCCTTTGAACCAGACAGAAAAGCTGAAAATATAATAGAATAAACACTTCCTGACTTCTCAGCTGAAAACATACACTGGTGGTAGATTGAAATGAAGATGTTTTCCTCTCTGTAGATGATGATGAGACCAGGGGATCCTGAGAAAAGAGAATACAACCCTGTAGAAGACTGGCTAAAAAAGCTATCTGGGTGCATCCTGTGCCTAGGAGAGATAAAAGATTATATTTTCATTTGCATGGTTTGCTGGCTTTTATTTGGCAGATATAATAACACAGGCTATGCGGAGCCCATAAAACAAAGTGAGAACAGCAGCTCATTCGGTGGCAGAATGGAACAGTTATGGCTAAAGGGCTTACATAATTCATTTCAAACCCTTGTGCCTGTATTTATTGTTGTTTAAATGAAAATTAAACTCTTGCAGCCATAAGGAGGGATCTATCTGGTCAGAAATGTGATTGAGACTCTTTCTTCTTTCGTAGCTTCTGAGATTATCAGTCTTAAAAAACAGCCATGGAGCTAGAAGGAATACACTTGGCTTAAGCACTCTAGTTACCCATTCCTCACATTCCATGCCGCTAATCAACTCTAGAACTCCTACAGCAGCGTTAAAACAAGGCACAAGAGAGGCCCTATACACTAGCTGTCTTGGAGTTAGACTTACAGCAATTGGAAGTCATGGCTAAGAAGCAATGTTTAACATTCACACAGAGTTTAGCATAGGGAACTACTTTAGGGGAATGGCAGGATAATGCTAAAGAAAGGCTGAGGCAAAAGATAACAGCCCAACCATTTCACAGTAGAAGAGTGTTTTTTAATATTATTAAAAGCATTCATATTATATCACACCTATAAAATATTTTTAAATTCATTACTTTAAATCACTTTATTTCTGTAAGACAGTCTTTTAACTTTGATTATGAGTGCTTAAGACCATGGATTTGCTATTAAGGAAGAATTTGGGGTTTTGAAGAAATGAACTTTAAATATAAAATTTTAAATGAAAGCTGTAGGCATTGAACCCAGGTCCTCACACATACTAGACCAAAGCTCTGGATAAGATTATTGAAAATATCAATAATTCCAATACCAATTTAATAGAATTTCAACAGCATGGCTTACAACAAGCATTTAAAATAACATGATAGTTTTACTTTCTTCATATTTCATGGAGGTAATCTATATTACTACCATTCAAAGATATAACTTATAGTAGTTAAAAATTGCATGCCATTCAATGTGCTAAATGTTTAATATTTTTGAACTGTTCTAATACCTATAATCAAATACTTAAAATACTTATAATTATTTCTTTTTATATTTTATTTACTTATTTCTCTTTTTGAGACAAGATCTTGTTATGTAGCCCTTATTTGCCAGGCACTTGCTATGTAAGCTTGACTGTAGCTCTGAACTCTCAGAGCTCCAACTGCCTCTCCCTCCCAAGCACAGAGATTGGAGTTATATGCCACATCTGCCTTAACTCTTAATCTTTTCTTTTTTCTTTTCATTTTTTTTTTTTTTTTTTTTGAGACAGAGTTTCTCTCTATAGCCCTGTCTGTCCTAGAACTCACTTTGTAGACTGGCTTGGCCTTGAATTCACAGAGATCTGCCTGCTTCTGCCTCTTGAGTGCTGGGATTAAAGACATGTGCCACCTTGCCTGGCTTCTTAATTATTGTTAACAACAATATTCTTTGTCTGTGCAAGCTGAGTTAAAGTCATAATAGTTTGTTTACTTATGAAAGTCAACCAGATAATATGACCCGAATTTTACTCACTATGAGCCAGTGTACAATGGCTGTTTTTGAAGCTAGATTGAGAACTGATTCATTATTTTTACATAAATCAGTACTCATGTGAAAGTCATTAGCTTGAACTTTCCAAATTTGAAGACTTTATGCCATGTAGGCAGTTGCTATGTACATACATAAACCAATTTAGGGTTAATGATAAATATAAAAGAGAAAGTTATTTTAAGCCACTAATAAGTATAAGTAAATAATTCATTTTCTAAGTAATGAGATAATTGACAGATTTCATTGTCCTTTAGTAGTAAGCCCAAGCAGTGTGTGTGTGTGTGTGTGTGTGTGTGTGTGTGTTTGTGTGTGTGTGTGTGTGTGTGTGTGTGTGTGTGTGTAGCTTTAATTGTATATTCCTTTAGTTTAATAGAACTCAACTAAGAGGGGGGAAAAAACAAACACAAGAAAAAAAGAATATTTTGTCTTTGCATCTGAGACCAAAATGTTATTACTGCCATACACATATTACAGCCCCATGCATTTACTCCTCTTAGAAAGTTGTTCCTTTGGAAATTCATGTTCATATTCCATCAGTTGACTTTGATGGCCTCCCAGTAGCTACAAGAAAACCTGAGAAGTAGACAAATAATGTAACCCTGATTAGAGGAGAATTTCAAGAAGGAAAAGTCAAAAGGAGGAGGAGTGGATGGAGAGAACCAAATAAGATTAGGCAACATTTTAGAAACAGAAGTTTTTTACCAGTTTTCAGTCACTTCATTTTTCAGCAATGCACATACCTATGTATACATGTTATATTTTAGGGGAAAGAACCGAAGGCCATGAGAATGGCAGGCAAATGTTCTACTTAAAACCAGGTTACAGTTGCAGTCTCTACAATTTTTTTTTTTTTTTTTTTTTTTGGTGGAGGATAATGTATTTAACATGTTACTTTTAGGAAATCTCCCTTCACTAAACTAAAAACAAGGGTACTGTTATGGGCAAACACAAGCATTCAATACCCACCATCTTGATTGTAAACTGAAAGGCACTTGGCTAGTATTTGGGGGTCACCACTCTACCGTGAGGTGTGCTCACTTTTGAGACAGGAAGATCTTTTTAATCAAGAGGATCTTGTGAGAAAAGAGTTTTATTTTCTTTGACAGATGCTGGAGTGGGAAGAAGCATCCCTTTGGCCAGGGCTTTTCATCAATGAGAGTAGAGTTCATTTGCCCATAATGAACACCCATATCTCATTTTCCCAAATGGTTTGTGTGTTTCCTACCCTGGTGCCATATACCTAAGACCTCACTTCCACCTCAAATGTTTTTCTTCATGCTGTTTTTTACATCGCAGTTCTCAAAGCACAGTATTATTATTTTTAGGGTTGCAATCTCCCAGTCCTTATTTTCACTCAAAATTACAATACAGGGGACTATGGCCAATGCTATGCAGATGGCCAAATAGATAATAAAGACTCAGTTCATGAATAATGCCCACTCAGAAAGAGGACAAAAGCAACAGGAAAAAAGAGCCCAAATTGGACAAAATGTGCATGCTATATTTAAAAAAAATCGCACAGGCGATCATTGTCAGAGAGCATTAAGGGTGCCCTGTAGTTTTAATTATATGCCAGTGGCACCAATTCGATGTGACTGTTTGCTCCTATAGTCAATAAAAAAAAGTCATAACTGCCATCAAATTTAAATTTAATTTATTTTCTACACAGCCCTTTCTGTTTTCCTTGTTTTTTTCTTTTATAACATTAACACTTTTTTGTTAAAAATGTGTGAAAGATTAATTTGTAGAATGAGGGGAGCTGTGGGTGCACAGCAAAGGACAGATGGAGTGGGTGGGGCATGACAGTTTTTGTCTATCATTTTGTTGTCGCTGTTGCAAGGGAAATGAAGCTAGTGCTACCACAATCCTTTCAGGGGTGGGGGTAGGAGGGAGCTCAGAGAAGGTGTGTTACTGTCACCTCATGCTGGCCACTGCTATCTAAGGCCATAGATTCCCTAGCCCTTGTGTCACTGGCCTGTTCATGAGCATTGCCTGTCCAAGAGCACTTTCATTACCCAGCTGAGATTTACATAGAATCCCACCCGACTTTTGTGCAAAGCCGAATGAAGTGTTGTTGTAAGGTGATTATGCTGAAATAAATTCATGATTTATCTCCTCTGAATGCTGTATTGTAAAGCCAAGGACACATAGGTCTGGTGGTGGTGGTGGTGGAATTGTTCTTTAAATGTAAATGTTTGGGGCAGAAGTCAAGAATCTTCCTCATGTTGAAGGGGATCATCTTTTTTTTTTTTTAATGTCAAAAATCACAATGTAAAACTTTTAACTTGATTTTTGCTTTAAAGCAGCTCTAATTTATATGTTAAGTGTTGTGGGAGTTCACTATTGTAAAGTTTCTTATTGAAGAAGGCAATTACCAGGGGAAAAAATCACTGTCATACAGCACGCACAGACATTCTGAGAAAAAGTAAAACTTGGAGAAGGAGGAAGAGGGGAATTCAGGACAGCATGTGGGAGGGGAGATGGGAGTTCTTTTTATGCACAAAGAGATCCATTAACAAAATCTTTATCTGTTTCCTTCCCCTTGTGAACTGAACCAACTTGCAGTGCCCAGAATATGCAAACGTGATTGCAAATAAATGACTCGGGTGGCACGGAGGAAATGAGTGAGTGCATGCCGATAAAGACTGGCGTTTGGTTCCGTGGCAAGATAAAATTTACATGGAGGAAAACTTCCCCAACATCTTTGCCTTGAAAGTTCCCATCTGCCTTTTCGAGGCAAGGCAGGGCAAAGTGGTCCACCAACGGATATCAGCGGTGCCAACTGAACACCCCAGGCCACTTCAGCTCACAATTCATGCTCCTACGGAGAAGGGATTCAGGTCATTGTGTATTCTTACACTATTTTTCTAACTAGACGGTAGGCTGTACTGGAGAGGGATGTCTCTCCAAGCAGATTATAATATAAGTTAAGTGACCGTGTTCTACAACTGTGTCTGGTTGACATGATCCCTCTGCTCAGATTGTGGGGTGATGTGAGAGGTTATAGGAGAGCAGCCTTGGGCAGGCCACCTGCATCTAACATCAGGCTAGCTGCCTCACTGCATCCCAGTGACCAACACACCCACCCTCTTTCTGTTTTTGTAAAACCAGGCATGACACTAACAGCATATGCCTTCAGTGGGAATTTAGATTTCATTGGCTCCAGTTTGCTAAGAGTCAGGTTTGGATGTCTCCAACACCTGATCTCTGAGGGCACTGCCCCCAGATCTTTAGTATGAAACAGATAATCTGTGTCATTAGGAAAAGTATGGTGTTAAGAATAGATACAGTTCAAAAACATACAGCAGTATGCAGACAGAGTGAAACTAATATTGTAGGAAAAGGGGAGTGATTCTGGGGTATATGCTCTGCACCATTAAATTATAGTACACAGAAAAATAAATAAATGTGTCCATTATCTAATTACACTAAAGAGAGTTAGTTATCTGGTATTTGCTTTCCCAGTTTCTCCTTGATTCTGTATGGTAGCTGGTATTACAAGAAATGGGAAATACAGCTTATTTTTTGTGCATACCAACACATGCACAGACAGAAACAGGCTAAAAAGAGAGTAACTACTCACAAATTAGTATAACAATCTTAACACTAGCCTTGCTGATATTGAGACAATTGCAGCCTGTTGTTATATGCCTATATTATGCCTATATATGCACGTAGTTTTCTCTCTCCATGGTGATGAACAAAATGTAAAGTGGCTTCCTACCTCCTTTACTGTATGATGCATGGAAGTCTGTGCTACACACCGGAGGATGGTTAGTTTACTGACTACAGAGGGGGGTAGTGATGGCTAAGAATCAGGTAGAAACGGCAGCCATCTGCATTCCATCTTATTTCTTTTATGGTCCCGAGGATGCAAGCCAGATCCTCATTCACACTAAGCCCAGAGCTCTGCCACTGAGCTACACCCGCATCCCGCTTATTTTCTAAAATCACAAACAAAATGTCCATATGTGTACAGATGCATTTCTAAAATAGCCCTCTTACAAGCTGACTTTTCTGTACAATGATCCACTTTCAGCGATTAAGTTGAGTAAGGTTTTCTGATTATTGCCTCCTCGGTAGTTCTCTCTTCCTTATTGATAAAGCTCAAGTACATGATGCCTTCAAATAAACTGTTTCCCAGCTTCCTTTGCAGCTAGATATCCAAGTGGCAAGCTCTGTGTGTGTGAGTGGAAGCACTGTGTCCTCATTAAAAAAAACAAAACAAACAAACAAACAAAAAACAGTATGCCTTTTGGTGTCTTTTAGTTTTATTTCTATATCATGTCTGAAATATAAGTGTTATGGATGACGGCGCTTGGACTGGCATAATAGCCCCCAATGATGAGACGTATGTATCAGTGATAGTTTATATTGAATGTAACTAGATGGGATATAGTCTTACCAAGGAGGAAGCTTCTGGGCATGCCTGTAAGGAATCATCTAAATTAGATTAACTGAGGTAGAAAGAGCCACCTATTGTAGATGGCAGCATTCTGTGGGCTGAGGTCCTGACTGAATAAAAAGAAGACATTATGCTGAAATTAAGGACTCATCTCTGTTTGACTATGGCTGCAGTGTAACCAGCTGCCTCAAGCTCCTGCCGCCATGTCATGACTCCTCTACCGTGGTGGGTTATACCCTCAAACAGAGGACCAGAATAAGCCCTTCCTTAATTACCTTCAAAAACAAAAACAAAAAACAGCCCCTCACTGGGCAGCAGCAAGCCCCAGGGATCCTCCTCTGTTGCTTTGTGATGTGGAGATTATAAGCACACAGCACACAGCCAGGCTTGTACTTGGGTCCTGAGGCTCAAACTCAGGTCCTCATGATGGTGCAGCAAGCCCTTTACCATCTGAACTGTCTCCCCAGCTCCCAGTGTCGTGTTACACACTTGGGACTTGTTAAGAGAGTAGATCTTAAGTGCTCTCAACACAAACACTTTTATATACACACATACACATACACACACACACACCTACTCACATATATAGACACATACACCCTTATATACATACATGCATACATACACACACATACATATATACCTGTAACTGTAAGAGGAGATAGACATGTTAATTAACCTGACTATGGTAATCATTTCACTACAGAACATATATAAACTTCACATCTTACTCCTTAAACATACACAATGTTTACATTAACATTAAATAACAAAGAAGTTAAATAAAAGCAAATGTGTCCACTTAGCTCTAGGTGAATAGAGTATGGACACATTTGTTTTGTTTGTACTTTTATGAACTTTAAAATAAAAACAAAAGTTGTTGATCTGAATAAGAAAGAAACCATGTGTATTTTGCTGAAAGTCTTGATAGTTGACATTTTTTCACTTGCAACCCACTTCAACACAAGGGATGGCAGGGTATTTATCACCACAAAGTTGCCACCTTCAAGTGGCATGCATGTAAACATATCAGCATAACAAAAGGGACATTTATAGGGAAAAATCTAATATTCTTATGAAAATATGTATGTAAGAAACAAAAAAAAATCTGATGTGAGATAACGCTCTTGTTCACTGGAAAGATTTGTAACTAATACTGGTTTAATAAAATGCAAATTGTGGGGCTACCAGACTAGAATACTTCTGGGAAGAGGAAAGGCAGAGAAGAGAGGAGTGAGTCGCAGCCAGATGCAGAGGAAGCCAGATGAGAATGCCTCACTGAAAAAAGGGATCAAGCCACATGATTATATATAGATCAGAATTATGGGTTAATTTAAGTTGTAAGAGCTTGTTAGTAATAAGCCTGAGCAATAGACCAAACAGTTTATAATTAATATTAGTCTCTGTGTGTTTATTTGAGACTGAAGGGCTTTCAGGACAGGGCCAAACAAAAACTTATGTCTACAAAAACCAGCTAGGGTAAGTGTGTTAGTGAACTTTCCATTGCTGTGATCAAACACCAGGCATAACCAACTTAAAAAGAGCAAAGGTTTACTTTAGTTTCAATCCACGCTTGACCTCTTACCCTTTGGTCAAGGCAGCACACCATGATAGGGATTGAGAGCATAGTGAGGAGGCTGCTCAACTCCTGGCAGCCAGGAAGCAATTGGGGTGAGGGACTGAAATCCAGATATTCCTTCAAGGCGGATCCCCCAATGACCTGCCCCTTCATACCAGGCCACACATCTCAAAGGCACTATCAGCTTCCCTATAGTGCCTTCAGCTAGGCGGCCTAGTCTGCAACACGTGAACAAACTACAACAGTGAGTAAGGATAGTTATTGAAAAGAACCCACCCCCTAACCTCAGTGCTGCAATAGGCCACAGCTAGTTTCTGAAGTAGCTGTCTGATAGGAAAGTCTCTGCTCCAGGCAGGTATTTGGGAACTAAAACGTGCCATCTTGGCATTCAGATATTATCCACATATGCCACCCCCAAGACCCCACAAAATAAAATGAACAAGTGTAGAGGATCATACATGAGAGGTATGAATTAGGTGAGGCCCAGAATGACATCTTACACTCCTGGCAGCCTTCCAAGGGACAGAACTCAGTCACAGGACCCAGGACTCACTGCATGAGAACATGAGAAATGTAGTTGCAATGTGTTCCCAGAAGAAAGGGAGGAAAGAAAGACCATAGCTATGTCTTAGCAAAGAAGTAGCTGCTTTTTAATCTCTCTCTCTCTCTCTCTCTCTCTCTCTCTCTCTCTCTCTCTCTCTCTCTCTCTCTCTCTCTCTTTCTCATGGGCAAAGTGCCTGCTGTATAGGAGTGGGTATCTGAGAGCAGATCTCCAGCACCCACATGAAAAGCCAAGTGTATTGACTTATACCTGTAACCCCAGCACTGGAGGGAAGGGGCAGGCACTTTACCCACAGAACCATCTCCCAATCCATCTAGCTTCATTTCCAAAGGACCATGTGCTCAAAGACACGGAGCATTATACTGTGACAAGATATTCTTGCAGGTCGTCTTGACACTGAAACATCTCAGACTCAAACATTTCTCCCTTTTGAAGCAAATGCTTACTATTCCTCAAAGTGAGCTGCATAGATGGGTGTGGCTTCAGCCATGTGACTGGGCAAAGCTCTTTCCCTCCCTGTGCAGATGTGTCTCCTTGTTCATGTGCTTTTCCTGTGATGGGGAAGTTTTTTGGTTTTTTTTTTTTTTTTTTTTTTAACTTCTATCTATAGAAGTTTGGACTTTAAGTAAGTAAGCTTCCATGGGGCTTACTTAGATGTTAAAAATACATCTAAGTAGGGGTTATTGAAGGCAGTAATTCTCCATCAAGGCAGATAGGATGCTTAAATTTTCCCTTATTAGCCATGTTTGGTGCGTCACAGGCTATTGTGACTAAGTGATTTCTGATGGCTATATAAAATAAGATCAATTAGGGTATCTTAGTAGTGTCAGAAATTCCAAAAATGGAAGGAATGGAGGGAGGGAGAAAGGGAAGAAAGAGGGAGAGGGGAGGGAGGGGATAGGAGAGGAGGCAGGGAGGAAGGAAAACAAGCAGGAGAATGGTTGGACAAATATTCCTTGAAATTTGCATGTTGCGGCCCTAGTCCCTGTCTGATGGTGCTACCATGAGTGTAAAATCTCCAGGAGGGGAGTGTAGCTGGAGGAAGCAGGCTTTTCGGGGTACAGGTATCCCAACCTCTCTCCTCTTTCTGCTTTGGGGCAGCTGTAGGTGAGCAGTTTCCTTGTCGTGCCCTCCCGGAAGTGATATGTTATCTCAGCCAAAAGCTGAAACCAAATGATCATGAACTGAAACCATGAACCAAAATAAATCTTTCCTTTTAAAGTTGATTGTCTCAGGTATTTTTTCACAGCAAAGGAAAGCTGACTAGGCTCCTGAATGTTAATAAAAGTCGGTCCCTATATTCAGAACTATCCAGAAGGTTTCATTTCCCTTAGCAGCGTGACTTATTGAAGCTCAACTCCTCTCTAGAGGGCTGAGGTTTATGAAACAATGGTATCTGATTGGTTTGTTGATTGCCTAAACAAGTTTTAAAGCTAGTTTTAATGCTTTGGTCCCCTGCCTTTGGAAGTACAAAATGAATTTAAAATATTTGTGTTAACTAAAGAAATCTGAGGTATTGCTGTTTATATAAGGCACAAGATGCACTGTACAAATATACTTGCATAAAACCAGAAAGAGTTCCAGGCTAAAAATAAAAGCATTTTCAATATATTTGTGTATATTTCAACGGAGCCCATTTTTGGATTATGGGGACCACCTGTATAACAAGGCTGCAATACAATGAAGACTCAATCATTTCTAAATGCTGAGTATGACTGACTAGGACCCCAGAGGAATGGAAGAAGATCAGGGAAGAGACTTGGGTGGTGTTTGATCTCAGTTAATGGTGAAAAGATGTTTGTACTTGCCTGGTCCTGCTGGCACAAGAAGAAGTTCACCTGGTCAAAGGGAACTCCTGCATCTCTAAGAGGATGGAGAGAATGCTTCTGACACAATATGGTGTGAGCATTCCACTCCTCATACTACAAGGAAACCACCCAGTATCTTGCCAACTTCATGGCAGAGGAGGAGATGGAAGATGGTGGGAAGGAGAAGGGGGAGAAGGAGAAGAGAAAGAGGAGGAAGAGATGGGGATGTGGAGGAGGACCATGGCTCTGGTCTTTAGGAAAACCATAGGGAATTCTCCAACCTCCTCCTGTGCTGTGGTATGGAACCAGAACCAGCCCAGTCACTTCTTCAATGATATGTTCAGGCTTGGAGATATGACAATGGACCTATGTCACTTAGATCATAGTCTAGAATGTTTAGCAGAACCATCTGGGGGCTGTCTACCTCACTTCAGACTTAAGTGAATCCAAATTTACTGAACTCAGGGGAAGGATTGAGACAGGATCTAAGGGTGTGTACTTTCAAATGCCTCTCTGTTGAGCCTGTCACTCACTAACAATCAAGAAACCCTGCCCTGGAATGGTTTGCCCTGGTAGTTGAACATAATGCATTGTAATTGCATTGAATGCTGCTATGGATGTCCTTAGTCACTAGCTCAATATGCTATGATTTGGATCTTAAATGTCCCATAAAGACCACTGTTAGAAGATGATGGAACCCTTGGGAAACGGGGGCCTAGTGGGAGAAAGTGTAGTTGCTGGCGGGATACCCTTGCGAAGGATTTGGGGACCCTAAAAGTTTTTCTCCTTGTCTCCACGTTTCCATCAAACAGTCTTGCCATGTTGTACCATGCAGCCTCAGGTCCAAAGTAATGGGGCCAAGTGGCCACAGGCTGAAAACCTTTGAAATAATTGCGTGTACCAAAATAAGCCTTTTGTCCTTTTAAGTTGTTGACCTTAAGTATTTTGTTACAGCATTTAAAAACTGGCTAATAGAATATGAAAGGACTCAGTCAATGTTCTCATTCTCCAGTGGCTGGGTGATCTCAAATAAAAACTGCCTTACAGAAGTCTGTCCCCACCACGCAATAGGAGGGACAGTCCTGATACCTTTAAAATGTGCCATCATATTCAACAACACTACCAATTCCTAAGCATCTGGCTCCAGTTCCTGAGAACATATGAGCACTCAGTAAAAGAAAGACTGAGTAATCGCTGGTAGACGATTAATGATCAGAAAATGGTACCCAACAACAGGGACACTTACATAACACCATGAAAAGGATTAATGCGTTTCTTAGTAAATAAGCGACTAAAGTATGATGAAATAGGATTATTTTTTCTTTTCACTTAGGAAACTGAAAAAGTAGATCATATTCAGTTAGGAACAACCTGGTCTAGAACCAAAGATGCTTGTAAAGAAGAGATTGTCAAATAAAATACTGGATTACAGTTCTGAGGCTATTAGGCAATATGAAATGGGATTGTCACGTTTTAAACTCCTTTCTTGCAACTAGTGCTCTGAAGTCTGTAAATGGGGTGCTTCTTGGGATTAATATTCTATGGTATTTTTTATTTGGCCTGCTGTCTTTCTACAGTAATTATTTCCATCTACTGAGTCTTAAGATACAAATCAGCTGAACAGAGTTTTCGCTCTAGTTTGCTTTATCTTAATGGCCAGAATGGAGCGTGCTTTTTTCCCTTCAGGAATTTATAAATAGCCCATATAAAACCAGCCACTACCTTTTCATACACTCAGCTCATTATTGAAAAATTATACTCCCTCACACCTCCAGGCTTTGCCTCAGCTAAATGTAAGATTTTGCACTTCAATATTCATGGAAGGAAAAATCAGCAAATACTAATGTTTAAACCCCAAGGGGGCAGCCTGCACACAGATGAAAATATGACCAAGCATGCACCAAGTTTTTCTTAGTTTTTGTTGCATGGCACCAGGCCCAGAGGAGAAAACCACAGCCAAAAGATTTACCCTGAGAAGTAAGAGATACGAGTCCTCCCCCATATTCCAATTAGTAGGTAACTAATGGCTAAAGAGTCTACAGAAATCCTGACATTGTCTCAGGCCTCAACAGAGGATTAACAGCACAGCAAACACACACATTTTTAGCTTGATCCCCATTTCCTTAATAATACATATCACCCACTTTGCTGTCTGATGTCCCAGTAGCAGGCAAAACAAGTTATTTTTAGGAGTCTGGCCAAACAGCATTTACTCATTCATGACTGTGTGTTCTAAGAAGCCCAAAGCCAAAAACACCAAGAAAGGCCATTGTCAGAACTATGGTTGTAGAACCAAGACACCTTGTAAGGGAAGCACCATCACTAGAGACCTAGAAGAGGGATGATGTGTGGGTACCACCGGTCTGTTTGGACTATGGGAGGAATCAGCAGAAGCATGCAAATCAATGCATCCAGACAGTGGCCAGAGGATTTTTACATCCGAAGGACTGTTTATCCATTGGTTTGACTAAAGGTTAGATCAGGGAACATAACAGGTAGAACTCGCATCTGAAGACACATTTTCTTAGGAAAGAGATTAAGGTAGGGACACAGCAGCAATTCTGTTGAAGGCAGAGTGGCTCCTTACTCCATCCCTAGTGTTTCCAAACTGCTCACAGAGAGCTGTGAGCATGCAGCTCCCTGTTTTCATCAAAATGAGCTGCCACAAATCAGCAGCTTTGTGGGGAGGGGGGGCTGCAGGACGCCTTTCTGGTGTGGTGTGCTGGGAGAAGCTAGCCACCAGAACTGCCTGGGAACTTGCAGACATGGGATGATCCCTTAGCTCCTCCCACTGTTCACGCGGTTCTGTTGCTCTTTCACTTATTCTAGGCTGTGCCGGGTACCAGGCCCACCAGGACATATACTACACTGTCCCAAGGAGCTTACATTCCAGTCATTTGTGAACAATAAAAATGCCAACAAACCTTGCAGTTGGAGTCTAATCCCTTGGGCTTTCTGAAAGAGAAGGGATAGGAACCTACTCACTATGAGAATCACTGGGTCTCACTATAAGGTGACAATGTTGCTCCCTGCATTTTGTCCTTGGGGGAGTCATGTGAGTCTTACAGGTTGAGAGGAAAGTTAGGCAGTTTAGCATCTTCAGCTGTCTCCTCCATCACCAAGGTAGTTAAAGACAAGACCAGCTTTGCTAGTGGAGTTAAAGTAGGAAGACAGACAGCTAGCAAGGGAGCCCAGCTTACCTCAGACTTCCCAGAAATGAGAACGGGGCCATTGTGGTGTGAAATCACAGAGTTTTGGTACCCCCTTTAAACCACAGTGCAATATAGCCTGTGCTGTTAGATACCATTAATGAATATCTGTTTCACTTGGGACTTTTAGAGGAAGAAAAAAAAATCACAGACTGCAAAGACAATCATCACCCGGGCAGGTACAGCTGCAGGCAGAAGGGGATCAGCATCTTCCCATTACATCTTTTCCTCTCAGCCAGTGTAGTTGCCACACTGCCTTTCCCAAGATGTCAGGTACCATAGGCTCTGCTGCCTTCAGTCCTGGTTCTTGCAACACACACTACCTGGAAGGATACTAAGCATTTCCCAGGTTAGTGCAGTCAGCAGTGGGATCTTCTAAGCAGACTTTTGTTACTAATAAGGGAAGACAAATACAAGTATACAAGTATATAGGGAGGGACTAGAGAGATGGCTCCATAGTTAAGAGCAAGTATTGCTTTCCCGGAGCATGGGTAGATCACTACCACCCATGACTCAGCTTCAGGGTGGTGGTCTGTCTTCTCTGGCCTCCACAGTTTTGACTCTTGCATCCTGAATCCATCCTGTTGAAGTCTACCTGGAACCAGAAGGGGGAGATTGGCAGCAGCTCATGTCTTGACCAGATGCTGGTTTTGTTTATCTATCCAAAATGGTGCTGTATAAGCTCCTTCTTTTCTGTGGAGCAATCATTCTCCCCGTGAACAATGTAACTCTTCAAGAGCAATATTCTCATTAGCAATTAATTTGTGATTTTAGAGTGTGTTGTGTGTTCCTTGTGAGCTGCAGGCAAACGAACAATGCCACTCATCACCATATTTTAAGTCTATTCATGCACGGGAAAAGAGTGAGGAAGTGCTTTATAATGGAAATTATTCCTAAATTCTAGACATTCAGTTTATCCTGATAAACATTACTTAATTTCAAATTCTCCTATTAAAATATGGAATTGTTGGAGCAACAAGCTGCCTACGTAATTGTCAATTCCGTGAAGCAAGAATTTCCACCAAATCTGCATTGAGTGATAGGAAAATGACCACAGACAGGAATTTTCGCTTCCAGGGCATGGTTCAGCCCTCTGGAAGAAGTTGGCTCTATTTCATTTATTTTATTTCATTACTTGTTTTTTAAAAGTTGAAGTGATTTCCTCTCTCTCTCTCTCTCTCTCTGTCTCTCTCTCTCTCTCTCTCTCTCTCTCTCTCTATCTCTCTCTGTCTGTCTCTCTCTCTGTGTGTGTGTGTGTGTGTGTGTGTGTGTGTGTATTGACCTCTAGCCTCCGTCTATTATTCTCCATCTTGTTTTTGAGACAGGGTCTCCATTGAACCTAGAACTCATGTGTTTAATGAGACTGTTTAGGTTGTCTGGCTAGTGAGCTCCAGGAATTTCCCTGTTCCCCTCAGCACTGGGGTTACGGACTTGTGTGCTGTTTCCACCTGCCAGCTATTCTGTGGAGAGTGGGGATCTGAACTCAGATCCTCATGCTTGAGCCTTCTCCCCAGCTCCGCAGTGCTTTTCCTGTGTGTGCTGTGTTTTCAGCGGCCACAAATCCACAGTTTAACGTGGAAGCGTAGTGTAAAGGGTTGGCCATAGACTGAGAAGTTAGAATACTGGGTTTGAATCCCTCCTCTGCCACTGAACTAGCTCTGTGAACCTGCACAGCTTCCTTCACATCCCCAGGGGGCTTCACCTTGCCCATAAAAGGAAAGATTATGTTCCTACCCCAATTCAGGATCTGGTATAGCATATGCAATTACAATGACTACTGAACAAAGATAAATTTCTAATCTAGTTCTGAAGCAGAAGTCCAGGCATGCCAAGGTGCAATACTTCCAAAGCAGAATTTGGAAAAGGCAAGCTTCCGTGGCCGACAAAGCGCACAGAGACTGGCTGCTCGGAGAGATGAAGCTGAGCACAGCTCCACCTGCCCTCTTGCCTCCTGGGTGACACTACCACACCCACATCAGCTCTTCAGGAGCAGCTCAGGAGTTTGAGCCAGCACAGGGCACATGTCTGTGGGCATACCTCAGGCAATCATGAGACAGGCCTGCCTTCAGTGTCTCTGCAGGCCTCTGCGGGTGAGTGTGACCATTGTCCTCCTCAGTGAACTTCACTTTAGCGACACTGTACTGTGCCCAGCAGAAGGTCCTGAGTGCAGGAAGGCCAGCAGTATGTAAGTCACACCAGGCATCTCAACTGCTCTGAGGACAAGCAGGCGTTTAAATTGACTAGATACTGTCTCCACTATTATAATTTTCTCAACGCCTGCCTTCTTTACCGTGACTGGGGACCACCATCTTCACTGATAAAACTCTGCTATGGATGGATATGAGGGGGAGGCTCACCCCAGAGAGCAGCCTGGCTCACAGTGCTATTGGAGTAAGAGGCAGAAAAACAAATTAGAATGCTATTGGAGGCAGAGGCAGAAAAGGAAATTAGACCCTTAACCCATTCATGTTTTTGTTTGTTTCAAACCAATCATAATTAGGAGGCAAAATAGAAGATTAATCCACCAACTCTATTTTGAGCTGTCATTTTAGTCATCAAGCCATATGCCTGTCGTGTCTCTAGGATAATAGCTGGGTTAAAGAACCAGGACAAAAATGAATTGCTGAAATCCTGAAGAAAAAAAATGGCTTTTTTTTCTCCATAAAGCCAGCCTTTGTCACCTGAATGATAAAGACATCAGTGTTTGTGGGTAATGATTTTATATAATGAACAATACGTGGGATATACATTTAAATTTGAATTTCTGATAAACAAATTGTTGTACACATGTATTCCAATATTGCCCAACACACTTGAAATTCTAGAGACATACATAAAACAATTATCAAACATTCTTTTGCTATGATAAATTCAGATTCTAAATGGGTCTGATTTTTATCTGGCATCTTAAATCACATGGTATTTTTACTTATGGATGCTAGTCTATACTTTTTTCTAAAGTAGCATTAAAAGGAGAGGAAAATAAGCATGCTTTCTGCCTGGTTTTGTGTGTCAACTTGATACAAGCTATGAAGTCATCAGAGGAAGGAGCCTCAGCTGAGGAAATGCCTTGGTGAGATCCAGCTGTAAGCCATTTTCTTATTAAGTGATCAGTGGGAGAAGGGCCTAGCCCATGGTGGATGATGCCATCTCTGAGCTGTTGGTTCTGGGTTTTAAAAGAAGGTGGGTTGAGCAAGCCATGGAAAGCAAGCCAATAAGCAGCTCCCCTCCATGGCCTCTGCTTCAGTTCCTGTCCCCAGGTTCCTGTCCTCTTTGAGTTCCTGTCCTGGCTTCCTTCAATGATGAACAATGTTGAAGTGTGAGCCAAATAAACTCTTTCCTCCTCAACTTGTGTTTTGGTCATGGTGTTTTATGGTAGGAATAGAAATCCTAACTAAGACAGCATGTAACATAGATACAGCTGTTGCAATTTTTAAAAGCAGCATGCCAGAGAAAGATACCACGCCACAAAACTTGAGTGGAAGGATTTTTTTAAATTGGGGGAAGTGAATGGGAAAAGGAGGAAGGGGAGAGGGAAGACCAGCCTCTAGGAACAGGAGAAGCAGAGAGAGAGAGAGAGAGAGAGAGAGAGAGAGAGGGGGAGAGAGGGAGGGAGGGAGGGAAGAAGGTAGGGAGGAAGGGAGGGAGGGGGAGGGAGAGAGAGAGAGAGGGAGAGAGAGAGAGAGAGAGAGAGGAGGGGGCAGAGAAGGAGAGGGGGAGAGGGAGAGGGAGAGGGAGAGAGAATGGGGGGGAGAGAGGAAGGGAGAGAGAGAGGAAGAGGGAAAGGGAGAGGTGGTGGGCAGGGACCTTTTAAAAGGGAACCTAGTGAATGTGCACAGGTGATACTCTTAGTGGCTGCAGCTGAGGGCATATCCTGTCAGAACCCCAAGGGCAGGCCAATGCAGATGCCTGAATATTAACAGCAGACTTCTTTAGCTATCATCTCAGGGTTGTAGTTTGGGTCTTAGAGAATGGAGCTTAGGAGAACCTGGCCTGGGTATTATACCAAATATACAGCAAGGCAGAATCCAGCCTAGGTCCCTGGGAGTCCAAAGGCAGTTCTTCCCCCCTACCCTGTTTACAGGGTCTCAGATGTCATGTTACTAATACAGGCGACCATTGTTTTTAAAAATATATGATAAATGCATGTAATATTAAATTTATTATATTAACTACTCACCCCTGTATCTCATCAGCCCTTGGCAACTGTCAATTTATTTACTCTCTGTAAATTTGGACACTTAATACTTCATACAGTTGGCATCATACAGTTTGTCTTTCTGTATCTGGCTTATTTCACTTAGCTTAGTGTCTTGAGGTTCAGGTTTCATTTACAGTATGACATGAGCTTAATCTCCTTATTTTCAAGGCCAAATTATATAATATATAATATATATAATTATTTGCATTTTTGTGTTTTCATTTACTCATCAATGGACACTTGGATTACATTAAACATTTGTCTACTATGAGTAGTGTTGCTTAAACAAATATCTGTTCAAGATCCTATTTTCAAGTCTTTGGGGTTTATACCTAAAAGTATAATTGTCCAATCATACAGTAATTACAGCTTTCAAAATTTGCAGTTCTAGGGCTTAAAGGCAAAACCCTACACCTGAGCTGCTTCCGTAATTATAGACCTTACTTTTAACTTTTTTGAGAGACTACCATACTACATACCATACCATATAAATACTCTTATATTTCTACCAATATTATTTCCTTGCCAACATTTGTACTTTCTATTTTTCTGATGTGTCCTTCTTAATGGATGTGAAGGAACATTGTTTATTGTTTCCACGAAAAAATCAAATGGAAAATTATAGTTAATTTAAAAAAATAATCTGACTTTTTTCGGGGGAGTTGAATAGATAATTTTATGAATCTGTATGTAATCTTTTTTCTGAGGTGTGTGTGTGTGTGTGTGTGTGTGTGTGTGTGTGTGTGTGTGTGTGTGTGTGTGTGATCTGTATATGCTGGGGCCAGAAGAGGGCATTGGAGCCCCTGGACTGTAATTACAGGTAGTGTGAGCTGCCAGATGTAGGTTCTGAGAACAGAGCCAAGTCCTTTAGAAGACTAGCAGGCTCTTTGAACCACTAAGCTAGCTCTCCAGCCCCTGAATCTGTATATTTAAAATCATTTCCAGGTTGCTAACTATATAGTTGTTTAGAAAAAAAATGACAAGAAAAAAGTTATGTAGACCCAAGTTTTTAAAAGTGTCTTTCATTTTTGGTTGGCTTAATCTTTGCATATAGGACCCACAAAGGGCCAACAAAATTTCATTTTTTTAATGGCCAAATACAATTCCTTTATATTTGGACACTACAATTTATCTGTTGAAACATGATGGACATTTGGATTGCATCCATTTTCATCTGTTATAAATGTTCATGTACGAGGTTTTATGTGGCCATGTGTTTCTATGTCTCTTGGAATACTTTCTTAGTCTCCCCGGCTGCTGTGACAAAACTCTATAAACTGGATGGCTATGGGCAAGTGAAATATATTTCTCCAAGTCCTAGAGGCTAGGAAGCCCAAGATTATTGGCTATCTGGCGGAGACTCATTCTCCACAGAGCTCTGTAGGGCCTCATTTGACCAGTTTAATATATAAATGGTCAGTCTGAGGCACACACTTAGGATTGGAATAAGTGGCCCACAGGATAGCTTGGAGCAGCCAGGTGCTTTCCAATGACCCTGACCATAGTTCATTCTAACCAGAAGCACGTGAGTAAAATGCGAGGTTCTTTACTGTGGCTCAGAAGACATAATCCTGGTCTGTACCCACCATTCCAGTTTTCTCTCCTTGGATATAACACCCTGAGCTCTATGAATGTCCCACCATGTCATACTGTAAGGAGTTAAGCAAGTACTGAATGGGAAGCTTCATCTCTACTGGCCAGCTCTCCATCCCACCCCCTTGGAATGCGCTATACACACTACTACAGGAGAAAAGACATCTCAGCTTCAAAGCAGGTGGACTGCATTAATGATTGTCCTAGCAACATGTGCCCACTGGTGCACTAGAGGCACAAATGTTATGGGAGTAACCAACTACTTCCTGATTGGATATAAGGCCCACCCCACAGGAAGAGATGCATATCTAGTACTATAAATCCAGTCAAGTACATACTGTTGGAAAGTCTCATTGGTCTCAAGGATGACTCTTTTACTATTGTTTTGCTAAATGGACATGGAATCAAACTGCCCCCTAAATTCATTCTCTGACCTCATCAGAGAAGTTCATTTGTGCAACAAACAGCAGTAAATACAGACACTCACAACTGATCAAAGTGCACAGAGTAAGTTTCTGTGGAGTGCTCAGCCAGCCACAAACGGGTCATCTAGATCATTCCCCTCCCCAAGTTTCACCATTATAGAAGAGGGAGTAGAGATGGAGAATCCAGAGACCAGGAAGGGCTGGCATGAAACAGTGATTGATTCTGGACAGAGCAGAACTATTGCATTCATGAATTCACAGCAGCCATGGTTTCCTGCACAGTTACAGACAAGATCAAGCTGGTCAGCATTCCAGCATGATGCGGGGAGGGTTTCATGAGCCTTCACCCTTAGCTGAAGAGCTATTGACAATTAACAGATTTTTGTTTGGGTGTGATGGTACACCTGTAATCCCAGCACTCCTGAGGCAGAGGAGGTAAGTCTACTTAGTATGAATAGTAAGACTACACACACACACACACACACACACAGAGAGAGAGAGAGAGAGAGAGAGAGAGAGAGAGAGAGAGAGAGAGAGAGAGAGAGAAAGAAGGAAATAATATCAACAAACATTGCTTTCCTTCATAGGTACAATATAGTTTACCTTTAAAATGTAAAGCACTGTGCTAAATTATTTTCTCCTTCGAGGAGGATATAATCTCTTATTTAGCCAACACAGCGTTTTCAGGCTTACAATTAAGTCTGCAGAAGCATTTATTATCACCCTTATGGTTACAACTTCCCCCACTTAGCAAAAACCCAAGGATGAAATGCAAAGCCCCACCTAGAAAGAAGGGAAGCTGGCTGCTAGAGTGAGCCCCATGTATCCCTGCCTTGCTGAGCTGAGTGTTAATGAGTGGGCGGCACACACACAGAAGGGCATTTCTATGTATCTTGGACTTGGGTTTTTGAATTTGATTACATTCAGAGTTCAGTTTTGCCTCATAATCTCTGTTGGCGTTCACACACTGAACTTGGCTTTTCCTGGCTGGCTCCATCAAACAGTAGAAGTAACAATTTGAAAAGTCCAGCAACAGGAGTGGGGTTTAGAACCACAGCAGCCAAGCTGATTCCCAGGGTTGGCCTCTTTCCCAGGGAGGGAGGTGCTGTGGGTTGTGTGAGCAGAATGGAGAGCCTTGGTATGGAATGTCTACAAGAGAGAGAGAGAGAGAGAGAGAGAGAGAGAGAGAGAGAGAGAGAGAGAGAGACAGAGAGAGAGACAGAGAGAGAGACAGACAGAGAGAGACAGAGAGAGAGAGAGAGAGAGAGAGAGAGAGAGAGAGAGAGAGAGAGAGAGAGAGAGAGAGAGAGAGAGAGAGAGCTGACTTCTGGGCTAGAGAGAGCTTTGAATTAAGTTGGTACATTCAAAGTTGCCATAGAAACCCTGTTGGAATGTCCTAACTTTCTGTAGAGTGGATTTCATGTTTAAATGTTAAGTCTTTTACATTTAATGGTATAGGGAATAGAAGATTAACATAGAAGAAAGAAACGCACTCCGAGATCTGAATCATCTAAGATACAGAATGATCGTCCGATATGAAGTCACCCTGTCCGGTGGATGCACGGAGAGGTGGGTTGCTGCAGCTGGGAGCTGTCCAGGAGACTCTGCGTGCCTTTGCGTCAACACTGCACTCTGAAAGGCCCCGCTGTAATTCAGCAAACCCAGCTTGCACTTGAAGCCAAATGAAATGCAAAGATCCTTTTAGCAGCAAACCTCACGGAGAGGAAAATGCCGGTTAGTAATTGTGGGAAGTTCCAGCTACTGTATTTCCCCCCACCGCAGATTGAATTCCCCCTCAACACCCGTGAGAAAAACATCGGGAGGCTCTTTTAAAAATGGTTACATTATCAATTAATCTATAGTATGTTTCAAATAAATATTTCCAGTAAATGGAACAAAACCCAACATTTATATGGCTTGCACCTAAATTATCATCATCTCGGAGCAGATGCAGAATGCAAGACAAGGCGAACAATCCACACTGTAATTTGCCCAGTAACATTGTCTTAGATCTAATTAGTGCTTATGCAGATCCTTTACAAAAATGTGAAAACGGCACCAGGATGTAATTGTTTAATGAATTTAGTGCAAAGCACATCTGCATAAATTCCATTTTAGCTGAAAAAACTAAGTTCAACCGCTATTTGCTCTAGAGCCAAAACATTGTGAATTGTGCCCACTGTGCTGTTGCCTTGCTCTGCTGGCTTGGAGATTTCAAATAAATACTAGAGTTAACGCCTCCAGCTGCAAACCAGCCCATCTGTAGATGTTCGTTATATTTGGCAGTATCCTAGAATGATAGTGCCTTACTGCTCAGAAAAGGGGTTAGGAGGTAACCCATAGTTTTGTCAAGAAAAAAAAATGGGGAGACTTGAAATATTCGATACCCAGAAAAAGTAAAATATCTGAGACAGAATCTTACCTACTTAGTAAATTTTAAGTATCTGTTTTTATTGCACCTTGTATGACAATTGGAATGATGTTCTGCTCAATAGCTACTTTTGGTGAAAAATCACAGAAAGTTGAATTTGGACATGAGGTTACTGAAACTGGAGTTCGAACCTGCCCATCTGCTTTTCTGAGATTTTACTTGACTCACGATTAGGGTTTCATATGAAATTCATTAACTTCTATAAAAAAAAGATAAACCAGCCATGCATGTTTATGCTGTGGTTGACTAGGGATATCTCTGGGGTTGGTTTTGTTTTGTTTCTGTCTTCTTTTTGTTGTTGTTTTTAGATCCGATTTTTTGATGCAGCGGAAATGAACTGTTAAATCAAAACAATTTTTTCTCTTCGCTGGCTTTGCTGCAGATGGAGTGGGTGGGGGTAGGGTTTGCATATATGTGATATGAGATATTGGGGCCTGAGTCAGCAGAATTCTATAAAATGATAAACTGAATTTGTCTTTTATTCATGGCAGTGATAGAGCTTAGGTTTATTCAGCCTGGAACCAGTGTGTCCCAGTGTCCTGACTGAAGTACTGTTGCTTGGTCTTTGTTGGGCTTCTATGGTAGATCAAGTTTCAGGCAAAGGTTCCCTGGAAACACAGCACACTCAACAGTGAAGTATCTTGGAGGGGTGGAGGCTAGGACTGTGCAGAAAAAAATAGTGTTTCTCAGAGCAGCCACAGATGCCTTAGTGACCATAGATACCAAGGACTGTGGGTGTCACTTTATTGAGACGAAAAGGCTGGACCCTAACTCCCCCCCCCGTCCCCTGTCAATCACATGTAGGATGTACAAGGAAGAGGTATAGGCCTGTCTGGGCCCTGTGGGGGGAGGGGGCACAGTTCCCTGTGGCTAAGGGACATCTGTGAGCTGACTGCCACCCATATCCTAGAGGCTGTGTTCTGAGTAAGGACCTTGGCAGTGAATTATCACTCCTGCTGCAGTCACAAATTTGAATCCATTTATTTTATATAATTTTGCCCCATCTGGAAACCATGCCTGCAGGATTCTTGCCATTTCTTCTCCTGGGGAAACAGAGATGAAGGCCAGTGGGATGAACTGTAGGAGTTAGTTTTGGGCCTACAACTGGTACTCATCCCTTCATCTCCCCCCCATCCATCCCACATGACCCTGACCCTCAGCTGGCACCTCTGCTAACATAGCTTACCTCCTAGGGTAAACTAACCTTGTCCTTCAGCATCTATCATCCTGTTCTTCCCAGGCTGTGCAAGCTGCACTTATCTATTAACAAGCTTTGCCAGGGGAACACCAGCAGATCCTAACACAGGTCACCAGGACAGTAAGCACACAATCCTTTGCCCCACTATGTACCAACAGCCCTGCCTCCTCTTGACGATCAGAACCAATTACTTCTGTGAAGATGGTACCTCTTTTCCTTGCACAGGGTACGGAAAGGACTGTTAGTCCTTAGGTCTTGAGGTATAAGGTGACTCTTGCTCTGCCCCCTGGTGGAGCCAAACTTCTAATCTTGCAAAGGAGATGAGTAGTGGGTGGGAAGTGCAAATTCCCCAGGCAGGTCCTCAAGAATAGGGGTGGGACTATGCCTCCCTCCTGTTTTGGTTACCAGGCCCTGGTAGTGGACATAGTGTCATGAATTGGCTGCTAGTTTAAAGGGTTGGTGTTCCACACTGGCAGCCTATCACCGCCAAGATGCTTCATGAACTCCTCCTTGACAAGCCTGCCTCATTTTCCATCAGATGCTTTAGTCTATGGAAGGTCTGTTACTGATCATGGTCAAATGCTTCCCATCATAACTCTGTTGCTATGCAGTAAGTAGACTGCTAAGTGCATAGCAGTGTTCTGTATGGCCCCATGTCAGTGCCACAAATACCCAGTGGGGCTCTAAACAGTAGTTTACAGCCTATATGCAGAAAAGCAAAACCTGTAACTGGAATAAGCATCCATCTCAATCAAGACAAATCATTTCTCTTTCTGACCAACTCTTGTTAAATGGTTGCTTTTTTTTTTCCTCTCAGGTGATGCTCCATATGAAAATTAGTGTTGTTTCTGACCTATAGGTTAAGATGTTATCGGGGTAATGACCAAGTCAGCCTCCAAGTCAGCCTTGATGAGCATGACCCCATGAGTTTGAGCACCTACGGAGTCTCCAATCTTTGCCCATCATACTCATATACCAGTTGTACCATCACTTAGATGGCCAATGCCAGAGGTTGGCTAATACTGCCTGGTAAATTGCCTTGTCTGTTTGGTTAGCTCTCTGTTCTGCAGTAGATACTCTACTAGAGAGAGCACAGTGGAGTGCTTGCATAGCATGCATGAAGCACTGAGTTTCATTCCAGAACTGCTTTCAAACTCATGAAAATCCTCCTGCCTCAGCCTCTCAAATTCTGAAATTACAGGCAAAAGATTCCTGGTTAATGTTCCTGATATTTATAGTCTTGCTTTTTTGAGGCCCCTAGCCTAGGCTTTTGCCTATGAATCCTGACAAGGGGCAGTTTTCCTTTGCTCAAAAGTACATACTCACGTACATAGTCTAAAGTGCTTCCTGCTGGGAAGACTTTCCTTCACCTGTCTTTAAGTCACTGCTAGGAGGGATTGCTATGCAGCCAGTGTCTATCTCAGGTTTGCACTCACAGACTCCTGCATAAACTAAGCGTAGTCTTTTTTCCTTGTTATTCTGCCTAAGACCATCATATATATATATATATATATATATATATATATATATATATATATATATATATGCTGAGGAAGGGAGGCTGGTGTGAAGACGATAGGTAACCCGGGGACCTGAAACTTTGTTGTGCCTATTTGCCCTACTTTGTCCAATAGGGATGTATCATTTCTGTCTGGTGATGGATGCTCCCAGGCCCACCTGACTTTTTGAGTTGATGGGTTGGATAGAACTCAGATTAACATGAACAGTTTGGCCACATGGTCACTCCATATCCCTTGTTAAGTACTTCATCTCAACCAGGCCCACTGGCATGCCAAGAGCTATTCTTTCCAATGGTATATAATTCTCTGCTGCAGATGGCATGGCCTTACTCCAGAACCCCAGAGGTCTTCACTGTGAGTCTCTTATTGCTATAAACTCCGCATGACATCTTTCCTCACCACAGATACCTTGAATCGCAGAGTCTGCTTGTCATGGGGTTTAACCAAGGCCTCCGATTACATACCACATCTTGTTCATTTGAACCTGTTAACATGATGCAGTAGCTCAGTAAATCAGTGTGTTTTCCTTAAACAAGCAGACTAGTCCTTTTGGACTAAAGGATTACAGACAGCACAGGGCTTGGGTAAAAGGTAAATGTATAATAGTATCCACTTCATGTCAACGCAGACTGCTGGTCTCACTCCTGCAAGGAATGGAAAAGGCCAACTTCTCTGAACCCAAACTCATTTTTCTGTGCTCTGCAAAATGATTGCACATGATATCTATAGTAACATAAGTCATTAGAACAAGTCCTTGCCCAAGTTTGGCTTAGAGAACTCTTTCAGAGTCCATCCAGCTTCTGTGGGGCCAAAACTGATGAATCATACCAGGGCTATGATTGGCATGATTCTACCTACATACTTTTTACTAATGGGATTAATCAGCACTGGCTTTGGGATATAGTCTTTGGACCAAAGGAAAGAGCTCCTTAAAAGTCTTCTCATTCAACTCCATTTACTTTGGTTTGTGATTCTACAAACTCACAAACCAAAAATCATCATTGGGTTCTGCCAACAGCCAACCACATCCATTCCAGGGAAAGTGCTCCTTTGTGGGTTCAAGGTCTAGTGAGCCTGTTATAAATCATTCAGGCCTAGATTTCTACTTAATACCTGACTCCTATAGATTTTGTTCCAACAAGAAAAACATGAAGATTCTCCAGAACCTGGCTTAAATTAAGAAAAACTCAGAACCTATATCTAACAATTCCAGAGCACTCTGGATATGCTCTCATCCCTCTGTGTAATGACCTGAGTAAAGAGACAGAGAATACTTGGGGCAATACTTCTTAGGCAACTGTCATAAGTGATTGCTGTGGTGATTCAGGGCCTTTCTCCTCCTATGGGCTCAAGTTCTTCTTCTATTAGTAAATTCCAAGTCTGAAAACTAGTTCAGGTATATACATTAGATAATGGCTTATAATGTCATCAGACAGCTACCTGTGGCCTGGTATCTATCTATTCGTGTTTTTTTTTTTAAAAAATAAGATTTATTCCTTAATTCCAGCACTTGAGAGGCAGAGGCAGGTGGATCTGTATGAGTTCAAGTCCAGCCTGGTCTACAAATCAAGTCCCAGGGTAGCCAAGACTACAGAGAGAATCCTTGTGTCAAAAACAAGCAAAATATTTATTTTTATTGCTTCTCTCTCTCTCTCTCTCTCTCTCTCTCTCTCTCTTGTGTGTGTGTGTGTGTGTGTGTGTGTGTCTCACTGTGTGTGTGTGTGCATGCATGTATGTGTGTACATGAATACAGGTTCTTGAGAAGCCTGAGAGAGTAGGTCGTACTGGACCTAGAGTTACAGGTAGTTGAGTTGCTTGATCGTGGGTATTGAGAGCTAAATTTGTCTTCTCTGCAAGAGCAGCTATTAATCTTAACTACTGAGACATCTCTTCAGCCTAATTTCTTTTGCTATGCACATAGAGTGTTCATCTTTTCTGCTCCTAGGTGCACAACACTGTTAACCACTTGTACCCACCTTGATTCTGACTGGCTAAACCCAACGTTTAACCTCTATGATTTGGGGTCCTACCCTGTTTACTGTTGACAGGGAGTGGGATTCTGTATCATCATGTTCACCACCAGTAGGTCCCACAGAGGACAGCCAATCCCAAGCACTCAATATTGAGACATTTCCCATCAATGTTTCCCCTGTTGCATTGGAGGCAATGTCTTCACAAATGGAGTACTGGATCCCTTTATATGCAGTGATGTGGATATAAATAAATGGTCATGGGATTTCATTTTTACCTTTTAACTCATCTTCCAAGGCTTCCCATGTCAGCAGGTGGATTTTCCTAAGGTAGCTAATCACACCCGCCCACTTGTCTAAGCCTTTTGAGCTCTTGCTTCACCAGTTTACACAGCAATCATTTAATGGTTCTGTTTCAATTGGTGTAGATCCTACACTCTCATGTTTCTGGAAGTGAATCTGATAATACAGCCCCAGGGCATAATCTCCCAGGATTCTGGTATATAGTTCTATATCAACAGACAAGAGAACCATATTGACAAGCTTTCTTCCCAAACTTCATTATTCTATCCCCCTCAATCAAGTGCTCTCAGGTCCTGTTCCATACATAATTCTTCGGCTAGTCCCGAGGCTTTGTTAGCATGTAGCCACCTCCTCACTTGCCAAGGCAGACACATCTTTAACCACATGGTGTTCTGACTTGATCCTGGTCGTTTTATGATGAGGATTGGACCTGGGGTAGGTTCTGAGGTGGGAAAGAGCCAACTTGTCACTTTGAAAGGCAAAGATCTCTGCTCATCATCCCCATGGATTTAGAGGCACTTTCGATGGCTCAGGAATCTAAGAAATTTTAGATATTCAGGGTTCTGGAATTTCTAACCCAGATGGTCTCCCCTTCTCTGTACTATACTTTGGAAGGGTTGTCAGTCTCTTCAGAGGGAACAGAAGAACGCAGATGATTCAGATGCCACCATATGAGACTTAGGAAAAACTCTTGAGATGGGCTCCAGAATAGGTAGATGACAGACTCTGACCAGTGGTCTCCAAGGAGAGCTCCTGGAGACCTAGTTGCAGCCCTTCTGTAGGAAAAGTCCTCGATGGCAAAATCTCTGCCTCTTGGATTCTGCCCCTGAGTTCTCTCTCCCTGGAAGTTCCACCTGTCCTTTTATGCCTAGTATTGGCTGTTCAGCTCTTCATTAAAACCAATCAGAAGGTGCCTTGTCAGAGTCACATCTTCATAGTGTACAAACAGATCACCCCTCAACATTATGCTTTGTATTATAATCCCATCCTATTTTATTTTGCTTTTAAGATTGTTTCTACTTTAGTCATTGGGAGAGATAATACATTGTAAAAAGCTATATTTACTTCGATTGATTTTCTATTTCCTGAATTAGTAATGGAGTGCTATGAAACCTGCACAAAACTTCACAGCTACTTTTCTCTGTAGATGATTTAGTCCAGTTAACTAGGAAAAAATAGCATTCTACTGGAAAATAATTCTAGCCTTTTATCTATTAACTGTCTGAGAACTATACAGTGGTCAGATGGATAACAACAAGCAAATCATACTGTAAACTTCAACCACCTGTACACATGTCAGTGACAATGAATTACTTCGTTAAAAAGAGGAAGAATGAAAAGGGGCATGGAAGTTCATACCAGCCAGCATCATATTTTAATACTTGATTGTGAGTTTCCTTGGAGATTTTTGTGTATCCAAGAGCTAGCATCATCAGAAACGTCTCCAAGCCTTCCTGACACCAGTGCTCTTGTCTACTCCAAAAGGAAACACCACAGGGGCTGAAGAGGTGGCTCCAAGCTCAAGGGTGCTGGAGCTGAGAACCCAAGTTCACTTCTCAGCTCCAGCAGGTTCTATATCCTCTTCTGGCTTCCACCAGTGCCACCCACACATGGTACTCAACACACACACACACACACACACACACACACACACACACACACACCACTAAAAGTGAATGAATTTAAGAAAAACTCAAAGAAATCTGATTATCAGGCCTTTTTAATTGCTACACATGTCTCATTCGTGTTAATATTCAGGAATTTCATAAAGCAAATTTCATAAAGCAAATATGGGGGGTGGCAAAGAAGATCTTTCCCTCATTACCAGCTAGGGTGACCTCATCACGTAGCTCTTCTTGAAAACTAGGCCACACACTGAAAGTGGGGGGGGGAGTTGGATATATGCCAGTCCCAATTATTCTCCTTCCTTCAGGTTGTTGAGACTGTGACATATTGTCTGTAAAATATTTGAGATGACCACATTATTCATTGCCTGGAGAACTGTGAGAGCCTCTATTTTTGCAGCTTATCATATGCTTTTTGCTCTATAAGGATGCCTCATTCTGACTACCTGAAATTTAGAAATGTTTAACCTGGAAAGAATATTAGAAGCCACACAATGAACTTTTCAAACAAAAATGAGACAAGGAACAAATGCTTCCCCAAATGCCAGCTCTTCATGGGAGATAGGTGAGTTCAGCACTAACCTAATAAAAACACTTTAACTTGGGGAAGGAGATGGAAGAGGAGGTAATGATAACGTTTTACTTGGGTGAGCCACAGGGTTTATTTGTTAAATTGAAAATGAGATTTCAATTTTCTACAGTACTTAAGTTCATGTACAGTAAAATCACTGCCATGAAAACAATTATGTTAGTGCTAACTAAGCTCTAGAATTATTACAGTAAATGACCTGGTCTATGCACTAATTGGAGCATTGTGACAAGATCTATTTTGGTTGTTGGACGTACCCACACCCCAGAGCTGTTAGGTCTCAGGCTGCCCAAGTATCCAGAAATGAACTCAAGCTGGACTATAGGATTTCTGGCAGCCAGATAAAAGCCAGCATTCCTCAGGAACTTGTGAAACTGGTTCCCATCTGCCAAAAGGAGTTATTTTCCTTACCTCTGGCAGAAGGGACATATGGCTCCATTGACCTGTACCTATGGCTGCACATCAAAGCCCATGCTGGCCTCCAGGCTCCTCATGCCAGTCTCCTGGCTCTCTCCTCACCCCTAGCTACTCACTGTCCTTATAACATGCTAGTCTCTATTATTCCTGCATATTCTCCCTCTCTCTCTTTTTTGTCTCTCTCCCCCCCTCCCTCATATCTATAATAAAACCTCAAATAATGGAACAGTCGTGTTAGGAGTTTCTTTACAGTGACCCCTCACATAAAAGAACACATTTCAAAGAACCTTTTTTGCCTACATGTTAAAAAAGATTGATCCGTAGGGGTTTCCTGGTCACAGGGCACTTGTGAAGTACTTCTCCAGGCTATTGGAAACTGGGCTTTTGCTGCAGGAGAAGGGCTTTCAGTGAGAAACTGGCTCCTCCTGGGAGCCCTAGACATGACAGCAGGCATTAGGAGGGTACTTAGGGTAAACAGGACAAGGGCATCAGCATGATCCCACACTGCCTGAGATGAAGCCAAATCCTAGCCCTCTCTGGAGTTTCAGGGCTGGCTAGAGTAGCTGCTCTAGGGAGGGGCCTGTCTCTTGTTGGGGTGACCAGGTGACATGGTGGGGGCAGAACTGAGAATACTTCTTTTGTCCTGTGCACAGCACTAGAAACCTTAGACAGAGTGTGTTGTTTTTGTACAGGTGAAAAACGAACATCAAAAGCAGGTGAGGAGAAGAAAATGAGCCAGGAAATGTGTGTGTGTGTGTGTGTGTGTGTGTGTGTGTGTGTGTGTGTGTGTGTGAGGATCTGTGTATGTGTGTGTATGAATGTGGATCTGTGTGTGTGTATGTGTGTGTGTGTGTGTGTGTGTGTGTGTGTGTGTGTGAGAGAGAGAGAGAGAGAGAGAGAGAGAGAGAGAGAGAGAGAGAGAGAGAGAGAGAGAGAGAGAGTGCTTGGATATGAATGTGCATGGGTCTATGAGTGTGGATCGTGTGTGTGTGTGTGTGTGTGTGTGTGTGTACCTGAATATGAATATTCATGGATGTGCTTTTTCTTTTTCACCTTTCCTTGACCTCCTGATCCTGACATGAGGCCAAAGGAAAACATCACACCCAGGGAAACTTGCAGCCTTTCCCTCTTCCCCAGCAGCTCCAATCCTGGGTCTGGAAAGGACATTTGAGGAGCAGCAGGCTCTCCAACAGAGAGGTTTACCAGATGACTACCAGAACTTGCAAAATCCTTGGACAAGCATATGGGCAAGAACCAATCTCACAATTGGTAAATTTTAACTCCCAAGTAAAAGAATTCCCAAAGGTGATGGAAAATTTGTCGGCTTTGGATGGTGATCTTCCAAGTTTAAAGAACTGCAGTTTCTAAAGCTGAGATATTGTGTGCCAAAGTCTGAAATGCTGGCTTCTCTGGGAAGAGGGATCTGGTGATTCCAGTTTGGAAGTCTTTCCTGGAGCCCAAGCTGGAGGCAAGCAGAAGCGACCTTCTCCCCTACAACTCTCCAGTTCCCATTGCTCTGACCCAGGCCTTTGTTTGTTTCTAATTGTTCTGGGTCTGCAGACACATTTAAATGCTCACCTGACCTCAGCCTGGGTTTCAAGTCTCTCCCAGATCTACCCAGGGAGAAAAGAAAATAGTAGTGACAGAAGAGAGCCTGCACCAAGGGGGTTGACAAGGGACCTGGGCTTACAGGAGTGAAGCCGGAGGGGAAGAAAGGAGAACAGACACTTCCTAAAGATCAAGCCTATGAAATAAGGAGTAGAAAATCAATTATTGGAAAATAATCTTGACTAAAGAACATTGAGGAAAAAACTGAAAGGGGAGGCACAAAATTGGATTTCTGTGGTGCTTAATCAAACATAGCTAACATAAACACAAACCATATGTGCTTTATAATGACTGATTTTATAAACTGAACATTTATAAAATTTAATTAAGGCTCAGGATTCTAAGAAACTCTGGGACAATTCCTTCTCTTAGGAAAGCATGTTAAAATCACCTGGAGACCATTTTCCTACACTTAGTACAGGGATGGGTACAAAATCTTTGAGTATATTTCAATTTCTGGAAGAAGAAAAGAAAAGGACCCAGTTGGTATATATCTTCCCATCTTTTAAAAAAATGATGAAATGCTAGTCTTTGAGGTTAGAATTGTAAAGGGGAAAAAATACAAAGAGGGGAGAGGAGTTCATATGGATTTTATCTAAGTAAAAAGCTGACTTTCACTTAAAATGTTCCAAACAGGCCCCCAAAAGCTCTTAAAATTTAAGAATAAACATTACTGCAAACAAACCAGAACCTCATGTGGTCAGAGAGGCCAACCCTGAAATCATCAAGAAGCTGCTTATGCTGCCTCTTCAAACAAAAATGAATTGTTTTGATGAATGAGAATTCCTTAATGAGCTACCATATGACATGCCAGTGATTTTTTCAATGTCAGCCACAGCGAGTTTTCATTTGTCTTTTGTTCAGCTACAGCTGCTTAAAAATAATAGAAGGTCAAGGCCACCAACACAACACTTCCCATTGTGGCTGTGGAGAGGCACACGATGTGCCCACCCTTCACCTAAGGAGAGGAGGGTGAGGCCTCCTCCACCCGCAGTCTCCCCCTTGCCCTTCCTTCCCTGCACAGAGACTCCCGGCAGACATCAGTACAATCACAATCTGTTAAGTGTGGGTGTTGGGTGGCTATGTTAAACTCTAGGCTCATGGGTCAAGGGTAGTGTGGGGAAATCTTTAGGAGGAGGCGTGGCACCGGTGAAGGAAGCTGAGTTGGAAAGAACAGAGGGTATCTGGGGGCCATAGTGAGGGAAAACAAAACAGAGCCATCGCATCTTATTCCAGAGCCCCAGAGACTTCTCCAGTGCTGGTGCCAAATGGAAGCAACATAGGGCTGACATGTATCAAACAATCCAAACTTAGGAACTGCAAAAGTAAAACGGATTTGGGGTTTTAGTATAATAACTACCTAGGAGCTGTTCTTGCTAAAAAGCCATTGACTCCTCACATGGACCCAGGAAATACCTGAAACAAGATGAAGACCTGGCATCATTGCCTTCATTTTGAATCTGTTTCCTTTACCTTGAGTTATCTGCTTACTTCCACATGCAGGCAAGTTAATCACGCACAGGAGTGTCTATAACACAAACAAACACCAAACCAAATGCGTCCTAACCTATCCCAATCCTCCTTCAAGGCTCAAGGCACAGAGATAAAGAGCAATAGCAGCATCTCACTGACCCTTTTGCAAAGTCCCACTCCAGTATCATAAAGGGTGCCTTAAGGCCCCCAGCCATTGCTGAAACCCAGTGTCAGCTTAGCTTCTAGGAAGAGCAGAACCTCACAGATGGTGGGGTGATGGGCTAAACCCTCACATGTCACCCCATCTCCAGCACAGTTAAAAGTAATTGTGAGAAAAGTAATTGTCCTCTCAAGCCGTAAGGACTTCTTTGGGCCATTCCAACGAATGAGTACTGAGGTAATGAACAAGCAGCCCATACTTTAGCCAAGACTGATTAATTAAGCATAGCCTCACCTTCCATAAAGCTCATGCCAGTGCCCCCAACCTTATCCCCTACCCTGGTGACTTTAAGTCACTGGGTGCCTTTACCTGTACCTCCCAATATGGCCATGTTGATTAAGTCTTTTTCTGTCAATAATTTCTGGTCTCTTTAGTTGAGATGTTGGCATGGGTGGCTTACCTAGTCTGTCAGTGTCCCAAGAGATTGACCTTGTGCCTAGATACTACAGAAACATTAGCAATTGTAATTACGGAGATACAGACTCAGATAGTCCTGAATGTGTGTTTCAAAGGTAGCTTTACAAGTAGGAGCTTTTTGTTTATACCTTAGTATTAAAGATGTTTCCTAGGCTGGACCCAACTTCTGGACTCCAGGAATCCTCTTACATTGGCCTCCCAAGTTCCTGGGATTTCCATTGTGTATCACCATCCTTGAGTTATAATTTTCTTTTCATTTTTATGTGTTCAAACAAGAACTCCCCCAGGTAGAGCAGAATTCAGTGCAATGGATGGGTACACATGGCAGATGGGCAAGGTACATCCCTAGGTTTTGGAAAGCTCCTGGCTCAGCCCTTATTAGGACTCCAGGGGACATTCATAGTCTTTCCTGCTACTCTCAGTCCACCTGAGTTTTGTGAGGCTGACCCCATCTTTGCTTTGCAAGGGTGATATGAGGCCCAGGCTGCTCAGTAATAGAACAGGATGCCACATCAACAATGACATCAGAGCAGACTGACCATCCAGATCAAGCCAGCAGGAGCCAGCAGGGCTCAGTTCCAGATGTTGGGAGGAGGAAGATTTCTTCCTGCTGGGCTTCCTGAGGTGAGACTGGACTGGGTGAGGCCATCCTTCTGAGCCATTTGTCCCTGTACATGGAGAACTTCCTGTGCTTTTAGCTGACTCACAGGAAATGTGAAAGGGTTTCTGAGATCAGCTATGTCTGTGCCCCTTGGGTTTAATGTATGCACACTCCATCAAATAGCTGGTAATTGCCATCTTCCTGGGCGTCAACTGAGTTGGGATTCTATTTACTTAACACTTGGAGTTCTGAGATGGGAAGACAGCTCAATGTATAAACACACACACACACACACACACACACACACACACACACACACACACAACCCCATTCATATAACATCACTGTAACAGTAAAAATAGTAATAATGATGATAAGGATAATGATAATAAAAACTCTGTGGTCCTGACCAAGCCTCCTCACCTTGAAAATAAGCAGTCTCAAGTTTGGTCCAGAGACAATATAAATAATAGAAGGAAACTAATAGTGACTTTGAGAGACAGAGATGGAAACACATGTGTCTTGGTACCATAACGTTGTTTCAGAGGCTCTGCTTTCTGTTGGAAGGAATCTCACCCTCTGGAAAAGTCTATCCCATGTTAGGCTGATCAAATCACTGTACTCCCATCAAAATTAATCCCAGATCTGAATATTAAGAAGGTTCAGAAGAAATGGACACCATGGAGTAAGACATAGCCATCACTTAGCCATGAGTTAAAAACTGGAGATTAAGCTGTATGTGGTGGCATTCCCAGCACTCAGGAACCTGAAGCAAGAAGATCTTGTGTTTGAGGCCAACTGAGTTGTTGTGAAATCTGTCTAAGGAGAAAAATGTGGAATAGGAAGATAAAACATTTGCTAAGATTACTGTGTAGTATAAAATACTGGTTTTTATTTTTCATTTTTGTTTTTTTTTCCTCTTCAAAACCAAACACCAACACTACATTCTATATTCATCTAGAGCCACATGTTGCCAGTCAGCCTCCTCTGCCATGCCTGCTATCACTTTATCTCATCACGACAGAACCAAAAGCAACTGAACAACCAACCATGGGCATTAATCAAACACCTGAGGCAGTCTAGACGGAGAAAAAGTTGGGTTTCGATTCACTGTTTTGGAGTCCATGGTTTTTGGCTCTGTTGCTTTGGGCTTGGATTAAGATAACATATCTTGGTAGGAACACTGAGGAGCAAAATGCTCACCTCATGGCCACAAAATGAAAGACAAAAATGGGAAGGGCTGGGTGCTATAATCCCTGTGGAGAGTGACCTAAAGACTTCCCAATTAGGCTTCACCTCTTAAAGGTCCCAGGACCTCCCAGTAGCACCAAGCCAAGAAGCTTCAACTTTAATTCATGCCTTTGGGGGACATCACAGATCCAATCTACCACAGCAAGGCTCCCATTCACCTAATATATCATTTATCCAGATAATCCTTATGCATTGATCCTAGACCACAGAATTCACCTCAGGTGTCATCTACTTCCCTGAACGTGACTCCCCATGATGCAGGCCATCATTTAGCACCCATAACCTATCTGTCCTTCTCTATTTCGGAGTGACTGTGACTCTTCTCAGGCTTGTCACTACTGGCTCACTCCTGCTTCTCAGTGAGTTCACACCCTCCCAAGGTGTGGGCTCACCCAATTCTTCAACCTGAGGCCTTCCTCTCACCACAAACTGCAGGACCCTGCATCAGAGATGCTTGCTGCACTCCGCTGTGCATACTCTCTGCCATGAAGAGGATTTAGACACCGAGGGGACAAGGATTATCAAAGCCCTTCTGGACCGTTCAGCAATTCAGTACTACCTTGCTATCAGAACCAGTTGGCCTATTTTGTAACATCTAAGGCCAGCCAAGGCTAGCTTGCTTGTTGAGATGACCCATTCCAGATGTTCTTCCACAGTCAGGGAAAGATACAGAAATGGCAGGTCCTGGTAGTCATTCCTCTCCACCTTAACTCATGTAGAAGCACCAGGAACACAGGCTCCTTTTAGGTACCCATGGAAATGATACACACTGGAGAGTTGTGTCAGTCTTTCCACCACTGTGACAACTATTGGGGAGAGAGGGTGGGATTTATTTCGGTACCAGGGGAGGGGGAGATTTATTTCGGCTCATGATTTCCAAGGTTTCAGTCCATCATCAGCTACCTCCATTGTTCCTGGTCTGTGATGAAGTAGACCTATCCTGGTAGACAGTGTGACAGTTTCAAGCTTCATGGAGATCAGGAAGTGGGTTAGGGAGAAAGAAGGAGAGGTAGAGGAAAGGGAAGGGAGAAGATAGGGGTGCTGAGGTTAAAACTCATCTCCCTAGTTTTTCCCATGGAAATCTCTGAAAAGCAATAGTGCCCTCTGTTTCTCCCCAGTTGACTATACAATTGGAGTGGATCACCAAGAAGTTTTGTTTCTATTTATTTTCCTTGGGAGTAATTTGTTTTTTATTTCTTCAGGACAGCAGTGGCATGGTTTGTCTCTCTTTGAGGTAGTAGCCGAGTCCATATTTACAAGATCAGTAAATATCCCTGTCTTGCTGGCTGTGGCTTCTTGTCAGCCTTTTTGTCTTCTGTTCACAAACTCCAAAGGAATATGAATAATATCAAAGGACACTGAAACCAGGCAGTCTTCATTAGCCAGTGCTAATGTGGAAGGACTTGTCAGTAGGGGAAGTTAGTAAAAGGTAGCATGGTTGACGCTTTGCGCTTAGTGGCACAGGGACATTTTTCTGAGAATGAACTATACAGAAACGTCTTTTACTGCCAATCAGTGGGGCAAGACTTTCTACATCATCCCTGTAATTTCACCTAAGGGTCTTCCCATACTGGTGACCAATTAGTTTAGAAACTGTCCTTCCCTCTAGAATTGGGTTATTAGCAGCAGAAGGCAGATATCATGAGAGGAAATGACTTAGCTGTAATGACAATTCATCACCTGTAACCTTCAGGTTCTGTCTCCTTGCTCAAGCCAGCACCCTAGGGACCATTTCTGGATCGTCCCTCTGCCTCAAACCTTTCCCTCCCACAACAATGTCCTACCAATCTAGTTTTACTGCATGTATGTCCTCTACATTAACCTATTTCCTGTTATTTCCATGCTGCTTCACTTCAAGCCATGCCTCCCCTCTGCAAACTGCCCATTCTCCTCCTGCACCTCCTCTGCACAGGTCTTACCATGTGTCCTTTCATTTTGAAATCTGGGTCTGGTGGTTCAAGCCCCTGTTATCCCAGCAACTCAGGAGGCCGAGGCAGGCCTGCCTAGTCTACAGACTGAGTTCAAGGCTAGCTTGGATAACTCAGCAAGACCTTCTGTCGAAATCAACTAGTTAATCACTAACCAGTAGGGAGCTGGTGAATTACAAAAGGGGTGTAGCACCTAGATTCAACCTAGAGAAAGAGGGAAAGCAGGGTTCCACTGTTCTCGGAAATGGCATGTGACCTAACTTCCAGTGACCTAACTTCCCCCCATTAGGCCTCTCCGAAAGATTCTGTCAGCTCCCCAAATCTTACAGATTTGTGCCTTCAAAGAGATTTAATTAGTCACTTTTCTCGTTATGAAAAAATACCTGAAAAATGCAACTTAAGGAAGTGTTTGTTTCGGATCACAGCTGGAGGCCACAGTCAGTCCATCATGGTGGAGAAAGCATGGCATCTATACTGTGAGATGGTTGCTCACACCGCATACATAATCAGGAAACCGAGGGATGAACTCTGGTACTTGTCTCTTTATTTTATCTAGACCCAAAACCATAAGATGGTGCCATCCACATTCAGGATGGGTCTTCCCCCCTCTCTTAAATCTCTTCATAGAAATATCCAAAGGTATGTCACCTAGTGATTCTAACTTCAGTCAACTTGTCGATAAAGAGTATGTGTTACAGGGGACAGTCCAGGTGCAGTCCAGGGACTCTGGTCTCCGTCCAACTCTCCAGTCTTGTCTGTGACACAGTACCCAGTACATAGACCCTTAGTGTTTGGCGACTAATGAAAATGCCACATACAGTTGTTGGCTTAATGTATAAATTTAGGGAATGAATGAGTCTGCCTCCAGACTTCCCCACTAGGACTGTGCAGTCATCTCCCATCCCACTTCTACACAGCGTGACAATAGACACCAGGCTCTATTAGAAACCAAGTACAGAAGCCAGGATTTAGTGGCACATGCCTTTAACCCCAGCACTCAAGAGCAGAGGCAGGCAAATCTCTGTGAGTTTGAGGCCAACCTGGTCTAAAGAGCTAGTTCCAGGACAGGCTTCAAAAAAATACAAAAAAAAAAAAAAAAAAAAGAAAAAGAAAGAAAGAAAGAAAGAAAGAAAGAAAGAAGAGAAAGAAACCAAGTACTATGATAGGCCAGAGTTGCCATCCATCCAGATCACTAGGCAGTTTTCACCCATCCTACACCTGTCTGAATGGGTTGTCAGCCGTCTCTTTAATACAGTATTCTAGAATCATCAAAGTGCTATTGCACAGTTAACATAGACCAAGTTTTATAACAGACCCAGAATTTTCACAAAACAAAAAGTCTCAACTATGGACCTCTTTTCCTCACTGAGTTCTCACCATTATGAAATGCATGATCAGTTTGCTCTCTGAAGTTTTGACTAACAGTTACATAGAAGAATTCTGGCATAGGATAAATTCTTTATGAATGAAGAAATGATTCAAAATTAACCTTCTCCATCAAAACACACACTTTCTGGAAGTGTTTTTCATGGTTTTTAATGGGCTGCTCTGGTTTGTGTGTTTATTTTTTTGAGACAAGGTCTCATTCTGTAGTTCAAGGTGACCAGGAACTCAATTTGTAACCCAGTCTGGGTTTGAACTCACTGAAATCCTCCTGACTCAGCATCCTGACTGCTGAGATTATAGATGAGAGTCACTGTACCTGCTTAATGGTTTGCCTTTGAAAGCAGGGCCAGCATTTATACAAACAGGCATCATCTTGAATACTCTCCATTTTCTATATTTAGAAACTGACAACCAAATACTAACCAAAACCTGTCTGACTGGAGGCAGATTTATTTCATGGGCTCTGATCTGAGTTTCTATTGCGATGAAATATTCAACAGATCATTGATTGAATTCTGAAGTAGTCTCATTTTGTATATAAAAGCTATTAAGGTACATGGAAAATCTCACGGCTTACACATTTCTCTCTGAATGCCCTACCAATCAGATGTTAAAATAGCCTTGGCTGAACTTAAATTAAGATTTCTTTCATATTTAGAAAGCAAAATGAAAAATAGAAAATTAGCATAGAAGTCATGTAGAATTTTCTTAAGAAATTAAAAATAGAACCAGCTCATGATTTATCTATCACACTCCTGGATACACCTGGAGGGTTGTATCACATAGATACTTCACATTAGTGTATATAGCTGTAGTAGAAACAGTAGCCAGGAAACAGAACCAGTCTAGATATCTATCAACAGACAAATGGATAAAGCAAATATGGTACACATATATAGTGAAATTTTAATCAGCCATAAAGAAAAAAGTCATGATATTTCCAAAGAAATGAATGGAAATGGAGTTCACCATGGTAAGCAAAAATAAGCTAGATGTAGAAATATGAATAACTGTTCCTTTTCATATGTATAATCTAGGTTTAGGTGTGTGTGTGTGCATGCGTGTATATATATGTGCATATGAGTATGTATATGTGTGCATGTATGTGTGTATATGTGTGTGTCTTATTTAGGGTTTCTATTGCTGTGAAGAGACACCATGACCATGGCAACTCTTATAAAGGAAAACATTTAATTGGCTAGGCTGGCTTACAGTTTTTCAGAGGTTTATTTCATTACTGTCATGACATGACATGGTAGCATGCAGGCAGACGTGGTGCTACAGAAGGCAACAGGAAGTGAATTGTAACACTGGGTGTAGCTTGACCATAGGAGATTTCAAAGGCTACCCCCACAATAATACTCTTTCTCCAACAAAGCCACACCTACTCCAGTAAGGCCCACAACCTCCTAATAGTGCCACTCTCTATGGGAGATATTTTCTTTCAAACTACCAGAGTGTGTATCTGTGTACATATGTGTATACATGTGTGTATTTGACTGTGTGCATGTGTGTATGTGTGTGTATTCATATGCATGTTTGTGTCTGTATGTGTATGTATATATTGTGCCTGTGTCTCTCTGTATATGTTCATGTATTGTGTATATGTGTTCCAGCATATGTGTGTATATGCATGTATATATGAGTCGTGTGTGTGTGTGTGTGTGTGCATGTGCGTTTATTCATATGTAAGTGTATGGATATATGTGCATGAATGTGTGTGTCTGTATGTTTTTATGTGTGTGTATTTGTTTGTATGTGTACGTATGTGTGTATATGTGTGAGTGTATGTATGTATATGTCTGTGTGTATATCTGTGTGTGTGTGTCTGAGTGTGTGTATGTGTGTGTGTGTGTGTGTGTGTGTGTGTGTGTGTGTATAGGCTATGAGAGTGGAAAAGGGATTGTGAAAGGAGAGGAAAAGATATTAAGGGAGAGAGAGGAAGGAAGAGAAGGGGGACAGGAACAGGTCACACAAAGCAGAAGGGAATTTGTTTGGAAAGGAGTCTTGTTGAGGCTTAGAGCGATCAGGTAGACTCAGTAGACTTAGGCTCGGTAGACCTCCCACAGAGCTTTACCCCTAGCCACAGACAGGAGTTGAAACAATGCATAGTGCTTATCTTAGGCCATTCTTTCTATTTTTGCTTTTGCTCCATTTATTATTAGCATGTACTCACTGTATAAGAAAATGAAAACAGTATGACATTTGCATACATATATGTCATGTTATGTTGCTTACTACTCCACCTTCTCTTTTACCCACTGTGGACTGGTGCTGCTTCCTTTCTGTGCATATTTATTTTTAGCTGGAGGTGGTAGTGCACACTAGTAACTCCAGCACCCAAGAGACTGAGGCAGGAGGATGGCATGCTAGGGACCAGTTTTAGCTACTTAATGAGGCCTTGTCTCAAAAAAGCCAAAAATATACATGTGATGCTTTCAAAATGTATGTCAGACCACTTTAGGATAGCCACAGAGTCATGTGACCATCTCCACTGTCTAGTTCCAGAACAATCCATCACTCTATATCCATTAGTGGTCACTGTCCTTCCATACCTCTCTCCCTGCCCTGACTGGCAGTCATTACTTTGGTTTTCAGCACTGTGGATTTTCCTGGTTAGGGAATTGCCTATAGATGGAACCACACATGTGTGGCTTTCCTGGCTCTCTTTTTCCACCTGGTGTTTCAAGTCTCACCATGTTGTATTATGTGCCAGTACTTGGTATGAACCTTATTGCTTTATTTCTTCTCGATTAATTTCCCTTCTTAACGAATTCTTTCAAACATGCATAAAGCATAGGCATAAATTTTCCTCAGACTCAGTATGCTGAATCTCATCTTCACTCATACACACGTTTAAATGAAATATTGGCTAAATATAAACATTTAGATTCAAAGTTCCTTATCTTCATTATTTTGAAAATCATCTCTCCATGACTCTCAATAATCCTGTTATCCATTTGATTTTTGTTCCTGCTAAGGATTGCTTTGTTCAGTATAGATAAGGGAGTCCAGAACCCTCAGATGTCAGGTGACCACTCTACCATTTAGCTCTGCCCACCGTCTCATTCCTGCTCCCATTAAAGTCATTTGCCCTTTCCAAAAACTTGAAGAATTTTCTCTCTGACTTTGATTTCTTTCATTTGAGTGTAACACATCTCATCGCATATTTTCCACCCTTTTGATGGTTTAGCATTGGATACAACCTTTGACTCTAAAGTTTCCTTTCTTTCTCTAATTCTGGAAAACCATTCTTACATTGTTGATGTCACATGAGGGAATGGAAAGACACAGACTTCCTTTTGGGTTGTTTTAGACCAGGAATGAACCCAAATTCCAATTCTCTGTTTCTCCCTATGTTTTCTATTTGTCTTTAGTTTATGGTCTGTGACCTGTCTGTAGTCTGTGTGTTGTGTGTGTCTTATTGTCCTTGCCTATCCCTGTTACCTGCTTTGAATTTATTGAACAGTGCAGAAAGCATGGTGTAGGAATGGAATGAAAACACTAAAACAAACAAACAAACAAAAACAAAAACAAAAAACCCAGCTCTATACAGAGTTTCACAAGGGAAGAAGTGAATTTACTGTCCCCAACTGACCCAGAATAGCACTGGAAACTGCAAGCAGATGTTGCCACCCTACATCCACGTTGCTTCCAACATTTATGGGATATTTGTTGTTTAAGGTTGCTTTCAACCTGATGGTTATTTTCAACAAATGATGACTACAAATATCTCTCTCTCTCTCTCTCTCTCTCTCTCTCTCTCTCTTTCTCTCTCTCTCTTTCTTTCTCCTTCCCACGCCCTTTGTCTCTCCCCCCCCGCCCAAGGTCGGGGACATGGAAGGGTACATAACTTAACATTAAAGCTATGCATTGACTTAGGTTGTCAAAGCTGATTATAGCAAAAGTGCTACAGGGTGTAGTAAGGTTGTTTACATTGTTCTCTTACAGGCAGGTTAAACTTAGAGCACACAGTAGGATAGCAGGACAGTAGAACAGAACATAGTCTTAAATTTTCTAAAGTATATTATTACTAACTTGTTTGCAAAGTCTGGACAAAGATCACTCTCTTTGAAGAGAAAAAACGTTTTCAGGGGGGGAAAAAAGTCAATGCCACAGTTTCTTTAACCATCTTTCTCTCTGTTTGGCTTTGTCTTTTGCTTGGGAATTCCCATGATGTTCTCTGGCGGTGATAATTTTGCAACAATGTCATTTAACCTTTCTCTTATCCTTCCCTTTCTGGGTTGCTTTCATGAGAGTTCCCAGCTTGATCTTCCAGCTCCCTGGATCTTCATTCATCTGTGTCTGTTCTGATCATTGTATCAGTTCTGTCCAGTCAATGTGTCCCTGATGACTTTGTTTTGTGTATTGTATTTCTAAGATTTCTAATTGTTTTATCATAGACACATCTCTCTTTTGGGGGGCTATTAGTTACACACATTTAAAAATCCTTACTCTGCAACACAATTAACATGTGCCCAGAGTCAAGCTTCAAGCTGAAGATCAGAGAAATAAAGCAGTTGACCCTGCCACTAGCTCTTACCTCTACCTCAGGCAGAAAAGCCTGTCCTGTCCTCAGCGTGATTGGAGATAAATCTCTCCACCAAATCTCAGACTGCAATCCCTGTCTGCTGCCTCAAATCCTGGAATTAAAGGCATGTGGTCCCAAGTGCTGAGATCATCTTTGTGTGATCTCTGTTTCTCATTTAGACTGGGTCAATTCTCATGTAGCTCAGTGTGGCCTTGAACTAACGGAGATCCATCTGCTTGTTTCTTGAGTCCTGGGATTACTACCACTGCCTGGCTCTATGGTTTGTGGCTACTTTTGCTTTCTGTACCCTCAGGCAAGCTTTAATAAATCATAAGTAATATATCACCACATTACTCGATGTCTCTCTTCTCCCATTTTCTTTTTGATGCTAGGGATTAAACATAGGGCCTCCTGAATGGGAGCTGGGTGCTTTACCCATGAGCTACACCTCCAACCCTTTCTCATTAATTTTACTTTCTCTAGAAACAAATGGGCACTTAGTGAGGGAGAAATGACAGTGATAAAGAGTGAATGATGTATACGTCTGAAAATGTAAATGAAACTCATTACTTAGTATTGTAATGTAACATTTTCGCTTAAGGGCTAGAGAGATGGCCCAGTCACCAAAGGCTAGGCTCACAACCAAAAATTTCAACTAAAAAATTAAAAAAGGAAACTAGTACAGGGTATTTATCTCCTTGAATGAAGGTACCACACAGGGGATGGGAAGTTGAAGCTGGCAGACCTCAGAGCCTAGCCCAAAAGCTAACATAGTGGAGGGTGGTCTGCGGTTCGAAGCAGCCAGAGCCTCTTGATTCTTTCCTTCCTTTGCATGCCTGTGAGACACAAGTGCAGTGCCTGGGGAAACAGGGGCCCAGAGGTAACTTGAGGACATCACTAGCATAGGCTGGGACACAAAGCATAGTAAGGGGGAGGTGGGCAGCAGGCAGGAGCGTGTTCTTGTTTTATCCATGCCTGAGCCTTCCTGGGCAGAAATCCTGGGAGATCCCTTGGACGACTGCTGACACCTCAAAGGGGGAGAAGAGAAATAGGTGAGCACCACAGAAGTAGTTCACCTCTGAGACAGACCGGCTTCCAACCCTGGACCAGCCTGGAAAGCACAAGCAAGTCTTTCTTCTTCCTAGTCACAAAGCAAAACTAGCAGCCAACTCAAGACAATAAGGCAACTGTTCAGAGATAACAGAAGTCACGGGAGAGGAGTTGAAGGTATGGCTCAGTAGCACAGCACTTGCCTGTTACCCAAAAGAGGGAAGGCTATGGAGACAGCATAAGAATTTTAAACGCATATAATTAATAGCCCCGGAAGGAGAAAATATTTTGAAGGTAACAGGCGCTTTGTCGTTAATTGATAAGTAACTGGTAATGGATAAAGCATGGATGTGTCTAGTGCAGAGGCTGATTCACGATTTCATTTGATTGAGGGCAGTTCCTGGGCTGAGAAGATAGATAGCCCAGTGGATAAAGTGCTTGCCTGGCAAGCATGAGGGCCCGAGTTGGATCCCTAGAATCCTTGTGGGGAAAGTCAGTGAGGTAACGTGGGTGTGTAATTCTCACACCAGGGAGGTGAAGACAGGTACATCCTTGGGGATCACTAGCCAGCCAGGACAACCTAATTGGCAAATCCTAGGCCAGGAAGAAAATTCTGCCTCAAAAAATAAACAATTAATAAGTAAACAGGTGGGAAGCTTCTAAAAGAGACACCCACATGCAAGGTTGTTCTCTGGCCTCCACACACATGTACACACATGTGCTCTTGCATGAAATCTAGTGCACCCACACCCACTCCCTCACACATAGCTTTTAATGGAAATAAAAAACAGAAGGCCTAAATGAGAAGTAGGAGTGTTGAGCACAGCAAAGAATGACTTCTACAAAAGTAGATTTTATATTAGAGAAATTCATTTGATGGAGTGTTTCCTTGCTTGATAAAACATTCATCATAGAATTTCCTTAAAACTGAATCCCTAAAAATGTGGCTTTCCTTATCATAAATGTATTTACGCTCTACTTCCCTGAGCTAATTTATTGCTTTGAACTAGTCTTATCTGTATTGATATTTTAAGTGTTATGATAATGCAAAGGTGGCAAACGAACGCTCCTACTTCACGGGGAAAAAGAATTCAGCTTCATGACAGTGTGAAGTGTTAGCATGGTGATGAGGAAGATATGAAGGGTTGTTGCACACACAGCAACACCCCCAGTCTGATTTGTTGTAACAACACCTTCATAAATCATCAAAGATTTCAACTTAAGCAGAATATTTGCAAAGTGAGGGAGTCAATGAGCCAAGACCCTTGGATAGTCAAGCATTCTATTCTTTACAAACGTACCCCAGTCTTGTCACTGCGAAGTGAAATCTGAGGGGAGTTCCAACACCTGTTTCATTAAGCCCTTTCCTTTCCACAGGTGGAGTCAGGTCTCCAGGAAGTTACGCAGACACTTGACTATGAACTTGGGACCGGGGACATGCTCTCTGCTGGTTCATTTCAGTGTTCTTTCCACCACATGGTTTGTCTCACCCTCCTCCCAGTGATGTTCTCACAGTCTTTATTCATTCAGCAACTCGTCTATATTCAAGCCCACTTGAATATATCCATCACCCACCCCTTTTCCACTGGTTCCCAGGGTCAGTGGTCCACCATGCATAAGAGCCTTTTCATTTTGTTGAGACAACCACCTCCCCAAGAAAAGACCATATCTCTTCTAATGTTACATTGGATGGGATATATATCCAACATGTTTGAAAGTAATATTCACGATACTCAGTTCTACTAATGAGGTGGTACAGTTGTCACCCGTGAGTGACTTCTACCACTGAGACCATAGTTTTTAGAAATAAGAATAGTTGTGTGAAGAAATATTCTCACCGCTGGTGAAAAAAAATCACGTTTTCACAGAGTTTGCAAACAGGGAAATATTTGTGGGTTTGTCTCATATGTTTTGCTTTTTTGGCAAAAGCAAAAGGCAGTTTTCTTTGCAACGAAAATGGCCTTTCGTTTTCGCCAATGCTTCACATCCATTTTTGCCAAGCAAAAAGCTGTTTTCCCAGGAGAAAACAGCTCAAGCTGAAATAAAAGGGAAGCACTGTTTGTGAGAAATTTCCCTTTTTAAAGACAAAAATCACTCCACTCAATGCAAATGTCACCTGGGGGACTTTGCAGGAAGGAAGGTAATGGGAGGGCAGCTTTGCCTATGACACACATTGATATGAGAGTAGCTAGGAAATAGAAAAATAAGTGCAAGATTACATGTGAGGTAGATTTAAAATCATGCCCAGAATTAAAACACACATGCATGCATGCACACACCACACACACACACACACACACACACACACACACACACACACACACACACACACACAACACACAACACACACACCACACACACACACACACACACACACACACACACACACACACCCTCATACATTCACAATAGTAAGGGTTTGTGGCAATTTTTATGTGCATATTTATGACAAAAGGAGGGAAAGAATGTGGTTTATTTTAACCAAGGCTATGATTAGGTATACCAATCTTAAAAATAAAGCATTTGGCACTTGTTTGCATATGGCTTGGGTTGTTTTGTGCACAGGGAACATGTGTGTGTTTTGTGCGTGTGGGGGCAGTCTCCTTGACACGCTCCATTGTGAATTTCCAGGAAACCTGAACCATGTCCATACTTTGTTATGAGTATGTGCCCCCCCCCCCCCCGCCGCCGCCGCCTGTTGGGTCTGCTCTTTGTTCCTCCTCACCGCCGCCCGGGTCCTGCCACCACGCTACCGCCAGCCCCCAATAACTCTGTATTTTATATAATCCTGTTGGCCAGTTACTATTATTGTTTATGGGCTAGCTCTGTCTTAATTATTAACCCATTTATACTTATCTAAGTATTTCCACGTGGTCATCTTATCTGAGTGCGGAGGCTGGTGTCTTCCTTCCTCTAGGCTCTACATGCTGACTCCTCCTTACTACTTTCTCTTTCCTCCTTGTCTCCTAGCCCTGCCTATCTTGCTTTCCCATTGGCTCAACAGTGCTTTATTAATTAACCAGTATGAAAAACATATTTACAGAATAACATCTCCCATCAATACCTAACTTAACTCCCTCCTAAGATATATACAAGTGTGACACAGTAGGTCATAAATCAATAATTATTGATTGTATAAGAAGGATTTTCTAGTTTCGTAATACATTTCAGTTCAATGCATTTTTAAAAGTTTTAAACACATACAGGGAAAACAGCTGAATGGAAAATCATAAAGATCACATCTTACTGGGTTATATCTTAATACTGCCCATGAATACAACCTCATCAACTTTGTGTGTGGGTGTGGTGCTGGGGATTGAATTGAAGACCCAGAACTTGCTAAGCAAGTTCCCTGCCACCAAGGCAGGGTCTCATTAAGCTGTCCAGGTTGAAGTTGAACTTACTGTACCTTTAACTCCCCTTCCTCAGCCTAGCTTGAATTACAAGCCTATCACATCACTTGAAGGTTTAGTCACCATTATCCTTCTATGTTTAAGAAGATTTCACAGAACATCAATGCAGCATGCAACCTTGTGATACCTTGGACAGCGCCTGGGCATGCTGGGTTATTCCAAGTCACAACCCTGTTACTCAATCAGAGAATTAGAGCACTCTGAAAACCCCTAGGGCGCCACTTGGAAGCCTTGGGCTTCCTGTCTCCTTGTATGTCCCTGGAGGCTAGGCACTCCTGTGAGTCTGCATCAGCAGATGGTAGCAAGACATCTGGACTGTGTCTACGGGTGCTGAGTTGTCGCTAACCAACAAAGGAAAAGGGGCTGTGGCTGGCTTCAGCCCCAGTGGCTCTGTGTGTGTGTGTGTGTGTGTGTGTGTGTGTGTGTGTGTGTGTGTGTGTGTGTGTGTTGCTAGCCCTCCAGTGCTCTACAAAAGGGTCTTGGGCTCAGCAAGTTCAGGACTCTTGTCTGTCACCCTTCCCTCTCCAAAGCGAATGCTAAGGAGCTGGCATTTATGAACATGAACAAACACCTGCCACCAGGGATCTGTGCCCTGAATGAGGACATACCAGAGAACATCAGGACTGTGTAATGAGAACTGGAGGCTGTCACACTGAGTGCTACCAACAGCAGGCATTCACTCACACTGAACACGGTGTTTATTACAATCAGCCCTGCAAGGAGGGAGCACTATCACACACGGTTCACTGTACCCACAGCGGGGTAGGAAAGTATCCTGTTTTCTCTTTGAGGGGCAGCCCAGAACCTCTGCTTCTCAGTCCTCATTTGTCAGATGCAGCAGTTCATTTATATTCTGCTGGGCCCCTGCACATAAAATCCATCTCTGAGTGGGTGGAAGTAGCCCCAGCTTACTTCCATGCTGTTCACAGAGTTATTTTCATTATTGGTACATTACATGCTATCTGTATAACTCACTGTACTTGGAGAAACAAATGTTAGACTCTGGAAAGAGGAAAATTGGCTTAATTGTCTTAACTCTTTTGTCACCACCAGGGTAGGTGTTGTTCTCTATCACCACTCATCAAATGCATGCATCTCTAAGGCTGGTCTGAACCATTGATAATCCTGATAGGAAAATAATCTGATATGGATTTCAGTGGCAGAATGCCCAGTGCCCTCCGTTTCTATGCACAAATTATGCAAACTGGAAAAGTCACATGTTCCTTGTCTTCTGCGGGAAAACTTTATATCATGCAAAGTCACCGTTTGTGTCTTGTTTGTTTTTTATAGTGCTAGGGATTAAAGTCAGCACCTTCCGCATCAGCGTGCAGCCCCCTGTTGCGCAACACCTCCTACCCTCCTTTTCCCCGTGTTTAAGATTTTTGTTGCAATCCTTAGCACGGGAAAGAAGGTCTTAAGCATAATTTCAGTTATGGATGGGTAAGGATTTGATCCAGTTTGGGGAAGAGAAAGCTTGTACTTAGCTGAGAGCCTTTCAAAAGCTAAGCATTCTCACAGATCTATTCCATCACGTTTTTCTTGTGATGGTTAGTGTGACTGAATCAGTGATCACCTAGGAAGGGGCCTCTGAGAATGTCTGTAAGAGATTATCATGATTACATCAACTGAGGTGGGAAGATCTGTCCACTGTGGGTAGTATCCCCCCTAGCCAGGGGATCCTTAACTGTGTAAGAGTAGTGAAAGAGAGCAGAACACGAGTATGCACATATATGTATATACGAACTCATTGTTCTTTGCTCTTAACTGTGGATGTCATGTGACCAAGTTTTTCAAGCTCTTGCTGCCTAGACATCCCTATCATGATGTACTGTTCCCTGGAACTGAGAACTAAAATAAACTATTCCTTCATAAGTTGCTTTTGTTGTGGTATTTTATAATAACAACAACAACAACAAAAGAAAACTAAGGCAGGCCTGCAATTGCTCTGGGTGGTGAGTCTTATTAACTGTATGCTATGCATAAGGAAAGAGAGGAACCGAGAGGTGAAGTCCCTTGTCAATACTTAAGCAGCTAATAAGTGGCAGAGCCAATATCTAAATCCAGGGCTGCCACTTTTCATACCTTTGTTCTTTCTGACCTATTGCACAACCTTTCCTAGTTGCAGGACCCCTGGGACAAGTACTAAAGTTTACAATCTTTCAGAGCATGGTAGAAGATAACAGCTGGACTCTGCTCAGGAAATTGTGAATGCATTCTGTTCTGATCCACACATCACACCTGGCTCTTGCTTTATAGACAACAGAAGCATACCTGGGCCACTACGCACACTTTCCTCTCATGTTTATCACATGTCCCATTAGCCTTAAATCTCTTTTTTATATCTGACATGAGCTTTCTGCTTCTAGAGACAACAGGATCTATTGGGATGGCTTCCCAAAACATCCATCTTTAACATCAGGATCTTAGGGCTTCAGGATATAGCTCAGTGGTAGATTGTATGCTTATGCATACAGGTTCTGTGTTCTAGCTATAGCAAAGATATGGGGATAGAAGAGACAGACAGACAGACAGAGAGACAGACAGACAGATAGATAGACAGATAGATAGATAGATAGATAGATAGATAGATAGATAGGTCCTCAGAGATGACAGCTGTGTCTCCCTAGCCACATGGGTCACCTGTTGAGCTTCAATGATAGGCTCTGTTACTTACTGGAAAATCTCAGATAAATTGCTTCTCTTTGTATGTTTTAGTCACCTCATCTGTAAAACTAGAAATGGTAACAGTGCATCCTTCACAGACTTACCTGGGGGCATCATGAATTAATGTACCAGCTCTTGTACAACACCTGACCTTGGCAAGGGCCCTCAGTCTTTGCTGCCCTGTGGCTACAGTCCTAGAAGGGAGTCACTTCTTCCTGAAGAGCCATGGCATGGCTGGCCAGGAGTCTGAAGACACTAGATTTGGGAGATACGATGCTTCTGCTTTCTGTTCAATGTGACTTGAGATAGCTCTGTATTCTTCCTGTATATTTATGGGTTATTCTCCATTTCATGCCTCTGTAACTTGAAAAATGTCAGGTTGTAACTGCTGGTATCTTACTCTGATTACACTCTTTGACTGAGAACAGAACACACATCACAGACTTCCCCTTGATTAATCTGGTGTCTGTCTTGACAATACCTCATTCCACTTCACTTTTAATAACTTATACAATGTGGTCTACTCAGTAACCCACATCATAATTCTGGAATGTATTCTGTATCCTATAATGGTTTCATAGGATCCAAAAGAATTATGGTGGTTCCTCAGGAAAATGTTAATTATTCTACCTCAATACCCAGTAATTCCACTCTTAGGCATATACCCAAAAGATGCACATTCATACAAGGACATCTGTTCAACTATGTTCATAGCAGCATTATTTGTAATAGCCAGAATAGGAAGCAACCTAAAGCTCCTCTACTAAAGAATGGATAAAGAAGATGTGGCACATTTACACAATGGAATTCTACTCTGTGGAAAAAAACAATGGAATCTTGAAATTCTCAGACAAATGAATGGAACTTGAAGAAACCATCCTGAACAAGGTAACCCAGTCACAAAAAGACAAACATGATGTGTACTCACTCATCTATGGATGTTAGACATAGAGCAAAGGATTACCAGCCTGCAATCCACACCTCTAGAAAAGCTATGAAACAAGGAGGACCCTAAGAGGGTCATACATGATACCCCGGAGAAGGGGAAAGGGACAAGATCTCCCAAGCAAATTGGGAGCATGGACAGAGGGGAGAGGGAGTTAGGAGAAAGAGAAGGGGGGAAGGTAGGCATGAGGGAACAAGAAGATTGAGACAGGGAAAGAATAGAGGAGAACAAGAAGACATGCCATAATAGAGGGAACCATTATAGATTTAAGAAGAAATGTGGCACTAGGGAAATGCCCAGAGATCTACAAGGATGACCCCAACTAACAATCTAAGCAACAGTGGAGAGGCTACCTTTAATGCCCTTTCCCGACAATGAGATTGATGACTACCTTGTATGCCATCCTAGAGCCTTCATCTAGTAGCTGATGGAAGCAGAAGCAGACACCCACAGCTAAACACTAGCCGAACTCCTGGAATCCAGTTGCACAGAGGGAAGAGTGATGAGCAAAGGGGTCAAAACCAAGCTAGAGAAACTCACAGAAACAGCTGACCTGAACAAGGGGGATCTCATGCAGTCCAGTCTGGTAACTGGGAAACCAGCATAGGATTGACCAGACCCCCTAAATATGGGTGTTAGTAAGGAGAATTGGCAGTCTATGGGGCCTCTAGTAATGGATCAGTATTTATCCCTAGTATACAAATAGACTTTGGGAGCCCATCCCACATAGAGGGATACTTTCTGATCCTAGACATATGGGGAGGGCCTAGGCCCTGCCCCAAAAGATGTGACAGACTTTGGAGACTCCCCATGGAAGGCCTCACCCTCTCTGGGGAGCAGAAAGGGGATGGGATAGGGTTTTGTGGGGGTGATGGGGGAGCATAGGAGAGTGAGGGAACTGGGATTGACTACGTAAAACAACCTAGTTTCAAATTTAAATTTAAAAAAAAAAGGAATTATGGAAATGAGGGTCCTTGGCTTCAAGGACCTCCCAGAGGTTTCCTTTTGTTATTCTTCCAATTTCTTCTGTACCTACAAGGACCAATTCATTAATATGTTAACTTTTTCATTATAGTAGTCATCATCCATCTACACTGATTATGCTTCTATATTCTGGTAGCTCAGCATAGTTGTAGTTAAAACATGTACTTCAAGTGTGGTGGCATATGTCTTTAAATTCAGCACTTGGAAGACAGCAGCAGGCAGATCTCTTGTAAGCCTGAAGCCATCCTGGCTTATATAGTAAGTTCTAAGCCAGACAGGGTTATGTGATGAGAACTCATGAAGAAAAATAAAAGGAAAACAAAGGAAGGAGTGGAGGAAGAAAGAAAGGTATAGGTTAGTGACACAATGCTGAGGACTCTGTTCCAAGCACAGAACCCACAAACAAAACAAAAACAAACATGTGTAATGAGATCTTTTTTTAAAATGTTGCCCAACAAAGAATACTGGCATACCTTTAGGGGCCAAGTGTCACTCTCAGCACTGGAAAAAATGTCAAGAACAGAACAGACTTGGCTGCTCTCATAAAACGACATTTTAGGGGAAGGCAGAGTCAAACACAGGGGGCCACACACAGAGAGTATAGTATTGGGTGCTCCTAAGATTACAACCAGTGTACTTCAAGGCTGTATTGACCTCAGGAAACCAGGATATGTGTTACGTTGGGATAAGGTTTTCACCTTTGTATCTACAGGAGAAGAAAAGCTGTGGATACTATCTAAGTTGATCAAGATCTGATTTAAACAAGAGAAACATCTTAATGAGGAGAAATGACATCCACCAAAGTACTAACCACGAGTTGTATGGAAACCTCTCAAAGGTAGGGGAGATGTTCTGTTCTTGTCTTTACAGGAAAACAGAAAACACCCATCCTCAACAGTCAAAAGACACTGAATGTATAGGTACCTAATGAAGAGAAGATAGATATCCAAAAAGGACCATCTAACAAAGAGTAATCTGATGTACGGTACCAGTATCTAATTCTGGTGAACTATTTCTATATAAAAATCTACTTCTCTTTACTTCCTAGTACTCCTTTAGTCCCAATTCATGTAAACCAATGCTGGCTTTGGAATTGGACTTGGCTTTCCTCCTCTAAATTCAAGCATGTTGTTAAAATAAAATTTAGAATTTCTGGCTTATATCAAGAAGCCAATTTGGTGTAAGACAGAAGAAAACAAAGTCTTGGGACTGTCATTTGTCTAAACTTGGTTTTATCTCTAAAATCCTGATTTCCCTAGTACTTATCTTCATTCTTACTGTTGCCTTTTCCAATATACATACCTATAAAAGTTGAAATTTTTGTGTTGATATTAATGTTTAAGTTTTCCATAAGAAACAATAACAATTCCTAACAGCAATCTTTAAACTCTCTGGAAAGAAGATGGGGCCCCACTTCATCGATTCCACTTAATTCAACCTAATGCATCTGGACTACAAACACCACCCCAAGACTGGTTTGGGACTGTAACACTCGAAACAACTTCAGACTAGCTAGCTAAAACAGTTATACCCTGGCCAGAGCCTCAGATAAGAACTTCAGTCAAGCATTTCCTGTCATGCAGAGACTAGCTACAAATGTTATACTTAGTGCCCTCGAGAAATTTTGTTGCCTTAATTTTTTTTTCCTACAGGATTCCAATGGAGTCATTGTCATCTTCCCATTTCAGCAAGAAGTAATTCTAAAAAAAATGAATGCCCCTTTTCCCTACTGTTGACATTAAAGGATAATATTCATCTCCATAGCATTGGTTTTAGTTGCTTAGGGTTGGGTATGAAAGGTGATGTTCAGACTCGGGTGTCTCTTTTAGATAAGTATAGGATATGGTTGGGAAGAGTTATGGTTAGGATGGGATATAAGTAGATCAACATATCTTTTTGTGAATTATCTTAGTAATTATTAGTTATATACAACTTACAAGGATCTATAGTTATAGATCCTTATGTGTTGTAACACGTAAAATTAAGTTTGTATTCCTTTCTCAGATAATTTATATATTATATTTTGTCATATTGTGTAAGATCATTCTGTTTATGATATTTTGTGCACAAATATCTTTATCATATTCTATACATGTATACTTTTACATGTGTTCAAAATATTTTGTATATTGATACAATTTAGGATTTTTTTTATCATGTTACACTATACAGTTCTACCTCTAGTCAAGATATTTCCATTCTACCTCTGTTTTAGAGATTTACATATATATATGTGTGTATGTGTGTGTGTGTGTGTGTATGCACACACATATATATGTGTACATATAGTTATATTGCTAAAATCATTGTCCTTGCTAATTACTTAGGGAAATTTCAGCCATTTGTATGTTCCTGAGTAATACAGATTATCATCACCCATGTTTCTTATACCAATGAGATTAGTCAAACAAAGATGTTTGATCTTCAAACACTTCATAGACATGCAGAACATGGGATTTAAATGTTTTAATATTAGTACTCCATTGACATGAGACACAATTGCTCCTGACAGCACCAAACTGTTCCCAAGAGTATGTTGGGCACTGATGTCACTTCTTCTGGATTTCATTCTCTTCTAAGCTAATGGCCTCTTGGGCAAGAAACTGCACCCACCTTGACCGCTGACTTTGGACATGATGTCACACCTACAGTGCTTGCAGGAGACTTCTGAACCTTGCCAAGTCAGGGTAAGACAGCCTTTCTACCTTCCTGCTTCTGTGCTGGTCTGTCAGATGCTCTAGGCCTTAGCCAAAACAACCCTGCTGTGAGACTTTGGGTGACTGTCCAGGTAGCCTGCTGTTTTTGTCTTCGCTGCACCTTTTGGAAGTTGCCCACCTGTACTTCCTGCCTACCCTAGTATTGTTATCTTCCTTCTCAGGTCTTTGATAAGGTTGAAGATTAGACTGTCACAATTATTGTTCTCTCTTCCTAAAGTACTTCCTGCCCACCCTAGCATTGTTATCTTCCTTCTCAGGTCTTTGATGAGGTTGAAGATTAGACTGTCACAATTATTGTTCTCCCTTCCTAATTAGAAATATTAGGTACAAGACTTAAACTTTCCAGCTTAAGGCAACTCTATAGTAATCTCTGTTATGCCTTCACCCTAGGACTAGATAATGTATTTCTTGCCATTTGCTCTTGTTACCTCATTGGCAATAGGTCTTAAGTGTTCTTACTTTTCCTTCTCCTAGAGCATACTTGACGTTTACTATCTTTGCATGTAGCTTTGTAGCAAGCCTAAATCTTTTCTTTAGACTAAAAGGGGAGTTGTAGTGAGACGTCCACCCCACCCGAACCTGTTACATTGACCATGCCTATTGGGGCATGGGGACAGGTGTGGACATGACTGGTGGGAGCAAATTCTGGGGTCCCGGACCCCAGCTTGCTCTCTTACTTCCTGGTCATATTGGAGAGTACATGGGGGCATCCTTGGAGCAGGAACCTATGGCAGTCATCTGTTTCTGATGTAAGTAATTTTCTCCTGAATAAACATCATCAGCCTACATTGTATCCAGGAATCTTATTTCCCACGCAACAGAGAGAGAGTAGGATGTGGGGAATATGATGGAGTAAGCCATGAGGGTGAGTGTACCAAGACTGTTTGAAATGGGGAATGTCTTTTCTACAGCAATGATGTTCAGGATGGTGCCTAGAGAAAGTGAAGAACCAGCATTAAAGACAGAAGAGAGACTAAACAGTCCAGGTAGATGACAAGGTAGGAAAAGAGCATAATATTTAAGTCAGAGAAAGCATGCCCATGTGATCAGACCTAGGAAGCCAGGGGCAGAGCTCACGGTTGTCAGTGTAGACACTTGTGTTATAAGGCAGGTCATGGTGGCCATTGAGAGTCTACATGGTCATGACTAATATGTCTACATGATCATGACTAGAATGCAAGCTAGATCCAATGACATAAGAGTCCTTCTTTCCCTTCTTAGTGTAGATATTTCCTCCAACTTTAAACACCAACTGCCTACACCAAAATGCCAAAGAAAACAGAATCATAGGAAGGAATCAGTTTCCTTATTTTATTTTATTCTTTTTTGAGATAGGATTTCATTGTGTAGCAGCAGCTAACTGCAAGCTTCAGCCTCTACCTCCAGAATTCTGGGATTGCAGACAGGGGCAGCCAATCCACACTCACGAATCAAGTTTTAGATACTTTGCCAGGAGCTAGATGGAAAGAGAAGAAAATAGATCTCCAGTTCTGGTGCTCCTATTTTTAAAGTTGTGGCGGCTTTCATCTGGTCTGTTATGAAGACAAAGATGGCCAGGGAATGGTGATTCAAGCTTCTCTGGGTAACGCGTTTAATTGCTTTAACATGAAGTATTGGTATCCGAAAAGGAAAGTTAATCTGTTACAGACACATTCAAAATTCCAGACACAATCCATCAATTCTCTCACAGAAATAACAGCTTTCCTCCTTGTCTCTTGATCTGAACTTAAATGAAGATGAGGTTCTTAGAGCTAGGTTTTCTGCTATGTGCTGAAAATTCAAAGGACAATGTTAACAAGCAAAAGCTAGAGAATGGGGTGACACAAATCCCTTTGATGAACTCAGTGTGAAATGAAACTCAGATAACTGCTCCGTACAACTCACTGGCTTAAGCGTTAAGTGTTGTTGCCTGGTTTGAAAGTGCCGATTTCTTCTAGAATGTAGTTCAACTGTTGCCCTAAGTAACTAATGGAAGGGTATTTAAGAGATGAATGTGTTCTGTTTGTGGGGTCTTTTCCTTTTGTTGGTGGCTTTCATTTTGTTCAAAGCTTTGACTCTCTCCTTACAAACCTCAAAAAGAGAAAAGACCCTGGTCTATGGAAGATTGCAGGAGAGCATTCACTCTCCCACCTCCATGAGCAGGAGGCAGAAAAACCCAGCAATGTAGAAATCAGAGTTCCTCTCAGGAAGATTTAATTAAATACTGCACTGTTAATGCAGCCCTTGTCAGTGGTCTCTTTAATTACCTTGAAAGCAATCCACTCCCCCATGTTCATTTTCCAGATGACAAAATTAAAAATCAAGATTTATTAAATAATCACTAGGACAATTAGGACAAGGTCCTCTATAATCTCTAGTTTTTTTTGGGGGGGGGGAAGATCATCTCACGTTCCCCCAGTCTTATGAGGCCAGTGTTCATCACTGAGCTTCCCTGTGAACAGTCCTAGACATAATGACCTCCCCAACCTTCCAGAATAAAATCATTTTTTTCTAGTGCTTCCTGCTCTAAATAAAAACTTAAGAAAACACACCATACATTGCTTCTCCATATTTACATCTTCTGCATTTTAATTGAAAGAGCATTTTAAGAACATTTTAAGAACAAATTAGCCTCATTACCTAATACAAAATGCTGCTCCTCCCGCTACCATTCTGAGGTTTTTCTTTAGATTGCATTGATATTTTCTTTGCCACCAGAAGCTAGTCTTCAGATTGAAGGGTCCCATGCATTGAGGTGCCTTAGCAGCTCAGGTGCTGCATTCAGTCACCTGCCATCATTTTTTGCAGATATCAAGAGTACCAGAGTGAAAGGATGCACTAAATTGGTGAGGAAAGCATTTGGCGGGTAAACACTAAAGCCAGGTTTCCAGTGGCCACCTCTGTGAGGAACTGTGTAGAGAAGCCAGGCTCTTGTAGGACTTCTCAGGTTTTGACAGATGAGCAATTTCATTTCACTCTTCAGTGGCGAAAGGTCATGGCCAACGCCAATCTAAAGACTTTGGAATGAAAAGCATGATCGCGATGCATTCTTATTTACAGCTGGGAGCCTCCTTACACTCCCCAAAAAAAACACTTTAATCAGCTGCTCGTCACCCTCTCGTCTCAGAAAGTGTTCCTTCATATCCACTTTAGTCTTGCATTTTTATGACATTTACACTTGAATCATAAATAGTCATAATTTTTGTGGTAGGATCTGAAGTTTTTGTATTATATTTTAATGCTTAAATTTATCATCTTACAGTGATTATACACAATAATGGGTCTTGTGACATTTGCTTACTTGTATATAATGAATTCTGGTCATGTTCATATCCGTTACCCTCCTTTAGGTCCTCCCACTCTGCTGACCCTCTCAACTGATTTTCCTCTACTCTCAGATGTGTTTGTAAATTATTTTAATTAGTTGTCTTAGTTAGGATCACTCTCGCTGTGATAAAGTACCACAGCCAAAGAGACTGGAGGAGGAAAGGGTTTATTTGGCTTATGCTTCCACACCATCAATCAAAAGTTAAGACAGGAACTCAAGCAGGGCAGGAACCAGGAGCTGATGCAGAGGTCATGAAGGGATGCTGCTTACTAGCTTGCTCTCCATGGCTTGCTCAGCCAGTTTTTTGTTGTTGTTTGTTTGTCTGTTTGTCTGTTTGTTTTTTATAGAACCCAAGATCACCAGTCCAGGGATATCACCACCCACCATGGGCTGGGCCCTCCCCTGTTGATTACTAATTAAGAAGATGCCTCATAGGCTTGCCTACAGCCCAATCTTATGGAGTCATTTTCTCAACTGAGGCTCCCTCCTCTCTGATGACTCACACTTGTGTTAAACTGACATAAAACTAACCAGGATGTTAGTGTTACCTATAGGAACATGGGTAAGGGGTTATTTATAGGAGCACGGAGATTTACCAGAAAACATCTCTCCTTCCCCTAGCAACCATGGACTGGCTATAGATCATAAGGGATGAGCAGGCCCTTGTGAGTTCCTCTGTCCTCCATGGTGAGATGATAACAGATTCAGTCTAGCACAATGCTTGTACAGGTGGTCACAGATTTCAAGTGTACAGTGGCCATGCCATGCCAGGAGACACACTCCACAACAGTCCACCTTATCCTTTGGCTCTTTCATTCTGTACACTCCCTCTTCTGTGATGTTCCTGGAGTTGTAGAGGGTGGGGTGGGGTGATACAGATGTTTAATTTAGGGCTAAGTGTGCAGCAGTTGGTTATTTGCCAGGGAGAGTGGGGTGGGGTGGTACAGATGTTTCATCTAGGGATAAGTATACAAAAAGAAGCATCTCTGACACCATTATTTACGAGCATAAACATGCATATTTAGAGAGTAATTCCGCAGCCATGTCTCATCCATTTGGCTTAATAGCAGCAGTTGCCTCCCCACTAGAGTCATTGACCTTCCTAGCCACAGACAGGCTTTTAACAATACTTACAGTACCAAACATGGACTTCCTCCTACGTGCGGCAAGAACCTCAAATTCTATCAGAAAGTGGTTGCCCTCGTAACAGTCACACCACTATGGCCTTGTGGGCACTGTGCCTGGCAAGTCAGCATTGTAGCACCCAGGGTCCACAATTGAGTAAGATTGTTGATGACAATCCTTCCCTATGGCCTGCATACCACCTTCTGGCACTCTGAAATCTAGCCAGCAGGGAGGGAGCTTCCAGATGAATTCCAGTTTCATCTCCCTGTATTCTGCATATGCTGTCTTCAGGAGCAGGGTCTTACCATCTAGTTTTGCTTGGCAACCAACAGCAGTGGAAATAGTTTGTACTGTTTTAGCGGTCAACTCCTTATAAGGAAGGAGCCCATCTCTGGCACTGAAATTGTCATTTAATAAGCTTATGGCTTCCAGGAGCAGCTCTAGCCTATCATACAAGGTACCTGCAATCTAACTGTCTCTTACTTTTAAAGTTCATACATGCTTATGTTGTCTGTGAAGCATATTCCCCTTCATATCCCCCACCCTCCTTTTTCTCCTCCATCCCTCTTCCCATATGGGTCTCCTTTGTCTCCTTAAACAGTTTTACTTGTATTTTCAGGTCGAGCACACACACACACACACACACACACACACACACACACACACACACACACACGTACATACATACGTATGTGTACGTACCTATATGTAGTGATGGATATGTAATTTTGTATATGTATATAAAGTCTAAGAACCACAAATGAGTAAACATCATAGTTGTCTTTTTGTGATTGGTTTGATTTATTTAATATGTTTATCACCAGTCACATCCATTTTCCTGCAAATGGCATAACTTCTTTATGACTAAAAAAAAAAATCTACTACCCATATTACCACATATTCTTTATCCTTCTTAGATGGACATCTATACTGGCTCCATAATTTAACTATTGTAAGTAGTCCTGGAAAAAAAACAAACTGATGTGTAGCTATCTCTGTGACACATTGATTTAGAGTCCCTTAGAATACTTTTAAATATAAGTGCTCCATTCTTGTGACTCTTTCAAGACGAGTCACACAGCCCATTTTCCTCACAAACCGTTACATGTTGATGACTGTTGCTGTCCTACGCCGATTTTATCCTCTTCCTTCATATCTCCCTGCTTTCAAGACCTGAGCGCAATATTCCAGGGGTGGTCTTGCCAAATGAACTAAATTACTCCATGTCTCCCTCATGATGTGATGTTTCTACACATACAGCCCCAAATCACATTAGCTTCTATGGTATATTGCAAACATGTCTGATTTGTTGTCTTCCACGCCGCTGGTCTCGCTGTTTTCTGGACCTTTCCTTCTTGATGCTTACTTTTGTAGTCCACCCCCACCTTCTTCAAAGCATTGGGGTTGCACCTGTCTGATTTTGTTCTCACTTCATTTGATCCTTCCCATTATTTTTAACCTCAGAAATCCCACATAGCACTTCTCTTTATTCACTGGTGTGTTTCCAATCCTTTCTGATTTAATTTCATCTGCAAATCTAATTAGCATGCTGTTTACTACAGCCCCCCCCCAACTAGGTTACAAACAGAAATGCTCAGGAAAAAAAAAAAAGCAAAACCCAAGTAGCATTAACAGGGATTCCCGGAGCCCTTCCCAGCTCCTCTCCTCCTGGGATAGCCTGAGAAAATGCAATTAACTTTCTCCAGCTCAGGGGATGGTTGTTTCAGCCACTTTACACCATTTTGATGGACAGCTGTGTCTCTTCCCTAATCAGCCAATTTGGAGATAGAACAATTACAAAAGACGGCAATTATTGAATGCAGTCTGTCATTGCAAAGATGGAGGCTGAGAAGGGACAGAGGAAAGAAGAAATGGCCCGAATTCCAGTCAGAGGATAAAAAGATTTCAACTCTTGAGGGAGTGTACTCCCACAGAGGGGAGAGGTGAAAATCCAGGCTGTTTCCAGACCTTCTCATAGGCTACTCCTAATCACAGGCCAATGGCTGCTTTTCCTGTGTTTTGTTTTGATTAAAGACTCTCTGAGTTTGTTTTTGTTTTATTTTTAACCACAACCTGGTATTTAAACAATTGCTTGCAATTCCTTTTATCTCTCTCTCTTTCTGATTTTTTTGTTGTCATAATTTAAATATATTTCACTTTGGTTTTTAAAGTAATTAAAATAAGTGGCAAAATCTTTTTGATAATAACCAGAAGCTACAGGACTTTGAAGATATAGATTCCTGTTCCCTTTTTCTTCTTCAGCCTCGGTAGTTCCGAGTTCCTCCTCTGAATTCACTTAAGCAATTTTCTGTATCTAATATGGAAAGCTGGAAAATTAAAATACATCCTTTTTAATATGCATAGTTTTGTTATGAGGTTAAGAAAACATCACAAAAAGTGTATCTCCATTTAAAGTAGAGTGATTTCTATGATTTTTAAGTAGCATTTAAAAAAAATTCAGGAGCAAGAGAACAAGGCAACTCATGTTAAAACTTGTAGATCTTAGTATAGAAATCCTTCCCAGCATAGGCTGTCAGAATATCATGAAGAGAAGGCACAGACCATGGTAAACAGATGCCAGGAAAAGCCTTTTCATATTATAGAGGAGAGACTCACACTGGAAGATCTCAGTAACATTTTACAAAGGCCTTTTCTTCTCTCCAACTTTTTTCCCCTCTGTTCTCTGTAGGAAGGTAGGGGGGAAAATCCCACATAAAGTTCCACCCTTCCTGTGAGGGAGGAGAAAGGGAGGAGAAAAAAGGAGTGAATAGAAATGTCCAAGGGAACTAAGAATTACTGAAGCCAAGAGAGTGTATCCACCATAAAGTAAACTGAAACTACACTGTGGGAAACTTCTAACACCCAACCTTCCCGGAACCCAGAAGCAGGTGGAATAGAATTCATCTAGAAGCTTCCATAATTTGTACAGCTGTGGTCCCAGAACATCTGTAGTCAAAAGTAAGGTAGGACAGCAGGAAATATGGACAAATGAGATTGAACCCTGAGTCTGGTGACTGGCTTTTCCTTGGTTGTGTGATCTTATGCATGTTACTGTCCCCATGTCTCCCACACTTCGTCATTTGTCACATGCCTCCTCCAATCAGGCTGCAGTAATGATCAAACGATGGAAAGAAAACCTCAAGCTTCATATAGATATCAGATATTTCATAACTAAGATTTCACAAAACCTTAAATATTTTGTTGTCACTGAGAGCATCTAGAATTACTATCAAACAACACTAGAAAACATTCAATTTTGTATTTATTAATCCTTATCTACTGATACTAATGCTTTCATTTTCAAACAAGTAAACTGATAAGAACATAAAATATGAAAATGTTTGCTAGTGTGGGGAAAAGCAAATGCTTAGTATTTATGAGGACCTAGGTTTCATCTTCAGCACCAAAACCATCATCATCATAATAAGCGTAAAAAATAAAATTACTAGTAAATACTTAATTGCATATATTTTATTGTTCTTTTTTGAGAAAAGGTTTCTTCTTCTGTGTATCCCTGGCTGTATTAGAACTCACTCTGTAGAATAGGATGGTGTCAAACTCAGAGATCCTCAGCCACCACTGCCTGGCTTCTTCTTCTCCTTCTTCTTTCTTCTTCTTCTTCTTCTTCTTCTTCTTCTTCTTCTTCTTCTTCTTCTTCTTCTTCTTCTTCTTCTCCTTCTCCTTCTCCTTCTCCTTCTCCTTCTCCTTCTCCTTCTCCTTCTCCTTCTTCTCCTTCTCCTTCTCCTTCTCCTTCTCCTTCTCCTTCTCCTTCTCCTTCTTCTTCTATTCAGCAGTAATCCATTTCAAACAATAAAAATTTGTAGGTATTTTTCTACAAAATTTTAATCTTGAAATTAAAGTTTATGTTTTGGAATTAGTTTGCCATTTAACTTCTAAAAATTTTTGCTTTAATTTCCATTTTTTAATCAATGATGTGAAGTAATAAAAAAACAAGTAATTTAAAACCAGACATACTGAAATGAAAAAAAATTAATAGTCAAACTATGAATAACAGAGTGAGGTTAATTCAACTTACTTAGGTACAAGGATTCCTCAAACGACAATACCAGCTCTTTGGAAAGAGGCTACATATCAACCTAGTTTGTTTGCAATATAACTAAGATTAACCAGACTACAAATATTCACCCTGAACCCTGTAATTGCTAAGTGATTCTACAATGAACTAATTTATTACTCATTGGTCAATTTGCAAATGGCTTACTTTTGTAACATAAAAAGCATGCTATTATTTATATTTAGTCTCCAGTGACAACACCACAAGCTATGGAAAAACAAATCTGTGTGTGTGTGTGTGTGTGTGTGTGAGAGAGAGAGAGAGAGAGAGAGAGAGAGAGAGAGAGAGAGAGAGAGAGAGAGAGAGTTAACACCGCCCCTTGGTGATAACACCACCAATTACTTTTCTTGTTGCTGTGACAAAATGTCTGATGACAGTAACATAAGGGAATTTATTTTGTTTTATGGTTTAAGAAAGGGAGCAGTTCATTGTGGCTAGGAAGGTATGACAGCAGGAGCCTAAGCTGGGTGATCACATTATATCTATTGTTAGAAAGCAGAGGGAGATGGACGTCCATGACCACCTGGCTTCCTCCTTTCCCCCTTTCCTTTTATCTCCCACATTCAGGACAGTTTCTTCTCAGTTTCTTCTCTGGAAACTGCTGCAAGGACATATCCAGAGCTGTGTCTCTTAGATGGTGTCAAATCATCTAAGTTAACCAGTCAAGTTAACAATGTCAAACCAGTCAAGTTAACAATGAAGATGAACTATCAGGCAATTTGCTAGTAAGATTAATATCAAAGAATTATTTGTTTATAACTGAAGGGCTCCTTGGAGATTATCCAAAAATACTGGTATAAAATTAGCATATTGGAAAGAAACTTAATAATCAAGACTTCATACCATTTGGACTCTATGAGGAATCTCATCATCACTGAAAGTGAGATAGTCAGGTAGCCTGTCCCACACAAAGTGATGCATTAAGAAATAGACAGCAAGCTCCAGCCATGACATATTCCTGTCTAAAAATCACCCCTGAACCTAGCAGGCTCAAGATATAAACACAGGAAATCTGTGGGATAGAGGATCAGGCTGTGATAGTTACTTTTCTCATGGTCATGGCAAAAGCAACTTCAGGGAGGAAGGATTTATTTTGGCTCCTGATTTATGAGGGCATCACGGTGAGGAAGGCATGGCAGGGGGAATATGGACTCTACAATCTCACTAGAAATAAGAGAGCTCACTAGAAAGAAGATAGCTCAAAATGGGTTAAAAACCAGAAGCTCCACCCCACAACCCTGTATCTGTCAGCTGGACCTTGTGTCTAATATCTTCTACTACCTACCAAACAATACCACAAGCTGGAGACTGTTCAAACACAAGAGCCCATGGGGCATTTTACATTCAGACCAAAGCACAGTCTAAGGCTAGGGACAGAAGACCCCATTCACCCAATGAGTCCATGAAATGAATAAAGAGAAAGGAAGGAAAGAAGGGAGGGAGGGAGGGAGGGAGGGAGGGAGGGAGGAAGGAAGGAGGAGGAAGGAAGGAAGGAAGGAAGGAAGGAAGGAAGAAGACAGAAAGACAAGAAACATTAATCCTTGGTGGGTCCTGATATGAACAAGCCAGATACACAATCACACGTCTGAGATAAGCAGGGGACTCTCAAGGGGGTTTAGAAATTAGGTGGTATTAAAAGACAAACAAACAAACAAAACCCCCTGCTGCCTTACTATTGTTTGAATGTTTGAATTTTAAGCTGCCTCTGCTCATTAGGAATGAACACTGTAATTTTTCAGAGTGAAATGACATTTAGAATTTGGTTTAAAATACTTCAGGGAAGTAGGAGAGAGAAGAATGTGTGTTGGTGGCAGGGTGGGCACGGTAGGAGGAGAGATAAAACAAAATTACCAAAATGTTGTTAAGAATTGACCCAGGCAATGAGAATGGGCGACGCCAAGCACCATATATGTATTTTGTGTGTTTAAATTCTTTTTTTCCACACTGGAACATGTTTAGATGTCAGTTTGTCTACAGTCCACTTGAGCCGTGTGTTCACATCACAAGCCCAGTCTGATAAGCCATTACTAATCAGATCAACCTAAGCTGCAATGAAACAACGTCCCAATAAACCCCATGCTGAATTAGTGGCTCACACTAAAAACAAGCAAGTTGTCCTGGTTTGGATAAGAATGCCCCCCATAGGCTCATAGATTCGAATGCTTGGTCACCAGGGAGTGGCACTATTAGGACATGTGGCCTTGTTAGAGTAGGTACGGCCTTGGAAGAAGTGTGTCACTGGGAGTGGACATTGGGCTTTCAATGCTCCCAATGCTCAAGCCAGGCCCACTGTTATTCTCTCTTCCTGCTGCCTGTGGATCGGAATGTAGAACTTCAGCTACTCTCCAGCACCATGTCTACCTGCAGGCTGCCATGCTTCCTGCAATGATGATAATGGACTAAACATCTGAACCTGTAAACAAGTGTCTTCACAGTGACTAAGACAGACAACAAGGACTGGCGTCCTATTCTGTGAGCTTGAGGAAAGGTGGTGACATCTCTGCAGAGCCTGGTGATGTTGAGGTCTGTCACTGCATCCCAAGTAATGACATTTTTGCCCAGTCTAGTGAAAGATGTGTGGAGTGTACAGAGAAGGAGAAAGCACTAGCTACAGAGATGATGGTATATTCAGTTTTTCCTCTTTCCCTATCGCTAGAAGGCTCAGCCTTGCTCTGTCATGGTCATAACCACAGCTCAGAATGCTAGGCTCTGGGATGCATTGGATAAAGAAACCATCAAATTATGAAGAAGATGACATACACCATCTGCATAAACCTGAAAAGCAAACCCCACTTAGAGCTGGGCCTAGTGGAACACACCTGTAATCTCAGCACTTGGGAGGTAGGGGCAGGAGGATCAGGAGTTCAATGTCATCCTTAGCTTCATAGTGAGTTCAAGGCCAGCCTGGGCTACATGAGGCCCTATCCTGAGGAGATGGGGAAACACTTAATTTTTACTTGTGTCTCCTCCTGTACCTCCAACAAGAGTAAAGTACTTTATAGCTATGTCAATGCATCTGTGTGTGTGGTATGTGTGTGTGTGTACTGTTGAGAACTGATTCCTGGGTTTCAAGTCTGCTAGGCAAGATCTCTACCACATGACATCCCAGCTCCAATCTGGGCATCTTAGTCAACATACAACTTCCATGGCAAATTGACGGAGGGAAAACATCCCTGTCTTAGAAAGGCCCTCCATCCCATGCATGAGCTCTTCCATCCAGAAGAGCTGTGACTGGGAGGGCTAAGGGGTAGTGAGTGATGCACCTGGAGATCACAGGGAAGGTAGAAGCCAATGTCTGGATGCAAATGTGCCTTACATTTTAAACTTTATATGTATATAATTTTCCTTGGGTCTTTGTTTGGCAGAGCTAATGATTTTAGTTTAGGTGGGCTATGCAGTCTTTCTTAATTTTACTCATTAGCTCCCCCAACAATGGATTTCTTTTTATGCCCAGGAAAACATATACTTCAAGTTACCCTGTGCAGAGGAGTAAAGCTGCTGCACATAAAAGAACTCCCTACTCACCCCCACCCTGCAGATCCAAGCACACACTGCTCCCCAAACCCTCTAGGGAGGCCAGAGAGGCATAACACTGAGCAACCGTTTGAAGGATGGAACAAAAGCACATCCCCATGTCTTGGAGCTAACAGAAGGAAAAGGACATTTACATAAGATGAGACGCCAATAAATCGGAAAGTTCAATGTGCTTAGAAATAGACAGTGGCGGGGACAATGACAGAGGAATCAAATCGCTGCAGCAGATTGCATCTTTCATGTTTCATTTGCGTTTAATTCCTAAAGAAGGCACAGGTTCAAAGGAATGGCTCACCCTCAGACTCCTCCTCCTGAAAAACTTCTGCCCACCCCTCAGATGCCAAAGCCTAGAGACACCCCTGTTTGTTACATTTGAACTGATCATTTTTCATTAGATACTTATTGATTAGAAGCAATGTTCATCTGAGTCTCAGCCACAAAGTAGTGTTTCAATCAAGCGAAGATGGACATTTCCAGCCTGTTCCTGCGCGCTGACCCATCTGTCACCATCTCCGTGCCCAGAGGGAACAACAAGCCCTCTTGCTCCTCCGTCTCTCAGTTGCTCTTTGTCATACACAGACATATACACACAACACATGAATGTATTTTATCTGTTCAGAGCAGAAACTTTTCTGTCAGCTCTGTCAAAAGATGCAAAAGAAAAAGAAAAAGTGGATAGAATTAAATTTCTGAGTAGCCAAGAACTATTTCATTGGGTTCAACACGAGGTTAGAACAAAGTAGAAGCAATGGGAAAATTGAAATCAGATATGTTTAAATGACTTTAGACAGTGTTTTTTATTAGTAAAGGTAACAATATGCAGAGCCATCTGGAAACCGAGACCATGTTTTTTTGATGGTCATGAACTTGACACCCAGGAGGCAATTAACCCTTACTGGGCTGGTTTCTTCCCTAAAGTCTTAGGATTGTTGTGTTGGTGACGAATGGAAGCTGATTCCTGTCCAAGGTAAATTAGGAGACTTAAAAGAACTCAGAGCATACTCGGGGACAGAAAAGGTGACCTCAGCTGGGGCTCCTGTTCCTTCATGGAAAGAACAGAGCTAAACTTCGAGATGTAATGGTTCTTATTATAAAATCTGAGGCCTTAAGCAAGACTGCAGGCTGATCTGTCTTGTTTCCTTCTAACAGACTGCTGGTTGTTCGTGAGGGTAGTTATTGCTGTTTAAAAATTCTTACTATTGGTATTTACTCAGAGTAGAGGTTCATTCAATCAACAAGAATTTAAGGAACACCTACTATATCCAAGGCAGTATTATTTGAAATAAAAATATATATATACCCCATTATTAGGGTTTTATTATTTCATAATTAGGCAATTTTTTTTTTAACTTTCCTATGAGGGGAACAAATTTGTGTCATAATAAAGAGGGTTTGCAGCAAAGCATGGAGCCTGAGATGGCTCAGCAGGTAATGACACTTGCTGCCTAAATTTGATCCTCAAGACCCACACAGTAGGAGATAAACAATTCTGAAAGCTTATCCTTTGACACTCTATGGCACAAGTGTACACACACACACACAAACACGCACACATACACAAACTCACACACACACACACACTCCCCCCCTCACATACACACACATTCATACACACACTAAAATAATGTAAAAAAAATAAGAAAGCTGCTTTGTTCTTTCAACTTTTCGTCTGATATGAAATACCATTGCCCAAAAGATTATGCTATATTGTATTCTTAATTCAATCTCCAAATTCTAGCACTTTTAAATGAACTCAGAGCCAAATCCCATTGGTATTTTAGAGTGTCAAATCATCATTTCTCCATATTTTGTATTCCAGAGTTTTGTTTTGTTTTGTTTCCAACCTGTTCTGTAGACAGGTTTCCAATTTCATACCCCATCTTCAAGTGTGATTCTACAGGAAATTGCATACAAATGGGAAATACTCATTCTACTTCAGAAACAAATAACTCTCTAATTTGATAACAAATACATTTCACTTTAAATGCAAAGCTCACTTTTACTTCCAAAAATCTGACCTTTATTTCCCACAAAACTCCTATGAAGAAATCCCATTCATGAATTTCATCAGTACCAGAACAAAAAAAAAATATCTAATTGCCTCTTCTATGAAATCTGTATTTATCAATTATGGCTTTCTCGGGGAAATTCTAATTTGCAAAAATGCTCTGCATTCCAAGCTTTAACAGTTGGAGGTGGATGTCCTTAAGGATGGAGGGGAAAAAAGTTCTTTTTTAAATGGCACATTTACTAATTATAAAATGCTCTTATCTCGCTGTAGCCAGAGCCAACATGAACATGTGCCTTGCACTCAGAAATCCCAGGATTGTCACAACTTGTGCCAGCTGTGGAGGTTATGACACCTGTGCCAGCATCGCCAGCTCTGCCCACTGTCATCTGTTCCAACTGTTCCATCTGCACGTTTGTACCAATTCTCCCATTTCTGCATCTGTACCTTCTGCAGAGCTGTTTCCAACAATGCCAGCTGTGTCATTGCTGCCAAATATGCCAGATGTTCTATTTGTCCACCCTGGGCCAAATCAATGCGGTTTTGTGCTCATTAGTTTTAGCTGGTAGATTCTATTTTACAATTTTTTGAGATGTACTTAGATTGAATCCAGACAAATATCCCCCTCACGACGATGGTGCATCTCTCTGTCCATCTTCTTTGCAACCCCGACTTTACATCTGACAGCATGGACTTGGTCAGTGTTATCTGGATCTTATTAAAAACAACTCGCCAGAACTGGTTCAGTATTAATTATGGTAGAGAATCTCCCACAATGTAAAATTATATACTGCAAAAGGCCATGGATCACAGCATCAAATTTTCAAAGTAATTAAAAGAGAATAAACTTTGTTCTGATAAACAAATCGAAGATGCTCAGAAATCAATATGGTAAGCCGATTAGAGTAATCTGCCACATAATGTCCCATTAAACTGCCTGTTTACTGGCCTTCTAATTGACAGAGTTATGCATGGGAATTAACAGCTATGTCATGCCCTCCCCCCCCCCACTTTCTGAGTTCTGCTCTGGAGAGTATTAACCAAGGATGGCAGGGTGAGTCTCAGCAACCTTGCTACTCCTGGGTTGAACGGTGCAAACTCAGGGTCTAGTCCTCCGGCTAGAGTCTGGCTTCTGTACTCTCCCAAATGTCATTTCCACTAGTGCCAACACGAGCCATCCTTATTCATATGCTCTTCCAGCTTTAAAACTGGAAGGAAAGCAAAAGTTCTTGCATGCCCACAATCTCAACATTCTGAATTGCCACAATCCAAACCCTAATTTTTCTCTCATCTGGGATGTTCTTTTAAGGGGACCTGATGCTTAGTCTCTGGATTTCTCCTCAATTCTTTCTTCCTCCATCATCCTCGGATGGAGAGGATAAGTGTGTTGGCATTTGAAAACTGATGGCCTACCAGGAATGTGAGGTTCAAAGAATATGAAACCTCTTGTTTGCTGACCATGAATTATTTAACTGAACACTTCTGGTGAAGTAAGTTGCACCCATTAGCTAATGCTTCAAAGGGCTTTCTATGGAATTCTTGACTGTGTGGTAGAATGTCAGAAACACAGATCTACAGTTCATCTATGTATGAGAAAACATGGTTCAGAATATGTCTCAACAGCTTTATTGTGTTTTCAGATTCCATACAGGAAACTCTAAGCCCGGAAGTGCATCCATCCATTATGGATGAGCTCACCTAGTTATATCTTCCTAGACCTGGACACTGAAGTCCTAAAACCTACAAGGTAACGGGCCCTGAATATTCCTGTATGGGAACAACACCCTCCCTTCAACATGCTATTCCTTTATAAGGCCAGTGGCTATTTCTCAGTATACTCCTCCGTTTTCCTCCCACCTTAGTTTGACCTGCTCCTGACCCTTTTCCTCAGAAACTTTGCTGACCATGGGGAGGACACTAAATAAATATTCACTTATTAAAAATGGTAACTACTTGAGGAAATATGCCTGGTTCTGAGCTAGAGGGATCCAATCTGAGTCTGCTGACCTTACTTCTAGAAATGTCACCAACTTTTTAAATCTAATTTTCTGTGTTTCGAGATGCCAGGAAGGAACATCTTAATTAGGATTAAAATAGTCTGTGACTCGTTGGGAGTGCACCCTGTACCTTCTTGGTACATTTTAATTAATACAACTTCTGCTCCCTGCTGACAAAGATGTTTCCGATGGTGTTTTGGCCCAACATATTTACCGCCTTCATTGATGTGAGTCACTTGAATACTTGGAGGACTCCACACACTTCATGGCTTCATGTAAAATAGACTGAACGTTAAGACTGCCAGGTGGGCACACACAGCTGAGAATACTTCCAAACATCTTTCTGGGCTTTTTTGACGCAGTTTCTTAATACAAACACCCCAATACCCCAAAGGATTTGCACATACAGAATAGAAAACTACACATTTCAAGGTCCCAATAGCAAAGACCTGACTGCTTTAGAAATCTGTTATTGTTACATTCAGGTGGCTACTTTTCTGGAATTAGTAAGCCACCATGGAGAAGAACACTGTTGATTGTTCCCTGTTTGGAGTCAACAGGGTCAGCAGGTCTTGTATGTTTCTTGAGTGTTTGTCTTTCTATTGTTCCATTCTCAAAGTCCACACTTTTAAATCTGGAAGGAGAATGGGAATCTGTCCTTTTTCTTGCTTCATGGCTGGGTATCTTGGTTTAGTATACTGTGTCCTTTCCTACATTAGAATGGGACAACCGTTTTATGATCAGTATCCTTTAGGACAATATGGAAGGGGCTGGAGAGAGAGCTCAGTGGTTAAAAACACTTGTTCTTACAGAGGACCTGGGTTTCTCAGAATCAACAATGGTAGCTTTAAAGTATCTGTAACTCCAGGTCCAGCTGATCAACAACCTCTTCAGACTTCTGAGAGCACCAGGAATACATGCAGTGCACATACATACACGTAGGAAAGCTACTAATACACATAAAAACGGAATAAACAAATCTTTTAAAACGGTATTTTAAAAGACAGCATGGAAGGAAGCAATGCTTTTCCCTGGGGCATGATGGTTGCTATTGTTGTCATTTTCATTATCTTCTCATTCATTGCTACATGGTAGTGTTTTCAGGAAAGGTCGTGTCTTGATGCACTAATATCCCAAGACTTGTAATCTAGAAGTCTGCCTAAATGTAGAAGAGTTTGAGTGAGCAGGACCAAGGTTGATAGAAGACAAAGGAGGGTGAGGATAGGAAAAGAGCCAGTCATTGCAGCAATTCAGTGTGACCAAAGGGCAGGCGTAGATGTGTTTTCACCTAAATGAAACAAGATCAGACAGCATTAGGAATTAATGGCTCACCAATGTACTGAACCATCAAACAGAAGGCAACCAAGAAGATTCACTAATCTAACCATAACACTCTGAACCCAAGAGTAACATAGCCACATTCAACCATTTAACTGATAGCAAAACCAAGTCTAAAATCAACCTGCCAGCCAGGTGGGGTGGTACATGCCTGTAATTCCAGCCCTTGGGAGGCTGAGGTAGGAAGCTATGTTAGCTCAAGTTCAGCTACAGCTTCATACTGAGTCCATGTCAGCCTGAGAAATAATTTGAAACCCTAAAAAACAAAGTAATTAATTAAAAACAATATATTTGAGCCAGGTGTAGTGATGCATGCCTGTAATCCAAGGACTCGGAAGGCTGAGGCAGGAGGATCACAATTTCAATGCTAGCTGATGGTGTAGTGAAATTCTGTCTTAGGAAACCAGACGACCAACCACACTGTGCCTTTGTTTTTTGCAAAAGTGGGATGAGAACTTTCAAAACGAGATCTGACAGACAGCGAACCCTGCATCCACTATCATCACCATCACCATCATCATTGTTGTTGTTAGGATTCGTTTTTAAAAAGGTTTTTCTCTCCCTCTCCCTTTTCCTTTCTCTCTATGTGTACATGCATTGTGTACTTATGTGTATATATGAACCACATATATACACTGACAGTCAGATCCTCTAGAATCTGAGCTTTAGGAGGTTGAGCCACTTTGTGGGAGCTGGGAACTGAGCCCAGGTCCTCTGGAAAATCAATCTGTGATCTTAACCACTGAACTATCTCCCCAAACCCATCAGGATTCTTGAGTGAACCTCTTTGATCATAACTTTTCTAGGTCATGCCAACTAACTCTCACCAGTTACAGCACCAATTGAAAGCTATACTGCCACCTTGACTCTCATTTTTGTACTTTTATTTTGATGATCAGATTTATGAGAAAAGAAGCTGGGTGCACCTGGAATCAAGCATTGACCCAACTGCTTGCTTTCTGACCCTTACTGTACAGTCATATGTAATCCACGTAGGGAATGAACTCCAAAGGACCCACATCTATAGAAGGGAAGCAAAGGCATGATTAATCCAAGAACAATAAATGGCACCAAGCAGTGTTGTTTATTTTTTAAGGAAAAAAAGCACATTGTCCAGCAGCAGCAGCCTCACCCAGACTTACAAAGACATTTTCCATAAAATTAAAATCTCACTTGATGTCTAAAGCATTGCTTGTGTATGTGGTGCTAAGGATGTGGCCCAAGGCCTCCAGCATGCCAAGTATGGATGCTGCAGCTGGGCTATCCCCTATTCCTGTGAAATACTTTATACTTCAGAATTTTTGTTTATTTGTTGTTTTTTCCCCATCATCTGAAGCATCAGTATTTGGTGGCCATTAGATTCAGCAGGATGTGAGAGCTTTTAAGAAATGCATCAGGCCAGGCAGTGGTGATATACACCTTTAATTCCAACACTTGGGAAGCAGAGGCAGGCAAATCTCTGTGACTTAAAGGTCAGCCTGGTCTACAGTGCAAGTTCCAGGACAGCCAGAGTTGCACAGATAAACCCTGTCTCAAAATAAAAAGAAGAGGTGGGGGCGGGAGGAAGGAAGGAGAAAAGAAAGGAAGGAAGGGAAGGAAAGAAAGAAAAGGAAGGAAGAGAATAAAGAAAAGTAAGAAAGGAAGGGAGGGAAAGAAAAGAAGGGAAGGAAGGAAAGGAAAGGATGTCAGGATGCGAGTGGGGCTCAATAGCAGAGGGCATGTTTAGCATGCATGCATGAAGCTCTGTGTGTAATCCCTAGCACCAAAAAAATCTTGGTAAAATGTAGAAATTGAAAGACAATCTCTTGGAGAAAAGAGTCAGGTATTGGGCTAGGTGGGGGATGATGCCAGGGAATAAAAAGGATTTCACACATGCTAACCCCCCTGAGCTACCCACAGCCTCCGGTATCCGTGCTCACAGGCTGGTATGATACACTGCTAAGGCTGAACAGCTGCCTTGCTGTTAAAGTGTATATACTTTTGTAAGATTTACTTATTGCATGTGTGTTTGTCTTTGAATGTTTATGTGCACCATGTGCATGCAGAAGCCTGAGGTGGGGCAAAAGAGGGTGCTGGACTCCCTGGAATTGGAGTCACAGGAGCTGCCTGCCATTCTGTGGGTGCTGAGAAACAAATCTGGGTCCTCTGCAAGAGCAGGAAGCAGTCTTCACCTGAGACGTCTTCTCAACGCTGAAAAGCCATGTTTCTAAGGCTAGTCAGTGCTCCTTCCTCACTGAAGCAATCCCCTGCCTGGGAGTGGAGCCAGCACAGCAGCACAGTAGTTACAGGTGTGTACCTCCAGTACCAAAGGGAGAACAGCAGCTTCTGGGGCTGGATTTTGAGTTTCACACAGGAAGGTTTGGTTGTTGTTGTTTTTACAGAATGTTAAATGCCAAAATGGTTCAGATGAAACTGGGTTAACTTTTCCTGTCTGGGCTTCTGTTTCCAGACTCATTTATTGCTTCCTCTCAATCCATTAAAGCTGGATTGAGTCACAGAAGCCAGAAACAAAGATAGGCTCACAAATTTGCTCCGTATGCTCCTGTAAGAGTCGCCCCACTGTTAACCTTGCTATAACTGCTGATCCATCAAAATGAGTGTTGGGATGAGTGATGACACAGACAGAAGTGTGTTAAGGAGATGGGTTAAGGTGCTGGTATCTAGTGTGATCACAAATGCACAGTGGTATGTAAGCTCCACTTAGTATGCTAACTCTTGACCTATACGGGTTGGATGTACAACAGATAAGTTTTCTCTCTCTCTCTCTCTCTCTCTCTCTCTCTCTCTCTCTCTCTCTCTCTCTCTCTCTCTCTCTCAGTAAGCAAATGTTTCAAACCACGTTAAAAGCAATACATAGCACTCCTGCTGTTCAACCTGGTCAGATGGCTCAGGAATGTGGACAAGATAGTGACCCCTTTATCCTGAGGCAACAGTGCTTCAGTGCTAGTTCCATTCAGGTATTAGCAACCTCACCTATTGCTCATACAAATATTACCATCTCTGTACAAGCAAAAAATTGCTAACTGAAATTCCTAGATAGAAAACCCACACCTGCATTGAACATCCTAACAGGATGATTAACTGATCAGAAAGTTGATGATTGTGGAGCGGTTGGGATGTCGCAGGTCCAGAACCTTACTGTCTTGGGCCATTTGGGCTCCTTAGATGGCCATTTGCTTCTCACCTTTGAGAATGATCTACATACTTGACTACTGGATCAATCCTTCTGAAGTGTACAAACAGCTTCTTCCTGTCCACCAATCCAGCAACTAAGAACAGCTGAGGCCTCTAGGTGAGGGTTCCCTTATGCACTCTGACCCACTCCACCCATATACCCCACAGACATTTATACCAATGCATTTTTAAATGTTTATGACTTTTTTGTTCTGTTAATGTAAAAGTGTTGTGAGACTGTCACCACATTGGAGCACAGTGTTTGGGGTAACCAAAACCTGTGTTCCTAGCTCAGTCACTTATATTCGGCTCTAGAATAAATTATCCTCTTACTGTCTTTGAGGTATGGGTTGTGTATTTTTTTTTATGTTGACTGAATACTAAAGAACACTGAATAGAACAAGCCAAATTCTTAGAGCATCATTCTGGAGACAGAGTCTAAGCTTTAAAGAAGAACAAAACAAAAAGGAATCATGAACCATGCTTAGAAGCCCGCCACTTGAGAGGCTGAGGCAAAAGGATCATGAGCTCAAGGCCAAGCCCCACTGGTTTGTGGAAGACCTCCACGCTGTAAAGATGTCTAATCCCTCTTCCCTCTCTCCCTCTCTTTCTGTCCTCTCTCCCCCTCCCTTCTTCCTTCCCCTTTCATTTACAACTGCTTTACTTCTGATGTGTAAGATGCATTTTAACAAATGCTTTAAAGCATCACCTTGAATGATATTACAAATGTGCAATCAACAGTATACAACCAAATGACTGGTTGTCTAAATCACAGTATTCTGGTTAAAACTTCAGGGAACAAAGGTCCACCAGCACCCAGTACCACCCTCATCTCTATTCTCATTTCTTTCAGCATTCAAAGTGTAATGAAGGATAGACCCTCTCTTTAGCTGGATTGCCAAATGATTCTTCAGTATCTTAGAACCCCACTCTGAGGGCTAGAGAGGAAGCCGCATCTTTTGACTACAGCTGGTGTTCTGAGTTCTGGAGGCATCCTGGCTTTAAAGTGTATAGGCTCTAAATTCATTGTTGGTTTAAACATCTCAGAATATGAGTACAACTATCAAGACTTAAACATCAGTTTAGTACTTGAGACTGTTGTAGTTTTTAGAAATCGAATAGCCTAGACTCTATTTTCTTTTCATTTGCTGTAACTTTACTCTGTCTGCTGTTTAATGTCCAGTTATCTGTTATTAAAATTTGGGGCTAGGAAGGTGACAACCTCAGTTCAATTTTCTGGGACTCACGTGGTGGAAGGAGAGAAATGACTAACACAAGTTGTCCTCTGACTTCTACCCAGTGTGCACATGCATGTTCATGCAAGCATGCATACACACAGAGAGAGAGAGAGAGAGAGAGAGAGAGAGAGAGAGAGAGAGAGAGAGAGAGAGAGAGAGAGAGAGAGAGAGAGAGAGCAACCTTTAAAGGCAAATTCTGCAAACTAGAATATAATATGATTGTCATCCAGGTCTTGGATGTAATGCATTGGCTATCATTTCAGTGATGATAATGTGTCCCCCTAATCATCTTATGGCTTCCTTTCCTTCCTGAGAGGCAGGCTAGGGGCAGGTGGTTGGTACATACCCCACCTGACAAGTGAACCTTTCAAACCACAAGTTATCAGGCAATAAAATTACCAAATGCCACCATGTTCTTTAGAGAATGTGTTCAAACAGTGCTATGTTTGAGGAAGATAAACCAAGCAACTGTGTGTATCATCATCTAACTGAACTCAGATCTTTTACTAGAATCTCAGAATGACCAGATGCCTTGGATTCACAATCTCTAAGTTGTCAGTGACACAGCCATGCAACTTTGGGTGCCTGAGTTTCCAAGTTGGTAACAAACAACTGTGTCATCTTCCTGGACTCTTTCCTTGGCCCTTTTCCACTTGGAACTAAGACTATACTTAGTCTTAAGACTATACTATAGCTTTTGGTTACTATATTCCCTTGGGATTTTGTGTATTCTAAGGCCAGGAATCCTAGGTGTGATGCAACCTGCCTGTCTGAAAATGAGAATGTATCTTCATAAACCTTCCAAAGGCAGACACCATGCTAGGGACTATCCACCTAAAAAGGAGGCACTGATAGTCTCCAAGGATTAGTGCCACAAAGAGGACACAAGTGGCATAGGGAACTGGGTGTGGTCAGAGAGGTGGAGGTGAGCGTTGAAAGGTAGTATGAGGAAAGTTGCACTTTACAACCTCCTGCCATGGTTTGGTTTTTTGCTAAGGTTGAATGAGCAACTCCGTTTTGATTCTGCCAATTTTCACAAGAAAAACCAGTCTTACACTTACAAGAAAATGTGCGTGCTTATGATGTTCAGACATATCCTTAAACGTTAAAAGCTGTGCATATGTGAAAATGCTAGCAGCATCATTTAATTTTATTTTGAGCTCCTTCGGTGCTGAGGGCAGAACCACCAGTTCTCTGAGCCATAGCTCAAGCCCCATTTGACACGTTTAACAAGCAAATCTAGCATGTTAGGACTGATAAAGACTAACAGCTGGAAATAGCATGCGATGGCACTGGGTTAGAGAACTATGCAGATATGAAGATGGAAACAGAAACAATTCTCTGCTCTCCAAAGAGCAGTGGGAATGGTTTTTTTTTTTTTTTTTTTTTTTTTTAAGCACAGACTGTCTTTTCAGATATTTAGGACCCTAGCTGCAGAAACACAGAGCATGGGGTCACAGAGCTAAGGTCACACTGACATTTGCAGTTCAAAAACTGCAAACTGTCCTTGTGTTGAGCAGTGGTCATGCAGTAACCAAACTGAAGGTGCTCTGGTTTGGATTTTGTGTCTCCTGCAGACCCATGTAAAGGCTTGCACCTCAGTATGGCACTATCGGGAGACAGGGAAGACCCTGAAAATGGGGACTGGTGGGAGGTTTTATGTTGTCTGTGAGACTCCAGGCTCTTTCTCGTCTCTTACACGCCTGCTCTTACACACCCATCACAATGTGTTGTCTTGCAACAGATCTAAAAGCAATGGATCCATACAGTCATAAACTAAGTCATCTAAAACTGTGACTCATAATAAGCTTCCTTCTTTATGATCTGATTGTCTGGGTTATTTTATTTCAGAAATAGAAAGCAAACCACCACATATTCAGCTTCCTCAAAGCCAGCCTCACTGTTCTCCACTAAATTAGGACTCAAGAATAAATTGAAGTCACTTTCTATCATTTGGCCATGCCTTCTCAGTTAAGAGCAAGAAGACAGGTCCTATTGAATGGTATCAGGGTAGAGCATGTGTGATATGATTTGCCTTAGTCAAGCCCAAGATAGCTGGGACTTTTGTATATGCTCTAATTGAAATAATTAAGCTAATGATTTGATATTTGTCTTGTCATTTATTAATTTTAGTTTTTAAATCCTTATTATAGAGTGTGTGTGTGTGTGTGTGTGTGTGTGTGTGTGTGTGTGTGTGTGTGTTATGGTGTGGTGTGTGCATGTAAATGCAGGCACATGCAGCCACTTCATGCATATGTAAGTCAGAGGACAACTTTATGGGGCCTGTCCTTCCACCTTTATGTAAATTTCAAAGATTAAGCTTATGGTGCAAGTATCTTCACTCGCTGACCATCTCACTGACTCTGTTTGATTTTACAGAGAAGGCCCTACTAGCCTGAAACTCGCTGTATGGCCAGGATGACCTCAAACTCACAGCTGTCTTCCTGCCTCAGCCTTCCATGTTCTGGGATTATATACAATTGGGCCACCATACCCAGCTACTAATTTGTGTTTTAAATGGTATTTTAGGGAATATGAAAATAATCATGAATTTTTCACTGTGTTTAAGTTTCTCCCAAGATGTACTTGACATACAAAAATTTCTCATTACTTATGCTGTGACTAAAAATATTGTGGTGTATGTTGGGGGGGGCGGGATGTGGGTGGATGGGCGTGTAAGGTAATGGGTTGAAACTCTCATATGAGTCTTATCATCAAAACACACCAGGAAGAAACAGAAACAGAAAATAAAATAATTAATTAAAAGAAAGCTGAACTGAAACAAGACCTCAGAAATATGATCTAGAGCAAAGTGTACATGGTTGTCCTCTGCTCCCCACAGCCTGCCCTGTGAAGGACATCTCTTCCTTGAGCACCCTGTCAGCTGCTGCTCACCTTTGAGCAGAAAATGCCCTAAGCATGTGTCACATATCACCTAGTCCACCTTTCTGATGGGAGCTGGCCACCTCCATGCAGAGCCTTCTCTTTTTTTGTCCCTGAACCCTCAGGGTTTTTCTCAGTGTCTGTGCATAATACATGACCAGTAGACCTTTTTCTAGAATAGTCAGAGCTGGAGGTCTGCCTTCCTAGTCAGGATCATTTACTGCATTTAGGTTTTTCTTGAGCAAATGTCTCACAAATCATCAAGGGTCTGAGATATGACTGAACACCTGTGTTTCCAGAGGAATAACAGAAAAGATGGGGTTGGAGTTTTTGGGGGAGTCTATTTAGAAAAATTATAGGTATAACCACACATTCTAATTATAAGTAGGGAAGGATAGGGGCTGATTTACTACTGAGGACAGCTGAGGATCCAGGGGCCTGAATAGGCAAGATTTTAGAAACATCTCTCCATGGTCATAAGCCACTTGGGCAGTTTCTACTGTTGCTTTTCTTAGATAAGATGCCTCTGTTGTATGGTCTTGAATAAAGGACCCTCATACACAGATGGCTGAGCCATATGCACACAGAGACTAAGAAGTAGACAGATTCAAGACTCGGGGGTCCTCACCTGCGTGAATATCTTGTTAGACTTTAGAAAGACCCTTGGTAATTTTGCATTTGTCATTGTCTGCTGTATGTATACATGTATAATCTACTTTCAGTGTCTGACTCTGAATAAAAGTCCTGTGCAATTGCAGTTCTTTTCAGAACAACAACATGGATCCTCCAAATCAGGTCCCTTTGGCTCCTCCCAGCATCCCCAACAACAACAACAACAACAGTGGTCCGCTCTGACTACCACCTGCTTATCTCACATTAAGACTGGTCTCTGGTCTCACTGAGCTTTTCTTGACCAGAACCTGGGGAATGTACAGACAAGAGCCTTGTCTCTGCCTGGGCACTCTGCTCTGTTTCCCTGGGACAGCCTCTTGCTAATCTTTCTTTCTCACTGGGAATACAGTTTTCTCTTCAGCATTCTATTTGGCAATGGAAAAAAAGGGCAGGACTCCTAGAAATCACAATAGAAAAGGTGGCAGCAGAACTCAAGGTCACCCTGGCAAGGGAGACTGCCTGGGGATCTGCACCTCTGTCTGATAAAATAACCTTTGACTAAGCTCACTAGTACTACTTAATTTCAGTTACTCAATTAATCCACCTTCATGCAGACAATTCCTCCACTACTTAGTGTCAGGTAGAGGCAATTCCTTCAACCTCCTCTCATATAAGGTTATTAAAATTCTCTCAGAAGGAAGGTCATTCTGCCCCAGGACATTTGAACTCAGTTTTTCCTCAGCCCAAATTACTCTTATCCCACACTAGGTTGGTGCTTCTCAACCTTCATGATAAGGTATTGAATGCCACTTCCTTTTAAACAGGGTTTCCCTTGCTCTCTAAAGGGGCTCCTCTGCCTTTCTCTGGGCCCATTGCATTTCCTTCTCAGAATATGTAATTACATACGGATTTATTTACTCCCCGCCTGTACTTTCCTTCAAGCCACAGACTGTACAGAGGTATGCACATGACTGTTTTTACCACACAGGCATCCATAGCACAAAACACAGCCCCTAACTCTGGATAAGCCCCTCCACAGATATCTAGGGGGGGCTTGTTATTGGCATGACAACAACCGGCAACATTTTTTTTCTGGCTGTTCCCACAGTGCACAGGAAGGCACAGAGCCCATGCGCTGTGGTTAAGCATTTCTAGCAGGCAGGGGCTGGGGACCTGGTTATGACAGTAGTCTCTGAGCTTGAGACATTTCCTCCTCAAGCCACCCACAAGGTTCCTATATTGTCTGCTGCCTATAACTTTCCCATCAGGCTAGTTCTCATGCACTTTGTGAGCCAGCATGGGCCAGCCAAGCAACTCACCAGTGCCAATGCAATGGTCTTACCTAGTTTTCTGTGTCACTTGTTTTCCATAGGGTATTTGATTCTCAAATGCAGCTTCTCTGTTAATATAAATCTCCCCCATCTCCACCAAGAAGACAAAGTAGGCAGACAGTCCCCTTCGCCAGTCTTGGGGTCCGAGGGAAGAAACAGGGAGACTACCAAGGTTCTGGTACTAAAGGAAGTTTATGAGATTCTTTCCTTTGCTCCTCTGCAACAGCCTTGAGCCACAACAGTAACCCCAGAAGGCCATGAGAAGGATATGTTGATTTCAGGGCCAAGGGTCACTCAGCCCCACAGTTAGGGATCTCCCATAAGACCCAGTGCCACAGACTTTGTACACATCTGAAAGGCAGCATAAATGAAGAGAGGGGAGGAAAGGAGTGATGGAGGAGATTCCTAGTTTCCACCAAGAATTTATAGTCTTTTCCAATCTGGGTTAATCTCAGCAGTGATATATTATTTATGATTTAATAAAGCTTGCCTGAAGGTACAGAAAGCAAAGCCAGACACACTAGTTAGCTGTAGAAGCCAGATAGTGGTGGTACACACCTTTAATCCCACCACTTGGGAGCTAGAGGCAGATGGATCTCTGAGTTCAAGGCCACGCTGGCCCACACAAGAGTGAATCAGAGCTCATGCTTTAATCCCAGCCTTAAAAAGGCATATAAAAGACAGGAGCCCAGTGTCTCAAGCTGCACTTTGAGATTTAGTCTCCAGCCACGTTGAGGAGAGGCCGTAGTCTGAGGCTTGATGATGGAGCTGGTAGAGACAGGTTCACCCATTTCAATCTGAGGTGAAGGTAAGAGTTAGTGGCTGGCTGTTTGCTTCTCTGATCATCAGCTTGAACCCTTGAACCCCAACCCCAAGATCCATTTCTGTGCTTCCTTCCTTCCTTCCTTCCTTCCTTTCTTTCTTTCTTTCTTTCTTTCTTTCTTTCTTTCTTTCTTTCTTTCTTTCTTTCTTTCTTCCTTCCTTCCTTCCTTCCTTCCTTCCTTCCTTTCTTTCTTTCTCCCTTCCTTCCTTCCTTTCTTTTCATGTTACAAATTTTGGCAAAATATTAGCTTGGAAGTTATTTTTTCTGGCTAATTTTTCTTTCATAGCAAGATACTTAGGTGAATGCTTGCTCAGGATACTTTAAAGGTTGGAGTTTGCATCTAATATTAATTAGAACAAGGCAGGTTACTCATATGTGTTGCAGGTATCTAGATTCCTATTCTCCACTAGCCTATAATGATACGTTAGTGAAGTTTTTGTTCTGTTTTTTTTTTTTTTTTTGGTCACTGTGACGAAATACATGAGAGGATCAACTAAGTAAAAGGCAGAAATGGGTCATTGTGGCTCACAGTTTGAGCCGCTGATCATCGTTACTTAGCCCTGTTACTTTGGGTCTGTAATAGCACAGGACATCAGGCACTCTTGCTGTCTACCCCTTAGTACACAGAAGACAGACTAGAGAGAGGATGGTTGTTGGGATCTCGGTACCTCTACGTGGGCATGCCAGTGTGAATGAATTATTGTTCTGCTTTCAAAGGTTCCACTTAACAGCACCGTGGGTCGGAGATCAGGCATTCTTGCAGAGGCCTTTGGAGAGATACTCCTAGCCAACAGCAACTCAGGTACTGTTGCCCCTCCCTGGAGATCTCATAAGGAGACAGCTGTGGCATGCTACCTAACTTGGGATAGGTCAGCTATGTAGCTGACTTGCTTTGAGGTAGCTGTTGTAGTTGTTCAGCAGAGTTTCACACCGATGCCCCTGCCAATTGTAGCTGGCAGGAAATTTTCTAGTAAGATTTGCATTTAATGTAGAAAGAACTGTGTGCATGTGGGGGGGCATGGGGGGCATGGGTGTGCCACCATGGCATGTGTATGGAACTCAGAGCTGATTGTCTCCTTCTGCTGTGAGATCTGGAGGTTGAATCAGGGCCTCGGGTTTGCATGACAAGCACTTTCACTCATTGAGCCATCTCACTGATCCAGAATAAACTGTTTCTTAGGAACTCTCCAGTGTAGGCAGAGCATTGCAACCCAAAGAAGTCCGACTACAAATGCAGCCAGACTCAGGCTTCCGCATCATCTTATGCTATGCTTCTATTTTTGGTAGCCATTGATCAATGGAGAAAATTCACAGTGACAAAAAGCTGTCAAGAATTCAGCCATATTTTTAAATAGAGCCTTCTAATAAAATTAGATACAGAAGCATCTACACACATTCTCAAAATGTAATGGGAATGCTTATATAAAGCATTCTACATTGGGTCCCCAGACCAGACTTGGTGAGATAACTTGATTCCTTGCAACATACCATTCCTGGCCAGGTGCCGACAGTCCTCATATTTTAATCACTGGCTTGAGATACTGTATCAAAAGGCTTACCCTTTCAGGCAGGATGCAAAAAGCCATGAATATGGTGACAAACCCAGACACTCCTTCAAGCCAGCAGACCTCGAGTCTGTGACTGTGTGGGAGGACACATAGGAGTGAGCCCCAAGGGACAAGGCCAGCAGACATCACCACTGTATTGTGAAAAAACTTATCCAACAGGCTGGGGCTCAAGGCAGGACATGCCTTAGTTGAGGTGGGTGAATAGGCCAGTGGCTTTTGGTGGGTGGAGAGGCACAGTATGGCTCAGGATATAGGAGGGCATATAGGAAATCAGGGGTTGTTGTGGAGTTGTAGGACAACAAAGGACACTGGGTGCTGAAAGATTAGCAGACATGGTACTGTGTGGCATCTTGAGTCTATAGAAGCTTTTTGACTTCATTCATTTGATATGACTGAGTGTACAGACATCTTTTCATCATCAGGACTGATTTTAGGACCCTGGACTAGGTGGAGGAAGCTGAAAAAAGCAGAACATCAGCCAGAAAGATGCTGACAGGGGCAATGGAAGTTAGCAAATTCTTCCTACCAGTCTAAGAAAATAGCAGAACATTCCAGTTCTTAAAGCAGCATCATGGAAGTAGGGTGGGGCAGGGCTGGAGAGAGATGGTCCACAGTGAAGATTACTTACTGATTTTTCCAGGTAACCAGAGTCTGTTCCCAACATCCACATTGGCCATCTCACAACCACCTTATCTCCAGCTTCAGGAAGATGCTACACCTCTGGTGTCCTTCTGCCCCTACACCCACGCATGTATTCCAATATGAGTGCATGCACATGTATGCAAACACACACATACATGAGTTAAAATATTTTTAAAAATTAAAAAGAAAACAATTTCATAGGGACTCAGCACATACTCCTCAAGACCCTGAAAACTTACATAAGTTATATATTAAGGGAGGAGAGAGAGAAGTTTCCAAGTCTCCCCTCTTTGTATACTCCACTTGCAAAACACATTCTGTGGGGTAAAACATTAATACTTGGGGCTTCGGTTCCTAAAAAAGAAACTGAGAGTGGAACAGCTTTATGGGCAGAATCTTTGTGGGCTCTCTTGATTCAAATCCTTATTGTAATTCAGGAGCCAAAAGCTTTTCCACACCGCCCCCACAACTCAGCCCGAAGCTGCCTCTCCAGACTGGAGGAGCGCTCCTAGAAACAGCCCCTCCCTGGGCCCAGCAGAAAAGCTGTGAAGCCTTTGTCTGTGCCTCAGAAACAGCATGATTAATGTGAAGATGGCAATGCTTTTAAAAGGATCCCTGAGACTGGGGATGTTATCTAACTACACGTTTCTCCAAAATGCTCTCCACAAACCTCAAAGCATTCCCCACCAAACTCACCCAGTGGAGCAGAGGGAGAAAGCCAGGACAATGCAAAGCAACACAAACACATAGCAGTAGTGTTTTGAATAGTAAGAGGTTTCAGTAATAAGCTAAAGTCAAAACAATGCCTCATAGCTGTAAGAGGATGGGGTGGTTAGGGTGGGACACTGCCCCAGGACTAACCTTCAGAATGAAAAGGAAAGCCACAACCTAAGAAAACAGCAAGCACACGTTAGACTGGGAATCTTGTCATCACTCAAATGGGTGGCACATTTTGCCAGTTTCTCCCTGAGAAAGACAGATTCTTGGTAGGAGAAGATTTTGGTTAATTCAAGGGGAGAATTATTAGGTGAAGTCCTTAACCTTCCTTCTAGTTCGTGGTAGGCCAAGAAAGTAGGCAAGGGTTCCTACTCAAACTCGTTTCCACAGAGCACATGCCTCAGGCATACAAGTCAGATCTGGAGCTTCTTCATCTTTCTTCTGTCCCGGCCACTCTCGGTGTGAAGCAGAATTTCTGCAGGCTGGAAAGGCCAGACAAGCTTCCTTCCCCATGTTACCTCTTCCTTCCACAACACAGGCCAAGTTCAACACATATTGTTACCCCACAGGTCACCAGGCCCTGACAAGCAGAGATAACACATGTCATCTGCTCTCTACTGCATGTGGCTTTGTGCCAATGGTCCCAGGGATGGAGTGACCCCACCCACTCCTTCCTTCTTCCCAATGAAATCCTGGGTAACCTCTTCCCCCGCTAAACTCAGGTGACACATGGGGAATTGATCCCATCCCCTTCTCTAGAGATAGATAATGCCAGTTGTCTATGAATCACACTGTTTGCTAGGGATTGGCTTTGGAGCACAGGCTTGTTTTAGCCTCTGTTACTAGCTTGGGCTATGCATTGGATCTAAGTTGGCCCCATCAGCCTAGGACCTCTCTTCTCTCTATCCGTGTAGCCAAAGCAGCATGTTCCAGTGCTGATATGGGTGGCTAACTCAGAGCCATGTGCAGAGAGCTGACATGTGCATACAGGTTGACTGAGGAGGAGTACTGGAGAAGTAAATCCAGACCCCTAATCATTGTATACTAGGCAGCTACTTGACTCAGGACTTCCTGCAGTGTGATATAATAGATGCCATGATTTTCTTAAAGCAGCTTTGGATTGAATGTTGTTACTTATAGCCAAAGCATCCTAACTGATATAGTTTATCTTTCTCTCTCTTCTTCCCCATTTTCCTTTCCCTCCCTTTTCTCTTCTCTTATATTCTCTCTTCATCACCCCCCTCCTTCCTTCTTTCTTTCCTCCCTTCCTTCCTTGTCTACCTCTGCTGTTAATTCTAGCTATGTGATGTGACCTTAGGCAAAGTCTTTAGCCTCAGTAGCCTTTGGTGTCTACGTGTTTAACAGAGAAGCTAGACTAGACTGACCTGCAAGATCCTTTCAAATTTCACCACTGATAGCAGAAGACTGCAGACTTTACAGCACGTCTACTGAAAGGCCAAGTGTATGTCATTGAAACGAGCTTGAATTCACTCAAGATGAAGAGCAGAGAGTTTCCAAAGCAGTGAGAAGATGCCTGGAGATGACATGAAGCAAGCACATGCAAACAGCAGCCTTCAAGTCAATGAGCACAGAAAAACATTGAGGCAAATGCCGTGGACCCTGAGAATGAAGGAGGTGAAAATAAACTGACCACAAAAATTGTGTGTTCCCTTTTACACTAAGCCAAATATTCACTAAATTGCCCATCACTCTGTGCCTGCTGGATCTGTCTACCTGGAGGAGATAAAGATAAGGGCCTTCAACAGTTTTATTCAGGGGGAAATGATGGTAGAAAGTGATGGAACAATTGTGTGCTATAGTCAACAATGCTACTGTAGGAGTCCAGGGGCTCTGTACATCTTAGAGATATTTTTATTGATTCATATCCATTGAACATTGTATTGGGATTCATAAGGGCATCTTTTATTTATTTAAATTTCACTTTATGTTCCAGCCACAGTTCTCCCTCCAACCCCTCCTCCTGCCTCCCCTTATCCCCCCCAGCCCATCCCCCATTCACTCTTCCCAAAGGATAAGAGCTTCTATGAGGAGTCAACAAAGTATGGCACATTAAGATGGGGCAGGACCAAGCACGCCACTCTCCCACGCATTAAGCCTGAGCGTGGCATCCCAACATAGGAAATGGGCTCCAAAAAGCTAGCTCATGTACCAAGTATAGATCCTGGTCCTACTGCCAGGGGCCCCTCAGATAGTTCAAGCTTCACAACTGTCTCCCACATACAAAGGGCCTAGTTTGGTTCCATGGAGGCTCCAGAGCTGTCAGTCCATAATTCATGAGTTTCCACAGACTTGATTCAGCTGTCTCTGTAGATTTCTCCATCGTGGCCTTGACCTCCCTTGCTCACATGTTCCCTTCTCCCTCTCTTCAGACCTGATTCCTGGAGCTCGAACTGGTTCTTGGTTGTGGATCTTTGCCTCTGGTTCCATCAATTACTGGATGAAGGCTCTATGATGATAGTTGGGGTATTCAAAAATCTGATTACAGGGGAAGGCCATTTCAGGCATCCTCTCCACTATTGCTAGGAGTTTTAGTTGGGGTTCTCCTTGAGGATTCTTGGGAGTTTCCCTAGCACCAGGTTTCTCCCTAACCCCATAGTGACTGTCCCTATCTCTTTCATTGTTCTCCTGTCCCCCCCCCATCCCATTCCCTCATGTTCTCATCTTCCCTCCTCTCTTCTTTATTGCCTCCCACCCCCAGTTTACCCAGGAGATCTCATCTAATTCCCCTTCCCAGGGGGAATCCATGTGTCCCTCCTAGGGTCCCATGAGGCTGTCTTCTTATGTCTACAGTGTGCTTTGAGAATATTTCCCCTACACCAGTCCATCATTTTTCCTTCCATATTCATGTGTATAATTTGCTTACTTGGAGTCTCCAGTTATTGTGCCCTGTAGTCTCCAAATGCCACTGGTTCAATTCAGAGCAGTTTTGCTCCAGTAAAACAAACAAAAGCCCTCCTGTTTCCAGGCCTGGGAATGTGGGACATGCATAGCACACCAGAGGCCCTGGGTTCAATTCCCAGCAAAATAATGGGGGATGACAACTGTGGAATCTTTCTGTCCCTGCACATCTACTGCCACCAAGACAATAAAATGCAGTTGAAGTATTATTATTAGTTATTATTATATTTTATATGTTTGTGTGTATGGGTCAGAGGACAACTAGCAGGAGTAAGCCCCAGATTGATTGATTGATTGCCTTAGTTTCTTTATGTTGCCAGAACAGGCTCAAACTCCTGGCTCAAGCATCCCCTTGCCTCAGCCTTTAGAGAAGCTAGAACTATAGGCATGCACCACAATTCTTTGCTGTAAAACATGAACACAGGTAATGGAATGACTGTCAATTCAGGGGTTAGGACAGTAGGTGCTTGGTCTTGAGGACCTAGGAACAAGCATGACCTTCTGTGTTGTAAGTAGCAATGGCGGTGAGAGCTCGGGAGCAGTACTATTTAGACCCGCATTAGGAAGAGAAAGAACACATTTTAACACTGATCCTACAGAGCCCGATGTCATATAGCAAGACCTTGCCATAAAAACCAAATCAATGCCACATTGAAAAATTTGGTAAAAATACATCTGAAAGAAGATGCCTCCTGAAATAGGGATTGGGAAACTGAAAAAAAGGCAGTGACAGATGGGAATTGTGCTTGGATACAATACCGGGCTGGGGCCCAGGCTAGCAGCAAAACTTGTGTACTAGTAGTTGTTCACCGTGGGTGACCTTGGAATCATCTGGAGAAATTTAAAAATGTCAACCATGAGGCCTGCACCGTACTTCAATAAATTTTGATTCAGCTGCTCTGTGATCCTCACCACCAATCTTCAGGCATGGGTTCCCCAAACACCCATGCATCAAAGGCTTAGTTCTCTGCTTGGCAGTGTTGAGAAGCAGAGCCTAATGGGAGGTCTTCTACTCATGGGGTGTGCCCTTGAAAGGCACAATGGTTCAGAGGTTAAGAGCATCTGCTGCTCTGGCAAAGGACCTGAGTTTAGTTCTCAACACCCACACTAGGTAACTCACAACCACTTAGAACTCTAACCCTATGGGCTATGACACCCTCTTCTAGGTCTGGCACCAATATGCATATGTAAATACACAAATAATCACATATCTACATAAATTAAAAAGTATTTTTCCTTAATTGTTAAAAGTATATTTATACACTTTAAGGGCGGTGACTCTACTCATTTTGTATGCTTGTAGGCTCCAGAAAGCAGTCAAAATCATTCAAAGAGCCCAGGAACTTTGTCCAAGATTATATGCTGAGGTTTGAAGTCATAGAAAAGGTTCTTGAGGTTGTGCTTTCTAATTCATTACTCAACAGGACACAGTAGTCTATTTATTGTAGTTGCTTGAAACTGGGTCTCTCTCTGTGTAGCCCAGGCTTTCTTTGAACTCACCACCGCCTTGCCTCAGCCTCCTGCATGCTGAGATTGTGGACTTATACCACCACACCCAATTCATTAGTGTGTTTGTTTGAGCTCAGTGCATTGAGTAGATGTATATTGAGCCTCCCTGGTAGTACAAGCACAGTTCTGGGCATTCTGTCTGGCCATTTGTTGAACTGCTTTCATTCACATGTGTGTTTTTTTTTCTCAGATTATCATAAAAACCTATGGTTGGCATGGATTATTCTCACCAGTGTACAGAAGACGGAACTCGGAGCTGGCAGGGTAAACTGTTTTGTCTAGAAGTTAGTTCTGTAAAGCCACGATTGAAAGGTGGATCTTTGAAACATAAATTTTGGAAGAAAACCAGTAAGAATACAGAATGTGATCCATCACACAATGGCCTAGAAGATCTGCCAATGAGCCTCAAATGTATGTGTCCCCCGCAAGTCTCCAGCCATGCCTGTGCAGCCCTCAGAATCCGGTTCTCATCAGTAGTTCATCACGCACCATGTGCCAGGCACTATGCCAACGAGTTGCATGTGCATTTTTCATTTAAGTTAATAATCTCTGTAAACCTGTGTAGCAGGCTTTTCCTTCCCTCATACACAAGCCCTTTCCCACCTTTAACGCTTTGCTTTCTTTTCTTGTGGAAAACTCCTCCTCTGGACTTCAGCACAGACATTGCCTCCTCAGAAAGAGACATCCAGAGAATAACCTATTTTAGGGTTCTCAAGTATTTTGAAGACCCTTCAAGACCTTTATATTTAAAAAAGAGGTTTTTTTTTTTAATTTTGTGTGGGTTATATTTACTAACATTTCCATATGAAGAATGCAAAGCATCAATTTGTTACTTTATTTAAATAGTAATAACATTTCACTACAAGGTAAAGTAAATCATATATTTTAAGAAAAAGCACTACATTTTTCTAAAAGATTATTTTAGTGGCACTGATTTGTAGTTTTGCAATTCTCTTTAATGTTCAGTGTGAGAGAAAGGGTCTGGGTTCCATAACTCCTTCACCATTCAGGCTGTCCAAATACATTATTTTAAAAGTAACTGAAGAAAATCTGGTCTTGTAGAGTTATATATTTAAAAAAATACATAATATGTTAATAGACACTTTAGATAGTAGCATATATTCTTCTTTGGTATAGAAGTTTCTGAAGTTACTGGTGGTAGTATGAAATCTAAAATCAATCATGTCTATGATTTTTTTTCCTGCCTGTGATATTAAAATATATTGCCAGGCAGACATTTGGAGTGACTTTTTCACTCATTTCTGATTTTATGACACACACTGGTCATTTAAAACAGTAGTTTGCTGAGTTATATTGATCTTTCAAATGTTGGCACATCTCACATTATACCCAGTCAAAATCAGATGCATTAATGTTAACACTGACCTCATCAAGAAAATGAAACATTAAAAAAAAAACCCACTGGGATTCATACCAAATTATAGCGCAAGACAGAAGTTTCCCAAAAGTTTAATTTTTACTTCGGAGCTTGAACTTTATTACTGGTAACAAACATTGTTATTTCCCTCAAAATGACAGGCTCAGTACTTTTTTTTGGGGGGGGGAATTATTCAAGTCTTCCTAACAGTGATTTTTCCCATCAATCATTTTTTAAGTAAAAGTAGAGTTACATGAAGAAAAACAAAACCAAACAAAACAGCTAGCTGGTTGAGCAGAAGAAAAACTTTGACATTCTGGTTTGCAACAGATCCTGCTAAAATTTAAATCTGGGATGTTCCCAAGGGGCCACATGGTGGATAGTCATTTCACAGTTCACAGAGCTAGTGGGCATTGGAAGGACCTGTAACGGGAGGGGCTGAAGGAACTTTGGAGCTACAGTCCTTGAAGGTGCACCCTTGAAGGGGATATGGGACCCAGTTGCACATCCTAACTTTTTTATATTCTGACTGAGATGAGCAACTCTGCTATGCCCCACCAAGTGATGCACTGCCACACTATGAGTCCAGGAGCATCTGTTATTGAAATCTCTGAAACTAGAAGCCCAAATCCATCTATTTGGTTTTTGGTTTGTTTGGTTTGTTTTTTTTTGTTTGTTTGTTTTTTTTTTTTTTTTTTTTTTTTTTTGGTTTTTTGAGATAGGGTTTCTCTGTATTGCTTTGGAGGTTGTCCTAGAACTTGCTCTGTAAACCAGGATGGCCTCAAACTCACAGAGATCCACCTGCTTCTGCCTCTGCCTCCTGAGTTCTGGGATTAAAGGCATGAGCCACCAACATCCAGCCCCAAGTCAATCTATTTGGAAGTTGAGTATTTTCAGTATTTGTCACAATATCAACATACTTCTGGTTTTTATACAAATTACTGTTAAATGTGGAGAAACAACAACAAAACAGAGCAATTATGATATTCTGTAATAAAAGCTGTGTGAACACTTTTTTCTCAGTCTAAGCATTTTAGTGTACTGTATATACTTGACCTTCTCTCTGAGACGATGGGAGAGGAAGTGACATGTGTGACACAAGCACGGGGACACAGCACCATTTGCAGAAACTGCCTCTAACCCAGGAGTTCTCAACCTGTGGGTGGAGACCTCTGAGAGTCCAAACGATCCTTTCACGGGGGTCGCCTAAGACTATCGGGAAGTCAGATATTTAAATTACGATTCATAACAGTGGGCAAAATTACAGTTATGAAGTAGAAACTAAAATAATCTTATGTTCGGGAGTCACCACATGAGGGACTGGATTAAAGGGTCGCAGCATTAGTAAGTGTGGGAACCACTGAATGGACTATTCAGCGGTATGGCTGCTATGTCTTAGAGTTGCCAGTCAACCCAAGCATTCAACAACAACAACAATTAAAAAACAGGGGTTGGACCCAGCAACCTCTCCTTGAATCGTAGTTTGAGATGGGATGGCCTGGATGCTGGGGGTGGGGGGGGGGAGGACAGAATACCTGCAGCTCTGCGCAAGGGGTGGGACAGGAGGGGGGAGCAGCTCCACTCTGGGTCCCCTGATCCGGGTGGTTTTCCTGTGCTGGCCCCGCAGAAATCTTCAAAGGCACGAGAGGAATGAGCGAGGTTACAGGGGCGCATTATCAGCCGCTCGCCCCCTTTCACCAGCAGGGCCATAATCCTCTCTTTGTGCTCGCTGCAAGCCCCAGAGCCACTTGTAATTCCTCTCCCTTTTCCAGGTCCACCGTGGAGACCTGCCTGGCTCTTAAGTCCCTCGAGCCTGCATCGGGCAGCGCCGGGCGGGTGGCGGATTCCAGCGTGGCCCTCGGCCCACACAGCCGCGGGCAGCGATTCCCACACTCTCTGCCTGAGGGTGGCGATGCATTCAGATGAGGGGAGGAAGTGGCTCAGCTGGGGTCTGGGGCAGGCAGAGGCGATGCCGCCTCCCATCTGAATCCTTCAAGGAAAACAGTTTCAGGATCCTTAAAAGTGAAAGTATCCTTGCTCAAACAAACAGTTATCCCACTGAATCCTGGAGGCGCCCAGGGGAAAGAACTAACTTGAGCTCACTTTCAGATCTACTTAGGGCTCAGGATTCCAGAATTGGTCCAAAACTCCCTCGTATGAGTGGAATGGAGGAATGGGAATTTCCTACTCTAGGGATGACTGTTGATTTGTAATGTTCCTCCGGATGCTACAATGTAAAATTAAGAACGACCTGAAACGGAGGAGAAAAGGGAGGTGAGGGGCATTGCACCCGGTAAGGGGGAAAAATGGTAAGGAACTTTCTCTAGGTGCCAAGCTAGGCCTAGCTGTACACTGCTATTTCATTTAATCTCACACAATTCTCGGTGTGAGACAAATGTTATCATTCCCCTTTTGAAAATGACACCAGAGTATGCATACATGTGTGTTTGTGTGTGTGTGTGTGTGTGTGTGTGTGTGTGTGTGTGTGTGTGTGTGTGTGTGTGCACACAGTCAGTGGTATCTGTCCCATCCAGAACTCCACATACTAGGTCAGAAGCCTGAACAGCTCATTTCTAGGCCAGGTGACCAAGCCAAGAGGTTTTTAGCAAACTCACCTGAAAGGAGAAAGTCCCTAGAGTCTGGCTCCTTTTGTTTTGCAAAACAAGGCTGGTGGGCAGGGCCTTGGCGATTCACCTGGTTTCAGGTCAAGCTCCACCCCCCTCACCCGGTCTTTCATCAACAAAGCTGAGCAGCGTGATCACTGTTGACTTTTCAACAATGTTGTGGAAATCAGTGTGTTTGTAAGTACTTTGCCAAGGAGAGTGGAGGCCCTAATCACAACCTGGAGAAAGCCACCAGTGTGTGTCATCCCCTCTCAGAGACACTTCTGCCTCTATTATGTATTATACAGAGATGGAAAATCCAGTTCCAAGTACCCAGTGCCCCATCCTTTGTTAGAATTCTTTCTTCAACATGTTAAATATTGAATTTAGGTTGTTTTGCACAGGCACATCCTTGTAACTTAGAAACAAATTACTAGGCATCGTGTTAGGTCTCTGGTTAATATCCTAGACTAGAAGAGGGATTTCTTTGTTAGACATGGGGACAGCTGGGGAAGCACCAGCTCTCCTCATTAGCTGCCTACCCAGGTCATGGCTATACAGGAATTTTGGCGAGACTGTTCAGGCCCTTAGTGCTTTTTAAAACTCTCCATGAAGATGAGTTCATAGACTTCCTTCTGCAAAGGAAGAGAAAACATGCACAACCGTGTACACAGCTAGCTTGAAAAACTGTGTCCTCTACACAGCTGACAGCAAACACTTCTCTGGACTCTTGAACCAGCATGTGGAGATCTAGCCCAAGGAGTGGAGTGCTTCTGGAAGAAATGCCTTCCACGAGGAAGAGTGGAGCAGAAGGCTGCAAGGGTAGGACTGTTGCCTTGCTCTCGTTTAGAAATGTCTCCCAGACTCAAGGGTTGCACTATTGGCACATGGCTGAGTGGTGGATGGGATCTAGTGAAGCAAGCAGGTCAGTGAAGGTGTGGAAGGCATGTCCTGACTCCGGTCCTTTCCTCCATCTTTGCCCCTTGAGGCTGTGAGAAGAACATGCTGCCATGATGCTGTTGCCACCAAAGAGCCAAGGCGACAGGGGAAATGACTGTGGACTGAACCTCTGCATCCATGAGTCAAAGCAAACCTTTCTTTCCTTATTACATGTTTATCTTGGGTACTTGGTAACAGTGATGGAATCCAACTATCAGGAATGTCCCTGAGGCAAGAATATCCACAACTTATGAACTCTGATTACCCTGTCAGAAAGAAAACCTTACATCTTTTGGGAAAGTAGAATTCTTTACTTACTATAAAAACGCAAACTATCAAAGAGAGAATAGTTCCTTTAATGTCACAACTCACCACATTTCCCATTTCACTCTATTAGTCAGAGATCTTTGACATAAACTTGTTCTTTTTAGTGAAAGTATGAGTTTTCATGATGTGTACTTCCACAATATCTTACATTGTGATGCTCTGTAACCCTGACTTAATAATATCTCTGCTATTATACTATATATTCTAGGTACTATATCTATATTATGGACCATCAGAGGACTATAAATAAATAAGATAATAAAGTTTTCTGATCTCTAGCTGAGAACCAAGCCTTAACCAAATTCTGTTCTGTAAAGGAACAGAATTACATATTGATGTATATTAATGAATTAACATAAATGACATATTTGCTCCAGAGAACTTGAAGCCACTTCAGAAGCAGAGAGTTTGTCAATGAAGCCAAAACTATCAAGAAAGTTAATATTCTTCCTAAACCAAGCATCTCTTAGCAAACATCTTATCTAGACAAACACTGCTGCTCAGCTGCCTCCACGGGCCAACCTTGGGGCCTCCCCTTGCTTTATATTCACAGGTTGTCTCTGCTTTGTTTATGTTTTCCATGTCTTTGAAAACTTTTCATGTGACTGAATGTCACTTTATTTTGACTCTGGATTCACAATTACCTACTAAGACATACACAAAAGAACCAAATACATTACCTTTTGTTAACATATTGTTTGGCAATACTTATTATGCAAAGTGCTACTTCCCCTTTGCATCTTACATCCTTGGATATTTTCCCATGTCAGTACTTAAATTATATTGTCCTTAAATGGAAATACGATGCTAAAAAGACTAACTTAGTTAATCCATCTAAGTCATATAAAAAAAGAAATTTTGTTTCAGAGAACTTACAAAATTGTCTCTTGGGGTTCTAAATTCAGAATACCTTGTTGGCAGAGCAGGGTCACAATAATCAGATGCAGTCACATTTGGGGCTGTCTTAGCCTTTGTTTCAGAGTGAACAACAGGGAGGTAAGTGCCACTGTCCAAATATTTTCCATTATGAAAGCAGGAGGCCAGATAGACAGCACTGGGGTTGGTGCCACCTGAAGCTAAATTATCATTTAATATACACAGAGAACAGCTGATGTCCAGAAGTGAGCATCAAGCTTCTTACTAACATGATGAGCAATGGCCATCTGTCCCCACAAAACCAGGCAGCATGACCTTCAGTACCAGGCATTGCCAGCATCACCCCCCAACCCCCATGATGAAGGATGGGAGAAGGGGTAGGGAAGGCCTGAAGAATTTTCTGTTACTGGCAGCAACAAAGACTAAGTTCTCATCCCTGTTTTATTACAAACACTTTCAAAACAAAACAGCAGCAGCAACAGAGAGAGAATCAAGGGAATCTGGGCAAAAAGTTAAAACACAGAGCTAAGTGATTCTATTTTCCTTATAAGAAGATAATGCACATAATTAATATGCCTCAAAGAACAAAGCAGGACACATGCATTGTGCTAGAAATTCCTTCATATTTCATTAATCTAAACTACATGAAAATATCAAGCTGGAACAAAAGGCACAGATCAAAACCTCCAACCACCAAACATCTATTGACAAACAGCATCCAACACTCAGAGCTGACTGCTGCTGTTGGCATAAAGTATACACTCCTAGAAATAGGTGAGAGCAAATCACTGCAAAGACACAAGGAGAGGAGGAGTTTGCGTTTTAGAGTGATTCATTAAATCCTTATGGGAATTGAATGCACTCCCCCATTTGTCTGTCAACCTAATGCATTCTTCCCTGCCTCTGTCATAAAGGGATTGTTAGCATCATCAGAACAAAAAGAGGGGAAGGAGGAGGCTTCCTCTCAGTGGGAATCCACCATTGGATGGAGAGTGAGATAGCCACATCCAAGATCAACACTGCCAGACATCATATAATGTTTTTCAAAGCCAATGCTGTTCTCATGATAGCTAACAAATATGGATGTAGCCTGCTATTTTTGTAAAGAACTGCATTTTTCCATAACCTTTTCCTTAGCTCTTTGGATTTTTTCAGATTTTTTAAAAAAAAATGTGTGTCATTTCTTAAGAACTTGGTATAACACATTTAAAGAAACAGGAAGCATTCTAGAGATAATTAATGGATAGTTCAAAACAGCTAGTATAGCAGATCCTCCATGCCCCTAGCACAAAGTGCTGAATATCTACAGTGACAGATATGCTAATTACTGTGATTTGATCATTAGGTATTACACACAGTACATGCCACACTGTAACCCATAAATAAGTAGAATTATTATGTATCTACTGAAAACAAAAATTACATTAAAAAGAAACATCAGAAATAGGAACATGTAAGACAGAAGTTGGTTGTTCTCTTAGCCTGTATTAGATCATGAGGAAAAAGACATTTCACCACAGTGAAAACCATAAAGATTAATCATTGTTGCACTGAGGGTGTAGTTTAGTGGTAGATTGATAGTTCAGCATGCTCGAGTCTCAAGGCTTGATTCCCCCCAATATCATAAAAGAATGAAAATTATTCATTATGTCCCCTAAAGAGTCCATGGCTTCAGGGAAAGTTGGTGCTCTAGAATACACCTCCCATTTTTCTGTTCTCCTATGCCCTGTGTATTGGTTTCCCATGGAAATGTTTGTCATCTCAGACTCCAAAGTTGGCTAACAATACTCTATGTAGCCTAAGATCTTACTGGCATCCCAGCAGGCAAGAAAAGGTAGAGGTAAAAGGCAAAAGTTTTGTTCTTCTTCCTTCTCTTGTTTGTTTGTTTTTGTTAGCAAGGCCACCTATCTAACTCAGGCTGCCTTCAAAACTGAAACCACCCTGCTTCTGCCTTATGAATGTGAGAATTAGAAACCACAGGTCACTATGGTGATGTCCTAGGTTTTCTTTGGATTTAGGAGGGGAAGTCCTCTGTAAATTCCCCCTTGTGTATTCATTATTTTTCTCTTCCCACTGACCAAATACCCGACAGGAGCAACTTATGAAAGGAAAGATAGACTTTTGGCTGATGGTTTCAGAGGGCTTCAGTCAATCATGGTGGAGAAGGCCTGGCACAGCATGTGAGCTCAGACCCAAACAGTAAAGGATGGAGAAGGGGGACCACAGGGTAAGGACACACCTACTGATCGGCTTCCTCCAAAAACCCTGCCTCCTAATAATGCCATCTTATGAGTCAGTCGAAGGAATGATGCATTGATTGGGTCAGAGCCCTTAGGATATAATCATCTCTGGAAACAAAGTCACAGAAACACCCAGAGGTGTGCTTCACTAACCTCCTACTAATCCAAGCAAAGGTGTGATGGCTATATCACACCTTCTAGCCCATTGGTGACTCAGAGTATCAGGTCCATCTGCAGCCAATCGCTAACAAAATGTAAACAAGCTTCTGCTAATCACAATTGACTCCTGATGGGAAATTGCAACAGCTGCCAGGAGTAGAGATGTGGGCAAGGGCTCTGGGAAGATGACAAACACTAGCTCAATGTCTAATCCAATAGGCCAGGCCTCATTTCCACCCTGTGCTTCAAAACATCTATCACATGGAACTGCCAGGACTTCAATATCAACAACAACAAAGAAGTCCCATGTAAAATAGCCATGCATGGGGTGGGAATTATATTTCATGTCTGTTTTTTTGTCTTCGGGCATTTCCCTGTGGTTTCTCATTGTCCTAATGCTCACCTTCTCCAGTTCCTATGACACCTTTCTGTTAACTCTTGGGATTCCCTCTGAGCCTTCTTTTATGGCACACCCTATGTCTGAATACCTTTGTATTAATAAATCTTATTCTCTGAATTCTTTTTCACTACAAAAAGTAGAAACTCAAGGGAGTCTACTTGTGGATATTAAATTAAAAGTGACATTGTTAAAACTTTACCTTCAGTTTCCAGGATCAGAACTGCCTGTGGCAAGACCACATGGGCAACTTCCCTCAGTAGTAACAGAAAGTATGATCACACAGCAGAGGCATTTAACTGAGGGTAGAAAGACAATAGTCTTTGAAAGGAGGATTCTTGTCTGATCACACAGTGGCGTAGAGCTACTTTCTGTCTCTTCCCCCAACTCAGTTCTACATTAGATGTCAGGTTCAAACCTAACCTATGTCAGGGCATGCTCAAGCAACTACACTCCCAAGTTCTGGCACATATTGTTTTGTTGCATGAATAATAAAAACCCAGAGACAGATATTGGTGTTAAAGCTGAAGACCAGAGAAGCAAAGTGGCCAGCCATTCTCACCTCTACCAATGCTCAAACAGAAGGGACAATTGTGTCTTCTGATTTCATCTCCAAACTGCATTGCTCCTCAGACTGACTAGACTACAGACCAAATACCTGCATGCCTACCTCCACCCACATTATATCTTCTCTAGTGCTGGCATTAAAGGCATGAAGCACCACCACCCAGCCTCTATGGCTAACTAGTGTGGCTGCTGGAATTAAAGGAGTATGTCACCACTGCCTGAACTGTGTGGCTGACTAGTGTAGCTAACTTTGCACTCCGATCATCAGGCAAGCTTTGTTTGTTAAATTGTAAACAAAGTATCACTATATGGTTTGCCCCATCCTTATAGAATATTATAAGAAAACCATTGACCCTCCCCCCAAAGGAAAATGAAAGAAAACCAAATGTGTGTCTCTTGACAAAGAAGGCAGAGTTTGGAACTTGTATTTTCTCTGTGAATGTGCCATGATGGTTTAGGTCTCTGCATCCAAGGTTGACCTTACCTGGCAGGTCAGTGGAGAGAGCACAGCCTTTAGGTCCAAGTGTGGCTGCCTCTATCTTGCTTTTGACCTTTGAGGCTGCAGCTGAGACCAAGTTGCAATGCATCAACTAAACTTTTCTAATGACACAATAAGAAGGAGGTGCCAGTTTAGCTTCCTGGAAGTTTAGGGGTCTACCTCCAGCCTGGCTCCAGCTTACCTTCCTATGTCAGAAGCCACCTGCAGCAGAATGAGCGAAGGGAGTTCTGTGAGGTAGGAAGAGCTGACTGCAACTTAAGACTCTAGAGCAGTGGTTCTCAACCTTCCTCTCACTACAACCCTTTCGTACAGTTCCTCTTATTGTGGTAACCCCAACCACCAAGGAGCTGTGATCCACAGGTCAAGAACCACCATTGTAAAGCAATCTATCTTAAACTGGGGTGATGTGCCTCCCAACACCCCACTCCTACCACCACCCCCATCCTTATCCTCACCCCGATTCCAGGGAACATATGGCAATGCCTAGACAGGTTTTAACTGTCACAATTAGAGGAAGTGATGAGACTGGAATGGAGATTAAGTAGAAGCTGAGGTGTTGATGAATATTCAGAAATGCAGAAACCAGGCCTCATGGCAAGAAATTCACTGGCCCAAATGTCCCTAATGCTAGGAAATCCTGCCCTAGGTGAATGAAGACAGTGTCCCAGACTGAAGGGAAAACACGCACTGGAGGCATATGAGGAAGAGGGCAGGGCTGCAAAGGGCTGCAGCGATCTCTGCAGCTCTAGGATGACAGTACATCATGGCCAGAGTGTGTGTTAGAGCAAAATGACTTCTCTCCAAGCAGGAAAACCAAAGGGGAGGGGATTAGAGTTCCAGTATTTCCTTCTAGTGGCCATAAGGCCTCTTAGGAAACAGCGGTATTTAAAGCCTTTCCACCCTCCTACAGCCACATTGGGAAACACATTTAATATACAAACCACAGAACCTCCCTTGTCTCTTCTGCTTACTCCCACCCTGGGCACCACAGCACAGGTAAAGTCGGTCCCAGATGGACACAACTCCTTAGGAGCTGAAGTGCTTGCCACCAGTTTTCTTTCTACACTAGGAAGTCATTGCATTGGCTTGAAAGTTCATGAGTGACTTTACACAGACAGAGCCTGGAATCTATCTTCATGAATTTTCTTTAAGTGCCCATGCTCTGCCATTGCTCCTACATTGCTGTGGAACACACAGTTTTGACAGCTGGGAACCAGTATAAGTTAGTGGAGAGATCGTTGACCTGGCTCTTGTACTTGCCCTTGAAATCCTTTGGCCTCCACTTCCTCATCTGATGAAGAGTCCTCCAGTTGTTAAGGGGACCGGTGAGGTGAAATGCTTTCTAAAGAATAGGGTTTTCCAGAAATGTCAGCCTTCTGGGCACAGAGGGGTGGCCCGGAATGCAGCTCATGGAACTGGAACAAATCTTTTTGTTGTTGCTGCTGTTAATTTTACCTGTACTATTGTGCACATGTGTGTGTGTTCTCATTGTAGAAAAAGAACTATGAACCTTTCTGCTCTTATACCAGGGCTGATGTACATGTCACCATGTTTTCTGCTCCATGCATCAGTTGGGATGTTTTCTGCTGCAAGCAAGTGTTGGGCCTTTCTAGCATGTATTTTCTCATTTTAGTGTCAATGGGTGACTAAATCATGTCATCAAGAGCCCACTTTTTTCCTTCATTCTGTTCTCTCATGCTCAGCATGGTTGCTTTTGGCTTCAGGCATATTGTTTTACAGTCACAAGATGACTGTAAGTAAGCTCTGAGACTTGTGTCATTATGCAATTACATTAGAGGGGTAGAAATATGTAGAGTTTCTTTGCTATTTCCTTTTGAAAAATCTTAAAATCCTTTCATAGAAGGTCACTTCTGGGCCATCTTCCTTTAATATGTAATGGGCCAGAACTGTATCACATGTTTATGATTAACTAATCACTGGCCAGAATGACCTGAGCAGGAATGGCTTAGACAAAGCAGGATTCACCCTAGGAGAATGGAAGAGCACAAACACACCAGAGAATGAATAGATAAGCAACGGTCAACTCCAACATCCAAAACATTATATGTAGGCTAAGATGTACTATCTTTAATCATCATCCTCAATTTGACTGGACTTAGAATCACCTACTAGATTGGTGAGGCAATCTAGTCTGCCAAAGTGTTTCCAGAGAGCATCAACTGAGGTGAGAAGAACCTTCCTAGATAAAGGCAACACCACTGTTGGGATACAAGTAGAGTTGTCACACTCCCTTGTCTCTGTTTCCTGTTGGCCATGGGCAGAGAAGCACATGAAGCCAAGTTGTTGTTGACAGAAATCTCTGAAACCAGGAGCTAAAATAAATCTCTGTAAGTTGTTTACTCAGGTCTCTTTTTTTAAATCACAATAATGAGAAAAGTAACTAATATGGACATTGTGTGAAATTGTGAAAATCCCCTCAAAGCCATCCCTGATGCTGGGTAAGTACCACACATAGTGGCTGTACACAGTGATGACATACAGTGTAAGCTTGAGGTTGTTTCTAATCAGTGCATGAGAAAAGTTTACTTCCTTGGTCTCTTGAATATCCCTTCTTCCATGCTCCTGTCATGTTTCTGACAAATTCCATTTAAAGGTTTATCAAAACAGTTATGCTCATATTTTTTACTCACCTTTAAACTGAGAAATGAAAAAGAGTTTTTAAAAAAATCACTACAAATCCCAGTGCTCCAGACTAATTGATGTTAAGATTTGATTGGCATGATTGAAGGATCTCTGAACATGTGAAATGAATATCAAATGGAGATACATGTAATCCAATGGTCTTTGAAAGAAAGGTTCTTGTATGACCTTTCAGGGGCAACAGCAACTTCCTGCCTCCCCTTCTTCCCTTTTACTCCTTCCTTTAAGTGTATAAGTTGCTTTTATTAGGTATTTTGTCATAGCAACAAGAAAAGCAATTAATTCAGTGTTTGAAAGTGTGTCTGCCAAGCACACTCATTGCGTTCTCTCTGGATTCTATCAGGCAATTGGTGACCACATTGATGTCTAGCCACATGCTGTAATTCCTTATTCTTTGCTTTGCTATGATATTCCTTTCCCACAGCCTAACCAGGCTCCACCTGTTCTTCAAAGGTCATGGCCAACACCTTTAAGTCTCATCACTGTCTATTCTCTTTCTTTTCAATTCACAGCATCCACTTTTCCTCTGAAGTCCTCCTAGCACTGATTTTACTATTCAATCTTCCAGTGCGTATTGCAAATGCTCATTTGTCATTTCCTCAATCAAATCCTAAGTATCTGGAGGCTGGGGACTAAATACAAAGCTACAGTTTTGCCCAGCAGCAGGCTGGACTAACAGAAAATTGCCCAGTTAAAATGACCATGCATGGAGCTACACAAAAGCAAGAGACTTTTGCCTAGACGACTTCAAAGGCAGAGACATCTATCTACACCCATCTCCCAATGACAGCTAATATTCATTATCAACTTGGCTGGATTCTCATTACAAGGGGTGACTCATGTTGGGTGCCATATGTAAATGGAGGTGTTTCTCCTGCCAACCAGTTACTGGCCAATGGCCAGGTGGGAAATCCAAACAGGGAGAAAGAAGGCAGAGTCAGGGAGATGCTATATAGCTGCAGGCACGCCTCATGGTAAAATATAAAATAATAGAAATGAGTTAATTTGGGCTAGAGAGATGGCTATCCATTAAAGGCTAAGCTTACAACCAAAAATATAAGAAAAGGGTTAATTTAGTTGTGAAAGCTAGTTAGTAATATACCTCAGTCATTGGCCAAACAATTATAATTAATATTAAGCCTCTGAGTGTTTGTTCACTAACTGGTGGAAGGGAGAAAAATCTCCATGTAGAAGCTGAAGCAGAGACCATGGGAGGGCCCTGCTTCCTGGGGTGGTCCCTGTTGTTCACTGAACTTGCTTTGTTAATCAGGACCTGTAGGACCCAGGCTCAGGAATGGAAACTTCCATAGTGGGCTGGGCCCTCCCACATCAATCATTAATTACTTATGTTCTCCAACTTGCCCATAGACATGGCAATTTCTCAACTGAGATCCCTCTTCTCAGAAGAATCCAATTTGAGTCAGATTGACAAAATTAACCAGCATAGTCCCAGACTGAACAAGAAAGGGGGTGGGGAGGAGGAGGCCGGCTGAGGACTTATACTCAGCTCACTCTGCTTCCTGACTGACAGATACAACCTAACCAGCTGCTTCATACCCCCCCCCACTACCATGACCTCTGTACCATGATGACCCCACAAAACTGTGAGCCAACATAACCCCTTCCTTCTTTAAACTGCCTTCTTGTTTGGTTGGGTTTTTTTTGAGTCTGGGGGTCGATCAGATCTCGGTGGGACCTCCAAAAATGTAAAACCCTCAGAATGAGGAGTCTCCCTATTTCAGTTGATACACTCAAGAACTCAATGTCCAGTCCAGTTGATGCAACACACAAGAGGTTTTAATGAACAGGATACATTTGTTCAAATGGGCTCCCTCAGCACACAGGCTAGAGAAGCAACATTTTCTGGGCATGGGTACTTTTAAAGGAAAAATCCACAAGCTTAGGGTGGGGCTGTGACTCCCTGTCTGTTGAGTATGTGACCAGTCATGGGTTCTCCCCTTGAGGCCGGATGGTCTCACTGTTCTGATCAGCAGGACCTTAATATTAATTAAGATGTGCTAATTAATCTTGTCTGGGCAAAGCTATCACTGACGGGAGGGGCAGTGTGAATTCTTGGTATCCTGCTATCTTAGGGCCTTGTGAGGGAAGTTGCCGGTGGTTAGCAAATTCCAGTAACTGATAGTGGTCTGGGTTATCTTTCTAGGTTGGACTGTCCTTTATTTTAAGTGGGGGCTTTTCTTAACTTTATTTTTGGTCTTTCAGTTGTTGTTGTTGTTGCTGCTGCTGCTTTGAGACAGGGCCCTGTATATACATTTTTGTTTTAATCTTGACTGGCCTGGAGTTTGGTCTGTAAAACAGACTGGCCTTAGTCTCATAGAGATTCCTATGTTTCTGCCTCCTGGGTGCTGGGACTAAAGGCATGTGCCACCATGCCTAGCCTTAAACTGCTTCTTGCAAGGCAATGGGCAAGGGTGATGGTCAAGTAACTGTTACTCCCTGTTTGCTAATCACAGACAGCTGGTGGCCTCTAAGCTCAACATACCCTTTAGTAGAAAGTATGTCTTTGCTGGGCAGTGGTGATTCATGCACAACCACTCAGCACTTGAAGCAGTGGCAGGCAGAACTCTGTGAGTTTGAGGCTAGCCTGGTTTACAGCCAGGGATGTTGAACAGAGAAACCCTGTCTCAAAAAGCAAAAAAAAAAAAAAAAAAAAAAAAGTGTATACATGGTTTTACATGTAAACGATGTCAAAAAAGATTTTGCATGTCTTATGGCACTAATGTTTGAACACAGTGCCACATATCTTCTGAGCAGGAGCTCTGTCACTGGGTCTCCACCCCTAGTCACAGAGACTGACAAAAGAGATGTTTGGAAGGATGGTATTTTCCAATTTGTAAAAAGTCTGAGTTTATTCACTACTTGAACAACTACTATTGATCAAAGGCTATGTGCTAGATAGTGGGGAAACATTACTGAACTTGATTTAACAGACTCTCCTTGGGAGATTAAGGAGCAAAAGGGCAAGTATTAAATAAGCAAGCACTGTTTTTGGTAGGCAATTCAACAGAAGAATTGCAAGTGTTAACGAGGTCAAGGAGGAAGCCTATCGGATTCAGGGTTCAGGAAGGCTGTACTTTGAGAGGTTTGTTTAATGCTACAGCTGCAGTTTCTTTACTTTCACTTGAAAATGTTCCATTGTAAGATCATTTTAACTTGCACAGCACATGCTGAGGATTGACAACCAGGGCCTCGTGCATGCTAAGCACATGCTCCACCACTGAGCTACATCCCAGCCCAGAGGTAAGTAAACGCTTGCACACAGGTGTAGCACTGAATGTCAGTGCCCATAGGAGGGGTGGCTTAACCGCAGGATGACTTCTTGAAAACAGTTGGCAATGAGTTACAAATAAGGACAAAATAATTCCCAGAGCTTCTCACTATGAAGCAGAATGCCAAGGATGAATATCTCCTTTGGTAAGGAAATTAATTCGCCTTCCCATTTGCTGGTCCAGTAGCTCATACCGTTGGCTGGTTGCAGGCTAAAGATGGAAGTGCCAGTTGCTTACACTTGTCCTTGCACAATTGCTTTTCCTCAAATGGATCTTTTTTATGATAATATTTTTTATTTAAGTTTGAAACAAGTTTGTTTTACACGTCAATCCCAGTTCCCTCACCCTCCCTCCTGTGTTCCCCTCCCAATCCCCATCCCATCCCCTTTCTGCTCCCCAGGGAGGGTGAAGCCTTCCATGGGGGATCTTCAAAGTCTGTCATATCATTTGCAGCAGAGCCTAGGCCCTCCCCCCATGTGTCTAGGCTGAGAGAGTATCTCTCTATGTGGAATTGGCTCCCAAAATCCACTCATATACTGGGGATAAATACAGAGGCCCCATAGACTGTCCAGTGCTTCTAACACCCATGTTAATGGGGTCTGGGTCGGTCCTATGCTGGTTTCCCAGCTATCAGACTGGGGTGCTTGAGCTCCCCCTTGTTCAGGTCAGCTGTTTCTGTGTGTTTCTCCAGCCTGATCTTGATCCCTTTGCTCATCATGCCTCCCTCTGTATTCCAGGAGTTGGGCTCAGTGTTTAGCGTTTGCAAATGCTGCTCCATTAACTAGCTCCTGCCAACCACCACCATTTCTGGTACTTTAAATAGAACCAAACTCCTCCTGGCTGAGTACCATAGAATCAGGTAAGGTGCTGGAATGTGTGGGGATGCATCTCAGAGGTAGGAAGTTTGCCTAGCACACACCAGGGCCCGGGAATAGGGGAGACTAAAAGGGAAAATAAGAACAGGAATCTGGGTTTCCTGGCACTTGAAGAGATTGTAACTGCAACAACGGAGTGAGAGTTAGAGAATATGATTTTTGTCAGGGTCCTTGCTAAGTCATTCCAAAATGGCACCCATGGCCAGCAGGCTCTTCAAGGGGGCCTCATCCTATAGGCCCTCTTTCATTTCATTTTTCTTAAGGGGTGTTCTGTCCTGACTCCCCTCACCCCTCTCAAGACCCCCCAAACACAGCAAAACATTCTATTACTTTCCTAGTCCAGACACGAGGCTCAGAATCTTTTCAAATGGTTGTAGAGTAAATTAAGAAATGAACAAATCAGGAAAAAAAAAGTCTTCACTTTTTTTTTTTTTTTTTTTTAAGAACAAACAAATGTAAACAGGGCCTACTCCTTTGGCCCCTATAAGTCTTCAAGAATCCCTTGTGCCTTTTTAGGGGTGGGAAGAAATCACTGTGCCAAGAGGAGGTTATTTTCCCATAGCTCTGGCTCCAGGTTCCACTCCAGGATGTGGGTGTATTTTGTGGCTAGGGTCACCTTAGACTTCACAGTCAACGCATAGTTATAATTGCACAGGCTCACAGGCCTGAGGTTGTAGGTTCTGAAAGATACAAAATTCCAAAGAAAGAGAAATGTGTTGTTTGGGGGATCTTAACAAGGTGCTCCCCATACCCATCTCCTGGCTTCTACAAACACCACTAGGAACATCATTTTACCTCTAAGAACTCGTTAAATTAGCCGTGCCTGGATAGTTTTACATTAGAAGCTTCTGAACGCCTCAGTCATGAGATGACTAAAGAAGAAGAAAGCCAGGGAAACAATTGTGTAATCAAGAGGAATATACAAGGGCTAAATGCCGGGTCTTTGGGCAGTAAGGAGGCCTCGGACGCGCTTCTGTCCCAGCTTGGGTTGGGGCAGAAAAAATGGAAGGCAGCAATGCCCCTTCGTAAAACTACAAATGAAACGCAAGCTGAGGACATAGCTGTTTAGGAATGCCTTCATTGCGATGAGTATTTACCACTGCCCTGCTTAAGCTTCACTGCGGACGCGTTCACAATATAAACAGGAAGGATTAGAGTGACCCGCGTCCCCAAAGACTGCGGCAGCCGGGGAAAAGCTCCGGTTACCTTGCATCCTGCGCAGCCTGCCCCTTGATGACAAATGCCCCAGATTCGAGCATTCTTTTGTAGTTCATGGGAAAGCAGGCTAATCCATGCGAGCCTGTCCGCACACTGCCCAGCTCCATTGAGCGCTCCCGCACAATGCGCTCTCTGGTGCCTGGCAGCCTGCAGCCATAGCTCCTCCACCGCGACCTGGCCCGACCCGCGCGGCGGCGAGCTATGCTGCTTCCCCTCCACGTGCGGGGATGCGGCTTCAGAGCAGGTGGGAGCGCAGCGTGGGAAAGTCTGCTACGGGGCGGGGGATGGGTGGGCGGGGGAGGGGGGACCAAGACATGCCAGGCTGGCCTTCTCCCTCCAAGAATTCCATCCATTCCCACCCTTTCTCAATCCTTTGTTTCATTAGTCTGTCTCTGTCTCAGTCCCTCTGTCCTTCTGTGCTCTACTATCAAGCCACGTCCCTAGTCCTTCGTTAGCACTGCCAATGTGCCAGGCCATGGGGAGATTTTCTGGAGAGGGGGAGTCATCACAGTGTCCCTGTGAAGGAGGCGCATTTCACAGATGAGGAAAGTAAGGCACAAATGAGCCCAGCGGGTACTGAAGGTGGAAACAGGTCCCTTAAGCTACATGTAGCTGTGGCTGTCAACAGATCCATTCCAACCTGCAAAGGGAGTCACTGTGCACAAATACAATCGTGTTTCAATCACAAGTACTGAGAGAGAGAGAGAGAGAGAGAGAGAGAGAGAGAGAGAGAGAGAGAGAGAGAGAGAGAGAGAGAGAGAGAGAGAGAGAGACAGAGACAAGAGACAGAGAGAGACAGAGACAGAGAGACAGAGATTCACAGTTCACTGGGGCATCGGCCACCAACAGGATCTGCTTGTCTAGCAAGGGCATTCTCAATGAGAGCCCCCACTTCCACCACCTGCTCCAGGTTTTTCTAAAGGAGTTCCCTCCACGAAGCACTTGCAAATGTGAGCTGCAGTTTTCTTTCATGCTCCAAAACCCTTTGTTCATCGTCAATGCTCTTTCCTTGTCTTCTGTACTCTTCCCTTATTCCCAGGTCCATGGTACACTACTTCCATCAATCAGTAGGCCCCTGCAGACCAACCTCCTTTGGTCCATGGAATTGAAACACAACCCAGGTAGACAGTTCATGGCTTTGTTGATGATGTTTCACTGTTTTACTGAAAACAGGGTCTCCCCAGCTGCCCTGGAACTCCTGACTCTCTTACCTCAGCCTGCTGTGTGGAGATTGAGACCTGTACCACCATGCCAAGCTTGGTTCACGTATTTAAAACACTGATTTGTGAGTGTTGTGTTGATACCAGACATAGTCTTGCCATGTTTCCCAAGTCTGCCGAGAACTGCTGGGTCCTTCCACCTCAGCCTCTCCTGTAGCTGAGAGTGTGGGTTGCTCCATTGTGCTGGAGGGTCAGGGAAATGTCACAAATGATTACAGAAATGAAAATAGGGGCCGAAGATGTAGTTCATTAGTAGGCTGGTGTGCTTAGCATGTCCAAGGTCCAACAACACCCACATAACAAAATTAAATACCTGAAATATTCCAAATATTACCCCTGCAATTGTGTGGGAAGAAATAATAGCTAATAATATAGAGTCTACCTTTATAGCTTTTGTGTTATTATTGTTTGTGCGCACGCGCACATGAGTGTTTGTGGGTGTCACTGTGTGTATGTGGAGATCAAAGTTCAACTTTGTGGACTCGGCTCCTTCCTTCTATCCTTTCATGGATGCCAGGGATTAAACTCAGGTCACCAGGCTTGCTCATCATATACCTTTCCTCATCTAGCTTCTTAAACTGTGGGCATGATCACACCTAGAGTTTTATAATTGAGTATGTGTGGCTTCCACAGCAATCAGCAACAGTGAATGTTTTCTGAAACCAGGATGGCCAAAAATGAATTAATTAATTAATTAAAAACCAATTCTTAATGAAGCCAAAGTATTTTCTGAAGCAGGGGCTCACACAGCATCACATAACTTTCCTGCAACCTTAGTTACAAACACAACATGGACACTTTGCACTGTGCATGCCCTCATACCACACAATGCCAATGAACACTGTCTAGAATACCTTGGCTCAGATTTGAGATTACAACGTAATGAATTGCAGTGTATTTACTGTGCAAGTTTTCTGCTCTTATAGTAACATAATGGTCTGTTATGGAGGAAAAAAGACTTTAATATTTTCTTACCGATGTATCACATCAGTATAATTTTGAATTGTGTTGGGATGTTTGATTTTTAAAATTGCCATTTGAGGGCTGAGAAGATTGCCCAGCAATAGAGTTTGTCCTATAAGCAGAAGAATGTATGTTCAAACACACATTTATTTAAAAGCTGGACATTGTGATACTTGCAAATAATCCCAGCATACGAGAGATGGAGATAAGAGGACATCAGCAGCCTTGCCTATTTGGTGAGTTCCAGGACACAGAGAGACCTAATAAGGAAACAAAAAGGTTGCCCATGCTTGGTGATGACATCCACATTTGTTCTTTGACCTCCATAGGGACACGATTTGCATCAGCACACACAATGAACATTCTCTCTCTCTCTCTCTCTCTCTCTCTCTCTCTCTCTCTCTCTCTCTCTCTCTCTCTCTCTCTCTGTGCTGTTTTAGTTACTGACTTGAATTCATAACAAATCATTAAATGAAAAATTGGCTTGGGATTAGGACAGAATGTCTAGCAGTTCCTGAAATGGCTCTAAACATACTTCTGCATTTTTGTACTATATATTCATGTAAAGTGGTATTCTTAGTATTGACAATTTCAAAATCAAAATATTGATCAGCTTTACAAATGCTGAAAAGAGGCTGGAGAGATGGCTCATTGTTTGTTATGGTATTTGTCACACAAGGGTGAGGACCAGAGTTGGATCCACAAAAACGTGTGAGACAGCCTCCAATAATTACAGCCTTGGAAAGGTGGATCCTAGAGCAAACTGGCTGCAAGAGGAGCTACAGCTTCAGGTTTTGGTTTGATTGACAGGCCCTGCCTCAAGGATTAAGGTGAAAGAGCAAAGGAGGATGATTCTTGCCATCAACCTTGGGCTTCTATTTGTATGCATGTACACACACACACACACACACACACACACACACACACACACACACCCTTGCAAGCATAATAACAGAGTGTGTACCCCTATAAATGCAAAAGCTTTCATGCACATACATGCATGCCACACTCACACACACAAAAAATAGAAAAACATAATTAAAAACATTGAAGATTCTCTTTGTTCTGTGGTATTCAGCCAAGATATAATTCCTCATGGAAAAATAAATAAGCTATATTACTTTAAAAGAAAGCAGAGAAAGTAAGTTTAGATTTAAGATGCTTTTTCTAGAGTTATGTCCTTAGACTTGGAAGTTTCTGGATGCCACTGAATCACGCCTTTTAAAGGGCATTTTCTAAAGAAGTGATAAAATGAATGACTATATTGTAAAAAGACCACAGACATGCATTATATTTGTTTCCCAGGACTGTTGTAACTAAAGTGCTGATTGGCTTAAAACAACATGAAGTATTTATTGTCTTCCAATTCCAGAGGCTAGAAATCTGATGAAGGTGTCAGAACCCTACTCTCCTAAAACCTGTGGGAGAATTCTCTTCATCAGGGTAGCTATTGGTGTCTGCTGGCAACCCACACCATCATTCTGATTCCTGTTGCTATAACCACATGGTGGCTAATGCCCTGTGTGTGTCTCTGCTTGTCCTTTAAGGACACTTGTCACATTGGGTTAAGGCTTTTTCCTAACATAGTAACATCTCCTTGTAACTAATAGCTTCGGCAATGACATAATCTGCAAACAAAGTCACAGTCCAAGATATGAGGGTTAGGATTTTAGCATATCTTTTGGAGAGTCACAATTAAACCCCATCACTATGTCTATAGAATTAGCTTCCTACAGTCACTGTCTTGTTTTGTATATGTGATACTTGTTTCTTGGAGTAAAATTATAGTAATTGTATCATATGCAGATTCAAAGACTGCCATGTATTGAATATTTGAGATGAAAAGGAAACTATTGTAGATGACTCAAAAGGAAATTCCATTTGATGACGAGCTTGGTCTAAGCTTTCAGTTTCTTTTTTTTTTTTTTAAGATTTATTTATTTATTATGTATACAACATTCTGCCTCCATGTATGCCTGCACTCTAGAAGAGGGCACCAGATCTCATTATAGATGGTTGTGAGCCATCATGTGGTTGTTGGGAATTGAATTCATGACCTCTGAAAGAGCAGCCAGTGCTCTCAACCTGGAGAATGCATCTCTCCAGCCCAAGCTTTCAGTTTCTATAACCAATACATTTACTCTGGCTCATTGTTCCAGGGTTCTAGTCCTTGATGTGTTTGGTACTGTTGTTTTGGGACAGTGGTAAGACAGCCCATTATGGCGGGAAACACACAGCAAGCTGTTCACCTTGTGGGAGCCCAGAAACAAAGGGAGGAAGAAGAATAGTACAAAACCCTTTAACAGGGTACCCCCAATAATTAGATAGCCTTTCACTAAACCCCATCTCTTCTATCAGGACACTGGAATAGGACACAGGCTTTTAATCCTGGGGCCTGTGGAGGATGTGCCAGAGCCAAAATATAGCAATATTGATATTTAAGTTTCATTCAAGCTGGAAGTAGTGACACTTGTGTGTGTCCTGGTGATCACCAACTGCATTGGTTCTGGACCTGTAACAAGGCAGAGCATCATGGTGCAAGGCCTGGAGCAACACAGCTGCAAATGTCCCAACAGTCAGGAAGCAGTAAGAGAGGGCCAGAACGAGGCTAGGAACAAGGTCTGTCTTTCCAGGTCATGCTCCCAGCGACCTACTTCCTCCAGCCAGTCCTTACCTCTTACAGTTTCAGTCATTCCAAAAATAGTATTGCCAGCTGAGGGCTAAGCCTTTAACAAGAAATGCGTTGTTTTCAAACTATAACACACCCCTATTCTAACTAACACAACAAAACACAGTAACAAGATGTGTGTCCTTATCAGCAACACAAGCCACATTAGCATTAGTTTTGTCAGTGTCACCAAATAGCACTTAAACTTCATCCCAACTTCAAGATTACAGCAGTCACCCGACCTATACATATTATTGTGCTGTTAAACCCCTCTCACTGTCTCCCTTTCCACCTCATTTTAATTATTTCCTTTTCAAACATCAGAATCACAGAGCCAATGGCCTCCTAGTGTCACTAATCAATTAGTAAATCCCTCAGTGTTAAAATATTCAAAAGGGGGCTCCAGCTCATCTATCCCTCCTAACCTGTTCTCCCATCATTTTCACAATTGCTTACAGCTACTCTTAGAAGCCGGTCTTCATTCTTTCTTTTCTCTTGTTCTTGTTTCCAAATTTTAAAAGGAACACCTGTCCTGTCCCTCAGCTCAACACAGCTTTACCTACAATGTCTAATCTGTGACGATGAGCCAGGCTTACTTTTCCCTAGGAGGCATTGCAGCTGCACTCACTGTTGCTTCCATTTGCCTGTTCAGATCCTCGAAGGACTTTCTTTTTTCTTATTCTCCTTCCTTCCTTCCTTCCTTCCTTCCTTCCTTCCTTCTTCTTCCTTTCCTTCCTTATTTTTGGTTTTGTTTTTCAAGACAGGTTTTCTCTGTGTAAAAGTTCTGGCTGTCCTGGAACTCATCCTGTAGACCAGGCTGGTCTTGAACTCACAGAGATCCACCTGCTTCTGCTTCCCAAGTGCTAGAATTAAAGGCATGCACCACCACCACCTCCTTATCCTTCCATCTCACTTCCAATGTTATCTCTAGCATATCTTTCTGAATCCATGTTTCATGTCTCCTTTCCCCACCAAAACACAAGGACAAGAGTGTTGTCTGTCTCATTCTTTGACCATATAGTAAAAGAAGAAAGGGGCATTTAGGAGGCTGGGAGGATGTCTCTGTGTGTAAAGTGCTTGTCACACAGGATAAGGACCAGAGTCCAGATCCTCTATAACCTACGTAAAGTCAGGTGTAATCCCAGGGCTCCAATAAGCAAGATGGGAGATAGAAACAAGAATCCTATGAAGCTTGCAGGCCAGCTAATCTGGTATTTGTAACAGCAAGAAAACAAAGAGACTCTGTCTCAAATAAAATGGTAGGCGATGACCAATACCTGACATTGTCTTCAGACCTTCATATGTGCACCATAGCATGCATCTGCAATCATACACACGCATGCACACGATGAAGAGTCTAGAGAGGTGACTCAGTGGGTAAAGGGCTTGCTATGCAGGCAGGTAGGTATGGTGATATGAACCTGTAATCCTAGCTAGCATGCTTGATCACCTACTTAGTATGTAGTTCTCTTGAAGCTTGATAAAAACAATGCAAAATCTATCCCTCAGAATCATTGCCATTGTGCAGAAGTATTGATCAGCTGCTCTACAGAGTCCTCATTTTGTAGCAACTGTCACCTTGGTGATTATCAGTGACAACACAAACACAAGGAGGAGGTCCTGTTTAAATCACCATAGAAGACGCTGTATGTGCAGTCAGAAAGGTATTTGAGGAAAACCAAGCAAATGCAGGATCTGCTTAGGACAGTAAATACAAGCCAAAAAGAATACAGATTTTGGAGGGAAGTAGCCTGCCTGGCCCAAGCTTTACTGTTTTCCTTTTCAGCATCATGTGTTGGCAATATATTTCATGCCTCTGGGCTGTACAGAGACAATAATATCTGCCTTATAGGTTGCAAAACCTAAATGGTAAACACACTACACTACCACTTTTACTCTAGCAATCCCTCCTCAAAAGGAGAAGCCCCTAGAGTCACAAGGATCCTTACAGAGCTCTGGTTGTGTCTTATACTATTTAGTATTAGACACAGTGACACTTTTGTTGTGATCTTGTTTTGTTTTGTGTTTTTTTTTAATTCACAACCCTTTGAGGGATAGACTGTTACATACAAGAAAGATGTACACCAGATATTTTTTATGACATATTCTTTTTGTTCTCATCAACATTACATTTGAAAGGATCTTTTCCAAGGCAATTTTGCTGACACAGGATCATATCTGTATTCAGCTGGGACTTCCACTGTTCTTTAGGGGTAATTTTCAAATCTTTCTGCACAAGTTAAAGCATAGTTCCCATTGATAAATAACAGCCTCAAGCTTTTCCCCCACACACTATTTTGACAAATCACCACCCCAAGGAAGGTTTTGTGTTTGAGAACACTAATTTGTCTAAAAGAAGAGGGTATTTTCAAATAATACTTCTGAAAAATCATGTCAAAGACGAGGAATAAAGGAACAAATGAGCTTTGGAGTTAAGGCATAAAACAGGGACAGGGAACTTTCTGATAAAAAAAGGACTAAGAAGATCAAAGCTAACACAGAAGGGACAGAATAAATCCAAGCATTTCTTAGATGTAGAAAATAAACGTATAACTGCATTTCATGCAATCCTGAGAGCATTTACAGACACGAATGTCAGAGGGACAGGAAAAGCGGTCCCTCACTTGGACCACAGGATTGAGGATGGGATGTGACAGACCCTCTGAAGGTTTGTGTACTGAGGATGTGGTCTCCAGCTGGTGGTGCTATTTGGGGTGGTTCTGGGAACTTCTGGAGGAGCCATCTAGCCAGAGAAAACAGAGCACTGCGAGTATGTCCTTAGGACGCATTCCCTGGCCTCTAGTGTTTCATCTGTACTTCCGGGTTGCTGTGAACCGAACAACTTTATTACATCATGCTCTTCTGCCACCAAGTTCTGCTTCAGTGGAGTCAGTGATCACAGACCATCTGAGCCCACAAGTCAAAGGAAATTCTTCATCTGCCTGTTATCTCAGAGATTTGGTCACAGCGACACAACAATCCACCTATGAGAAAGCCTTTCAGATGTGGCACACCTATGAAATCTCAGCAATTTAGAAGGCTGAGGTAAAATGATCATGAGTTCCAGATCTTCCTAGCTGTCTCTGTCTTAGAGACAGAGACACACAGAGTGGGGAGGCAAGGCAGGGAAACAACTTCCTAATTGCAGCTAAAGCTGCCTTCATCGTTTCAATGAACAGGTAGTATATCCTCAAATAACTTGCAAAAAAGAGCTTCTGTTATTGTCTCATTCCCACCTCCATCAAAATGTGTCTGAGCCAGATGCTGTTCAGTGAGCTACTAGATTATCTGTTGCTGCTGAAAACTAAAAACTGTAAGTTCACAAGTCTAGTGTAGTGGTAACATGAACTTGAGGTCTCTGTTGCTTGGGAAATGGAGCCAGTAGCATTTCCTGAGCCCAGGAGCGTAAGATCAACCTGCGTATTTTAAGGAGTCCTCCTCAAGAAGAAAAATGTCAACCCCAAAGTAACTATTTCCACCTGATCTCCTTATGCAGCATCCTTTAGAATCTATAAAAAAGAACGCCAAAGAGTCATCCACTTTAGAAGGGTTCTTCTCATTGCCCTAAGCCCTTAAATCCACTTTTCTTAATTAAACTTTATTCCAAGTAACCTGTCCCTGTGGCTGTTTCAACCATCAAATTCTGTAGTTCTTAGTCTACTGTGAAGCTTTTGCTAATCAATCCCTTTTGAGTTTGGAGGGTGGCTATGAAAAAGATTAATTTGAGAGAAGACTGTTGGGCACCCAATAAGAATATTATCCTTCCAAATGTTTCTGAGTGAATAGATAGTCTAGGGTTATGTTTTTGATATAGTTATTTGTTTTGTTTTTTCATAGAGTCAAGGCATGTTATAGGGTTTCCAAAATGTTTTTGGAGAATTGTTAGTTATGTGCAATTTAAAACTGCCACACAGACTGGGGAATGAAATAATCTGGGGTGGGGGGGGACCAACTATGCCAAATCATAAAGCAATAATGAGCATGGCTACATGGAATCCTCCCCCTGATGGGGGATGTCCTTCTGTATGTATGTTTCTCTTACTGGTTGATGAATAAAACACTGATTGGCCAGTATCCAGGCAGGAAGTATAGGTGGGGCTACCAGATGAGGAGAATGCAGAGGAGGATGCAGAGAGAGGCTTCCCAGAGATGCTACACAGGAAAGATAAGACCATATGGAAATACTTAGATTAATAGAAATTGGTTAATAATTAAGAGAGAGATAGCCAATAAGAGCCATCAGCCAAACAGTTCATAATTAATATGTCTCAGTGTGCTTATTTGCAGTTAATTGGTTGTGGTACCAGGCTGGAAACAAACTCCAGCTACATCCCCCTTCTTCTCTTTTTCTCCCTCCTTCTACTCCTCCTCTCCCTCTCTTCCCCTTTCTCATTCTCCTCCTCCTTTGAGACAGGGTCTCTATATGTAGCCCAGGCTGTCCAGGAATTCACTATGTTGACCAGGCTAGTCTATAATGCACAGAGATCCATCTGTCTCTGACCCCAAGTACTAAGATAAAAGGTTTCACTACTGCTCCTGGCTTGGAATCTTCCTTTTGAATTTACAAGATGCTGGTTTCAGGCAAAAGTCTGGGATATTAATTCTTCATCCCTGGCGGTTCTGGTTCTGACACACACTAACAATACTGCCACTTGCTATGATCCAGTGATGATCCAAGAAACACTTCATGTGCCTTTCCCACCTGCTTCCATGCCCACATCATAGATGAGGCTTTTGGGGGGTAAGCAAAGTACCTATGGTCACCAAATGTGGAACTTTGACTCTCTGGAGAGGCAGTCACAGTTCTCAGTGGGGGGAAAAATACAATGCCAAGTTTATAAACTGCAGCCAATTATTCATGATTTGGAGCATGACTATCTAGTCATGGAAGACTTAGCACCCCTCCTCCACCATTTTCTTAAGGTTCTAGGGATTGAACCCCCATATCTTTGTACATATTAGTACATATTCTCAGTGTTATGTATTCTCTTAATTTTCTGGCAATAAATGGTGAAAAACAGAGAAAGGAACTGGTTTCTTAGAGTACCAATCATCTTTATGTACCAACAAGCAAGTTGGCACTTATTATAAACTAAACTAAAATTTCAGTTGGTAGAGTGCTTGCCTAGCATACATGAAACCCTGAGTTTGATCTCTAGGACCAGATAAACCAGGCATTGCTAAGATTTTCTTCGTCTCGTCTCAGTCCCACTAAACAGGTTTCTCTCCACCCAATTGGGTCCTCACAGCTGCTATGAAATAACCACTCTGAGATTTAATATCTATTTATAATTGTTTGGCTTAGGCTTCTTACTGGCTAGCTCCCACTTAATTATTAACCCATAACTACTAATCTGTTTGTCTTCAAGTACCTTTATCTTACAGGAAAATGCCTGGGTGTCCTACCTTTCCAGTAGCTACACAGCGTCTCTCTAACTTTACCTAATACCTTTCTCTATCCTTCTTTGGATTTCCTGCATGGCTAAATCCTGCCTGCCCATTGGCCAAAACAGCTTTACTCATCAACCAAAAAGAGAAACATATATTCACAGCATACAGAAGGACACCCCCCCCATCAAGGTGTGGTGCCACAAGCCTGTGATCCCAGCACTTCATACAGGCAAACAGATCAGAAGGTCAAGGTTGTCTTCAGCTACATAATGAGTTCAAGGACAACCTGGGCATGTGACCTTGTCTCAAAACAGATGTGGGGAGGGTGAAGAATGACTAATTCTTTTCAGAAAAACAAAACATATGAGAAAAATAGTAGGCTGTTGATAGACTTTCTGGTAGGGCAACAGAAATAAAGGTGAGGAATGGGGAAATGGCTTAGTGGGTAAAGTAATTGTTATGTAGGCATGACGACCTAAATTTGGATTCCCCATCTCTCATGTAAAAAAATCAGGCCAGGTAGTGCATACCTATAACATCAGGGTTGCAGAGGTAGTGATTGACACAGGTAGATCCCAGGGGCTTGCAGGCAAGCCAGTATAGCAAAATTTGTGAGCTTGGGGCTCACTGAGAAAGACCTTATCTTAAACTATAAGGCAGAGATAGATAGAAGAAAGCAGTCAGCATTACTCTGTGACTTATACACTAGTATGCCTGTGGAAGTGACCTACATACATACTGAACTATACACACACACACACACACACACACACACACACACACACACACACCCTAGAAATAGCCAGGAGAAAATGAAAACTTGTAAAGGGAGGTTGCACACTTAGTACCACAGCCAGCATCATGCCATTGAACCTTTTTTGTAGTTCCCACAGTGACCACATCAGACATGAATCATAGCAGCCCCAGAGCCAGTATTGGGCACTGGTTACTGCTGCCATCACCAACACTCTTGGAAGTCAAGGCAATTGTACTTTGCTGCTGTAGCAGAGCCATCAGGCAGACTCTTGCTGCCTGCTCTTTTGAATCTTCAGAGCCTCATCAGAAGTCCAGGGCTGGAGCATCTTGTTCATGTGTCAGGGTCCCCTGCATCAAAGAGAACTAAGACATGAGCTGTCTAGTCTTTTTGTTTCCTAGTAATGGGAAGTGATCTCAAGATTCCTGTGGTGAGAAATTTCTCTTTAGGAAGAAAAAGGCCATGCTGTTTATGCAGCCCCATCTCACAAATTTAGCATTACACCTCCCACCAAGTGCATTTCCAATTAGTGTATGTGTTTTGGTTTTCATTATTGTTTGTTTTTGTGTTTATTAGGTTTTTGTTTTGTTTTGGAACGCCTTATGTAGGTCAGGCCTGTCTTCACCTACCTTTTCTCCCAAGGGCTGGAATTAAAGGACTGAGTACCATACAGGGGTGAAGCAGTTATCTCTGTGAAGAGATCGCAGAGATATAGAAACCAAAGACACACATTACCACTGGATGGTAGTGTTATGGATGTGCCCAGACAAGAAACTTTGTTCAGGGTAGGGTACGAATAGAGCCATACTCAAGAGCACAAAGCTTCAAGGCTGAGGCTGAGTTACTTTCCCTTCCAAAGTATATTCTCACTCTTAGGGTTCTATTATGCCAGCAAGAGAACAAATTTTAAGAGCCCCAAACCCTCTGATCTACTTACTATAACTATTGCCAATCAGAGGAAATGACCTACTTGAAATCAGTGGGTAGCTGTCAGCTACCCAAGGCTCCTTGGACATTAATTATATCAGTAGTTACTTTTCTCATATGACAAAAGCCACATAAAGGAAAGAAGGACTCACTATTTGAAAGAAGATACATTTCATCATGGCAGAAGACATGGAGAGTAGTATGAGTTCACTGCTCTGTCTGCATCTGCAATTAGATGCAGTGAAAGATGAATACTAATGTTTGGGTTCCTTTCTTTTTTTCATTCATTCGTGACCCTAGACCATAGGATGGTGTGTCTACATTCATGCCTAGGCTTCCATCCCCCAATTAAACTTCTTTCAAATAGCCCTCACATGTCCCTTAAGAGATTCTAAATCCCACCAAGTTGACAGTCAAGATTGACCATTATAGTCATGATTTCATTGTAATGAGAATGCAACCTTAAGAACTAGTTACTCTTTTATTTAAGTGGCATCATATTAGGGATAATTACTTAAGGTCAGACAGACAAGGGTTCAAATTCTGGCTTTCATCAGCTGTGTGGTCTTGAGTTACTCATTTGCCTCTGTCTGCTTCAGTCTCTGCCTCTGGAGATGGCGAGAGGTAGGTATAAAATGCCTCTAGACTTGGAGCCACCATGCAAAATAAAAAAGAGAACAATTGTGGAGATTTCCTCTTGTACCCCTGTGCAGACAGGGCTCACTATCTGAAGTTTTTAAGCCATATTCTATGGCAGATAGAGCCTCCTGTGCCTTCCGCCTTTGTGAGAAACAGTCTCTTCTACATGCAGCATCTGTGCTTTGCTTCTCTTGGCCCTTCTCCTAAGACAAGTCACACACACAGAGAAAAGAAAGCCTCCTGGATCACTGGCTGGGTGGGTGGATGGGTAATTTAAAGACTAAATACATATCCAAAAGAATGAAAGCAAAGAAAGGAGAAGGAAGGGCGGGGGAGGGGAAAGCTATGCATGCAACTCCATTTTACAGATGAAAAAAGCTAAGGTTCAGAGAGTAGGCAGAATCTAGCTTTTAATCCATGTCTTGCTGACTCTACACCCACCTTCACAGGCACTCAACACAACACAATGCAGCATAACTTCTTTATGAAAGTGGGTCATTGCAGAAGGCATTCCTGTTGCAGAATTCAGGATTCACAAGCCTTGTTTCCAACGTATTATTTATTATTTTGCTCCATTTATTTATTTGTTTGTTTTTCTAAGAGAACTGAGCATGCACTTGAACTGGCTAGGGTGAGGGAAATGGAGGGCCGAGCTTGGTGCTCTCCAAGGTTCTGAAAAGCAAGGTTTGCAATTTAAATTTTAACTGCCAGGGGAAAGGTAGCATCATTTTATATTGGCTCTTCAGTTTTTACACTCAGGGCAAAACCATCTGTGAGCGGATGAAAATGAAATAATTATGAAATTTAGGCAGTTCTTAAAAGATGAAGTTTTCAACACACCCACATCCATTCACTAAAATTAAGGGATATGAACTCTGCAAACAGACTTCCTTTATGCAGTTTTGGCTTTCCTCCACAGTTATGAAAGTCAATCCATGCCAGTAATGTCTAAATTCATGATAGAATTTTTTTAAGTACTGCAGTGAATATATTCTTCTAGTGATGCAACGTTGGCCCTGGAACATGGCTGAGGCCAGGGTAAGCATCTGGAAGCAGATACCTGGTGGCATGGGTAAGAAACAGCCAGTAAGGTGAGGATCAAAGTCAGAATTGGCAGGCTGGAGTCTGAAAGAGGAAAGGAAATCAAAGGGAGAGGAGGGGAGTAAAGATCTGAAATAAAGAGGTAAAATAAAAACAACCCAAAACAAAACAAAAGCCCAAAATCCAGAAAATTTGAATGGGGCCAGTCAGAAAGGACATGAGGCTGTGGCCAGTGGCAAGTCAGAGCTTTCAGCTCCTGGGGAGAAAGGTATCATTTGCTGTCTCTTTCTCTTGATGCAGCAATGCTGTTCCTTTCCAAGTCTTTCTACAGAGCTCCACGGGGGTTGACACTGGGCTGGACTGACATCTGCCGCTACTTCTTGCTGCATTCTGTGCTATTTGGAGATATTCTATTGATATCATCTTCTTTGACCTTGCTTCGCTTCCTACCCTCTCCCCCCCACCACTCTCCTTCCGCTGTCCTATTTGTAGCAACGGCTCTCGTCCACTAACAAGGGCTCTTTTATCTATTGGTCTTGCTCTTGCTTTTGTTTCTCTTGTCTATTTGGAGTTAGCTTCTCTTGATAGAAAGCCAGCATGAATTCATTCTTGTCCTTGAGAAACTGTTGAACACAGCTGACTTGCTAGAACCAGCATGTGGAAGTATGAACGAATCCTATATTTCATAGCAGTATGCCTAGCAGCTTTAAGTTTGAGCTAAGCAAATGACCATTTTCCTTGGCAGACATTTTCATTTTGCCCTTATAATGACAATCCCAGGCCACTGAGTTTCAAAGACCACTTGCACTTAGAATAAATAAATAAAAAGAACCAGCCCCTGTCATATAGACCCTGGCTCTGGCTGTTTAGATGATACCATAGCAGCTGAAGATGTTTGCTGCTTACAGCATACTAATGGCTCTGACTAGACTGAACTGAGATTTCTTGTGAACGAGGAAAAAAAAAAGATATGAAAGGGAAGCTTATTTTGAATTGGTCACTTAAAATTACATGCTGGGTTGAGAAAAATTCTATGTGTCACCAATATATGGATAAGACAGATCTACATAATATAGATATATAGACATAATTTTTCTGAGAAGCTTTTGGATTTATACCAAGTCAGAGATATCATGACTTTCTTGTTATTTAAGTGTTGTGTGCTAACTTTGTCACAGCAGTCTGTCAACAGCATTTACTAGTGAGTGTATACATAGAACAGTCAGAGGCTGCTCTTGCTTGTGTGACTCAATTCATATAGAACAAATTGACCTAACAGTCCATTTGCCAGAGAGTCCCCGTTAATCATGTATGCTTTGCTGTACTATCAACATCTCCATTGCTAACATGGGGTGTTGAGGAACTTGAAGATGAAGAGAATTAATCCTGGGACCTAGATAAAGGGTTTCCTGCTTGGTGGGAAGAATATGAATTTGGAGTCAGGAGTCCCAGGAAGGACATTTGCAAGTGGCTGGAATAGAAGCAAACCATTTGCTAGTTCTCAGCTCTAGTTTACTGTCTAAAGTGAAAGAACAACAACAAAAATCCAACCCAGGTATATCATATTATAACCCTAAGGATTAAGTGAGGCCATGATGGGAACCAGACCTTAAAAACTCTGCAGTGCAAAGGATTGGGAATCTTGATGCTAATTTAACACTGTGGCTATACAACAGTGACCACAATTCAGAAGCTAGCCACTTGAAATTATTGTCAACCTATTCTCTCAAGTACAAGTTAATACGATTATAATAAATTCAAAATGTGCTTCAGTCACCCCCTATGGGGATTTTATTTTACCAGATGAATTATTCAGAACTGAAAGAAAAATCATTTGTAGGGGTAGGAAGTAACTTGGTTCAACAAAAGTCTTTTCATTTTAGCAATAATTTTTATAATGCATATACTATAAAGAGGATCATTTAAATAATTTAGGATCATATTTTCTAATTAATGGCTATCTCCCAGGCACAAAGTCCATAACAGAACCATTGGAAGGGATATGCTGGGAGACACATTGTCACGGAGAATTAGCATGCAGATTACCTGAGACACACTAGAGAGCAAGTGTTCAGATCATGCTCTCTCAGATGCATGCTCTCCAAGGGAAGGAGAATTTCCTGCTTGATTGAATTCACCATGGACTGGAGGAAGTACTTCAAGTGCCAGGTCAGTTGTCTTCAGTTAAGAACTTCCAACCTGTTCCCCCAAATTAAAAATAAACAAACAACCCCCCCAAATATGACCTGAGCTGTCATAACATGATATGTCTTCTCAAAGAGAGTTATCTTAACACCAACAAAATGTGTCTGGCTGGAGGGGTGCTGTAACTCACTGGTACACCACCTACCAAACAAGTATCAACCTCCAGCATCACAAGAGACAGATAAATAGACAAATAAATAGCAAGATAGTCAAACTCCCTCATAACAAGCAACCCTAAAACATACAATCATATGGTTTATTGGAAAACTGAAAATATTGTCCTTAGAGTCATCATTTTCTTGCTGACGCTGGTTGTTAAGTTGATTTGATAGATTGATGGTTGTTTAGATATCTTTTACCCTGAAGACACCATGACCACCTACATGTATTTAAACAAAACTGTTTATAGGTCTTTTAACTAAAAATAATACTGCCCAGTTGGAATATATGAGCAACTATTTGTATGGCGATTGATAATTTTGCCCTTTCAGGGCCTTGGACTTGTAAAGTTTGATGAAGCAGTAGTTTGATGCTTCTGTCAAGGAATTCTAGTCACTCATCACCATCCACAATAATTCTGCGTTAGTGGGAAAAATGTCTATTGATAAAACGGCATACTTTTTTTCATATATTATAACAAGTGTCTGACATTTCTTCAGGTGCAAGGAGGTGGCACACTCAATTTCTGTTCAGGGCTGTGGGATTCAGCTGATTTTTGCTATTTCTATTAGCTGAGACTCTATTAGCAGAGAGCCTGAATACACTTAGCTTGTTCCAGAGAGAGCAGCTCCAGCTGGGAACGTGTTGCTGGATTAAGTCTCATGACCTAAGTGTCTGGGAAATTCAAGTTCTGCAGCTTTTCTCACTGTGAAACAGGAAAAAGACCTGCATTATCATTTGCCTTTGTTTTCCCTACTCCTCATTAGATTCTCACTAGGCTGAATGAACCATGTAATATGACAGTTCAAGATCTAATAAATGGTTTCTTAACAGAGTGAAGAAGTTGAGAGAGAGAGAGAGAGAGAGAGAGAGAGAGAGAGAGAGAGAGAGAGAGAGAGAGAGAGAGAGATACAGAGACAGAGAGACAGAGACAGATTTCCTATAAATAGAATTAACAAGATTGTGGCTATATGATAACATTTCATACGTTATAAATGTGCTATACATAGCCTTTCCATTTAGTGTGCAGGCTGCCTCTGCCCACTAGAGTGGCTGGAAAGCATAATAATTGTTTCTGTCTAGATCAGGTTTCCTTTTTTAAAGCTCCTGGAGGGACTGAGTTGATTTCTTGTCCTTATTTTCTCCCTGTCTCACAGCCTATCTTGAGCAGCAGCAAATGCAGATGAGTTCAGGGAGAATTAACCCACACCACCCTAATGCTCACTCATCCACCCACGCTTCATTGTGATCATTTGTTGCATGTCTACCCCCTGCAAAGCCCTGTGCTAAGTTTTGTGATTGCCAAGATGGAAAACCAATTTCACAGTGTGCTAGGGTCTGAGGCAGGACCTAAGTTAGCATATATCAACTCAGAGGTGACTGAGTATTTGTCAAAATCAGAGCTTTTAAAATTATAGTCTACAATGAGAAATAGATATATCCTGACACTGAACTCATATATTACACATAAATATGTGGTCATTCAACCAACACTCAGATGGAAAAAGAAACTTAGGCATACTAAACTGATTATTTCCATTTATACTATACTGAAATATTTCCTTTCCTAGTTCTTGTAATTAAAAAAAAAAGACTCATGTGACCAACTAAACTGACAATGGGTCATGATTTACAAAATAGCAGTTCAGGAGTCTGGGTAGCTCAGTATGTAAGAAAATAATGAATAAAACTGTGACAACACACTATATTGCAAACAAAGCAAAAGGCAACGTTAAAACAATCTGTAATGCCAGCTGAATTACCTTAAGAAAGATATTTCCTACCAGAAAGTTTCCTACCCAAAAAAGGGGACATTCTTTTACCTGGAAGTGCTAAGAACGGATGAAGAGCAATTTCATAATTGGCAGGCAGTAAATCAAAGGCCTTATTATTGTAGCAAGAGGTGATAAAGACGGAGAAAAAAGGGAAGGTGTGAATTTTGTGATGGTCTTCTGTCTTACATCCATCCACCACATTTGCATCCTGTACAAAGTCCAAAATCAAGTGGAAGGAGACACAAATATCTGACAGAGTTAGATGAGGTTTTCAGAGATTTAAATCTTGCAGAGAAAAGTCCGAGAAATAAGTATATGGACTGTTACACACAGAGACTAGCTGGTAAACTTTTCCATGAAGGTTTAAAATGTTGGTGCTTTGACTGTATCATTTGTTTCCTCACAGATTGTCTACATTGTCACCTCTACAATCTCTGGCTTGCCTGAGTGTTGCTTGTGAGGAGGGGGATCATTTCTCTCTTTTTTTTTTAAAAGACAGGGTTTCTCTGTATAGCCTTGGCTGTCCTAGAACTTTCTCCACAGACCAGGCTGGCCTCAAAATCACAGAGAACAGCCTGCTTCTGGCAGCACCAATCTACTTAAAAAAAAAAAAAAGTAGATGATAGGTATGGAGTTTCCTCTCTTTGTGGTAAAAGCTAGCCATTTGGGCAAGAAACTGCCTTTGTCTAGACTGCTAACAGTATGCTGTTCAAACTGGACAAGCAGAACACAAAAGAAAGCCACTACCAAACTTTGTGGAGATAGGGTAGAACATCCTTCAGAAATTCCTGCTTCATAGAAGAGTCTGTCAGATACTCTAGGCCTGTAGGTGGAAGATGGATGCCCCAGTGTTACAGAGAAACCCTGGGTGACTGACTGTTCAGGCAGACAGATGTCTCTGTCATTTCTTAGCTTTGGAAGTGACTTGCCCTGCACTTGCAGGATCTCATCATGGAGCTATCTGTGTGTGAGATTCTGTTGTTTCTAAAATCCAAGGTGATGGGATACTTTTAGATGCCTTTGTGGGGAGCAGTATATAATAAAACCTGAGCAGAATGTATCTCAGCTGCTTTTACTTTTATGTCTTCACCCTGAAAAGGGATAAAAAAGGAGAGTGGAGGAGAAAGAGAGAGGGGAGAGAGAGAGAGAGAGAGAGAGAGAGAGAGAGAGAGAGAGAGAGAGAGAGAGAGAGAGAGAGAGACAGAGAGAGAGAATAATTGGAGTTTAAATAGATACTCCATAAGTAATTTATGTCTACACACAGAATAACGAGTAAAACAAAATAGCAGAATAAATAGAATAAAGCAGGCAGATGAAAAATGAAGGAAAAAGCCCAGGGAGATGACACAGTGGGGCAAGTGCCCATAGAAAATCAAGGCAAGGTTGCATGATGAGGGGCAGAGACAAGGAGATCCTAGTTGCTCACCAGCCAGTTAGCCTAGCACAAAAAGTGGACTCCAGATTCAGTGACAGACTCTGTCTAGCTTCACGTTGAGTGACAGACCCTGTCTCAAGATGGAGAAAAAGAGACAAGGACACTAGATGTTCTTCTCCGAACTTTGCATTTATGTATAGTGTGCATATAGGCATACATGTGTGCAGCCCCCTGTGTGCTCTCTCTCTCTCTCTCTCTCTCTCTCTCTCTCTCTCTCTCTCTCTCTCTCTCTCACACACACACACACACACACACACATGCAGAGATGTCAAGCTTTGATATTGCTTTAGGTTACCCTATGAAGTCAGTGCTTTTGTGGGAAAACAGTTTCTGAGTTACAGAAACAGAGGTTTAATCTCACTAGATTAAAACTTTTTGCCAGTGAAATACTCTACCTTCAAGAACAGAGACACATAGAGAGGCTACAGAACAGCTGCATGTGTATGCTGAGGCAAGCAGGATCTAGCTAATACTGAACAGTAGACAAGGCTACGGAGGGGCCTGAGACGTGGATAACTTTGTTCTCATTTGCTGTGCAGTGGTTAATGCCATTCCTTGTCCTCTCCATGTTCTCAGCCAATCCTATAAGTCATCTACCCTGGATCATCACGTCTCAGTTGCTCAAAATTTTACTCTAAAACTGCTCACCTTCTTTAATCTACTTTCTACATGGAAATACAAATGATTCTTCAAAAATACCATCCTGGGGGCACCTCGGCCTCATGATTCATTAAGACTTTTGCTTCCTCACTGGACAAAGGCCTCAAGTTCTGAACATGGCATGATATCTAACCCTTCCAACTGTTCTGGGTCTCAACTTCTGTCTTCATATCAGCCTGTGCAAATCTGGCCTAGCTGGGCACCCCTCACTCTTGTTCATCTTCCTGTCCCTCTTGGAAGCCTAATATTTGTCATGTCTCAGCTTACATGCTGTTCTCTCAACAATGCATGTCTTGTCTTCCTGACAGTTCCTTCTACAAAGTTCCAGAAAAACAATGATCAAGCATGTCATAAGTCTTTCCAACTGTTTCTAGTCTATCTTCACAGAGAAAAGAAAGGCAAGGGTTTCTTATTAATTCCTAACATTTTTCATTTCCCTTCTGATTAAATGCTGTGTTACAAAACATTTCCAAGGGAGATGTAACACACATGTTTACTCATTCCAGATAGGGAACCCTTGACAGACCTAAGTATGGATACTACCCAAGTCCAATTTGGTGAACTAATGAGTTCTATTGGGATTACCTACAGAGATATGGGTAATGGATTAATAAGAGGAGCAGAAATGACTCAAAGATAGCTGTATTACCAAAGCCCACACCTCCTAATAGTGCCACTCCCTATGGGGGCCATTTTCTTTCAAACCACCACAGTATATACAATGTAGACTGATTAAGCTAATAAGTTAAGTAATGTAGACATTTTTAACTAGAGCCACCACAGTAGACAACAGGTCTTCTGAATTTATTTTCTTGTCCAATTGAAACTTTGTACCCTTGCCCAATGTTGTTCTCCCCGTTCCAACACCCTCCCATCACATCCTCTATTTCTTAGTCAATTGTGCCCAAAATTATTTTCATTCTTCATTTCCTTCTGTTTGTTTGTTTGTTTGTTTGAGACAGGGCTTCTTTTTGTAGCCTTGGCTTCCCTGGAACTCACTCTGTAGACCACACTGGCCTTGAACTCAGAGATCTGCCTGACTCTGTCTCCTGGGTGCTGGGATTAAAGCATGCACCACCCTTGCCTGGCTCAGAATTATTTTCAATCTCAAATCTTTGGGTTATAATGCCCCCTTTCCAAATGACAACAGTCTAGCAACTGAGTAGTCTGAACTACTCTGTCTCTCAAAAAGGTCACATTAGTTGAAGGAAATGACATATATTCAAGTTGCAATTGCTTGTTGTATCACACAGATGCTCTTGAAATTCCCTTGGTTATTTTAAATGAAAGGTTTCATGTATTATACTGGTATATAGTTAGTTTCAATATTAGGATTGTGATGTAAAACTACTCCCAGACCTCTTCTATAAATGTTAAAAATTGAGCATAATAAGAATAATTCAGCATAATAAGCTTAGGTTTTGGTAGATAAAGTTTTGTGTGCTGAAAATATTAAGCATGCTCAGGTTCCTCTGTACTATGCTGCTGCTCTGCCTGAGATAGATCAGTAATTAGCACTCATGCTGTCCCAGGAAGAAAGAGTACACAGAAGTTCAGTGACAAGTGACTATACATCAATGATGTCAGAACTAGGATTTACAACTTTCAGTTCTAAATACCCAGTCCTTTCAAGTCAAATTCTGCTTTCCAGCAATAGATATAAACTATATTGTATGTCTGAATTGTAAAATTGAATTATTAGAGAATTCTGTTTAATATTTTAACTAGAATCCTGAAAAACAAAATTTCAGAAGAGTATGAATATTAAAACTATAATCTTTTTACAAGTAGAAAAAATAGCTTAAACTAACTGAGCAGGTAGGGCAATTTTGTTCTTTAATAACAACCCACAGCTGTTTGAAACAATCATCTCAATAGTCAATGATGTATGGAGACTCACCTAACATGTATTTTAAGAGATGTCTTGTTTAACAATCATTTTAAACCCTAGTAGACTGAAGAATTAATTAGCGTATATAGAGAGAGGCTCAGCAAACTAAAGCTTTAGTCTGTCAAACCATCTGTTCAGGACCACCCTTCTCAGATCTTGGCATTGTTGAGGATGGGGGAGGCAGCACTTCTGATGATGATGCTGGTAGATCATCCCATCTTTCCAAAGGCATGGCAAGAAACAAGCTTATAAAAATCCTTGCCCCTCTGCACTTACAGTCCAACCCCAGGGTGAAGCCAAACTTTACAAGCCAGGACCAGGAGTATTGTTCCTTTCAAGTGCTGAGAAAGTTCTAAAAAAAAAAAAAAAATTGGATTCTCCTATCTAAATCATGTCTTGAAGTTTCATTTTGCAATTTTCATTTGCAGTTGTATATATTCACCATCAAACAATGGAGAAAGGAATCTACTCTGTGTAGAAGGGAAAGATGTTGTATTAAAAAAATGTTAACTGGAGGTATGTTAATGATAGATTTTTATCAATTTTTTTAATTGGCTGGGGAGGCAACTTAAAAGTAAAAATCTAGAATCCCTAAACTGTGTTGAGTCACAGACTTAATGCTACAGACTTAGAATCTCAGCTACTTAGGAGGCTGAGGCAGGAGCATCATAGTACATTCAAGTTATACCTGAGTTACAGAGTGAGTTCAAGGTCTACCTGAGCAACTTAATGTGAACTTGTCACAAAAGTTACGTGTTTTCAAAGGGTGAGAAGTTGCAGCTCAGTGGTAGAGCACCTTATAGTATACATGAGGTTTTGGGCTTGATTCCCAGTTTGGAAAACGGGGGGGGGGGTACGATTTGAAAAAGCATGTGGCTTTCTAAGGTGGTTGCTATATTTGAATATGGGTTGGTTTAAAAAAGAAAAGAAAAGACATCTGCTCTGAAGCCACCTTCATAGGCTGGGGGTGTCTCAGTGAAAGAGCTTGTGCTTAGCAGGCTCAGGCCCTGAAGTCAATCATCCTCACCAAACCCAAATGCAGCATATTTACCAACTGAAGTATAAACTGGTTGTTTCTTTCTGCTCAGCACTAATGATTTCCTTTTGTGAAGACTGAACACTGATTTCCTTCAAGGAGCCAGCCCTATATCCATTCTCAGTTCACTTAGCCCTGGGGAGAGTACACAACTTGGAGCAGACTGTGGCTGACACATTTTATCACCATGACTACTATCATTGGTTCAGAGAGGAGCCCCAGACCCAAGCCAGACTAATGAGATTCAATTCTAGGACCTTGGCTTCAAGGGAGGAAAGATTTGTTTTCTTTTGGGGCTATCAAGAATGCAAAGCTGTAATCACTGAGACATCAGATGAGGACATCAAACTGAGTAAGGAAGAGACAAAGATAATCTTGATGGCAATGTTTTGGTAGCTGGATGTAGCTTATCCTGAAGCCATATCCCTGGAATTTTCAGTTATGTAAACCAAAAAAATCACTTCTGGATTTATATCCACTTTAGTGTATTTCCATATACTTAGGTTCAGTCAAGAAAAAAGAAAAAAACTTACTAGGTTTTATAAACTAAACTATATAGTTTATATACATATAAACATAGTATGTCTACTTTGTCATTTTTATCTTGCTACCAGTAATAATTTGCATACTTTGTTTTCATAGCTATACAAAGTGTTTCCAATTATGCATTTCTTTTATGGCTGGGGAAGAAGAGATAGTGAATCTTTAAGACATCCTTCGTTGGTGACTTCTTAAGTTTGGAATGTAATGATGGTGAATAAGAGATATCTAAAGTCAGCAACCTTACCTCAGAGGCAGAGAGAACCTAAGCAAAATCACCCCTGACATCTCTTGCTTTTCTGTCTTCCTGCTGCCCTTTGCCTCACAGGTCATCGGTTTTTGGCCAGATACAGCCTGGCTATTATAAAAGACACTCCTTGACTGTGACAATCCAGCTCCGTGAAGCCATTATAGGCTGCTCTTCCTTAAAATCAGATCAATACATCTCCTTCCCCGAGGGCAGAGAAAGAACAAACACCAAGTCCTGATAAACTTTCGCTGACATCCTTCACTTCCTCAAGCGCTATCCTCGGCACACAGTTAGTACTCCAGTCTTTTGCTATTAATAAGTACCTCTTGGGGAGAAGCTAAAAGCTCTAATTTTATCCAGATGCAGGCAGTGTGCAGAACCAAGCCACTCGTCCCATTATTCTAGGAGAAGTGTGCTGAAAGCATGGTGTGACTACTGCCATCTACAACATTCCTCCCTGTCCTCCATCTAAAATCAGGTTTGGAGCAGAATGTGTCCCCCCCCCCCCGCGCCTTCCCCCAGCCCCACCTCTACAATTGACCTTAGCTACTGTGGCTCATATTATGGCTCTGTTATACACACACAGAGAAAGGCAGCTACAGATGAAGAATTCACTCAGGAGTTCCTTACCGCATCCTTAAAGTCACTCAGTGGCAAATCACAACGAGGCTTGCTGCAAACTCTTGAGCATCATCAAAAGATTTGTAAACAAGTTCCATGCTACCTTCGAGACAAGAAGTTCCTGGAACTTGCGCATTTTTCTTTCAGGCCCAATGGAGAGAACGAACAGCAGGCAACCTCTTATAAGCTGAACTGAATCTTCAGACACAGCCATGTCCTGCCTGGGATTGCCATCTGTCTTTCTCTGCTAGGAGCCCACTCATTAGGTCTCTGGTTGCTCAGAGAAATTGTCCCCTCTACCTTTTCTCTTTCTGTTCCTCTCCACAGTGATGTTTTGGATAGTGAGTGCTCCCGAGAGGCAATAGTATCAAATGACTCTAGTAAAAATCCAAGAGTACTATTCTGAAACTTTTGTGATTGAAAGCTTGAGGAAAAACATTTCCATTATTAAAAAGTTTATATATGAAGAGCTTAACTATCTCCACCATACCTCTCTTCTTGATGTTAAAACTTCCTTAACTGAATATATTCCTAGGAGAAAAGTAAGGGTGGTGATACACTTGAGTGCCAGTAACTTGCCTAGCATTCACAAGTCCCTAGGTTGGTTCCTAAACACACACACACACACACACACACACACACACACACACACACACACACACACAACACCCTGGGGGGAATAAAGAAGGAAGGAGCTGGGACAATGACTTAGTGAGTAAAGTGCTTGTATGATTCAAATTCCCTGCACCCACATAAAAATCTAGGTGTGGCTATGCATGCCTGTGAGCCCAACATGGAGAGGCAGAGACAGAAGGATTCCCCAGGGCTTGATGGCTAGTAAACCGATGAACTCCGGGTTCACTGAAAGATCCTGTATCAAATAATAAGACAGACAACAATAGCAGAAGTTACCAACTGTTGATCTCTATTAACACATGAGAAGAAAAGAAGGAGAGGTGAGAGACAGCAAGGGAAGGTGAGAGGAAGAATTGTTGGCTACTTGTAACATGTCAAAAGTTTGAAAGGGGCTAAATTTTTAGAACACCCTCCTCTCAGTTATAAAAGTTCTACGAAAAGGATGGATGTTAAGGGACACCTGGCTTGATCAAAAGCCACGTCTCCTTCATTTAAAATAACATCCTCTAAGATCTTTAAAAGAAATGTATACATATGACACAAATATTTGGTGAAGTTTTTGTTTGCCACTGTATAATTTTCATCATGGAGGAATATTCTAATATGTATGGACAGTATTCATAAGTTATACAAATCAAACATGAGGCCTTTATTTTCGATGTTCAAGTCACCGCACAGAGTGACTAATTTTTCCAAGTTGGTAGAAGAAGGTGGAACTCTGAGTCAGTGAGTGGCTCGCCCTGATGAATAGAAATAAAACTTATGGTTCTCCCAGATGGACTGTATTTTATTTTTAAAATATTTATTAAGTCTTATTAGTCTTGTGCCTGAATTTTGTTAATAGATCTTCTCCATATGTGTTTTAACTCTTCAGAGCGCTATAGTGTTTAGACATGAACAGTCTAATACTGAGTCATAGGCATGGAATGGACTTGGACAGCTGATACACATATTAATCTAATTCACTCAGAACCATAGACATGCCACTATCTTCTATTGCAACCCTTGAAAACCATTCTAGTGTTGAACTTAAATTTTAGGTTGAGAGACTAGTTCTGAACCATTTGCTTAAATACAATCTACCACACTATCGATGCAGTAATAAGACATCATATGCCTATTGTTCAGAACTTGCCAAATGTCACACATAGAAGATCTTACTCAGTGTCAGGAAATAGTATTCTTAGAGATGGCAACAAGTAGATAAACAATCTTAATTATCAATTAACATCAGTTAACATCATGGCAAATACTGAAGTGAGTCTCAAGAATGTCGATGGAAGTCAGTGACCTGTTGGTGATCATGTATGTTGAGATCACACATACATACATACAAGATAGACATCTGATGTCTATGAATTAATATGAGATGGTTCATGTATAAATACTGCATAGTACTGAAGAAGTAAAACATACACAATGTGCCCAGCACCGTTTAGGTGCCATGATGACTAAAGAAAGAAACACATATTTTCTACCACCTAGGAGGTGAATTCAGATGTGACCTTGTTAATATATGTGATACAGGAGTTTCATGCTAATGGCTTTCCAGAAGTAATATGTACTGACTAAAAAATTATGGGGCTGGAAAGATGACTCAGCATTTAAGAGCAATGACTTCTCTTTCATAGGACTGGGGTTCAATCCCAGCACCCACATGAAGGCTCAAAACTGTCTGTGACTACAGTTCTAGGGGATCGGACACCCTCACACAGGCATACATGGAAGAAAAAATACCAAAGTGCATAAAATAAAAGTAAATAAGTGAAAACAGTACAAGGCTCTAGTTTTAATTTTTTAAAACATTTTAATGTATTCATTGTGTGTATACATGTGGTGGTTTGAGCATGCCATGGCACTCTTTGGAAGCCAGAGGACAGCCTGCAAGGGCCAGTTATCTTCCACCATGTGGGTCCTGGGTGTGAAAGTCAAATCACCAGACTTGGAGGCAGGGGCCTTTACCTGCTGAGCCATCTTGCCAACTCCAAGGTTCTGGTTTTAAAGAATGACATGGTTAAGAGAGGAACTAAGGCCCATGAAGAAATCCTTTTAATTTTAAAAGCAAACAATAAATTATCATTAATAGCACGTTTGGGCTGACAGTACAGTCAAAGTTTCTCCATGAGAAAGAAGTGAAAAGAAAGAGATGCTAAAATTCTTTAGAGACTCTTGTTCATAGCAAAAGTATATAGCAGCCAAAAGCTTGAGCACGTGCTATGAATGAATCCATGGGGATCTGGACACAACGGAATCAGAGAGAATAATAGTCAAAACATCTCAGAATCTCACAGAAGTTGTTTGATTCCCAAAGAGACACGGATGGTGGGCACAGTTTTCTAGGGAAACACAACCGATTTGTGTGTGTGTGTGTGTGTGTGTGCGCGCCGCACAAATGTATGAGTGTATGTGGTACGAGTATGTGTGTGTGAGTGTGCTATAAAATAGGATAGATTATCTTACAGATAGGGACTGGGTTGTCCAACAATAGCTATTTGCATGCTGGAGAGACTGAGAGCCTGGCAAAAGCTTGATACCCCAGTAGTCCCACACTAGCCCCGAAGGACTGGAAGACTCCTGGGTAGATGCTGTGTTCAGTCTGAGTTAGAAATGCAAGGAGGCTGGGGTCTAATGTCAGCAACAGTGGAATGAACAGATATGTGCACTCAGCAAGAAGTAAAAGCAAGTAGACAGTCAGCATAGGGGTTCCCTTACACCTTCCTGCATTTGGGTCATTTATGAAAGTGCCACTCACCCTAAGAGAGGGTGCCTCCCAAGCCTTAGTTCATCCTCTTTGGAAATGTTTTCACAAGCCCACACAGATATTGCCAAGCTGGAAATGAAGATTAGTTATCACAGATGGATTTTGTTTCCTTTTTTTCTATTGGCTGCTGCTGAAAAAGGAAAATGAGGTCAGGGAGAAATAAGGATTCCAAATAGACTAATTATAAAGGGACTATCTTGCCTGGGTACTTTATTTCTTTTCATGTTTATTCTAATCTGGTTTAGTTGACTGTACTATTCTTTAACATGCACAAAGTCATTACAGTGAGGAAATAGATTTGTATTAAAACATGTGATTGAAACTGATATATATGTATATAACATATACATACACACATACATATGTCTATATATTTATTAAAAGAGATAATGTCTTTCTCTGTCACCCACTTAGATCTGAATTCCTAGTCTTAGGTGATTTTCTAGCCTCCACCTTGTAAGTAGCTGGGATTACAGGATCACACCTCTATACCTCAAAGAAACTATTTAAAAATGTTCACTGAATTTAAATTTATTTGCTTTATGTATGTGCACATGTTTGTGTGCATATACCAGAGTGTACAAGTGGGGGTCACATCTTTCAGGGTTCAGTTCTTTCTTTCCACCATGTGGATGCCAGGGATCAAATTGGTTGGCATCAGGCACCTATACCTGCTGAGCCATCTCACTGCCCAGAAGTAATAATCTTTTAAACTAAAATACTTATTGAATGCTTAATTCTTTAGGAACATAATAATAATAAATTTATAGCATCTTCTCTGCATGCAACTATCTGGAAAACACAGTTTGGAGAGATGGCTGAGTGGTTAAAAGCACATGCTACACTTGCAGAGGACCCAGGTTCATTTCTCAGCACACAGGTGGGCAGCTCACAACAAACTGAAACTCTAGCTCCAGAGGATCTCTTTCTAGAACCTCTTAGAACATCTGTACTCACACACACACACACACACACACACACACACACACTAAAAATAAAAATAAGCTACATATGGTAGAATGCACCTTAAATCCAGCACTTAAGAGGCAGCTGTAGGAAAATCTCTGTGTCTTCAAGACCATCCTGGGCTACACAGTAAGTTCTAGGCTGGTCAGGGCTACATAGTCAAACTCTTGTCTCAAATAAATAAATACATAAATAAATAAGATAAACCTTAAAAGAGTGAAAAGAGCATCTTCTATATCTACCTCCTACTTGATATAAGGAATTAGAGTATATTTTCCTTGTGTCTATATTAAACAGATATAGACAGATATTTGGTAAAGTTGATTGCATCATTATCTTTTAAAGTTATTGGATACTATTGGTCTCTCTGGGCTTTTATATAAACGGTGAACTTTTAAATACTAGAAACTATGTTCAGTTTTAGATTCATTTTCCCTAGTAGAGACTAGTAATGAATCAGCTTCTGGGAAAAAAAAACTTGTATATGTTTTCAATGATCTAAAATGGAAGCAGAGCTGGGAGTTGGTGGCATACGCCTTTAATCCCAGCAGTCTGGAGGCGGAGGCAGGCAGATCTCTGTGAGTTTGAAGCCAGCCTGATCTACGGAGTGAATTCCAGGATAGGCTCCAAAGCTACACAGAAAAACCCTGTCTCTAAAAACAAAGACAAACAACAAACAAACAATCCAAATGGAAATCCAAACTTCCTTTGTATTTAATTTATAAAGTGCTTGTATTTGTAATCTCTGTATTTTGGAGTAGTTATTTACTTGATGTTTTTAGGTCTGTTTTGTTTATTTTTTAACCCAAGAAACAGAATCTCATTCAGTATATTCAATGATGTATATTTTATGCCTATAATAACTTTGAAAAGTGTCTCAGAAAATCTGGCAGTCCCCTCTATCTTCATAAGAATTTTATATTTATTTAATGAAGATGATTATATACTCTAGTGATCTTTTGGGCATATCAATTTGTATCTCTTCACACTCATCCTGTATGACCTGTATACAGTACATCAAACTTAGAGACATGACCTTGAATTTAAATTATAAAAAAATTAGGTCAATAAAATGTAAAATGTTTAACAACAACAATGAAATGAAAGACACCACCTAGAATACATCTTTGTGGGCTTAGATGTTAACAGTAGATGCTTCTATGTGAGTAGCTATTATGGGATTATTGCCCTGTCTTTGCGTGGCATCCAAAATTCTGAAGAAAATTCACGCTGAAATGATTAGGATATTTGCTACTAATATATTATCAATATATATATATATACTAATATATATATTATCATATATGTATATATCAGCTTTATCGAACCCAGCTCGAGTAAATAAATGACCCAGAGACTGATATTGGAGTTCAAGCTTCAAGCTGAATATCAGAAAGCAAAGCAGCAGGCCACTATCTTCTGATTTCTACCTCAGGCTGAATGGGCTGGTCCTGTCTCCACAAGCTCTCACCAAGCCTCAGACTGTAATCTCTCCTCATTGTTGCTGGAGAATGAATGCCTCTCTGAGACCTTACTACTTACTGTCTTATATACTTCCATAATGTTGGGATTAAAGGTGTGAGCTGTAATTCTCTTTTAGACTGATTCATGCTTGTGTAGATATGGGAGGCCTTGGACTCACAGATATCCATCTATCTCTTAATCCTGAATCCTAGTATTAAAGATATGTAACACTTCCTATCTTCTGACTGCTGGGATTAAAGGTGTGTGCCACCACTGCCTGATCTCTATAGCTTGAGGCTGACTTTTGCTTTTCTGAATCCTCAGTCAACTTTAACAAATCATAAATAACACTACGGGGCTTAGCTTGTGACAAAGTAATAAGTTTCTCTAGAGAATTATAGAAACTCCCAAGGTTCCTGGTGATGTCTGGTCAAAGAATGGAGAGAAAAAGACAAGCCCTGGGTGAGGAAGGCTCTCCTGAGCTCCATAGGAGCTCTTTTGTATACTTCAGTTTGACAGTCTTTTCTGGTGAGGGAATGGTAGCCTCTCCATCCTTTCTGGGTGCTGGTTGTTTCACAAGGATTGGTTTTCATACAGTACATGTACATCGGTCTGGTTAACATCCTCCACCTCTTGTACTCATAATCTATATTTTCTTAGCTGTCCAGGCCCAGGGACATTTAGAAGGACAGAGATATGTTTACAGAGAGGACCATGGATTTTTTGAAATCAAAGAGAGATTATTGTGAATAGAAGAAGAATAGATTATTTGGTCTTTGATCCTATCTCTCATCATAAGAGTTCCAAATTTTCTTTCATGAAAGACCCAAGCTTTTTGGGAAAGGAGATACAGGAAATAAGTTGATGTCAGCTGGGGAAGAGAACTTCATCTTCACCGTGTGAAGCCATGTGGAGGCACATGAGGAGGTAGATGTCTACAGGAAGAGTGGGAGTGTTAAGCAGTTGTGATTTGAGAGTGGAGGTAGCAAGTGTGGGAAGAGGAGGAAATGACAGTGCTCAGTTGAGCGGTGGGCCTAACAATCTGGCAGTAAACTGGGAGCTAACAAGGCCCACCTGGAGTGGTTAGTGACAAAAGTAACATTTGTAGCTCACCCAGAACATTTAATTGAGGAGAAAATAATATGATGTTTGGCTAGCAGGAGACTCATGCTGTATCTTGGACCAGCTTCTTTCGGAATTCTGAAATGGGTAGGAAGTAACTGAAAGGTTTGTGCTTCTGGGTTGGAAACTTTTTTTGGGTGTGGGGGTGATATTTCAGCACTCACGCCAGCATTCAGGTTATCTGCACTGTAAAGATGTTGTATTTTCTCTTGTGTTTCGTAATTTGAGACATCTCATTACTATGTGGCTTATTAAAAATGCTTCATTTTATTCCTTGATTAAGTTCTTGGCACAGATGTACTTTTTTTGAGCTAATCATAGATTTGTGCCTTTTAACTTTTTATTTTCAATCTTTTTCATGAAAGTTCAACTTTGCTTTTTTTTTCTGTATAGTTTATAAAACCTGTCTTCCCTGTTTAGTCATAAGAGATTCATTCACCTTAGAGATTCCAGTATTCATTTTTTAAAAAAAGCCTACAGTCCATCTGTTACCATCTTCTCTGATAAATTTTATCACCCTTTGTTGTTTCCTCAAACTTTTGGCAGAGGAGACTCTTCTCTAGCAAGCCCACTTACTTCATATGGCAAGAAGCGCATCAATTTTATGCCAGTTTTGCTGAAGCCTAATCATGAAACATGTCCAGAAATGTTTACATTTGCTCCTTGTTCATGCTGCTATAGAGCAGCGGTGAAGAAGTGGATTACAGGTATGAAGACATGGAGATCAATATGCCATATTAGTTTTGCATTGCACTACAACAAATGGCCACAGTTAGTGGCTTAAAACCTCATGCATTATTATTCCAGGCTTCTGGAAGTCAGCAGTCCAGGTATAAGTTAGCTGAGTCCTCATTTAAGGGTCTCACAAGGCTGAGATCAACAAAACATTCCTCTGTGCAATTATACTCTCAATCACACGTGGCAGCTGACAGAATTCAATTCCTTGTAGCTAAAAGACCGAAGTCCCCGTTCTCTTGCTGGCTGTCAACTGGGTTAGTCTGAACGCCTACAGGCCACAAACACTTCCTTGCCAGGGTCCATTCTCACAGCCTGACAATTTGCTTCTCAGGGTATTATTTATTCTGATAAGTAAGTCATATGCCATTAATTGAAATAACATTCTGTCACCTCTGTAACACTGAGAGATGATGGGGACCACCACATTGAGCATCTCTCTCTGCAGTCAAGTCAGAGGAGAATCAGGAACTTAACCATCCAGTTTGCTGTGGACTGAACAGTGTTTCCACCCAATTCATTTAGGGAACCGTAATCTCTACTGTGACTGTGTTTAGTCATAGAGTATATAAGAGGTAGCTAAGGTAAAATAGTGTTGTAAGTGTGGATCTTTAATGTCATTGGATTGGTGTCCTAATCAGAAAAGACAACACAGAGCCAGTGTCCTTTTCTCTTTGTGTTCACAACAAGAAAGCAACCATCTAAAAGCCAAAAAAAAAAAAAAAAAAAAAAAAAAAAGAGTTCTCATCTGAAACAAGACCTTGACAAAACATCAGATATCTAATCTCTAGAGTTGTGAGAAAATCAATTTTTGAGATGTTATCCAGTACAAGTATTGTGTTATGGCGGCTTACAAGGACACAAACATTAGAGTCAACCAGTAGCTGAAAGGCATGTCTTTCTCTGTGTTCTTGCTTGGATGGATAGAACATGGCTGCCATTCCTTGGAGGTCATATGTACTATGAAGTCTATCAACCTGACACTGTGTCTATTTCTATTTTCACTCCCAGAAAATGGGTTTGAAAATTGATTGTTGAGAATAATGCCGGGTCCTATACCAAAGTTGAGGAAGAATGGAGACAACTTAGTCCTTGACATAGCCCATGGATGGCCCTCTAATTCCTACTTTATCATTTTCTCAATGCCATCATATTTGATGATGTTCTCCAGGTAGAAAATCAGACCCATGATAGATAGTTGAGGTTAGGCACCTGGAAAACCACACCACTGAACTTATCACTGAGCTACTAGATGCCCTTGGAAGTCCTTAGTAGACACAGAAAGAATGTTATGGGCCCCACAGCTGTCATACTGCAACTTCCCAGAGAGTTGTCTACAACCTGAGTGGTGGTTTTGCCATGGGTTATAGTAAAGAATATGTCTATAATGTCAGAGTTGTCATGGGTGACTTTTCCCAGAGCCATTGATCATAATCTTGAGCAAGTCTGCCATCCTTCACAGGGTGAAGGGGCATAATCAATGGTTCTTCAGCTCCACCCTTCAGATGAGGCCCTGCCTTTTCCAAGCTAGTAAGGATACTTTCAGTCTTCACAATGTATTGGCATTATCATCACCCTACATGTTGTTAGTGGAGTATGCTGGTTAGTTTCATATCAACTTGACACAGCTAAAATCTTTTGCCAGGAGGGAACATCAATTGAGAAAATGTCTTAGAAAGATCAGGCCACAGAAAGCCTGAAGACCATTTTCTTAATTAGTGGGGGAAGGCCCAGTCTATTGTAGGTGAGGTCATCCCTGGGCTGGTGGTCCTGGGATCTATAAGAAATTAGGTTGAGCAAGCCATAGAGAACAAACCAGTAAGCAACACTCCTTCATTCCCTCTGTATTAGCTCCTGTTTCTAGGTTCCTGCCCTCTTTGAGTTCCTGTCCTGACTTTCCTCAATGATGAACAGTGATGTGGAAGTGTAAGCTAAACAAAACCCTTCTGCCCCAACTTGCTTTTGATTATGGAGATTTATCATAGCAGTGGCTAACTCTGACTCAGACATGGACTCAATTCAGGGAGATGGAGATGGCCTTCCCCTTAATGGCAAGCTTCTTCTTTGCCTCAACTGTGGCATGAACTAGTTGTGAGTGGAATCATACTGAAACATGAAGACCTTGTAGTTGAGATCCAAGATAAGATGCACTGATAGTGACAATGTCCTCTTTGCTGAAATATAAAGCATGTTTGGTGACCAGGTATTCCATGCAGACAAACCCATTCACTCCTGCCTCACCATCATGCCTTAGAGATGCAGCTGGTACCTACCGCAGGAAATAGAGTATCTGTCTGCCAATTGGGGAGGAGTAAAAGTTAAAATGGATTTTAAACAGAAAAATACATCTGAAACAAAAGTCAGTTGATAAGCTTGACAATGAGACAGACAGAGGAAAGAGGCAGTGAACCTGAATGTAAACTACAGAAATGAACCAATGTGGTATGAAAACAAAGCATAATGAAAATTTTAAATGAACAAAGCCCTAGAAACCTGTGAAATCAGGATGAAACACACAATATTTATGCCATTGCAGGTGGGAAAAAAAGGAAATAAAGGCAGAAAACATTCTACAAGAAATAATGCCTGAAAAAAAAAATCTCCTAAACTTAGCAAAAGACATCAACCTACAAGCTCAGGAAGCTGAAAATTCCAAATAGAATAAATGTGTGTGTAAGTGAATGTGTATCTTTTTTCCTGATGTATTAGTAAGTGTTTTCTTGAGTAACGGAACTCTCTATATATACATATAGAAAGGGGATTTGTTAGAATGACTTACAGGCTGTGGCCCAGCTAATCCAATGATTGCTGCCTATGTATGGAAGGTCCAAGGATCCAGTAATTGTTCAGTCCACAAGGCTGGATATCTTAGCTGGTCTTTAGTATTTACAAGAATCCTGAAGAAGGATGCTCTAATGACAATGAAGGAATGGACTTGTTAACAAGGCCAGAACAAGCTGGCAAAGAGCAAAAGTTTTATTCTTCCATGTCCTTATATACACGTTGCTTTTGTTAATTCCAGATGTAGTCAAGCTGACAAGGAAGACTTAACACCACTTGTTACTGTCTTTTAGGTGCTCTGTTTTTGTTTTGTTTTTAAATGAAACCAATTTAAGAGCCACTAGTTCAGGGAAAGCATATTTGTGTACCTTTAACAAATTTCTGAACTTCTTTGTCTATACTCCTAGGCTGGAATAATTATAATTACCACACATGTGAAATGGGCTTTTCTAAAAGTCAAACAACACAACCTGTGAAACCCCGACCCTCTAACTGGCAAAGAGTAGACATCTGATTAACATTCATTTCTTTCCTTCCCTCTTGCTTTCTTTTCACTTTGTAACACATTTGTTTACAAACCCTTATAATATTTTTTCAGGGTCAGCTCAGCCTCTGATATAGTGTTTTCCCCTTTCTCTTTGATGTTATCATATTCAAGATGTCATATTCAAGATACAGTAGTTTTAATGAAGATTGTTTCTACCATTGAAGCAGAGGAGGGGGACCTATTTTTTGTTGGGGTGCTTAATGGCTATTGAAGACTTTTAAAGCATTATTTAAGTTAGATAAAAATGCTATTAGTGTCAACAACATATATATATATACATATATATATATATATATATATATATATATATATAGTTGGATTTTTGAGACAGAGTTTCTCTGTGGCTTTGGAGGCTGTCCTGGAACTAGCTCTTGTAGACCAGGCTAGTCTCAAACTCAAAGAGATCCATCTGCCTTTGCCTCCCCAGTGCTGGGATTAAAGGTGTACACCACCAATGCCTGGCAAGTTCTATATTATCTTGTTGGGGGAACTCCTGATGCCCAGAAGGCTGCAAAGAGCTCAGAAGAAACTGCAGTTACTGGTCTTTGGAAGAGTTCCAGACAGTTAGTAGACCTTTGAGGGCAAGCCAGGCCTGAACATTGTAGCTGTAGTCAAGGGCTAAGGAATCATAATACCTGTGATGGCCTAGAACAGTGGTTCTCAACCTGTGGGCCATGACCTCTATGGGAGCCAAATAACATTTCATGGGGGTTGGCTAAGACCATCAAAAGCACAGATATTTAGATCATCATCATTACTACAGTTATGGAGTAGCAATGAAAATAATTTTATGGCCGGGGTTGACCACAACATGAAGAACTGTACTAAAGGGTCACAGCATTAGGAAGGCTAAGAACCACTGGCCTAGTAGCTTTAATGCTAACTGCTACCAAGGGCTAAGGAATCCAAATACCATGGTCTACGTAAGACTGTAACATCTGTAAAGGTTCATTCTAGGCTTACACAGGATCCTAGCCAGCTGATTGGTAACACCATTATGAACCTTCTTGGAAAAGATGTGCTTAGGTTTTTCAAGATAATGACTATTAGCATAGGTAACAAAAAGTCCCATGGATAATAGGAATTAAAACTCTGTAGAAATATATATTTAAAATCCAAGTAAGAGAAAAATGTCTATACTAAATCTTAAATGTCTGTTGTGCCATAAAATATGGAAACTATCAGGAGCTAAAGAGGTCCTATCTAAAAGAAACAGACACATAATAAATATATTTCTGCTGGTCTCTGGTGGCTCAGATGAGGCATCAGAAAGAATACGAGAAAGTGGCAGCAGAGATAGTACTTTTAATCTCTGAAATTCTTCCCAAAACATAAAGAACAACTAGGACAGCAGACACGAGACCCAGGGGTGACCTCTACACAAACATCTAGATGGCAGTGCTTCTGTGAACAGTTCTACCTTTGCACTGGAAGAATTGGGGGTGTGTGAAAGAAAATGTTTCCCGTAGTGGTTGAAACTATTAGGAGATGTGGCTTTGTTAGAGTAGGTATGGCCTTGTTGGAGGAAGTGTGCCACCATGGGGGTGGGCTTTGAGGTCTTTTATGCTCAAACTATGCCCAGTATCACAGTTCACTTCCCTGTTACTTGTAGATCAAGATGCAGAACTGTCAGTTCCTTCTCCAGCACCTTCTCTGCCTGCATGTTGCCATGTCCTGTCATGATAATGGACTAAACCTTTGAAATATAAATACACCCCAATTAAATATTTTCCTTTATAAGAGTTACTATAGTCATGGCTTTTCTTCACAGCAACAACAACCCTAAGACAGAAGTTGGTACCAGAGACTTGGGTGATAGGCCTGATCCTGCTTTTTTTTTGAAGGTATATGGAAGTTGGGACTATGGATTAGAAAAGCAGTTAAACAGATAGTTTTAGTGGGGCTGAATGGGCTATGCTAGTAGGAACATGGAAGACAGTTGTGCTGAGGGTGATTTGATGAACTGTGGGGGCCTGGCTCAAGATGTTTCAGAGGAGAAGAATTTTAGTATGTTATCTAAAGATTATTCTTGTGATATTTTGGTGAAAAATGTGGCTGGTTTTTTTTTTTTTTTTTTGCCTTTGTCTAAAATGTCTGCCTGAGGCTAAATTGGAAAGTTTTGGATTAATTCTGTTGTCAGAGAAAATCTTAAAACAGGCTAGTATACTCTGCTGTGTGGTTATTAGTGTTAACTACAATGAAGAGATATATTACAAAAAGAAGCAAGGTGAACAAGGAAAAATGTTAGTTTCATTTCTATATGCCAGCAACAAATAATTATAAAGTCAAATTTATAAAGAAGCCCTATTTAAAGTGGCTTAAAAACAGTTAAGAATAAATTTAAGAAGTATGTAAGACCTGAACATTGAAAACTAAAAATTATTTGAAAAATTACTAAATCAGTGGTAAGACAGTGCTGTCTTGGTCCATTTTTGAGCTCCTATAGCAGCATATTTGAAATTGGGTGATTTATAAAGATGGGAGAGTTATTTCTTATAGTTTAGAGGTTAGGGATTCCAAAGTCAAGGGACCTGCATTTAGGAAGGATCTTGATAGGACATTGGCATATGGTGGAAAGCTGAGAGGTGAGGGTGCATAAAAAAGAGATGGGGGAGGGCAGAACTCATCCTATTTATCAGGAACTTAATTCCATGTGCTGAGCATGGAACATAGGGCCACATGCATGTCAGGCAAGTGTTCTACCACTGAGCTATGTCCAAACCTGATCCTGAGGGATCTAGCCCGACCATTATCACTGTTAAATTAGATATCAAAGCTTCATACTTTTTTTAATAGTACAAAGCATATGCCATGATCATGGATTGGAAATGTTAATGTTTAAAGATATTGATTCTCTACTAATTTGAGAGTCTATGCAGTACTAATAAAGATACCAGTGGTTGTGTTTGTGTGTGTTCATGCACATATATCTGTGTGTAAACTAACAATATGAATATAAAGGTTTTATGAAAATGACAATAATCTAGAATAGTCAATAATTTTGAAGAGCAGCAATGTTTGAAAACTTATAACTACTTGATTTTGAGACTTATTATAAAATTTCCTTAATCAACAGAGCGTGATCTGCACATAAATATGGATGGTCATCTGAATCAATGAAATTAAAGACTCCAAAATAGATCCATGCACATGAGTGCATGTTTATATGTGTGTGTATGCTAGTATGTGTGTAGAAGGAGATGAGATCTAAAGATAATGTCTTTTCAGTCATTGGCATTGGCATAACTAGATACTCATAGGGCTGGATGACAACCATTCACAGTAACAGGAATAGTCATCTTTATTTGTTGTACTGAATGAGTACTGGGACTATCTCCACAGGGACACCTAGAAATCATAGTGCACTTGTTATCTGGGCATTTCTCAGCCCAGTTAAGTTGACACATAAAATGTATCTTTATACTGACATAAATACTAGTATTTTCTTGCTTTTTGGGTGACAAACAAGTCTTACTATACATTTTTCCATAATTTCACACAAAGAAGCTGAGATTCAATCATAAATTCCAGTGCTTAAATTTTTTTATTAATTTTACTGTATTATATTTTTATTCACAAACTTTTCTAGAAGACAAATTAATAATCTCAGGCATTCTTTCAAACTTCTGATGAAGTTTGTGAGCAAGTGACCTCAAAAGACATTTCATTTCCTGTTTTTCTATTATTCAATGTTGTATAGTGGTTTCCTTTGAAATGAAAACCTTTGCTGCATCTTAGAAGGAAACTTAAGACACAGGACGTAAAAAGGGAAGTGAAACAACAGGACATCTTAAGACAGGACGTTTATAGGGAGATAAAACCAAAACAAACAAGCAAAACAAAACCAAAACTCCAAACTGGATGCTCTGAGGAAGGTGACTACTCCATCCTGCAGCGAATCTCATTAAGAGAGGAACTCAGAAAAGCTCCCGGAAGTTCCTGAAAATGGCCATTTTCACCATGCCCTTCCCTCATGGAGAGTATAAAAACAGTAAAGAATGCTGAGCATCCTTCTCAGATGAGTCCAGCTACTTGACAGAAGCAAAAATAAAACAAAGTCCCTGGAAGAAACAAAGACCCACTGAGCTGCCTAGAAGAGACTCACACCAACTGAGCCACTGAAAAGGATGCCCTCCGTGTTCAGCTGCCTGTAGGTTGTACACTGTGCTCCATCCAGGCTTCCAGCTCTGTGAACTGTGCTGGGGTGGGCTTTGATGATGCAGCCGTCTTTTGAGTCACTTCTGTTCCTATAAATAACCCTGGTAAAACTCATTGGTTCACCAAGTTGGATTTTGGTGGTATCTGTATTTTGATCTGTCATCAGATACCTATTTGGGGTGAGTAGACATTCATTCATAGCTCCCCAGGAATAGTACCTCACAATACTCCACAAGGATAGTCTTAATGTTTTGGCATTGGCATGTCTCCATTGAGTCCTTTACTTATCTAGTAACTTAACAGTGATTGCTTATATTAAGCCTTGCCTCAATCTAAGTTCATTCCTTAGAAATCTCCTATGGTCATTCTTAGTTAATACTTACAAGAGTGCATTCTTTTTGTAAGAAAAGAAAGGCTTTATTTTCCAAACTATATTTATATTAACTGGCACATAAAACATAAAAAAACCCAAAAAACAAACTGTACATATTCTTTAGGTATTATAATGTTTTGATGTATATATTCATATACAGTGTTTAAATCAGTTAAACACATCTATCTTGGTTGTTAAAGAGTGTTTGCTGCTCTTCCAGAGAGAAACAATGCTCACTTCCCAGCATCCGTACTGAGTAGAACACAACCAGGGGAGCTAATACTTCTTCTGGCCTCTGTTGCTACTTGCAGACAGACAGCACACATGCACACACGCGCGCACGCACACACACACACACACACACACACACACACACACACACACACACGTGAAATAAAATAAAATTCTTTTAAAAAGCTAACTGTGGTACAAACCTTAAAAAATCCTTCTATTTTTTTTTCTTTTGAGGGGGTACATGTAGTACAAATCCTAATTGGTCTTAATAATTAAAACCTGGAGTCAGATTATGGGGTAAATGCTGAAAGATCAGAGAAGTAAAGGAGCCAGCCAACGAAGTTCTTACTTCTACGAAATCCTCAGACCAGAAAGGCTGAGCTCCTGTCTCTTCCCATCTTATGCCCAGCCATATCACTTCCTGCCTCCACCTCCCCAGTGCTGGGATTAAAGGCATGTGCCTCCCAGGTCCTGACATCAAAGGCCTGAGATCCCAAATGCTGGGATCAAAGGTGTGTGCCACCACTTCCTGGTCTCTACTGTTAACTAGTGGCTAGCTCCACCCTCTAATCTTCAGGCAAGCTTTATTTGTTAGAGAACAAACAAAATATCACCACAGGTACAGTGAATTATTGTTACCTATAATCAAACTATAGTGCAATACACCAGAGCTTTTTACTGCCATCTGCCTGAGACTTTTCTTCTTCCTTCTCTCTTCCAGGAACTCCCATTCTACTTGTATTATGCTTGTCTCATTTAACACAATGTAATGATTTTCAGCTCAATCCATGTTTCATGAATGTCAGAACTTTGTAATACAATATTCCATTTTGTATATACACCACATTGTCACCCATCGGTTGATGGATATTCATGCTGCTTCTACATTTTGGATATTTTGAATGAGTTTCTTACTCTTTTGTGTCATATGTTCTTATCATGACAGCCAATATTCTAGCTTCTATGTGACTAAAGAGTAAAGAAGTATTAAACATTATGCAATTACTTAATAATTTTTCTTTAGGAAAAGCACTATTTCTCCATCCTACACCAGTGAAACTGAGGAACTGGGAGGAAGTTACTCATCAAATGGCAAAATAATACCAAATAAAATTCACTAATAAGACAAATATAACAATTTATCTGTAAATTGTTATACTCATAAATATGGATATACATATGTGCTGCAGAATTACTGTACTCAAAATGGAATTTAGCAAAATTTATCATGAAGTTCTGACTATACTTGTAAGAATTATTAATCAATCTTGAAAATGACACATTTTCCTGCTATGAAATACAAAGTAGTAGCAGAAGTTCTACTTACACATGAGAAAACTTGAACAAGAAAGACAAGCACATATACATCTTAGGATCTAACAGTTGTAATCTTAGGCATTTATCCCAAATAAATGCATATGTTTGTGTACTAAATGACATTCAAGTAATCTCTTAGAAGCATTTTTATAATTACACCACAGTGAAAGCAACTTAAATAGCCATGCAGATGGAATGGGCTTTCTTTTTTGCTTTAACGTCTATCTACCTATCTATCTATCTATCTATCTATCTATCTATCTATCTATCTATCTATCATCTATCTATCCACCCATCCATATATCTGTAACTTGTGGGTGGGGTTGGCACATTCTATGATACACCCATGAAGGTCAGAGGACAGTTTGTGGGGATTAGTTTTCTTCTTTTACCACAAGGATTCTGGGAGGTGAACTCAGTTCATCAGCTTGGTGCAAGCACGTTTACCCTTTGACCCATCTTACCAGCTCAGTTTCCCCCTTTTAAATGTGACATAGTTATACAATGGGATACTACATGGTGTTGAAGGAGTGGCCCTGAGCCTGTCATTTTATTGGCATGTAGGTAGAATCTTCAGTAGGTTAGGAGGATGGGTAATTGAGGGAGTTTCCTAAAAGGGAATTATGAACTGTAGTATGTCACTGTTCCTCTGTTAACCATGAAGTCTGCCATTGATCTTACTCACCACAGAATATCTGTGAAACCATGATCTATCATGAAACTTCCTTCCGCTTATCTCAGGTATTTTGTCGCAGGCAGACAAATTTAATGTTGATAAAATAAGCCAGACTTTAAAAACATATGCACCATGTATCTATCTATATGCATTTTTTCCTTAATGAGAAGAATCAGTATCTGATGTTAGCAGTTATGACTATGGTTACTTTTGAGATGAGAGATAATGGTATGGCATGGTATGTGGAATCTTGCTGCTTTATATTTTGACCTAGGTGATGATGACATGAGTACCTCTGCTTTTTTCATAACTTTTTTAGAAATCATGCTAGTTGGATTTATGTTGCTATGACAAAATACACAAGACAATTGAGCTAAAAAACAGAAGGTATGTTTGAACTCAGCTTCAGGTGTGGTCTCTGGGCTTTCTTGCTCTGAGTCTGTACATGTATCATTATGGTAAGCATGGATGGAAAAGGAGACTGGCTTACCCCATGATAGGCATGAAGCAAAAGAAAGGGGCTGGGTAGGGAGGGTGTTCTAATATTCCTATAAGGACACATCCCAGTGACCTAACTTCTTTTCAATAGGTCCCGCCTCTGAAAGGATATATCACTGGAAGGTAAGACTACAGTCTAGGGACCAAGCCTCTAACACGTGGGTTTAAGGGGACACTATAGACTAAAACTATAACAGCAGTCATCACTCTTGGTGCTTTGCCTTGTCTCCTGGACCATCCTCACATCTTCCAATGCCTTTCCTCTTCCCTTCCTCTCTTGGTCTCCCTCTTATACTTTATCAATAAAAGTTTACTTTCTTAAATTAAGGGTTTAAAATGGCATTTTCAAATGCATAAAAATTGAAGCAATGCATGACTAGCAGGTAGGTCCTCACTAAGGAAAAGTGTTAAGTGAGTTACTTAACTCAAAGTGAGGTCTATAGACTACCAGTCCACAGGTGCTTGCTACCAGATAACAGAAGCCCAGAGACTGGGAATAGCTGTGCAGGACATTTTGTAGCACCAAACAGAGTGCTCTTACATGTTTTGACTCTAATAATAAACAAAACAAACCATGGCAATATCTTCCAAAGAGAAGGAAAAGAATCCCAGGACAGACAGAACAGATGGAAACCATCAACTAAGACAATAACTAAATGTTGCAATGGTTATAGTAAATGTAAATGAGCTATATCCTCAGAAGACAGAAATTGCAAGACTTCATCTTTAAAATATTCATATAAAATACAAGTATTCAGAAGAGTGTAAGGAAAAAGACACATCTGCAGTCAGAAGAAGGGAGCAGTGAATGCATGCTGCACACTTACCCAAGAGGCAAGCAAGCACCCGAGACCATGGTATGACCAAGAGACAAGCCAAGCATGAGCTGTGTAGGAGCCGACCCTTTAGTTCTGACTTAAAGGATATAGCAAGTTGTTTTACCACAGACTTTTAAAGAATATGCTCATATATAATAATAAAAGCATACTATGTAAATGCATCAAGAACATCAGACATAGTTGGTGGCAAGCTTTTATTTACTTACAGTTTTGTCCTGCTGTAGACAGACTCTGGGGCTCCATGCATCCTAAGAAAATGCTGTACCAATGAGTAATACATACCCACGTGTATGTATTATGTCTTCATGTAATTGAAGGTTCAGTTGGTATGTTTATACTAGTAGTACCACAAACCCATGAGTACACTGTATGTCAAAAAGAGACAAAAATGCAATACAGAGCTATATGTATAAAAGAATGGAACTATTTGTATATATGTGTGTATATTGATATTATGCAGGCATATGTAAAAGGCTGTATCAGCTTTTTATGTGTGTTAGCATCTACACTCATCTTTTTTGTCCTTTCTGAGTGTCCCTTTTACATTTTTTTAAGCTCCTGTTACTTCCAACACCTCCCAATAGTGCCCTCCTGGAGATCAAGCCTTTAGCACTCATCAGATATGGACTTTTGGCATCCATACTGTAACAGTTGTCTTCATAAATTTTTAATTGAAATTATTGCCTTAGATAAGTATACACATTAGATATGTGGCAAAATTCTAATTCCAAAAAGAGGCAAAGTTAGCATAACTTGTGTGATAGTCAATTATATTTTTAAATTAATTTGTGTGTAGGTTGGAGTTCAAAATGTGTGTGTGTGTGTGTGTGTGTGTGTGTGCATTTTGAGATTCAAAACCAGGACTGTGTATGTTCAGCATGTGCTCTACCATTGAGTTACATCCAGCCTTCAATTATTTTTTTATATTGTGTCAGTATAATTTGCAAGAATTGCTATGTACATCTTTAATTTCTTAAGTCATTTACTTTTTAAATCTCTGTGGCAGGAAAATATGTCTTCTATTTGGAGTGTTAGGCAAACTTTTTTTCTGGATGTTAATGTCCAGAAAAAAAGATTGTTAAGATTCCCATGTCAATCTTATTCACCTCTAGTAGGTTTTCTATTTAGCCTCTCTGCATTTCTATTACATTGCAGTATCTTGTAGCTGGACTTTCTTTGGAATGTCAGCTTCCAATTAATAACATGGAGACTTCTGTTTTATTAATTATGAAAGCTTGGCCTTAGCTTAGGCTTGTTCACAACTAGTTTTTAAATCTTAACCTATTTGTATTAATCTACATTTTGCCACATTGCTCATTACCTACCTCAGTACCAAATGTCTGACACCCTCTGTGTCTGGCTGGTGAATCCCCCACCCCACCCCAGGTTCTTCCCAAAGTCCATATCTCTGCCCAGAAGACTATCCTCTCCTGCCTATCTATTGGCTGTTCAGCTCTTTATCAAACCAATCAGAAGGCGTTTCAGACAGATGAGATAAAGCAGTGATACATCTTCAAACAGTGTGATCAAGTATCCTGCAACAGTATCTATTGCAGCACATGCCACTGTTTGGACTTTGTTTTCACAGTCATTAGTCATATAAAATTAGTTGAACTGGAAAAAGTCATTGTGTGAATCATGAAAGAAGTGGAGAGAAAATGCAAAAGGTTTGGGTTTGACGCATTTAATTGAGATCTGTTCTGAGTCAGAACTGAAGGGTTGACTTCTGTTTTGTGACAATAAAATACAGTGTTCTTGTTTTCCCAAAGTCAAGCTACTAATCATGTAATTGGCAAATGGGTTTAAAAAGTGCTCTGAGGTAAAAATTAAAGGAAGGCTTCTGGTCAATATAGAAACAAAGATGACACAAAGGCAAGACTTCAGTCTGATGCTTGAGGGGAAGAGCTACCTTCTGTGATATTCCTGAGCAATGGGGGGTCTAAAGGCCCATCTTCACAATTTGGACAGTAATTCTGGAATTTACAATGAAATGAACAACTTAGTGGGATGTTGACATCTCTCCTGTTGTTGCCTATAGCATAAGGATATTCATTTAAAAATAATTGGCACATTTTAGAATGTTTATTATTTAATGTATAGTAAGTTTCTTGAAGTGATTGGGGTTGATAAATCACTTGTAAATTTTAAAAATTGCCTCTTCCTGTTTCTAAAGTTATGATATTGTGACTTTCAGAAGACATTGATTGAATTTAGGGCAGTTCTCAAACACAACTGGAGTCAACTGCTGAGTCGATGGGTTGACAAATGAGGACACTGTTACCAGTTTAATCCCCATATGGGCCAATTAGTTTCACATTGAGAAGAACTCTGTTCCAAAGCCACAGATTGCACCATTAACCCCAGTCAGTAGTCTTCAAATTGAGTGCCATTGATCACAAGAGGCCCAGGTTTGAGTGTCAATAGCTCAGCACAAACCCATCATCACCTCTGAGAGTAGAGTGCCCTTTTACCTTCCACACTCTTCATCTTGGATGTTATGGAAAATATGACAGTAAGATAAAGAAGTTCAATGTCTCTTTGCCCTTTTATACTTCCTGTATCCCAACATGTTGTTATAAAAGTGGAAAGCCACCTTTGCATAGCTTCAATTTTTTTTAATGGAATCTGTGTGCTGTAGTAAAAACAGATGATAGCACCATTGATTAGCAATACTAAGGGAAAGCAGCAAATAACAAATGTATTCATTTTACTGACACTTGATGGTACCTTAAAATTTTTTAACATTGGCCAAAATATATAAGAAAAAGCCAAAATACTTGTTTTCTAAATTTTAAAACCTATAACTTTTAGCAAGTAAAAATTAATATTAAAAGTAGAATTATTTCACAAATGACATCTATAAAAGGCAATGCCTAGAGCATCTGAATGATGCAATGTATAAAGTTGACTTCCTCTTGTTCTCTAAACAAACCAAATCTTACCTAACTTCTTGCTATGGAAAACATTCAGAGCTGACCTGAAGTTTAGACTAAGCCTTAAAAAATAGGAGTGATTTGAGGTAAAATAAGGTCACATTAAAGCAATTTAAAAATAGGCACTAATACAAATAGTGTCATTCTTACAAGTTACTTCTGCAAATCATTAATAGATGTCTTGATATGAGGATTCATTTAGCATACTTATCTTTTAGTAATAAAATGTAATTAAGTTAATGGTAAAACTGATGTTAACAAAAAGCTGGTTTAGTTCTTTGTAACAAAGCCAACACTCTTGAATCTTTATGAACCTTTTGAATAAAGCCAAATGTGGAGAATAAAGGAACAATGATTTGAATGTAATGCCTGGGAACCTGGGTGAATTCCATTTGTGGTTCACCCCTTAAACAGGAACTGCTGTGTGTAGGTCCGGAGATTAGGGTCATGTTCTAACGTCAGAACTCATGCTTCTCTTTGTCATATGCATATGCTGAAGATTGTTTATTTCCACATCCTCAAAACTCTTCACTTGCTATTTCTCACTGTCAAGAATCACCCAAACACCTTCAGTGTTTTCTTTCTCTTCTAGAAGTGCAGGAGCAAAGATATCAGACAGTCAAGTCAGCTCTTCTTTCTTGCTTTGTGAATGTGGGTCCCATATCAGAAATACAAGGGGGAACTGGAGACAAAGACAGCTTTGTATTGGTAAAAAGCAAGAATTTGAATATAGACCCACAGATAAGAGAGCTGACTGACACTCCACTAGAGACTTGGAGGACATAGGTGGCTCTGTGAGCAGGCCTCTTTGGACAGAGGGGAATAGTAAGGGTCTGTGATGGAGACTCCCCTACAGGAAGTTTTCTGAGGAGTGTTCTTGGGATATGTACCTGGGAGGAGTGAAGAAGGACAGATGATGCTGATGGTGTTATCAATAGAAAGACCTTACTGCTCCTTGGAAGGCCATGGCAGGTGAGGACTGAGGAGGCCTGTAGATACATCCTGAAATAGTTGGTGGAACTTACACCTTCCACCCCACAGTAATATCATTGCAATGGTGAAGCAACCTGTATTGTAGTGACTTTTCCAATAGAGAGCAATTTCTAAAAAGTTAAGTAATGAGATATCTGTGGTCAACATTCCCAGCACCGAGAAAATGTTCAGTTCAGTCTCCTAAGGAATGGTTGCAGATCTAAGCATGGACTTCAGTAGCCACTAGCATGCTTTCTCAGTTATGGTTGCTATTGCTATGCTGAAGCACCATGGCCAAAAGTGAGGAAAGCGTTTATTAGACTTACATTTCCACATCTCTGTTCATCATTAAAGGAAGTCAGGACAGAAACTCAAACAAGGTCAGAACTTGGAGGTAGAAGCCGATGCAGAGGCCATAGAGCACCACAGGGTGCTACTTACTGGCTTGCCCATCACAGCTTGCTCAGCTTGCTTTCTTACAGAACTCAGGTCCACTCATCCAGGAATAGCACCACCCACAATGGGCTGGGTCCCCTCACATCAGTCACCAATTAAGAAAATGCATTACAGGCTTGCCATCAACCCTATCTTATAGAGGCATTTTCTCAATTGAGGTTCCTTCCTCTTAAATGACTTTAGTTTTTGTCAAATTGATATAAAACTATCATTCATGATATTAATGCTCCATCTTGGGGATAAATGAGAATGTTTTTAATTGAAAAGTAATGTGTTTGTGTGTCAAGTTACAAGTGTTTTATGTCAACTTGACACAAGCTAGAGTCATCAGAGAGGAGGGAGCCTTAATTGAGAAAATTCCTCCATAAAATCCATCTGTAAGGCATTGTCTTAATTAGTGATCAATGAGGGAGGGCTCTGCCCATTTTGGATGGTGCCATCCCTGAGCTGGTGGTCCTGTGTTCTATAAGAAAGCAGGTTGAGCAAGCCAGGGAAAACAAGTCAGTAAGCAGCACTTCTCCATGGCCTCTGCTTCGGTTCCTGCCTCCAAGTTCCTGCCTTATTTGAGTTCCTGTTCCTGGCTTCCAGTGAAGAACACACAAACTGATAATCTAATAACAAATGGCCATCCTTGATAACCTACATGCAATTAATATTTTATGGTCTTAGCAGGTTATATTTAAGAATATGAGCATGCACATACATATATTCATTCAATAACAGTGTATCTATCCTTCAGTGATAATCTACAATGTGGAAGTGTAAGCCAAATAAGCCATTTCCTTCCCAACTTGCTTTTTGTTTATGGTGTTTCGTTGAAGCAGTAGAAACCCTAACTAAGACACATGTTGAAGGAACTCAGATGTAACATATACATTATCTTATTCTCAAGGAATTAAAATGTAAAGGTTTTAGCCAGTCTTTATCCTCTATGCATCTAGCAAATATTGTTACTTCATCCTTCCTCTTTGAAGCCATGAACCATGAGAGATGCCAATTTTTCTTCTACTGCCTCTTAAATACTTTGTATCTATACATTTTCTCATTCATATTCTCCATTGTTTTCCCTTTCTCCCTCCAGTGCTAGAGATGGAATGCAGGGCCTTGTTCATACCAGATAAGCTTATATCCACAACTCCCAGCTTTCACATTAGTTCTTATGCTAGAGAGGTACCCATCCACCTTCCCTGCAGTATTTATCCCTTTATGTTTATTCTTCACATGAGTCTTTTCTAATTCTAAGAAATGGCCCACTTTCCTCTTATTTTCAGTCTTTCCTAGCTGAATCTTTTCAAGCTACTGTTCTGTTTCTCTTATTCTCAATAATAAAGAAATATGCTCTCACTGTTAATAAAAAGCTGATTGGCTGATAGCTAGCCAGGGTTTTCAGGGTAGAGAGAATCTGGGAAAAAAGGCAGAGTCTGAGGAGTCACTAGCCATATACAGAAGAAGCTACATGGGAAGTTCATATATGAGGTATATGAGCCTTGGAGCAGCACATAGATGAATAGAAATGGGTTAATTTAAGTTATAAGAGCCAGTTCAAGTCTAAATTATCAGCTGAGTATTTATAATTAATATCAAGTCTCTGCATGATTATTTGGGGAAGTGCTGCCAGGACACAGAGAAACTCTGCCTACAATAGCAATTAATATATATATATATATATATATACACATATATATACATACATACATACATATATATATATATATATATACTGTAAGGTTTCAAAAGCATACTTTGATTTTAGCAAAATAGTTTATCTTCTGCATTTCACACAAATGGTGTATATCTTGATTTTGTGGCATATGTATCTTGGAATCTCTGGAGGTGAAATTCCATGGTGTTCAATTTAAACTTTCTATTTTCTTAAAGCAATAACTCAGGATGTAGCCCTGGCTGGCCCAGAATTTGCTATGCAGACCAGGCTAGGCTTGAAGTCACAGAAATCCACCTGCTTTTGCTTCGTACAAGCTGGGATAATTTTAAACTTTTTAAGAAAAAAAATGAGGAATCAATCCAGGGCAAGAGTCTCTAAAACATTTAATAACTTCAATGTAAATAACAATGTATGAAAACAGAAAATTTGGCACATATTTGTCAAACAAAAATACAAACAAACGTAGAGGAGATATTACTTTAATTAATTTTGTGTCTTTAACACCTGCTAACCTAAATGTTTTATACTTATAATGTAATATTCTGTATATTATTCATGTGAGCACATATTCCAATAAGAGAAAATATTTACACAACAGGATCTACATTGTTTTAAAGTGAATATAAAAACCCATGACTTTCTCTTCAGAGTGAAAGCTGCTTAGACCTAGATCATATGTTGGCTCTTCGGCTTCTTATCTCTGCCCAGTTCAAAATGGTTGCATCTCCTAATACCAGGCATTCTCTTGGATCTCAGTTGGGCTTAACACATACAAGCCTCAACACGCCCAGCATAATCCTCTTTGTATTTTTAGCTCTCTTTCCCCCCAGAAAATAGGCTTAGACTGACTACCATAGCCCATGTGTTTCCTGTCTTAAGACAGCCTTCCCTGGGTGGACAGAGCATCCTTGCCCTTGGTACTGTGTCATTTCATCAGGTCAATACTTGCCACATTTCTAGCAGAAAATCAAGCATGTTATAGGAATGCTTACTATGTCTTCAGGATTATTGACGCTCCAGAAACAGGAGCGTCAATAATCTACTTTTTAATAGGAATTTAAAAAATTGAAGTTTCAGCTGAGAGTTCAAGAGGTAAAAGAGACCTTTTTCTTTTTATTATAAGGTCCTTATTATGAAGAAAATAATTCAAAATATGACTCAGATGCTTTCATTTGTTCTAGGAATATAAAATAGTCGAGAAAATACCAAATAGAAGAGACTTGTGAGGAAAAGTTGGGTTCACCACCCCCAGTGGGGAGAGGTTGGAGGACGCTTCTTCAGCTCATGCCACTAGCTCATGGCATCAGCTAGAAAATCTGAGATAGAACCCCCAAAATGAGGGGATTCTATGGGCTAGGATCTAAGTCCAACTTTAGAATCTGTAAATATGCTGCCTAACCTATCTATCCAATGCAGAAAAGAAAGGCAGAAGGAGACAGAGAATGGGGAGAAAGTCCTGGAAGAAAAGAATTAGCCTACAGCTATTTTGCATCTTATAGAGGACCTTCTGGCAGAGTGAGAAGAACCAAATAGGCTGAGCAAACAGAAGCTAAGAGGTGGTTGGGAATAGCTGGCTATGTAACACCCATGTCATAGGGAATGCAGGTAGAGGAGCTAGCTGTAATATTCACAGGGACCCCTAGACAGCCAGCCTGCAGCACTTGCTAGCCTTGTTGTGGCTGTGCACTGTGTATGGACCTTTGCTTGACTTAGTGCCTTATTGTCACTATCTTGAAAGTCTTAATTTTTCTTCAACAAAGGGTATGGCATTTTAATTATGCACCTGGCCCTGCAAATCACCTAGCTGCTTCTTCATGCCAGATTGGAAGAATGCAAAGATGGCTAACATGAGACAATCTGGTGAGGACTGTTTAGTCCTTTACTCAGACTGACTTTGGAATGGAGGAGGCATACAAGGTGGAGAAGTGAAGATTTCCTTCTATGGCTATTAGCCTAAAGAGGGCTCAAATTCAGTGTTTAAATTAAGATCGCATTACTAATTGAGTAACTTAAAGTGGCCATAGTTTTATCTAGTAACTAAAGGCCAACTGAGAATTTTGCAACTAGATTTCCTTCCATTATAAACAAACTTTTCCATAATGTTTGTATCTTTCTACAATGTCAGAATTTATTAACTAGCAATAAATTTGAAAGCTATCCCCATTTTCAATGTATTTATTTCACTGAGTACTCTTGGTCTTGATAGTCATGGCCATGACACTTTCACTCAAAGTCTATACCAATCAGATCACACATCACAGGTAACACAAATGCTGAGAAAGGGTTAAGAGTGGCCATAAGATTTATATAAACTTTACCCTTTAACAAAGGTGGAGAGCTGACTCAAATGTCTAGTCACTTCACAAACATCAGATCTATCTAGTCAGTTTCAAAGTGAACAGCATAAAGCAGTGGGATTAGACTGAACTAAAGCCAGGGACAAAACCATAAGTTCACTGTCTGGAGCTCTTGTAATATGCACACTGGATGATTTGGAAAATGGCATGTAGATGTGATATGATGCTACATTTTTAGGCATTTTATGTTTCACATGAGAAACTTTTATTGTTCACTGATCTGGTATATCTGATAAGATCACAGGCATGGAGTTTCTGATATCGTTTGTTAACTCCATGGGCCCATGCACTGTAGATTTAATTAGAAGTGTAAGTGGTATTTTTAATTAACATAATAAGTTGACAGTTTGTGTCTTATGATTATGCTGTGCAGCTGGTGGATATTCTTTGTAAGTTCTGTGTGTCGGGCATCTTGGGGCATTACTTGCTCACCCAAGTTACCAAGCCATTGTCTCTTAGTATGTATACTAAAGTCAGGTGAAATTGCTGCTTTATAACTTAGGACAAGGCATGAGTCTGATAGCTGATGTTTTAGACAACATAGGGCACTTCAGGGCAGAGCACAGCACAGCCCACCTTCATAGCTCCTACAAAAAGAATTAATTAGTATTTACTTAACAAAATAGCATAGAATCAACAATTGAAAAATTAAGTTGGGGTGGATTTGAAACTTTCCATTTGATTCTGTGCATTTTTTAATTAATAGAAGAAACCTTTTAAATAAATAAGGGAACGTTCTGGAACAAGACTGTATTTACCTGAAATAGTTGAAGAGAGAGCTTGAGTAACTACCCAAGTGAAGGGTAGAAATGTACTGCTATTATTTTTATGCTAGTTGTTGTTGCTTAGTGCGATCAAGACAGAATAGACTCTAATACCAGAGATGAACACCACCCAAGGAAGATAACACCATGTATTAAAGCAAGAGTCTGGGATGGCACTATGTATATATTTATTGCACACAAAGATTCCACTGCATTACCAGAAATAATCATATGCTTGCTTATTACTTTGCAATTAGAACATGAACTCTAGTGTCTTGAAAGAGAAATATCTAGAGATTGTGTAAGTTGGTAGCAGATTTATCTAAGAGAATGAAGATGTGGATAAAAACTCTAGTAACATACAGGGAAAACAAATCTGAAAATAACTTCCAATGAAGGTTTAAGTATCTCACTTTCATATGACCCCATAATAGTGACATAATCTGTCTTCAGGGTTGCTTATATAGTCACATGCTTATGCTTTAAGATTACAGGAAAGAGTAAAAAACAAACAGACAAAAAATAAAAACAAAAAACTGCTCACTAATAACTATTACAATGGAGTCTTCTATTAGCTCACAATCAGTTCAGGCTGCTGTAGCAAAATCTCAGACTGGGTGACTTAACCAACAGAAATTTATTCCTCATAGTTTGGAAGGCTATGCATTCAAAAATTGAACTCACATCTCATGTAGTGTCTAGTAAGGGCTTGCAGTTTGCAATCTTTTTCCTGGAGAGGAAACAAGCTCTGATGTCTGTTGTTTCATTTTATTTTTAAAATTTGGTTTAGCATTGTTGAGACAGTATATTTATATAGTCTAGGCTAGCATTGATTGGTGATCTTCCCACTTTTGCCTCCTGAGTGCTGGGATGTTGAGTGTGGTGGGTCTTCTTAGGAGGACATGAATCCCATTCAGAAGGGGCCTCACTCATGAACTTATTACCTCCCAAAGGCAGCATATATATAATCAGCACATTATGGTTAGAATTTTAGCATACAAATGTTTGGGGAGGGTAAAAATTTTGGTTCATTACATATTACTTATCCTCTGTATTAATGACTTTTGTTATGATCAAATACTCAACTGTTGTGGAATATTATGTTAACTAGGAAAAGATGTGTTACATTGGTTTATGCTGTGGTATATTTAACTATGTGAAGGTGTGTCACATTTGTTTGTGCTGCATTTGTTTAATTATGTAAAGACATGTTGCATTTGTTTCACCTTGCCTGTCTAAGGCACCTGATTGATCTAATAAAATGCTGAGCAGCTAATAGCTAGGCAGGAGAGGGATAGGCAGAGCTAGAGGAGGAGGAAAAATCTAGGCTCAAGAGAGAAAGAGAAGAATGAAGAGGAGTGGGACAGGGGATACACCCAGGACCAGAAGCCAGTCAGCTGCCAGCCAGATAATGGGGGAGCAGGAAAATGAGAGAGAAAGAGAGAGAGAGAGAGAGAGAGAGAGAGAGAGAGAGAGAGAGAGAGAGAGAGAGAGAGAGCACCCTTAGGCAAACATTTCTATGTTAAAATTCTAATCATAGTTAAAATTGTTGTTGTGCTTGCTTTGTCCTTTCTATTCTGACTAGGAACATACTAGGAACATAGCACATGAAATGGTGCTGCCCATAGCTAAAGTGGGTCTTACCCCCTTAATTAACTCAGTCTAGGAGCTCCCTCACATACATGTCCACAGGGCTGTCTCCTAGATGGTTATAGATCCTGTTAATAATCAATTGTAACCATCACAAGTCAATCCATTGTCAATCTGACACCAAAATATACATTTTGAAGCCATTTCTCTACCTTGTGACCTCACGGTTCACGGCCATGTCATGATCTAAAAATGCATTAAGTCCAACTTCAAAAGTTCCTATAGCGTTCAACAGTTCCAACACTGCTTAAATGTGCAAGAAGCTCCTCTTCTGAGATAGTTTTTTTAACTGAGCCCCTACATTAAAAAAGAAAATGCACACTTCCAACATATACAATGTAAACGTCCCCATTCCAAAAGGCAGAACAGGTTAGCAAGGAAATATTGAACCAAATCAATACCAAAACACAACAGGAAAAATACAATTTCTTACACTTTCTGTTTAGCATCTGGGAATTATGATGGCTTTATCTGGACCCCAAAGGGCTTGGATATCCCCCACTGTCCAGTTCTGCTTCCTGGCACCCACAAGAGGCTCTTTCTTGGTTCAGATCTATTCTGCGAGTGAAACTTTCCCTGGTGAATACCCTGTGGTCCTGGCATCTTCAGCATCCTTGGATCTCCATTACAACTCAGACTCTACCTTCATGGCATCATAAAATGGCTCCTCAGAGCCAAGACTGGTAATCAGTTCTAACCATCATACCTAAGTTATCATCTTGGTAATTTCTTCACTAATTAGCCATGATATTCATTAGTTACATCTTGAGCCATCTTTATTTCATGGCCTGCTTATGGTTAGAGTGCCTGGGTGATTTCCTACTAGTATAAAGTTTGTGGGAGTCATTTGTATAAAACTTTCTTTGAGCCATCTTCCATGTTTTCCAAAAACTCCTTTGTGAGCTGAACTGACATGTCAGAGTTCCAATACAGAAGAAACTCAGGACATAAATTCTTACTGGAGACTTGGCTGTCATTCAAGAGTTAAAAGAATAAGTATTCTTTAAAAGAATAGTTTGTTTTGTGAACATGTAGATTTTTGTGTCTGTGGCACCAGCTATTATTATCTACAGAATGAGAGAAAAACTTTGCCAGTTATGTATATGATAGGTGATTAATATCTAGGTTATATACAGAATGCAAAAATTAAATAATAACCAGGTCATCCAATCATCTACACCCCAAATATGCAGAATAATTAAATATGCAGAGAGCTTTCAAAAGTACAAATGGCCAATAAATGCATTAAAAATATTCAGTGTCCTTAGCCACCAGCTAAATGTAATTGAGATTCATTTTATTGTAGTCAGAATGGCTATCATCAAGCAGGCAAGCAGGGGCTGGAGAGATGGCCCAGTGGGGAAGAAAGAGCATCTGCTTTGTAAGTATGAAAACCTGAGTTCAGATCCCCAGTTGCATACTCTGTGGTCTTACGTACCTCTTATTCCAGCACTAACTGGGGTGAAGAAATGGAGACTGCTGATAACAAATTCAGTGAAAGCCTGTCTCAAGGAAATCTGGAGCATGTACATACCACTTCCTCCAAAGAAATTAAACAATTACCAATGCTGGTGAGGATGAAGAGGGGAGGGATACACAGAAATTACTATGGCAGTTCCTAAAAATACTAAAAATAGAACTATTGTATGAGCCAGCCTTATTACTCCTGATTGTATATCACAGAAATACTTGCACACATATATTTATTGCATCATTGTTCACAATAGCCAATACATGGAATGTCCATAGTGTTGTTCTTTCTTTACAGTGATAAAAATAAAAGGCGGAGAAGGGGTGGGGGTGGTGGTCCCAAGTGAGGGTCCCAAGTGAGTGGGGTCTCAAGGTAAGGGACCCCAAGGGAGAACATAGCAGGTTCCATAGCAGGTGAGGGTGACCAAGGTGGCAAGGTGGAGGGAATAACACACCAGGCAGATAGAGCTTAAATGAGGAGTTTATTTAGAAAGGGGAGTGAGGGAGAAGGGAAGAGACATAGAGGCACCCGGAACAGAAGAGGAGAGAGGGGGAGAGAGGGTAGAGAAGAAAAGGGGAGGGGTAGTTGGTGGCCAACTGAAAGCAGGAGAGAGCAAAAGAAAAAGAGAAAGCAAAAAAGAGAGAGGAAGAGAAAGAGGGGTGTGTGCTTGCTTTAAAAAGGAATCTGAGTCTCTTATGCAGCCCCGTAATGAGTGACAGCGATGACATGGCCATGCGTGTCAGGGGGTGTGGTCAGCAGACTACTGGTTTCCAACACCTAGTTTTCCATTAGTGAATAAATGAATAAAGAAAATGTGGTGTATATATACAATGGAGTTTTATTCAGCTATAAAGAACAAACATTCTATCCTTTGCAGGGTGCAACCAGAAGGCATTATGATAAGGGAAATAAGCAACACTCATAAAGTCAGATGCTTTCTCTCATATATGGAAACTAGATTCAAATATGTATTTGAACATTGAATATTGAAAGTAAATGGAGACTCTTAGGAGAGGGGGTAGAACAAGACAGGGTTATGGGGAAATGACTATGAACACAATACCTGATAGGTATGTATGAAGATATAATGAAATCCACTATTTTGTATGCTCATTAAAACAACCCCTCAAACAATTGTGTGATGGTGAATTTACAATAACCGATTCCCTATTGAATAGGATAGCAGTAAAGAACAAAGCTTACAGTGAAATATCCTTGTTAGGAAAATGCCATTTCAAGCTGGGTAGTAGAGGCACACACCTTCAATCCCAGCACTTGGGAGGCAGAGGCAGGCTGATTTCTCTACAAGGCCAGCGTGGTCTACAGAGCAAGTTTCAGGACAGCCAGAGTGGTTACACAGAGAAACCTCATTTTGGTCCTTCCCCCTACAACAATAATAAAATAAAGGCATGGGAGGGGAGGGGAGGGATGAAGCGTAGGAGGGGGGAAGAGAAGGGCAGGTATGCATGAGCAAGTACAAGGATGTAGTTAGGTGCTAGAGTGCCTGTTTAAATGTTCAAAGCTCAGGTTCCTCCCTGCTCCCCTGCACTGGGAGTGGTAGTAGGGGGGGGGGTAAGCATTGTAATTTGAGAAAAGCAGCACATGAGAGAAAGCTGCCATGTAATAGGGTTCAAACAGAGGGAAATGGATCATCAAAAGGGGAAGAGTGATGGGGAGACCTGAGCAGAAGAGAGGAAAGAAAGGAAGGTGACATGGGAGAGAGAATAAGGGACAGAAAGAGGGGGAGGGAGGGAAGATGGGAGGTGGGCAGGGCCCTTTAAAAGGGAATATAGTGAATTGCACAGGTGGTGCTCTTAGTGCTGGAGCAGTACAGATGCCTGAAAATTAACAGTAAGAGCTTGGCATTATTATAAAGACTTTGATTTAAAAAATAGTTTTAGTTGTGCATATGTGTGTCTGTATGTGGAACTGGAGTTATAGGCATTGTAAGCTGCTTGATTGACATGGGTGTGGAAGTGTAGGGAAGTACTCTCAACCAAGAAACCATCTTCCCATCCCCTAATCGTTTTAAAAGACCATTTTCTTGAAAAAAAAAACAAAGTGTCTTGGGCTGATAGAAGGAAAAAAAAAAACTGACCCATTTTTGTTTTATACACCTTGAAACCTGAAACCCATTCATTCTGCCAACAGCTAAGGTTAGAGATGTGATAATTGTGCCAATGTTTCCTTTTTGGACAAACAAAATTGAATTAGGGCTTATTCATCCATATCCATGACTTTTAGAACTATGGAGAAAGGAGAAAGCCCATGATTTCTACTTCACAGGTCTTTCCCCAGCCACTATAATTGTTCTAGATAACCTGTACCAGCCCTGGAAACTTAGTATTTCAGTTAAGACCAACCTTGGTGAATGGTTTTGTGGTGCTGGGTATTGAACCTGGGACCTAGTACACCCTAGGCAATTATTTATAACTGAGCTACATCACCAGTTTAGTAATTCTCAAGGGTTGTTATCAGGCTAAATGGTACTGTCAGTATCAATGTCTTAAAAGAAATGACAATTGTCCTACAAGACTTGCTATAAAGCAGCATAGGATAAGTATTGAATTAATGAATAAATAAATCAATGTATAAATCTGTGAATTATATAGAATTTTGGCAAGACAGGATTCCTCTGCCCAAACATGCCTTCCTGTGATTGGTGGAACTGGAAGTTGTGTTGACTACTACAAACATAACCCTTCATTTCCACCCCTTCTAGAGTATCAGGGTGTTTTTTGAGTCAGTCAGAAGCCCCTCCCCCTTTTTGTAGCAATATAAGGCCCAATTAAGGATTTCTCAAATGGTCTTTCCACACTTCCCTGGGATGTTTACCATGGGTAGAGTGGTCAGAAGTACTAACAGGAAGAGGAAAATGCAGCAACAGCTCCAGTGGCAATAAGCCATAGTAAGTAGTGGCAGCAGCCAAATAATAGGGACCAGCCTAAGTGGTAGCTGGTGGTGAGAAACAGGCGCTGGAGAGAGTGGTCATGGCAGTTATGGACCTTAGAAGTTCAGAGACTGCAGGTCCATCCCTAGGTGCTGACACCAGAAACTCAAAGGCTGTCATCCTTGATAGTGCTCATTGCTGTCAAGTGTTGAGAGAGCCAACTGTTGAGTCTCAAGAGTGCTGGGCTACTGGAAACCAAAGCCAAAGCAGTTAAGTCCTAACGTACATTCTCAGAGCTATTTGATACTGGATTTTAAGATTCAGACATAATCTACAGTTCTCTAGCTAGAGCAATAAACCTCTAGAGTCTGTTAGCACAGCCTTTGCAGCTCAAGGATCCATGTCTTCCATTAGAATGTGACCATCATTAGCAGTGATTTTGGTCCTGAAGGGGACCCAGTCAGCTCACTGGTAGCTGTGCAGCACTTACGGACACGATACACTATATAGACACGGGGGTGCAGTGTAAAACGATAGAGCCGGAGAAGAGGGACAGACAGCGGAAGAAATACTATGCAGGAACAAGCCCAAGGCACTAAACAAATTCTTGCAATGGAACAGAACAACGGGTTCTTCCAAGACTAGAGCCACTAGGATTAATATCGGATCGCCAGGTGTTTCCAGAAGCGATGACACAGATTATCAGGAAAATTAAACTTTCGTGACTTCCTGGAGTGGGTGACATGTGGTAAAACACCGTCATTTTTCCAAAAACCAGTCTCCACAGTACTCACTCTCCTGAGCCATGAACTTCACGAGAACCGTCTTCCTAGTGGCCCAAAGTCAATGACACCAACATCCCTCACAAGGAGGTAACTTTGAGGGACTCGGGCTGTCAGCGGACCTCAAGCCCACACGTGCAGACGGGCACTTGGAATGAGCGGCCACGTCTCCCGGGAGGGTCCGATACCTGGCTTGCCCGGGCCCGAGTCCACCTTGCCCAGCCACGGGCAGGTGAAAGCGACTTTTCGTGGCCTGGGCTCGCAGCCGCGCGGCGTCGCGGTGCGGTGGGTGTGCGGGGCGAGCCGGCCTCGGGGACCCCGTCGAGGGCCACGCGGCCCGGGGAAGCCCACAACTTCCCGGCGGGAACGCGGGCCCCGCGGCGCGGGCTGGCGGGGCGGTGTTCTCGCGAGAGGAGGCCGAGGGGCGCGGGTCGCCGCGGGTCTGAGGGGCGCGGGGCAGCCTGGGGACGAGCGCCCGGCTGGGGCGCGGAGCTGAGGCGGCGAGCGGGGCCGGGGCGCGGGGAAGCCGCTGCCGCCGGTCGCGGAGAGCCAGCTCCTGACGTCAGGAGTTTTCCTCAAAGTCAACAACAAGCCCCGCGGCGGCGGCGGCGGCCCCCGGAGGGAGGAAGGAGGGGCGGGGAGGCGGCGGAGGCCCCCGAGGCGAGGAGAGGCCGCAGCCCGGGGCCCCCGGCCCTGCACGCTCGGCCCGCAGCCTCCGCCCCGCGGCGGGCCAGCTGGACCCGGCCCCCGCCCGTGCGGTGTTTTCTGGTGATGAATTGAATTCGCAGCCGACATCCGATTCCCAAGTAGAGTCTCCGCCCCCTCCTCCTCCCCGCGCCGCCGCCGCCCGCCCTCCTCCTCCCGCCTCCCGCCGCCGCCGCCGCCCGCTCCAGCGCCGCGGCCCGCCCGCCCGCCTGCCAGCCCGGCCGGCTCCCTCCCTCCCTCCCCTGCAGCCTTCGTCTCCCCTCCCGCCGGCAGCACCGGGCTCCAGGGGGCCAGAGGCTCAGCGGGGTGGGGGGGAGGACAGGAGGGGAGGAGGAGGGAGGGGGACCCCCGAGTCGCCCCCTCTCCTCCCCCCGCCCCCCCGCTCCATCCTCCGCCACCGCCCGAGCAGCTGCCGGGCCGCCGCCGCCGCCGCCTTTGCAGGTAACAGCCGCCGCCCCCAGCTCTCGCCCCCTCCCCTCCCCGCCCCGCCGAGCTCCCCGAGGGCCCCGCGCCTCCTCCTGCCCGCCTCCCTCGGGAGGGGGCGGCGGCGACGGGGGTGGGTGAGGCGGGGGCGCCTGGGTGTCACCGCGACCGCCGGGGGCGTGGGCGGGGGACCGGCTCCCCCCTCCCTCCGCAGGCTTTGGGGCTCCGGGCGTGGAGGTGGAGGCCGCGGGATGCCCGGCGAGGGTGACACCGACACCCTCTCGCTTTGGGGGCGGAGGGAGTGGCGGCCGTGCGCGGGCGGCCGGGGAGGGGGTGGTCCCGGCCTAGCGGTACCGTGTTGTGCGTGTCCGGGCGGCCCGGCCCGGCGCCTTAGGGCTCTGCTTAGCTTGAGCCCGGTCCCTTCATCCTCACTCGCCCGACCGCGCGGCATGGGAAGGGGGCAGCGGGGGTGGGGGGCGGCGGCGGCGAGGTTATGTAACGCGAGCAGCCGGTGGCGCGGTGGCGAGTCGGTGTTTGGGTTGGGGGGAGGGGCCGTCTGCGCCTGTGGCGGGAGTGCGGGCTAGGATGTACCGGGCGTCCCCGGGGTCTCCTTCCTTGGCCAGCTACCCACCCCACCTCACCGCACCCCGCCGGCGCCCGGGAGAAGACGGTGCTGGTGGGGTGCGGGTGTGCGTGTGCGAGGTGGGTAACGTGCAAGTCTGTGTTTTTAATAGTAGTGGGGTTTTGATCCGCTAGGGAGTTGTGTGCTAAGAATAGAAATGTGCGGAAGATGCTGGGTTTGGCTGATCCACTGATGCTGTCGCTGCTGGCGGCGACGGCGGCTCAGGCTGCAAGTAAACAAACCAGCTTCTTCCTTGTCCACCTCTGCCTCCTGCACAGCGGTCCGCATCAGCCTGGATGCTGGCGAGGCCCTTTGGAAGCCCGAAGTTGAAGCTTAAGCTGGTGGCAGTGATAGTCCTGATGGCTAGGCGGGGTCGCCCCTTGTTTGGGATTTCCTGGGAGTCTACACTTAGGTTAGAGATAACTGAATCTCTGAATCTTTGCAGTAGTGGTGTTTACTGTTTATCTCTATCTGCAAAGCTTAACAACAACAACAACAACAACAAAAATGCTTACCCATAAATTAAAGCTTGAATCCTCTCATATCTCCATCAAAACAATGTTATGAAAGTAAAACTCTTTTCACCAATGTAGTATATTTTGGTTAAAAGCATTGATGGGTTGTAATTGATAAAGTTTACAGGTAGAAATGAAACTATAAAGCCTGTGTATCTTTATTAAGTTCTATTATTAATAGAATCTTCACACTTTTAATGTGTCCTGAAAGGGATATAGAGCAAGGACTTAATATGTAACACGTTGACAGTTGTCTCAAATCATCGTTTTAGATATGTGTTCCATATTTGGTAAAGCACGGTCATATTTTTTAGTAGAACTATAAGTTTGTAGGCAGCTACTGTGTTTTGTTTATGGTAGGGACCCTTATATTAGGTTATGTATTCACTTAGGGAAAAGTTGAAAAAGTCCAAGGTGGAAGAGTCCAGTAAAGATGGTGTAAGGCGTGAAGATGGGTCTGAATATTCCAGAAGATGGTTGTCTAAAACATTTTATAAAAGTATATTCATGAATTACTAATCTCCCAGAATGGATGACTAGAATCAGTTACATTCGAGAAGCAGTTCAAAAGTGCCTGTTAATCCTTTTGTCAATATTAAGTCTTGGTTCTGTTCAATGATAACTTTTTAAAAAACAGATGACCCCAGTAACTGTAGCTTGAGGATCTAATTTTAAAGTGTCATTTGAATGTGACAACTTTGGATAATGTTGGTGTAGGGTGTTGTTTGTGTTCTGTGTATTTGCAATAGCATGTTTTCTTACAGTTTTTAAAAGTTATTACCACAAAAATGATGAAATTGTTATCCATATTAATCTTGTCCTGTATAGTTAGGTTTTCTGTAATGATGAGTGAATACTTTTTAACTTAAAATTACTTTTTTTTTAAACCTTGACGTTGTTTTGCATTGTAATGCAAGAATACTTAAATTCTTCTTTAGAACTTTTTATATTTGTAATTGTATTTATTTTGGAATAGAGGGGTGCCCTTGTGTAGCTTAGGCTGCCATGAAACTTTCTCTGTAGCCTGGGCTGGCCTGTTCAGGATCCTCTTGAGTGCTGGGATTACAGGTGTGTGCCAACAATATAAGCTTAATGTAATTTTTAACTAAAACATTTTAAATAAGGTTCAATTCACTGGACATAGCCCTTCACTTAGACTATCATGTCATGAAAGTTTGTTTTGTAGAATCACTGTTAGAATCTTTTGGTTAAACTTCAGGAGCAAAAGTTAGCATGGATTTCAGTGTAGGTATTTAGGAGTTTTAAACTTTAGGTTTTGATTTTAACATGGAAGTTTCTAAATGTTTAGGCTTCTTTATAAAGAGGAACTTGTGTCGTATGTTGTTTTAGAAGTTTAGCTTTTGTTTTAACTTTGAATATTTTCATGAAGAGATAGCTTTACTTTGTAATGTCTATAAGTTCAAGAATTTGTCCCTGGGATGAAAAGGTGATTCCTGTTAATTGGATCTGAATCATGATATAGTAAGATCTTTGCTTTATAGTGATTATGTTTGTAGTATTAAGAAGACCCAATTTGGGATTATTTTAAATTTGCACAATAAAATGCAAGATGAAAAAAATTATTTTTTGTTTTATTTTGTAATTTGACTGCTTTTCAAGTTACTCCGAGTAATGCAAATATTTTTAACGGGAAGTTTATGTTAAAATCTTTGAGTAATTTAAAAGTTGCTATTGAGCTCCATATTTCAGGATCATGTGTTCTTCTTAATCTTGGTTTAGTACAGGATATTCTTTTGCAAAGGTAGGCTAATATAAAAAGATGTGTTATAGTCTTTAACATCTGATAGGGTTAGGTTCAATTTCCATTTAATTCTAGCCACTACCCTTTGAGCACTTGTCATATGCCAGATGTTGCTATATGTGCTTTGCATATTGTAATTCATCTAATCTTCAGAACAGTATTGATGCACTTTGAAAGTGAACTTCACATGAGAAAATACTCCATATAGCATAAAAATCACTTCATTTAAATTTTCCTGTTTTTATACCCATTCTTAGAGTCCACAGTGACATTGCTAAGTTTTGTGTGTATATATATACACACAAACACACACACATATATATTCTATACTATAATAAATTCACACAATCAAGTTAATATAGTGTTAAAAGCTGTATTGATTAAGCTGTTAATATTTTTTTCATTTTAATTGTTTCAAATGCCAAAATACCTCAGTTGTTTACATATTTTATTTTAGTATACTTAATCCAGTTAGAGGTATATTTATTTCTTCTGCAAGGAAATCTTCAAATAGTAGTTGGTGAATACATAATATGCTTTTTGACTTATCAATGTGTTTTATAGAAACTATATAAATATATTTATTTAAAGATTATTGCCCTTTTAAGGTATTTTACATTTCTAAATGGGTGATCTTTCTTGAATTCTGAAGGGAAAATAAATAGGTTTACTAGAAGAAAACAAAAGATGTTCAGATGAATGGAGGTTAGCCTGGATTTGGTCTGAGTTGAATGGCTACTTGTTGTTTTGTATTAACTGTATATTAAGTTTTGAGGATAGGAGCTGTACATAATCATTATTGCCATCTACAATACTATTTCTGTATGAAGTCAATTGTAGATTTCAATGTGAAGAATCTTAAATATGAGCTCTACAAGAGCTATCAAGCATCTAATGCTACATTTTCTTTGCAGCTAAGTAGGTGGAGGTACAGAGAATTAAAGGGGCATTATTAGCACCACTCTGAGCAAGGCAGGGTTGGGAACAGTTATTCAAGTATTTTGGTCTGATTGGTGCTCTTTTGAAAGGAAACTTTGAAATGAACTTTGTCAGGGATTCTAATCCTGGGGGGTCTGTGGGTAATTCTTGGCGTTTAGTGGACTGTAGATAGGTTTTATATGTGTTTGTATGCATATTAACTCTTTTCATTTTTATAGTTTGAGAGGTGCTTGAGGCAGATTTTAGAATTTTGTATGTATATTGAATCAAATGTCCAGCTTTATAGCAGTCCTCAGCCTGTTGTCATAGGTGCCTTCATATACAGATAAGCAGCATTTTACCTTAGAAGCAAAGGGGACTGCTTCATCAATAGCTGGTTTATTGGTTTAGGTGAAGCAGAAGATAAGCATAGCTCCAGTGTATTATATCAAAATATTAGGTATATTCCCCTAGCACAAGCTTTTTAATAATGGATATATTAAAGGGAAAAATGCTTTGTGTTTTTGTGGATGTATTTTTAAGTTTATAAAGTTGACTTTTAGGAATTAGTAATTTGAAAGATCTGACAATTTGTCTAAAAGTTCCAGGTTTCAGAAAAAAAATTCCACAGTGTTATTACTGTTTTCTGAAGAGAGAAATAGTTAATAGGGTAACAACTCCAAGTAAGGACAGAATAGAGTTATTGGAAATACAAGACCAATTATCTATAAGGTCTGTCTCTTTACTATCCTTCATATCCCTTTGAAAATTGATACAGCCTTGTGTATTTGTCCTGGCATATAAATTAGTTTCTTCTGTTGTTTTATTGGGGAGGGGGTGGGGGTGGGGGAATTAAGAGCAGGGTCTTATATTCCCTTGTACTATTTTTATTTTGAGTCACAGTCTCACCAAGTGGTTCAGACTAACCTTGAACTTGCTATACTGATCAGATTGGCCTCAAACTTGTGATCCCCTGCCTCAGCCTCCAGAGTAGCTGGGATTGCAGTCATGTGCTACCATTCTGATTTAGCTTTTCCTTAAAATATAGTTTTAAATCTGAAACTACTATAGAATCTAAAGTAGTTCCTCTTGCACCCCATTTATATTTTAAGATATCAGTTGTGTTTGAATTAGTTTCCTTTATTAAGTCAGTTTAGCTATCATAAATATTGTCTATAAAATGATCAACTGTAGTTTAAAGAAAGCTATTTTAGATTTTAATTTAATTTCCATAAACATATGGAAATTCAGGTTTGGTGGGTCATGTCTGGAATCCATCTCCTGGGGGTTTCAGGCAGGTTCAAGGACATTTCAGGATACATACATATGGAGTTCCAGGATATTCTGGCCTACAGATCTTAGAGACTACCCAGCCCCACCAAAAAAGGAGATAGTTAACATACAGGAAATTATTAACATATGAAAGAAAATTACTGGGTGCTTTTCAACCTGTTTCATGTTGTTTCATTTTTGATAGTTTTGTTGATACTTTTAGTTTTATTTTTTCTTTGTTTTTTTAAAACATATTGATAATTACATTTAAGAGTTCATATTTTGCTATTTTTTGTATAATGCAGATGAAACTGATGGAAGACCTTAATTGTGGGTGATAACTTTTATTGATTGTCCCCATGTGTGGTAACTGGAGAATACTGTCATTGCTTTTGAACACAGTTTTCTGAGGTTCACAATTCAGAGTCAGATAAGGTGATATAAATGAAAGATCTTGAATAACAAATAAGTTTTGGAAAAGACTTAAGATCCTTTTTAATTCTTGACAATGAGTAGTCAGAATATATATGTGTGTGTGTGTGTGTGTGTGTGTGTATAGTTTATTGGTTAAGTATAGGTATAGTTCACATTTTTGAGTGAATGACATTCTAAAACAGTTTTGGTATTATTGCTTTAAATTGCATGACTGGTTGCTGAAGCCTTTTGAAAATTCTTTGAAGCATCAGTAAGAAAATACTCACTTGTCTCCTTTTTGTTCCCATAATGAATAATTGTGGGTAGCATTAAGATTTATTAGGAGTTGAAAATTGACGGACTCAACAAAATTATTTAAAATGTCAAGAATAAATAGGGTAGTTTTAATGTAGTCTCATCCTTGCACTTTATGGAAGGCCATAGGAAACATGATTTAACATCCAGGAATTTTAATTATTTGTATATAAGTACTTCCATGATGTTTAAACTTAGTTTTGTTTTAAAAATGGCAGTATGCCATTTTTTTTGCTGTTGACTTACTAAACTTGTTTGAATAGCTACTTTATTATCTAAAGCTTTTACATCTTTGTTCATTCATCTACTTATTCACTAATTCTGTATTTGTTGAATAAGTGCCAGGCACAGTCAAATTGCTTTAATAATTTATATTGTGATTCAATGGAATTAAAGATGGGAAATGTTTTGTACATTATAAAATGATATTCAAATGAAGTTATTACCATGTTCTCTAATAGTAAATCAGGAATGATAATATCTTTACTATTGAATCCACAATGAATTTTGTGTGTAACTTTTTATAAGAATGATAAAAATTAAATCATCTAGTACTAAAATGTTTAATTCAATAGGCTAAAGAATAAACCAAATTTTATGTTAAGTCATTGGAGAGTTACTATGGAAGGAGGGTGAAATTTGCTTTACCATTGGAAACAGATGATAGAACTGTAGTTCATCTGGTTGACTAGTGTTGATGTAAATGTGGGAGACTGTAAATGGCTGGAGCAGGAGCATTGCCACTTTGGAAATCTAACCAGAAAATATGTTTAGTCCTTAGGAGCCAATAGCATTGCTTTTACATATAAAGAACAGTGTTTTCTGCTAATCTAATGATTACATTTCAAATATACAAGAACGGTTTTAAAGCTGAAAGTGTGGTTATGGATAAAATATGGTGTTTTAAGATACAATGAATGAGACCACCTCTAATAGTAAGGCTCAGTGGCCTAATAAAGTTTGTAAATCTTGTTGTTTTAACTTAATGTACATTTTATAGATTCAGTCTTAATATATACATAATGATTATTCTCTTGCCCTTTCTCAATCCAAGAAACTAGTTTTCAGAAACAAGGCCATTTTAAAATACTATTAATTGACTTGGGTTGATCTGGTTCTATTTCAGGAAGACTTCTATCCTCTTAGTGTTTTTCGTAAGGGTATTCTAGCACAATTTACTTTAATTGGAAGGATCTCTTGGATATATTCTTTTTGCTATTACTGTAATATTTATTTTGCTTTTATTCCCAAAAGTGATGTTTTCTTTTGTTCAGATTATATAGTTTTATAGTGAGAAAAACAAAAAGTCTTAGTAGAGATGGAGCCCATTTGTCTAGTAATACCAATGAGAAGAGCTCTGTGCAGCTATGATGATATCGTTTTGCACCAGTCTTTTCCAGCATTTAACTTAAAATTATTTATGCACTATACAGAGCTAACCCTTTGATTTATCTCACTGTAATATGTAGTTAATTGGGTTCTTGAGGATACGATGCTAATCAAAATAAAATGTTTGAATGCTTTATGACTTTTATGTTTTTGTTCTGTTTTTAATGTGAAGTGGATATCATTTTAAATAATGCGACTTTTCTCCTTAGCAGTATTCAGTGTGGGAATTGCTCGAGATAAATCATATCTTACTTTAGAAAGTTAATGTTAATAGAGAAGTTTTAGAAGGAAAAAATTATAAAGTTTCCTCAAACTTACTTGAACAAATGATTTATCTTCTCAAATTTCTTTTAGTTTAATGTTCTTCCAGACAACTATAACACCATGTCTTTATTCTGTAGCAACAGGTCCCCGTGATTATGATTTTGAGTAGTCTTGTCCCTTCCTGTATGTGTTGCTCATGACGTACTTGTACAGCCATGGCAGGGTAGTCTTCTGTTGAGCCAGTTAGCCTTTGTCAGGTTCTTCAGAGTTCAGTTTTGATCACTGATAGAGAAACAGCTAGGCTTTGCATATAATGTGTGTTGGAGGAAGACTTGTAAACTAGGTCAGTACTAGCTGGGAATCCAACTTTGAATTTAATGCTGTGAACTATTTATGAATACCCAGCTCTACTCATTGGGTACAGTTATACCCATTTTTTTTTAGTTCCCTAAAGTTCATGATGTTTGCCTTAGTCCACTTAACACCAGTGTACCTGCTTCATATTTTTTGCAAATGTAGAAGTACTTTTGTCAAGTTTTGTGGAAGTATTTCCCTTCTACTTTGGTAGGGACAATAATAAACAGTTCATTAAGCTTATTGCTATATATGTAAGGAAGCCTTTTTACTCTAACCTATATAAAGACACAGGGGATACATTTCTAGTGTTTGTCTTAGGAAAAACTATATTTCTTCTGAGCAACTTTGTTTTTTGTTTTTGTTTTTTAAAATATTACAGATACGGTTAATACTGAAACCTATCATGTTTTTGAATTTTCAAATTTCCTAAAACATTTGGCTCACCTTTCAAATGCATAATTTTGAAGTGAAGGGAGCAGACTTGGGAGTCAGGTACTCTGAATTCAGATTTAGCTCTACAATTGACTACCTTGAAATCTAGCGATTTACCTATTCTCTTTGAGCCCCAGGTTCACAGTTCTGTGAAATGAAGTTAATAGTGCCCTATCAGAGTTGTGAAGTCAGATTATGAAGATGAACAGTTCTTGGCATGTCTTTTCTACCTCATATTCCCTTTGTTTCACTTGCTTTATCTACCAAAATAATTACTTATTGTTGTGTACATAGTGTAATCTACCTAAAATGTTTTTTAGAGCAAGTCAGATTATGTAAATGTTGGTTCCTTGGCACTTTGTATTTTACATAAAGTACAGCAATAAAAAATACTTTAAAATACATTGACATAACTTTCTGAAATTAAAGGGATTTGTGTCACTTAACTTTCATTCTTTCTCCTGTCATCTCAAGTATACATTACAAAAATGCTTTCTGTTTACTCGTGTAGGTTTAACAGTGTAGGTTTAACAGGTTTTGTTAGGACATTTTATTCCAGTCTCTTAGGTTAAAGGTTTCACTATCATTTAACATTTGTCACAAGACCAGAGCAGTGTACTCATTGTAGAACTATTTAATAAATAAGCACCCCCTGCCATATTTGAAGAGCTAGATTTTATGTGAAGTGAGGCCAATTGAAGACATTTACAAAGGCTTAGTTGTTTGTTATTGCTATGTGAGTTCAAGAATGGAAAAAAAAAAAAAGAAATTCTTTCTTCAATACTTCCTTCCAGGCTGAGTCATCACTAGAGAGTGGGAAGGGCAGCAGCAGCAGCAGCAGCAGCAGCAGCAGCAGCAGCAGCAGCAGCAGCAGCAGCAGCAGCAGCAGCAAAGAATCAAAATCCTAAAACTGATCCTGCAAAGAATCATTTCTCCAAGTTGGGGGCTCAGAGGGGAGCCATCATGAGCGATGTTACCATTGTGAAAGAAGGTTGGGTTCAGAAGAGGGGTAAGTTAAGTGCTCAGCAAAGCTGCAAACAGTACAGTTGGTGAAAATGTTGAACAGTGAATGGTATACTGAGAGTTGGCCTCTACCATGGTGCTGCTGGAGTAAACCCTGTTTTGCTGTTTAATAAGACAGAAATAAGGTTCAACATATAGGTTAGGAATTTGCTCATTAGGGATTTTCCTCTAAATCTTGGTTTTTATAATTTGTTATTACAATACTAGATTTTGTATGCATGCATGTTGGTAATGTATTTTTTCTGTGGTGTCTTCAGAGTCTACAGACTTCAGAATTATTTAACATGTAGAAAAGGGCTCTTGTTTTCTATATCATAATGTATGAATATTTAAGTAAAAATGCTGTATTGAGTCGATTTGTATGGTAGCAGTAAGGCTTATTGTATAAGGGGGAAGGCTTAATCCATACCTTGTTGGACTAAACAGGCCTATAAATTAAGTAACTTAAGCTCTGTTATAAAAGTAACAAATGATTTTCTTTGTGTTTAATTTGATATTTTTTGTTTACATTATCTACTTTTACTATGTGCTTTCTTTAGCTAAATTTATTAATAAGTTCTGCTATAAAACTTACAGTCTTAGTAATCACCACCTTTTATTAGATCTAGACATTAGGTTGGTTGCTCAGCCACTGTATCTATCTACCTACATGACCAGTTGAATAGGATGGGGGATGCTTTTAAGTCCTGTATTTCTATTTGCTAACTGAAAGTTACCTCTTAAACACTAATTTCCAAATTCTTTGAAGGTCTTTGTTTAATACTTACGGTAAAAAGCCACATGCATTATGGGATTTAAAAATAGGTCCCATTAAGTTGTATAACATTTTAATGAGTTATGCCTATTGTTTGTAGTGATGTATCAAACCCTACAGTCCTGATACAGAACATGTTTATCACTACAAAAGTTTTTTCTGCCTCTTTGATTCAGTGCTTCTCTATCAACATTGGCAACCACCTAATGTGCTCTCTGTTACTATAATTATGCTTTTCTAAGATTTCAGTGGACTCATGAAATCCATAGTCTTTTGTGTCTGGTTTCTTTCATATATATACTTCTTTGCTTTATCCATGTGGTATATGTGAGAAGCCGAATTCTAAGTTCTAGAAATACAATTCTTCATTTATTTGTTTATTTTTAATTAGTTTTCGTTTTGAAACAGAATCTCACTTTATACCCAAGGTCATATATAGCTCAATTAGTCATTCAAATGGATGACCTTCCTGCCACAGCATCTTGAATACTGGTATTATAGGCATGTGTTACCACTCTTGGCTTTGTCTTTTTAATACTTAGTAGAAATTTGAGCTGTCTCTGAATAATTTGAATAAAGTTTTTATGAACATTGAGTACATACCTTCTTATAATGTGCTCCCATTTGTCTTGGGTAATAACCTAGGATAAGGTTTCAGGCTATATGGTAAGTGCCTTTTTTAAATTGTTGTAATTGTCAGTTTGTTTTCCAAAGTACTGACCATTGATGTTGCTAAGTTTTTCTTTTATTTTTTATTCTCATGTATTTGGAAAACATTCTCAGATTGCAGTGCTGTTTTTTTTTTTTTTTCCTTAACTAGTATATATTTCATCTTTTTGGGGGGCTCAGGGGAGGAGAGAAGATGGCAAGTCACTTAAGCCTTTAAAGTTTTTCTTTAATAGTTCATGAAATCTGCTTTTGTAAGACTTGTAAGACTCCAATGAGATAATGACTATGGATATCTCTATATTCTTGTTTGTCTAAGGCCTAAAGCCTTGAGTCTGTTTAATTAACTGAAACTTTTCTGAAATACCATGATGAAAGGTTGGTATTTAGTCCATAGAATATATAATAGAAAACAAAGAAAATGGTGCATAAGAAATACTGTTGTTCCCTACATCTGACAGAGGGCTGATTTTCAAAATACACAAAGAACTCAAGAAGCTAGTCACCAAAACACCAAATAATCCAATTAAAAAGTGGGGTACAGAACTAAATAGAGAATTCAAAATCGAGGAATCTAAAATGCTGAATGACACTTAAGAAAGTGATCAACATCCTTAGTCATCAGGGATATGCAAATCAAAACAACTCTGAGATATTATCTTGTTCCTATCAGAATGGCTAAAATCAAAAACACCATTGACAGTTTATGCTGGAGAGGATGTAGACAAAGGGGAATACTCCACCACTGCTGGTGGGTGTGCAAAGTTATACAGCCACTTTGGAAATTAGTATGGTGGTTCCTCAGGAAAATGGGAATCAGTCTACCTCAAGATCAAGCAATAATACTCTTAGCCATATATACCCAAAGGATGCACATTTGTACAATCAGGACATCTTTTCAGCTATGTTCATAGCAGCATTATTTGTAATAACCAGAACCTGGAAGCAACCTAGATGCCCCTCAACTGAAGAATGGATAAAGAAGATGTGGTACAGTTACACAATGGAGTACTACTAAGTGGAAAAACACAATTCACAGGCAAATGGATGGAACTAAAAGAAACCATTCTGAGTGAGATAATCCAGTCACAAAAAGACAAACATGGTATGTTCTCACTCATATATGGATTTTAGACATGGAACAAAGGATTACCAGCCTACAAACCACACTGCCAGAGAAGCTAGGAAACAAGGAGGACCGTAAGAGAGACATGCATGGTCTCCCAGAGAAGGGGAAAAGGACAAGATATCCTGAGCAAATTTGGAGCATGGGGGTATATGGTTATAGTTTTCCTTAGTTAGTATTAAGGATAAGGTACATATAGGACTTTAGACTTACAAGGATAGGATAGATGATGGAATATTTTCTTTAAATCTTGCTAAATGTTAATGGAATAAATATTGTTAACTGTGGTTCTTATATAACTGTTTTGTTATATATTTTGCTTTGTTAAGTTTAAAACCCTTTTTATTTAGAAAGAAAAGAGGGAGATGTCATTCTGTAAATATGTTTCTTTTATTGGTTATTGAAGAAAGCATTGTTGGCAAATAGGAAAGCAAGATAGGTGGAACTAGGAGACAAGGAGGATTTGGGGAGAGATAGGAGGAGATTAAAAATGTAGGACCAAGAGAACAGAGGTCTGGACCCTCTCTCTGGTAAGCCAAGACCATGTGGAAATACTTAGATTAATAGAAATGGATTAATATTTAAGACAGAGCTAGCCAATAAATAACGCTAGTAACAGGCCAGCAGCTTTATATCTAATACACGGCTGTCGAGGCTGTGGGACCAGGGTGGCAGGAAAACTGCCTGTAATGTAGTGGGCGTGGGGAAGGAGTTAGGAGAAAAAGGAGAGGAGAGGATCGAGGAGGAGGACATGAGGGAGCAGGAAGATTGAGCTGAGAGCAAGAAACGAGATACCTTAATAGAGGAAGTCATTATAGGTTTAAAGAGAGATCTGACACTAGGGAAATAATTGTCAAGAGATATACTAGGATAACCCCAACTAAGAATCTAAGCAATAAGGCAGAGGCTACCTTAAATGCCCTTCCCCAATAATGAGATTGGTGACTACCTTAAATGCCATTCTAGGGCCTTCAGCCAGTAGCTGATGGAAGCAGAAGCAGACACACCCACAGCTAAATACTGATAGGAACTCCTGAAATCTAGTTGTAGAGAGAGGAGTGATGAGCAAAGGTGTCAAGACCATGCTGGGGAAACACACAGAAACAGCTGACCTGAACAAGGGGGAACTTATGGACCCGAGTCTGATAGCTGGGAAACCAGCATAGGGCAGAACCAGGTCCCCTGCACATGGGTTTCAGTTGGGAGGCCTGGGCAACCTATGGGGCCCCTGGTATTGGAGCAGCATTTATTTATACCTAGTGTACAAATGGACATTGGGAGCCCATGCCCCATAGAGGGATACTCTCTCAACCTAGACACATGGGGGAGAGGGCCAAGGCCCTGCCCTAAATGATATGACAGATTTTGATGATCCTCCATGGAGAAGGCCTCACTCTTTCAGTGGAGCAGAAAGGGGATGGAATGGGGGGGTTCGGTGGGGGCCATGGGAAGATGGGAGTGAGAGGGAGCTGGGATTGATACATAAAAAAAAGATTGTTTCTAATTTAATAACAATAATAAAAAAAGAAATGTTGTTCCTGTAGTGGTCAGAGAAGTACTCTGTGTGTGTGTGTGTGTGTGTGTGTGTGTGTCTGTTTGTCTGTATCTATGTTCATGTTTATTGAGAAATTGTAACCATCTGAATATAATGTGAGTAGCAGTTAATGGTATAAAGTGAAATGTGAATATATTTCTAATTTTTATCTCTTCAGCTGGTTCCCCTCTAGAGAAAGTCACTGTAGACTTTATTTTTAATTCTTCTGTTGATCAGTATCCAATTATAATACAATACACAATATTTTATTTTCTGGTAGCTGTTTTTACCTGCTCTTGCATCTGTGTTATGAAAATGAAAAAAATTAACTTTAAATACCTATTCACTTTTTCTTTTTATTTTTTGCCTTTATGGCTAAAATTAAGGTGTTGAGAACTGTATGTCTAAATGTGCTTTTTCAAACTGTGTCTTGAATTCCTAACATTCCCTTTATGGATTGTGCTATCTATAATATTTATTGTATGATGTCAAGGTTTATAGTAAACTTGTTGATTCTGAAAAGCAACTAACAACATTTTGATTATTTAATGCTAGTGATATGATGGTATCCCAAAGATAAAAGAGCATTTTCTTTTTGTGTGTGTGTGTCTTTTCCATTCTCGATATCATATCTTTCTATTGTTTGTGTCATGGTTTTGTTTTTTTTAATTTTTCTGTTTTTCTTTCTTTTTATGACTTTTGAGACAAGGTCTGACTATATATCCCAGACTTATGTTCAACTTATGTTCTCCTGCCTCATTCTCCCAAGTTTGGAATTGTAGGTATTAGCCATGATGCCTGGATTTCTCCTGAACATTGTTATGGCCATGTTTTCCCTCTGCTGGTTGAAGAACTTTATTCATTGGTTGTTTAGCTTTTTAACCATAATATTTGAAGTACTACTTTACTGTTTTCTGGTTATTTTAGCTAGCTAACACTGTAATTCTCTATCAAGTTTCCATGCTTCCTTGGCTCTCTTGTCATTATTCTTTTGTTTTGGACTCACTTTACAGTTTCCTAGAATGTCTCCTGAGCTGATCCATGTTTTCAGCAGAAATGTGAGTGGGTACTTGTAATTGTAATATTAAAAACTGTTCTTTTGACTTTCTTGTCTGGTACATTCCTTTGCTGGGTATATAATTTACATTTAAATTTACTTTCATTCAGAATTTTGAAGGTTACATTTCTTTGCTTTTAGTAACCAGTTTTATTGAGGAAAGGTAGGATGCTCATGAATTGTTTTTTTTTTTTTTTGTAGGAAATTCAGTTTTGTTCTCTGGAATCTATTGATGCTTCTGTGTCTTTGGAATTATGAAAAAGCAGAGTAAATCACAGTGTCATTTTTGCTCATTGTGTTAAAAGGTTTATTGGATGATTTGAATATGAAAGTTTAGGTCTGTCTTCCTATAGTGTTTTTTTTTTTTTTAATTTCTTTTTTTCCTCTTGTGTATTCCTTTATTTCCTAGAGCCTCTAAATCAATTTAATAAATAAAAATTTCTTTTATTTTTCCATGTCTTTCTAGGAAAGAGGAGAGAAACTTTTTGTTGGACATTTCATTGACTTTTCTTCCATTCTGTTACTGAATAATTTTACTTTATATTTCTGGAAAGTCTTTGTACTTTAATTACTTTTATAATAGTTTAATAGTTGAGAACACTTAAGTTTTGAGTTTTCCTCCACTTTCAGTTAAGTATTTTAGTTTGTTGATAATGGTTCTTCCTTGGTGGTTGTTTTTTCAGGTGTCCCATAATACTGTTTGTACAGTTATGAAAGAAGATTGTACAACTATTTTCTTGCATTTTTGATTAATAGGATTGCTGAGTTAGAATTTTTGTTGGTAACTAACTGTACTCTTATAAGCATTAATTGAAACACTAGAGTAAATAAATTCTGGTGTCCCCCCATTACTTGTTTTTTTAGATAATTTTAGTGCTGTTTGAATAATAATTTCATGTTCCACAATATAGATAGACTATGGCTTGGCTTTCGTTTGGCTCCAAGAATTTCTCTTCCCCAAAGCATTGTTATTTATCCTGGACAGATAATCATAACCTGAAATTTGGTGTATATGCTTACAAATATTTGTCTCCTCTAACTCACAGTGTGGTTTAAGCACTATTAGGTATGACTGTAGAGGAGTATATTAAAATTACTTGCTATAGTGATTAAAGTATACAAAGTTATAATGAAATTAAATTTATTGTTGAGTGTTGCTTCCTAGTTGTTTAGTGGTAGTAGAGCAAGCACATACTCTCAACATTGAAGACAAACCAAAATACGTTCATAGATTGAATATTAGTTTTATTTCTCTGTATTTGAATATTTATATGTATATATATATATTATATTTGAATTAGCCCTTGATAATTTAACTCCTTTCTAGATTATACCTGATTTTAATTGTACCCTTAATATAAACTGAATTTTCAGTGAATAACTTCCCAGAAAATGGGGAAAGCTGCTAAATAGTGATATTCACGTAGGACAAATGCTTTCTTATTCTTGTTTGCTAGATATTTATCAATAATGAAACTGTCTTCTTGTGGGCTTTTCTGTGGCAGTTCAAGATGATGATTCAGATGACACACAAACATAGCATTACTAGAGTAGAATTGGCAGGTACTACATACCATTGGCTAAGTTAATATCTATTTTCTTCTGGGGTGGACATAAGGAGCACTTTATGGCCTGGCTTTGTATTAACCTAGTGACCACTTATATGTGTAGCAAATTCTTACTGTATTGTTCAAAAACTAGCCTATGGATTTGTCCTGGGTGACTCCAAACCTTTTTAGTTAGATGGTTTGTAAGAGCTAGTTAGTAAAAGCCTGGCATGTTGGCCAAATACTTATAATTAATATAAACCTCTAAGTGGTTATTCGGGAACTGGTGGGTGGGAGAGAAACTCCCAGCTACATTACCTTTTGCCTCAGGACCTTTTTTCTTCCCTTCTGTATATCTTACTTTTATTTCTGTCTGTCTGGCAACTGCCTGGTTTCTGACCCCAGGCATCAAGCCCATTCTCTCCTCTCTTCTATTGTTCTTTTCTTTGCTTGAGCCTAGATTTTGCCTCTTATTGCTCTCTCTGCCTGGGTGCCCTGTGTATTCCTCTCTTGCCTATCTTTTGGTCATTCAGCTTTTCATTAGACCCATCAAGTGCCTTAGGTAAGTAAGCAAGGTGAAACAGATGCAACACATGTTTACATAATTAAACACCCATCCTTACATTGTTAAACAAATACAGCATTAAGAAAAGTAATACTTCGTTGCACAGGTAAAGTAATATTCTGCAGCATAAACAAATGTAACACATCTTTGCTTAGTTAAAATAATATTCTACAACAGTGCTTATTCTTTTCTAATCATTCTCGGTCTTAAGAGAATTATCCACCAAAAGCATGCCTCCAGTGACCATAAGGACATTTCTTCAGGGTCACTTCCAAATCGTTTGACATATCCACAAACTGCCACCATGAGGACCAAACCTAACATCACAAAGGATGTTTGGGTGACCCTTAATCACACCCCAAGTATAACATTAAGTAGTAATTTATCAATGGAGAAAGTCAGTTCTTTAGTAACAAATTAGAATCTTAGTAGTTATTTCAAAATGTGACTTTTGGGAAATTAATACAAATTTAAGAAATAATTTATGGAAAAATATTTTGATTGAAAATTATTCCTCTGTGATTTTGTAGTACCTGTTCATTGTTTTAGTATTAACAGATTGAACCTTTCTGTTGTTACTGTTGTAACTAATTGTGCCTTCAAATAACCATTTTTATTATTTAGCTTGTATTTATAATATCCATAAACTGTGGAATACTTGTTTTGTAATCTGTGGGATGGTTTAGTTAAAGTAGATTTGGTAATCTAAAAATTTTGTCTATTAATTGTTTCATAGGAGCTAAATCCTGTTATGCAAAAATACAGTGTAGCAACATAAGGATTGTGATCAAGTTATATTGTGATTTGTGGTTTGGTGATCTAGTAAAATTACATAATTTGTTTTATAGAAAGCAAAACAATTTTTTTTAGATGCAAAAGTGCGATTGCCTTTCTTTATCTTGTATTTGTCTTTCTTTGTTCATGTTTTGTTTACTGAATAACTTTAGAAGTAAATTATAAAGTGGCTAAAGAGAAAGAAAATGACAACTTGATTTCTTGTTTACTACCTAGCAGCAAAGTTTTCCATAGAGAGTGAATAGCTGTGGTGGTGACTGTGTAAACCACATTTTACATTAGAGAAGCATACTATGACTGTTGAAGTTATGAAATTATGAGTTACCTTTTCTCCTATTGTTGAGATTTATCTCATGTAGCCAGAACTGGACTTGAACATGCACTACAGTGTGGCTGGCTTTGAACTTTGCTCCTCCTGCTTCCATCTCTTGGGATTACATGTATGCACCACTACCAAGTTTAAATTCATTTTCTAATTACTTTGAAATTCAGATAATTAATGTATTTGTAATCTGGAATTTGTTTTTCTCACAGTTTTCATACACTTACTTTTAAAATTGTAGCCAAAAGAACCTGATAGAGAATAACATCAAGTGATAAGCTTTCATATACATTCTGGAATTAAGGAACTTGTTACAACACAGACACATACTTGTTTCCAATTAAGAGTGAAGCTGTGTGTGTATTGACTTGCAGCTTCATTCAGTTTACTTAAAATGTTGGTTGTTTACTTCACCAGGGAAAAGTATCCCTATTCCTCAGTGCTAGCTTATTTCTACCTAGAGGGCCAAGTTAATCTATGAAGAACCAGAACTCTTTTTCTTAATTTCTACAAATTAGGCATAGCTAACTTGTGTGCCAGTATAGCTATAAACTTAAAAACCTATAAACTTAAAAAAATTAGATTGTGTGTGATTTTTTTTTTTTTTGTAATTTGTGGAACTTGCACATGAACCTTGGAGATGACAAAGATGACAAAATCATGTTGAAATATCTAAAGGTTGGACATTCCTGCATGTCTTTTAATTTCCTTTTCTGGCCATATTTTTATTAGGTAGAGTCTGTAATATAGTGCCCAATAAAAGCAGTGATTGTATGTTTTTGGCCCTCTCATTTTAATATGAGGGCATGCATTTTACTACTAAATATTCTGTTAGCTATATTCTCTGACTATTTCTGCCATTTGTCAGGCTGCATTCCCTTCTTCCTGATGTGCCGAGTTTTATGAAATTGTCTTCTAAAAATATTTTATTGTTTTTGTGGTCATTTTAGAATGACCATAATTCACACATTAATATTAAAATAAAGAGAACAGTAAAATGGTCATTTCTTAATGCATGAATTATGCTCATTCTGGAATAAATAGCATTTAATTAAGGTGCATTTAAAATATGTTCCAAATTTGGGTTCATTAATATCTTGTTAGGGAATTTTTTTTTTGTGTGTGTATGTTTGTTGGAGTACTATTTCAGGTTTTGGTACTAATTATGGTAGATATATAAAATAATATTTAGTTCTTCCTGGATGATAAATTCTTTCCATGTAGCTCATATAGGCCTTGTACTCGCTGTCTATCCTAGGCTGTCTTCAAACTCCAAGCAGTTTTCTTTTGCCCCTGCTTCATGCTGGGATTACAGATGTATGCCATATAAAGTAGGTTGGAGAGTTTTTCTCTTCTAATTTTGAATGAATTTGCATTAGATTAATTTCTCCCTTGTGTGAAAATTTTGATAATTGAATTTCTTTAACAGATATAGAGTTACTAATACTTTCTATTTTATCTTGTGTGCATTTGTTAAATTGCTTTTAAAGGAGTGTGTATTTCGTCTAAGGTATTCATATGAATTATTGAGCATAAAGTTCTTTTTAACAAGGTTTTCTATTAACAGTCTTTTTAATGGCTGCAGGTTGATCAATAATGTACCTTCATTAAAATTCCCCAAAATTGGTAAATTATACTTTCTTTTAAAAATAATCTTATTAGAAGTTTATCCATTTTACTTATATTTCAAACAGGAAAGCCCATGTTTAAATTTTCAGCAATTGTATATTTACCTATTTTTCTCTAATGTTTTCTTTTAAAGATTCCAGATTTTTGTGACTGTGTAAATGAATGTTTTTGATATATCGATTCCTTTATATGTGTGTCTGTCTCCAGTGCTTGTCCTGAAATCAGTGGGAAATTTGAAAATCATCGTAACTCTATCTATCTATCTATCTATCTATCTATCTATCTATCTATCTACCTACCTACCTACCTACCTACCTACCTACCTATCATCTATCATCTATCATCTATCTATATTTTTTGGTTTGGCTTTTCAAGACAGGGTTTCTCTGTGGCTTTGGAAGCTGTCCTGGAACTAGCTCTTGTAGACTAGGTTGGCCTTGAACTCACAGAGATCTGCCTGCCTGTGCCTCCCTAGGACCGGGATTAAGGTGTGTGCCACCACCATCCAGCCCCACTCCAGAGAGAGTCTCAGCCTGTTATTTGTGTCAGGATGGCATGGTGTTGGGACTAGGCGGCTGGCGGGAAAACATACTCATTACAGTTCTGGGCTTTAATGTGGGAGCTGGGGATCCAAACTCAAGTCTTCATGCATTTTCAGCTAGCAGTTTATTTACCAAGCTATCTTCTCAGTTCCCATCTCTCCACTTTGAGGCAGGATCTTATGTAGCCCAGACTGCCCTTAGAGCTCATTTTATAAGCTATATACCATTCTACCTGGCATAAAATCTGCATTTTGGTCAGCTATATAGAGTTAATGTTTTCCTGCATGTAAAATAGTAATACTGTCATGACATTTACCTTCACCTCTAAGTACCTTGCACTGTTGTTTTATTAGTTTAAAATTATTTAATTTTCTTCTAGGCACTCTGAGATAGTATGAGCTGTTGTTGTTTTGTATTACTATTTCTTAATGTCATTTGTGTCTGGATGATACATTTTCTTTCTTGGATATTTGAACAATTTGACTATGCTGTACTAAGGTGGTGTTGTAATTAAAAAAAAAAAAAAAAGCAGCTCGAGATGCCATGCAATAGAGTTCAAGTGGAGGGGATTTTTATTGAGAGAAAAGGATCATAAAAAAGGGGAAGGGGAGGAGGGAGACCAGACTCTGGGGATAGAAGTTGGAAAGAGGAGAGAGAGAGAGAGAGAGAGAGAGAGAGAGAGAGAGAGAGAGAGAGAGAGAGAGAGAGAGAGAGAGAGAGAGAGAGAGAGAGAGAGAGAGAGAGAGAGAGAGAGAGAGAGAGAGGGGAAGAGGGAAGGAGGAAGAGAGAGGGATGGGAGGTTGGCAGGACCCTTTCAAAAGGGAACATAGTGAATGTGCACAGGTAGTGCTCTTAGTGGCAGCAGCTGAGGGTCTATCTTGACAGAACTCTAAAGACAGGCCAGTACAGATCCCTGGATACTAACAGTAGTTTTCTTTATATTTATGCTATTTAGAAATTTACTGAGTTATTTAGATCAGTAGTTGCATGTTTTTCATCAAATTTAAGGTCCTTATTTGTTGAGAACTTTTGCGTGTTGTGTCCTCTTTGCTTATGGAGCTGCTGTGATAACTTAATGCATGTCACATAATAGTGCCACTTAATAGTGCTTTACAAGTCAAAAAGTTGTTTTTCTCTCCCTCTACTTTTTGAAGTTCTTCATACTGGATTATTTCCACCACTGTTAAATTCTGTCCTCTTGAGATTGTTAAGCCATATCATGATGTTCTTCCATTTTTTTTTTTCAGATTCTATTTCTGTTCTGTTTTCTGCTACAATTCTCTGTTTATTAGGACCATAAGTATTAATATTTTTCATGATGGTTGCTCAGCTAATTAAAACAAAAGGGTTTTCAGAATTAGTTTCTGTTGATTGCTCCCCTCCGTTTTTACCTCATTTATGATACTGAATACAGGTGAATACAGTTTATTGTGGTGATACATCAATTCTGTATCTGTTATTTTATCTGGATACTTCTTTTTTGTACTAGGTGGTAATTACTTTGGCTGTATGCTTAAATTTCTACATTTTAGTTATTTTCCCTGTTGTTAGTGGCAGCTAAAAATCTGTTTTTCTTCTTTCTGCTTTCAGGCTTATTGGAATCTTCACCATGTGTGCACACATAAATCACAGGTTAGCTAAGAGTCAGGCAAGTTGCATACAGATTTCGATGATTTCATCTCTCTTGTATAGGGTATCTCACTCACTTGTCAGGCACTTCTGCAATTCTGAACATTTGACCTTCAAGCTAGTAAGATTTTGACATTTCCGAATGTTGCCCATTCCATTCTAATTCCAAATAACATGTGAGCATGTGAGCCATTAAATCAAAAAGTTATGTAAGAACAAATTTTATCCGGTGCAGCTTTCTTCCTTTAGGGACTAATTTTCCTACAATTTTTCTAGCTTTGCTACTTGTCATTTTCTTTAGTTTTAAAGAATTATTTTATGCAGAATTAAGAATTTCTTAAGTTTAAACATCTCAGTTTGTCAGTGCTTCTCTTATAATGGCATACTCAGAGGTGTGTGTGTGTGTGTGTGTGTGTGTGTGTGTGTGTGTGTGATGACATGTGAATGTGATTCTGTAGACTTGGTCTGTAGAGGGAAGGACAGTATGTGACTATTAGTGTCTACCATGGCCCATCACTCTGAGTTGTATTGTTAGTTGAAAGCCACAGTCACTTTCCAAGTTCCTTTACCCTTTAACAGAATTTTTATTATATTTTGATATTAACATTTATCTGTGTCATTTGTTTTACAGATATTAGCAATTTATGCTTCTAGTGCTGTGTTGTGTAAAGTTTTTTTTTTTTTTTTTGTTAAACAATTGATTACTTTTATTTACTCTTTGTCTGATGTGCACTCACCATGACATACAGGTGGAGTTCAGAGTGCAGCCTGCTGGAGTCTCTTCTGTTCTTCTACCATATGGATCTTAGGGATTGAACTCAGGCATCAGGAGTAGCTGCGGGTGCTTTTACTGACGAGCCATCTCACTGGCATAATTTCTGCTTTCTTAACTCATTGTTTTAGTTACTGCATATTAATCTTTTTAGTTTTGCTATTACATTGCTATTTTATTTTACATTTATTTACTTCTGAGGTTTAACTTTTCAAAATGGATTGTTAATCCTTAGACACTTTTCATACATATGATCTCTCCTTAGTCTTACAGATTTTCTGTTCTTATTTTTGTATGTGCTTTTTATAAATTCATAAAACTTTATCTTATTAATAATTTTTCTTTCAAAATATATTTGGTATGTCAGTAAGACCTAGAAAAGCTAAGTTATAACTCACATGGTAAGATTTAAGGCAAGGTAGAGGATGGGAAATCTGTTAAAAAGGATGAGTGGTTGTAAAGACCTTGTTTAATTATGTAGTAGATATGACAGTTTTAGGTGGCCCCAGGATCCCTGTCCCATGGTGTTTATACCCTCTAATAACCTATTTTGCTTGAGAGTAAGAACAAGCCATGGCTGTCTTCCAATCAATACAATAATATACCTGTTGCTATGTAATACTTCATTAGTGGTTTTGAAGATATAAGTAGCCAATGTGGCAAGGAATAGTAAGCACTTTGGTTACAAATATTTTTTAATTTTGAGTATGTCTTCTAACTTAGTGGTATATCTTTGTTATTTAAAACTTTTGAATTGTTACTTCTTTAAGGTAAGAGAGAGTCCTTTATCTCTGGATCCTCCTATGTTTGCCTCTTGAGTTTTGGAATTTGTACTACTCCATCTATAATTATGTAATTTAATATATCAAGCATTTTCCTCCTAGTAGGAGTCACAATAGGGCTGAAAACCAATTTTATTGAAAAACAGATGGGGTCTTCTAGTTATTCTCATAGGTTTTTATAGTTGGATAATTACTTTGATTTGGGAGACCAAGCTTCTTTCATAGTTACAGAAAAGATGCCTGGATTGAAAAATAGGGTAGTAAAACAGGGAGACCAAGGCTAGATAGACACCTGATTTGAGAAACTTGAGGATGTTATTTTCTATTTTTTCCCAGCACTCCAGTTATATCTGTTCTACCCGCCTCCTGCATAAAACTATAGATATACCAACATCTTCAGATGCTGGTAGTGTACCACTACAGCCCCCAGTTACCAAGCCTTCCCTCCCTCTCTCCCCTCCCTCCCTCCCTCTCTCCCCTCCCTCCCTCCCTCCCTCCCTCCCTCCCTCCCTCCCTCCCTCCCTCCCTCCCTCCCTCCCTGCTTCCAAGTCCTACATATAGATATTTTAACTATTTCTCTTCAGGGTCTTATGCTTAAATATAAGCCCAGCAGTACAAAACCATTGCACATTTGGAGGAAACTGTATATGTCAAAAAGAAAGGTCAAACTAAACAGGAGCTAGCAGAGGGGCTCGTAGTAGAAAAAAATAGACATCATAAGAGGGGTCAAAAAACAATACAAAATCCCCCAAACAATAAAGGGACACTGGCATACATGGCCCAGCAGGTAAGGCATTTATTTGCATTAGCCTGATTGCCTGAGTTCAGTCCCTGGAACCTATATAAAGGTGGTCAGAGAGCATCAACTCTACAGGTGTCTTTTGACCCCCACACATTGTATCATATCCATACATTATACACACAATAATAATAACTAAATTGAAAAGAAATCTGTAAAAAAAACTTGTGGAATTTTCAGAAAAGACACATTTCTTTCTTTATTTACATGATATTAAGAGAACACAAAAACAGATGTATGAAGGTCAATAAAACTGGATGAAAGGTGGTAACATGTAGAGAACACCTACTAAATATTGAAAGCCAAAGAAACCCTGATGCAGAGAAATAATTTATATAGCAAAACTGACAACTCAGAATGTTGTTCTTCAGAGTGGGTAGTTGTGCAATTCAACCTTCTGTCTGTATGTCTGCCCATCCATCCTGAACAATTCTGTTTTGTCCTTCTGAGTGCTGTAATTTTAGGCACCTCCATATCTATCTTCTACTTATTTCTGGAATAGAGTACTCTCTTTCAATTGACGATGGACTTTCAACTAATGGAGAAATCATAATGGCTAAAATGGCTTTTTCTTTTTCTTTTTTCTTTTTCTTTTTTTTTTTTAGAGGATAGGAGGGAGTTGGTTTTATGACAGGGCTTCTCTGTGTAATGGCTCTAGCTGTCCTAGAACTCACTCTGTAGACCAGGCTGGCCTTAAACTCACAGAGATCTGCCTGCCTGTGCCTGGCCTTGTGTTTTGATTTTTTTTTTTTGTTTTGTTTTGAGACAAGATTTCTCTGTATTAGGTTCTTTTTATACATTATGCCCTTTGTATTGCTTATATGTCAACATTCATCAGGAATGAATAGATAATGCTTTTTGGATGGTATTGACAAAGAAGATGGAAAAGAATACTTGAAAGTAAGTTACCATCAATATTAAATCTAAGGATGCGTTTTGTTCTAACCTCTGTAAAATACCTGTTTAAAACTTGATTCTTCTTTTTTGAATACTGCAACAAATTGTGGCTAGATTCTCAAAACAAATTTTGAAAGATCAGCAATGAAGTGAACCTTTTTGAATTCTTAGACCTAATATTTCTATATTTTTTTGTGGGGTGATTTTTCATTTGTGATAATTGCATTCATGAATTCCATTACCATTTTTCTGTTAAGTCACTTTGAGTAAATAATTTAAATTTATCGGGTTTCATTAAATATATTTAATTAGCGAGTAATTGTGATGATTAAGTAAAATTAGTTAAGTCGTTCAAAATGGCTATTGAACCTGATGTTTTTACTTTTACTTTTCTGGGCATGTATTAATAGGGAATATTGGTTGTCTAGATCTTAAGGCATGTTGCATATGAGTAGATGATGTGTAAGGTTTTATTTTTCTTTTTTTGGGGCAGCAATCTTGTGTTTTGAAATACTTTTGTATCTAGCTAACCTGCCCTACTGTGAGGTAGATGTGTGTCTTTATATTTACTATTTCCCTAGTTTGGGAATAATTCCTGATTTGTAAAGTAAAAGTTTTATTCCAAGAGAATTTCAGAAAGTTTGCTCTGGTGCATTGTATCACTCTTTAGTTTCTGAAGTGGAAACGTGTGTGTGTGTGTGTGTGTGTGTGTGTGTGTGTATGTGTGTGTATGTGTGTACTATGTGACTGTTGAGACTTGTGATACATTTACTGTTAAAAGGGCAGCTTAAATATGTTTAGAGGATTTGAGATAATTGGAAGTTACTTGACCATTTTAAATTATTGTTAGAAAATTGTTTGAGTTGTGAAATCTAGTTCTTAGTGGAAATGAACAAGAGGTGGTCATTGATTTTATTTCTACAGCAGTAAAATGGATTTCCTGATGTGTGCTTGAAGCTGTCTTGTCTATTTTAGAGCCAGGTGAATTTTATCCTTGTTTATATTAACTCTTCTCTTCCCCATAGTTTGACCATGGCATGGTAGGTAGGTGTGTGTGTGTGTGTGTGTGTGTGTGTGTGTGTGTGTGTTTGTACAGTTGTGATTAATGTGCTAGGGATATAGCTCAGTTGGTAGAGTGGTTGCCTAGCATGCACAAAGATCTGGGTTCAGTCAGCATTGCCTAAACCTAGCAGGGTTGCAGGTGCCTGTTATTCCAGTAACCAGGAGGTAGAAAGAAGAGAGTGAGAAGTTGAAGATTGTCTTGCTACACAGTAGGTGAAGTTGGTTACATGACACCTTTTCTTTAAAGATCCTCTTCAATTTATAATTAATTATTGCTAAGCTAATTTTATCCTAATTGTTATCGCCAAAGGAATGCTTTGGATTCCACGTTAATTCATGTTACTTGCTTTCATGCTTTCTTCTTTTTATGGCCTAGATTATGTATTTGGATAATTCTTAATATCAGCCAGACTGAAAGCTCTTTTGCTCACTTTCATCTTTTGTAAATAAAATATAATTATCATTCAAGACATTTTTATAAATAAATTAATAATTCCTCACAAGTAAATGAATAGAAATACAATGACAAATGAAAGCTCAAACTGTTCTTTAGGATTATAATCATAGCCTTTGCTTTGGCCAAACAGTGTATTTAAAAGGAAAGACTAATCAAGGTACTTGTAGAAATGACTTTTACTATTGTTTGTTCAAGAACAGTGAACATTTCCTAGTACAGGAAGTGACTTTCAAAAACAGTTGGCAGAACTAAAAAGCCATACTGTTGTTGACCCTTAGATTAAATATTTTAGAGCCTGAATTTCCTTAAATCTTAATTTTAAAAAAATCAACATTTTGACATAGTGGAAGATTTATTTCATTTATATTTGGCCTTCATATAGAACCTGGCTAAATTTGCTAATAAAATATAATTTTTACTAGTTCCATTTTAAAAATGTCTTCATTCAAGTACATAACACTATAAAATGAGCTCAGTTGTAGATTAGCAGATAAACATGCTGATTCATTCAGCCCACAGCTACTGAATGAAACCTAGAGGGGCACAATTTGTTCTTTACTCTGCCCCTTGGCAACATGTTTTTCTTCCTTTTGTCTCTGTTGAGGGAAGGGGACCGGAATAAATTACTCTGGACAGCTTTACCTGAACTGTTTAGAATGCCAGGGAAAAGGATTTTCCCATTAATTTTGCTTAATTTTTGTCATTAATGTAGTACTACACATCACATGTTTATTGTATAATATCTATGTTGAACAACAACTTAACAGCTCTATTTTGCTGACATTTTCACAAAACCATTTTGCTTAAAGCTTTGTTTGGAGTAATCTGTTGTTTAAAGATATGTGTTGGGCATCTTCAGATATATTACAGTTTTAGGACCTATTTGAGTTTGGAAGCAGAATTCAGTCTGCTGTATCAGGTAGAGTTTGATATACTCACATGTATAAGGTTGTAGAGATTTTATGGAATCATTTTAATAAACTCAGAATAAGTTGATTTTTGGTATTTTGGACTAGCTTTTTGAATATAAGCAAAATATGTAACAGCTAATATATCAAAGTCCTATATGGTTTTGCATACATTGTGCTGTGAATTTGCAGTGAGAAAGGAGTTTTCACTGTCTTCAAGTAGCTTACTGTCTTTGTACCATTTCTTATATGTTATATTATTAATAAAGTGTATTTAAAAGTATATTACTAGCTGAAAAATACTTATACTAAAGAAAATAAAGTTGAGCATTGTGTGCATATTTATAATGGGACTCTCAGGAGGTTGTTGAGATTCCGAAATTCAAGGTCATCCTCTACTACCTAATGTGTTTGAGGCTATCCTGGACTGCTTGAGACCAAGCCACATCAACAAAACCCAAATAATATATAAACAGTGTAAAAGTTACTGTGAGCTAGGCATGATGGTGCACTCCTATGAGCCCAGCACTTGGGAGACTGATGTAGGAAAATTGAGAATTGGAGAATAGTTTAAGTTACAATCTGAGACCATGTCAGAGATAACTCTCAAGATGAAGATGGGGTAATAAAGAGAGCAGGAGGAAGAGAAGCTGAGAAAATTGGAAAACAGTTACAGAAGTTTCCAACATCACAATTTCAGCCTTTTAGAGAGACACCAGAAGCAGCAGAATGAGACAATTATTGAAATATGTATTTTAGAATTGAAGGATATAAGCTTTTCAGATTAAAAGGATCCAATAAACACCTTATTCAATGGCTGTTGGTAAGACCTGTGAAGGCTGTTTGTGAAGGCAAACATGTAAAGAATCAGAAATTAGAATTGCTTTAGACCTCTAGGGATACCTTATAGCAGCAGTGTCTTGAATAATTCTGACAAAACTGTCCAAACTAATGTAAATAGAGTATTAATCAAGTTGGTTAGAATTAAGATACTTTCAGAGAAAGATAGTCTCAAAATTGTCTCCCACAAATCCTTCAGGAAGCTGGGAAATGTAGTTTTATCAAAACAAGGTGTTATAACATTGAAGAGGAGGACCTAGGAGAGAGTCAGGAGGCATTCAGACAAGAAGAGTGACAAAAGCACCTAGATTGATAGCTGTGCCTCTGGTTTAGGTTCCCCAGTCCAGAAGGTAGGATGAAGTTTCTTCCAGAATTTGTAAAAGTGAAAAACTGTGCTGAGAATATGGATACTACATTTATGCTTCCAATATAATATCTGTTATTCTAAGTAAAAAACTTTTAGGTAATTGAATATGGTCATCTTTCACTTTTACTGGATTTTGTATATAGCTTTCTAAAGTGATTCCTGTCAGTTTACCTCCATCAGCAATTATTGGGAATTGCCATTTTCCCCCATGCATTTACCATTGTGTTTTTCAGTATATAGCTATTTAATGTTTAAAATTTTCATTTCTCTAGTTAATGGTGGGATTTCTTATTTTTCCTGTTTATTACTGTGTCATTTTTCTTGTAATTGCCTCTTTATCATTTATATTCCAGTCTCATATGCTTTCAGTGATGAGTTATTTGTCTTTAAAAAAAATTATTTATTGGAATCCTGGTATTTTAGATATTAGCCATTTGTTATCTGAATGGTAAATATCTTCTTTTACTTTGTGGCTCTTCTCTTTTTTGTTATGTATGTACTTTCATCATGCCAATTTTTTTTTTACTTTAATATATACATATTTACTTGCATTTTATTATTGTGATTTTGGTATTCTGTTTACTATTATGATAACTTATATTTAGTTTATAATGACAAGCACTTTATTATTTATCGGTATATAACAAATTATCATCAAAACCTATTCTGTGAACACAAAAATATCTTTTTTTGTTTTTCTCTCTTTGGGTAGGAATATGGAAGCAACCAGGCAGGTAGATTCCCTCCTAAGATTTTGGTCTCTTCAGGCAGGGCTGAAGTCATCTTAAGTATTGCTGGAAGATCTGCTTATAAAGGTGTTTTTTTGTTTTTCTCTCTTTGGGTAGGAATATGGAAGCAACCAGGCAGGTAGATTCCCTCCTAAGATTTTGGTCTCTTCAGGCAGGGCTGAAGTCATCTTAAGTATTGCTGGAAGATCTGCTTATAAAGGTGGCCATTCACATGGCTTGGTAACTTTAGTCTGGCTTTTGTCAGGAGGCTCAGTTCTTCAGATGGTCTTTTCTGAGGGTTACTATTCTTATAATAATAGGAGTTCTTATTTCCCCCAAGTGAGTAAGTAATCTAGGAGGATAGAGCAGAACTTCTGTCTTTTATGGCTTAGCCTTTGAAATTTCCCTCAGTCCTGTTCATGGTATGAAGAGACTATTCTAGTTTTCTCTTTTCTGTGTTTTTTTTTTTTTTTCCTTCATGTTTCCAATTCTCTGGGCATTGGTTGGGAGATACAGTTAAATTAATTCTGAAACCACCTAGAATTAGCTCATACTTCAGAGGTTGAAGACTCAATCCACAAGAGTACCTGCCCCCTTTTCAGGTGTTGACTATAAATCTTGGCCACCACATTAGATATGCATAGAGACTTCCCTCTTCTTTTTCCTCAGGTTTAGTAATATGTTAGAGTGGGCCACAGTACTTAGGAAACATCATTGCTCATGTTTATTGGTTTATCACAAAGGATGTTTTAATGATTATTGGTGTATAGCTATATAAAGATACAGAACACAGTATCTTCTATCCTATGGAATTAGTATCATTTTCCCAGCACATTGATGCCTTTACATCCACTAAGCTCTCTCAACCCTGTAATTTTTCTTTTTAAAAAAATATTAAATGTGTGTGTGCAAGGAAATGGGTCAAAGCTTTTGCATGAATCTTATCCTCAAAACACACCAGAAAATAAAATAATTAATGAAAATAAAATTGAACTGGTTTTTGAATGCTTTTGAACAAAGAATTAATATGCTCAGCTTAGTGCAAAATGATTACTTTTGTACTTTGCATAGAGTCCATTAGAAAAGAGGGAGATAAGAGATGCAGGACCTGATTTTATATTGCAAAGTACAGTGTTGATTAACGTATCAAATACAAAACAGTCAGCCATAGTTGAAGCATGTTTTGGCCATAAGTTCACTCAGCCAAGATTTTGCTATTCCTCTGTTATTAGGATTCTTAACCTCTAGAAAAGATAATTTATATGCCAGTGGAATTATTGACAAGTTTATTCCAAATGTAGTTGACTGTCTTGTTCTAGCTGCATTGTGTTTATACTCATACTCTGTCTCACACCCTTGTCTTTATTCTTAACAGCTGCTTCCTTCGGAAAACCTTTGCTTTACATTGTTTGATCCGCTTACATAATGCTTACTACGATACCTTCAAATAAGTTCTTGTTTTCAATTTTTTTTTTCAACTTTGAGGGATAGGTTAGGGTTTTTTGTGAGTTTGGATAAGCAGAAGTATCATGTACATACTTGTCTATTGAAAGGAACCCAGGGCCAAAACTGAACGCAAAGGAACTCCAGACCCCCAAGCCTCCTAGATACTTAGTTCCTGGAAACTGTGTTTGGTCACAAAGAAACTCCAGGAGAGACCAGAACCTCTCCCTTAGTCTCCAGGATACTTAGTTCCTAAAAAATGTTGGTATCTATGTACAACAGGTCACCTGTAAGTAACAAGACAAAGCCATAGAAACTACAGAATGTTCTCTACTTTCATTCTTAGCCAGCCAATAAGAATATCTGGTAAATGAGTATTTCATGCCAAAATAAGACTTTGAAAAATTCCCCTAAATGTCAACCAATCAAGAACTGACTCATACCTCTCCCACCTGCTGATGTAACCCTGTGGTTTTTGCCTTTAAAAATCCAGCAATAGACACTGGGTGGGGGTGGGGACACCTTCTTTGGTGGCTGCTGCATCAGCTAACTAGACGGGGTCCCTGCCGTAGTTGTATAGAGCAATAAACCTTGTGTATTTGCATCTGTGAGTCAGCTTATTGGTGGTCTTTTTGGGGTCTCACGAACTTGGCACAATGAATACTAAATTTATTTTGATGGATTTTGAGCAGTTCTACTTCAGATATTTTGGATCCTAAGCATATTTTGCTATTTTAAAATTAGTACCTATGATTTGCTCTTACTTTCTAATCTTTGCATTTGACTTTCTGTTCTCTAAGTTAGTCAAAGGCTGATTTTATTAGCCTTTCTGGAACTGTGAAGAATCTTATTTCTTTCATAGTTGGCAATAATTGTCTCCACATTTACTTTATAGAGTCCTCTTTGGTGGAACACACAGGCGGAGAGGAAACACAGGATTCATAAGATGGAGGGCGGGTGAGTGACTGAGAATCTGGGGTAGAATTTGGTAGTGGTTCTTTTTATAAAAGTAGGAATAAAAAATTGTTTGAGTGAAAATCAAAAGGACAGTAGGTGGTATAAGACTTTTTAGTGTAAATTTTAATAGTAATTTATGTGGAATATCTAGTTTGCTATCTATACTATGTTTTTCTCCCATTCCATAGTGACATGCCCTAGAGACAATAGTTTAGAACAACAATGAGCAAATAGTATTTACTGAAATAGATGTTTTCTTGATGAAGGTGGTCAAGGATATATTATTCCACTGGGGTTTGGACTTGTCTTTCCTGTTTTAATAAAAAATTCAGTTCTTTAGCATAAATATATAATAAATATTTTAAGCAGACAAGCTTCTAGAACCACAGAATTCAAACTTGACTAAAAATATACAAGTCTTAATGTATATAAACAGAATAAGCATGATACTCAGGAGGAAAGTGATCAGTTTTTCTGTGTTATACAATATGTAAGTTGAAAAGTGATTTTTAGCAGATGATGTAAACAAAGGTGAAAAGGCAATAAAATGTCATGGAAGGAGAGGTGACTTAAGAGTTAAAACTCCAGTAGGTCTGTCTGTCTGTGGCAGGTATTCTAGTTCATGTTGAAGTAATGTCAAATTGCACACTGTCTTCGTTCACTCTTGAATTTCTGAATTTTTATGTGTATGTCATGGAGTGATTCTTTTGTAAAATGGGGCTGATTGTAATACTGCAGAGGAAAATGTTCATAGGAGCTTTTCCCAACCTAAACCATTCTCCTTCAAGTCTCCTGTAATCCAATCCATAGGCCTTTTCCTGTTAGTGTTATTAACAAAGGAGAGCTCTAGGAACTTTGAAAAGAGTAGACACAGTGAATATTGATATGAGTATTTTACACTTAATTGGAGTTCTTGAAAATTCAAACAGTTTTCACATGGTAAAATTTAAACACTGACTTCTTTTGGGGATTTGTCAGGTCTTACCCTTAGGTTCAATCCATTTACGTGCAGGAAGGAAACTAATATTATTATAGCCCTCTTACATGTTAATGTCTGTGTCTGTGAAACATTTTACTCAGAGTGAGCTTGTGAGGACCAGTACTTAATGACAGTATATAAACGGTGGCCTGCAAGAAGCATGCGGAGGCAAAATGGTCTTTCTAAAGAGCTCATAGTGCAGGGACACTGGGAAAATTGTTATTCTCATACTTCAAAGGCTTTTTGCCTTATAATGAAATCATTTTATAATAATTTTATTCCTTTGCTCTCCTCATACTTAGTGAACCCATAATACTAGACTTTTTTTTTTTTGCTAGATATGTAAAAATGCCTTATTAGTAGAGATGGTCAGCAACCTCAACTTTGATTTCTGAGTACATTTGGCTAGTTGATTGGTTGGTTTTTTAATTAGGCAAGCTAATGCCAAGGTTTGTACTTTGGACAGGAAAAGATTCTTGTGAACTGCAGTGTTTGAGAATTAGCACAGCAAGAATTAATGAATTTCTTATTATTGAAACTTTGGAATATATTCATTTAGATTATGGTTTAACAATATTATTTTCCCAGAGTCACACAGTATTTACTATTTGCTAGTGCTATGCTGTGCTATTCAGTGGTTCCTTTCCCCACTGGTGATTACATAAAAGCACATTCCATGATTCATTGAGTGGAGCAGTATAGCATGGAAATTACCCTGTAAGGTAATTTACTGTTGGGTGTACATGTACACTGAATGGGGTTGGAGAGAAGAAAGAGGTTAGGGTTAGGTTTAGGGGTTAGGGTTAGGGTTAGGGTTAGGGTTAGGGTTAGGGTTAATTCTTTTGGAATGACAAAAATAAAGAGGTTGTATCTTAAATTTTATTTTGTTTCTCTTACTAATTTTAAAATCAGCACAAAACAATGGGTTTCATATTAGTGTCTTGTTTGGTGTGCAGAAGCTTTTTAACTTGATATAATCTCATTTGTCAATTCTTGGTGGTGTTGTTGAGGTCTTTCACCTTCTTGGTTATGTTTATTACTAGTTGTTTATTGTTTTTGAGACTTCTGTGAATGAGGCCATTTTATTTTTCTCAGCATCATGTTCATTATTAATATGTAAAAAATAGTGTTTTTATACTGCTTCTTTGTTGAAACTGTTTATTAGATCAGCATCTTTAGTGTGTTTAAAGTATAGGATTTTATCATCTGCAAATAGGAATAATCTGAGTTTTTCCTTTCCTTTTTGTGTGTCTCTTATTTTTCTTAACTCTCTGGATGAGATGTAAAAGCATTTTACTGAGTAATGTGGGGAGAGTCTTGGTCCTGATTTTAGAGGAAATACTTGCATTTCCCCTCTGATCCCCATTTGGTATAATGTTGGCTGTATATACTCTTTATTGTGTTAAGAGGTATGTTCTTTCTATTCCTGATTTCTGTGGGTATTTTTATTATAAAAGGATATTAAGTGCCTTTTCTGTATTGAGATGACCATGTGATTTTTGTGAGCTGTATAAGACCTATTTTATTGATTTGTATATTTTGAACCATCCATACTCCTTATGTTTTTGGTTGTGAGCCTAGCCTTTAACAGCTGAGCCACCTCTCCAGCCCCCATCCATACTCCTTGGCATGAAACCTTATATTTTGGTTGTGAGCTTACCCTCGCAACCCTCCAGCTGAGTTATCCCTCCAGCTCAGAATGAAACCTTCTTGATGTTAGTAGAGAATTTTTAATTGTATTGTTGAATTCCTTTTGTAAGTATTTTATTGAAAAATTTTATGCCTATATTCACTTAGAAAAATTTAGTTTGTGTTGGAGGCATAGATGTCCTGGTACTCACACAGAAGCACTAAGAGAATCAGGAATGAATGTTGATCATGCAGGAGTGTCTTCCATAATTAAGGAGATAAGAATCAGATACCTGCATTCCATTCAGAAAGCTGAGAGTGGGAGGTTTCTAACAACCTGGTGATCTTTTTGCTCTTTGAAAGGATAGACCTCATCCATATTCACCAGAATGGTCATTCCAGATTCTTCCCTCCCTAGACTATTACTCTTCTTAGGGAACATGTCACATGTACTCTATGGCCTGCTGACCTTTATGCTAAGAGACAACAATAGATTTTAGGTCTTTTAGTTATAGAATACACCCTGTGGTCACATGGGTAATCATGCCGTAAGCTTTATTGTGCACCTGGAATTGACTGATTGTTGCCTGGAAACGTTTTCCCAAATTGTAATGTGTTTTAAATATGCTGACAATGAGCTTCCCAGCAGTAGGCTTCCCAAAGCCTGTCTGCATCAGGCTTTCGTTCTTGTCTCTTTATGTGGTTTGCTTCCCTGTATGACACCTGCAGGGAGCACCTCAAGTCTGTAATTTTCTGTTTTTGTTTTGTCCTTCTCTGGTTTGGATGAGTAGTACCATTTTCCATTTAGTTTATGGGACTGTTGAGAAGAATTTGATGTTAGTTCTTTGAAGGTTTGACTAGTTGACAACAAATCCATCCAGTACTGGACTTTTGGGAGAATTTATTCATCTAATTGCTCATTACAGATTTATTTAAGTTGTTTACATGTTCCTGGTTCAATTTTGATAGACCATACATATCTAGAAATTTCTCTTTTCTAGATTTTACGGTTTTGGGAATATGTACAATTTTTAACTATTTCTTAAAGAACCTTAAGACTTAATTTCATCTTATAATGTACCTATATTCACTATTGGCTTTATTAATTTAGATCTTTGTTATTTTGGTTAGAGGCTTGTAGATCTCAGATGTTGTAGTAAGTTAAATTTCCATTTTATTCTGTTTTTTTTTAAAGAGTTCCTCCCTGATTTTAATAGATTTATTGATCAGTCAGAACTGTATTATTCAATCTCCATATATTTATATAGCTTCTTTCTGATGTCTAGTTTTATTCCATTGTGATCTGATGACATAAGAAAATATGTATTTATTTGTTGAAAGATTTGTGATATAGCTGGTTTTAGACAAAGGTTAATGGGCTTCTGAGAAAAAATATACCCTGTAATTGTTGGATGGATTGTCTTATAGATGTCATCTAAGACCATTGATCTCACAACCCACTTTTTCCCCTAGCATGGAGGTTTCAGGTATGCATCGTCATGCTCAGCTTTTTATAGGGATACTAGAGATCCAAGCTCAGATCATTAGGCTCTTTATGCTTGCATAGCAAATACTTAGCCACTAAGCTATCTTTCCAGTCTCTCTATTTCTTTTGACTAGTTTTGAGGTGACCTTTGTCAGTTATGAGGATGGTTATCCTTGCATGTTGTCAGCTTCCAATATCTTGATATATTGATATCTGTTCTTCTACTGTCACTCTGTATTTCTTTGCCAGTGAATTATGATCATTGTAGACAATAAACAGTTTTAAAATAATTTATTTTTAATTATTTGATTAATTAGTAGAGTATGTGTGTGTGCATGCACATGCTTGCATGCATGTGACACATACCAGTGGTGGACAGAGGACAACATGTGGGAGTTGGTTCTCTTCCCTCTTCCATGTGAGTCCTGGGTATCAAACTCAGGTTATCAGGCTCTGTGGCAAGAACCTTTACCCACTGAGACATCTTGTTGACCTGCATTTTGTTTTTAATCCAGTGAGCTAATCTATTTCTTTTAATTGCAGAAACAAGCACCACTTACTTATTAAAGGTTATTATTGATAGATGTTTGTCAGTTCCTTCAGTTTTTTCCTACTTAGTTTTGTGGTGATATTTTATGATTTAACAAATAAAGCTTGCCTAAAGATCAGAAAAGCAAATCAGCCAACCACTAGAGAGTTCTTATCTCTACCAAAGCCATCCTGTCCTCAGAGTGACCAGAGTGAATACACAGCACTCATATCTCCACCTGCCTTAATATTCCCCTCAAGTGCTGGGATTAAAGTTATGTACCACCACTGCCCACCTACTATGGCTGACTAGTGTAGCTGCTGGGATTAAAGGTGTGAGCCACCACTGCCCTGCCTCTACAGCTGACTAGTGTAGCTGACTTTGTACTCTGAACTTTTTTTTGTTTTGTTTTGTTTTGTTTTGTTTTGTTTTTGTTAGATCATAAACAAAATATCACCACATAATTTGAGTACTTTTTTTTTGTTTTTCTTTCCTATTTATATAAGTGTTTTGATACGGTGAGTTGGCACTATTCATTTGTAGTTCTCATGTGCTATGCTATTTCTCTCATTACATTTTTCTTTCCTGACATCTTTGTTTGGGAATTGCTGCCTTCTCTGTGTGTAGAATTCTTGTATATATTTTCTTTGCTGGCGACTTAGTGGTTTTTATTTGCTTTAGTTTGAGGTTTTCTCAGCTGATCTTTATTTGTCCATTAATTTTAAAGGAGACCTTGGCTAGATATAGTAGTCTTGGTCAGCAGCTTACTTTCAAAGCTGAACTACACAAAACAAGATAGTCTTTCCTGGCTTTTACAATATCTGTTGAAAAGATGATGTTATCCTCATGAGTGCGTCTTCATAATTGAGTTTATATTTTTCTGTTTCAGCCTTTCATGTTGTTTCTTTGCTCTTTATGCCTAGGATTTTAACTATAGTGTGTTGTGGAGACATCTTTAGTTCTAGTCACCTCTCTTGAGGGTTATAAAGCTTCTTGTGCTTGGATGGCCATTTCTTTCCATAGACTTGGGGAAAATTCTGTTAAAAATCTCACTGAAGAGATTTTTAAAACAATACCTTTAATTTTTATTTTAACTTACTGTAATTCCATAGATTCTTAGGTGAAGTTTGCTCTGTCTTTTTTTTTTTTTTGTTTGTTTGTTTGGTTTTTTATTTGTTTTTTTGCAGTTACACATTTGAATGTTTTGGTGTTTGTTCTTTTTAATTGCCTTTGGATTAGTTTATTTTGAGGATTTTGATTTCTTTTTGTGGCATCATTTTGCTTTGTTTTTCCGTGTTTGTGTTGGAATTTTCACATCTGTTGGGGTAGGAATGCCCAGGTTTTATTTTGAGGGTATTCTTACTGAGCAGACATCTCTTGGGGGCTTAGTCCCTTGTACCACTCACACACAGATTAAAAAAACACTTTGTAAAAGCAGTAACATCAAACCAAAACAGATACACAAACACATTTGAAGTCCATTAAAGCTGACTTTTATGCCACTAATGACCACAGATAAAAAGAAAAACAAAACAAAACTCCAGCAAAAATCCTATAGAGTAAGACACGCAGTTGATGATTAATTTTAAAAAACAAAACAATGAATAAAATAAAGGACAGGGTTAGAGAAAAACACACAGCAGGATCATACAAGAGAGAGGAAAAAGCATGTGTTGGGTGGGCAGGACCAGTGGCACACAATCATCCAGTACTGGAGTAGCTTCCTTTTTGTTCCTCTTACTGTGGGAGTGTAGTCTAACAGATAGGTGGAGGAGATTGTCGGGTAAGATTGGAATCTCTTCTCTTTCATCTGTTCAGGCTTATGCTGGTCTTGGACCAGTAAAGGGCCATTTATTCTGCAGAGCAGTATTTATTGTAGGAGCCTGTCTTTTTACTGTGCCAAGAGCTGCTTGCTTTATTTTGCCTTGAAGCTTGTAGGCTATACATACTCTTTCTTCTTCACTGCAGATGTTCCCTAGTATGTACATTTTGAGGTGGTTAATGCTCAAACAAATCCTCTAGTGCACTGGAGAGTGTGTGAAGCCAGCAGATATCTTAAACACCTGTATTGGATGCCTGGCTTCACAGCTCTCCGATTACACCCAGCATTAAATGCTTTGAGGGAAATCAAGCTCTCTGCTGGATATGAACTCCAGAGTTCTTAGTCCTGCTGGCAAGTAATGTTATTTGACAGAGAAGCAGCTGTCCTGACTGCTAGTTCCTAGTTGATGTAGTTTACTCTGCCTTGCCTCTCACTGCTGGAGACTCTTGTGTGAGGCCTGAACTCAGTGTGAGGCTACTGGCCCTCCTCTTCAGGACTGACTCCCATCCATATAACCAAAGCAAGAAGTGGCAGGCTCCTTGACTTGTGATCGATTAATGGTTTTAGTTCCCCGAGATAGCCCAGTCTCAAACAGTAGGTTCTGAAGCTTGGTGACACTGGCTATAGCCCTCTGAGACATCGGGAGTAATAAAATGGATTCTTTTTTCAGTGCTGACCTGCTATACTGATTACATTGTTACATCAACTTCCCCACTGGGATTTAAGGCTTGTGAGAAATATGGGCTTATTTTAAGGACAGGGATGCCAGCCTCCCCTCATTTAGGTAGTCACTTGTAGGCATCTTCTTTCTATTTTGCTATATTACTCTGAACTTAATGTTTTTGATCTTCAGAAAATGTATAGTCTGTGTTTATATTACATTAGCACTTAGTATATTTCACTCACTATGTTAGAGTTGAACACTCACTGTTTTTCTCCAGCTCATACATTACCATGCTTATTTCACTATTCCTAATACATTATAGGTTTCTCTTTAAAAAAAATACTCTCCATATTTTTTTTTTTTAACATGCCAGCTCTTATATGTCACTGGTCTTTAGAATTATGCAGACTAAATTTCTGCTTTCTTTAAAGCACTTAGTGATAAGGGATGCATTGTAGTTTCGGGAGAGGGCAGTACTAGAACTAGACAGTGGATTGTGTTGCAGTTTTCTAATTGTTATGTAAATGGTTTTCTTCTTTTTGGAAGAATTGGAAGACCGAAAGAGAAACTATCTAGGTTATTAACTGAAAATGAAGTTAGAGAAGAGTTATGTGGAAGAAAACATATGCTTTGTCATATTATTTTCTGGACCAATTTGATTGTAAGGATTTTTTGGCTAGTTATAAAGAGCCCAACATAATTGATCTTTCCTAAACATACCTATGTCTGCTTTTCATAGACATGCATATTTTCATATACATTGTAGATGCTAAAGCAATTTTATTTGAAAAACTCTGAGATTGTGTAAAGGAAATTTCTAAAATAGTTTATTGATTTCTAGAGTCTGAGGAGAAAAGGAAATGGGAATGACTAATAAAGAATGCAGTGTATATTTTTGAGATGATGAAAAGTTCTGAAATTAATGGTGGTAATTGCACACCTTTGGGAATAAATTTAAAAAATCATGTATTCTTTAAAGTGATATTTGAGAAATGTAAATTGGTTCTGAATTTAAAACAGTGATTTGGAACTTAACCCAAAAGAAAGATTTATAGTAGACTTGTAATAGAAACAGTTCTGTATGAATATACAAGCTGACATTGTACTCTACAGTGGGGATTGGAAATAGTAATATTTAAGTAGAAACTGCAAGGATGATTTGGGGTAAATCAAGTGAAATAACTAGTAGCAATGAAAATTAGGAAATAGGGAAGAATGTGTCAATTATAGTTACCATCTAAAGTGCAATTTCAACTCTGACAGGTACTTCCTTTTGTCACTATATTAGTTTATACAAAGTATTTTATTATTATTATTTAATATTTTTTCTCATTTTACATATTGATCCCAGTTCCCTCCCCCTCCCATTATCCCATGTTCCACACAACTCCCCCATCCCATCCCCCATCCACTCCCCAGGGAGGGTGAGTCCTTCTATGAGGGATCATCAAAATCTGTCAAGTCATTTGGGGTTGGGCCTAGGCCCTCCCCTGTGTCTCTAGGCTAAGGGAGTGTCTCAATGTGGGGAATGTGCTCCCAAAGTCCACTGGTGCACTAGGGATACATCTTGGTTCCACTGTCAGAGATCCCATAGACTGCCCAGGTCTCCTAACTAAGACCCACTGTTCAGGGGGTCTGGGTTGGTACAATGCTGGTTTCCCAGCTATCAGACTGGGGTTCATGAGCTCCCTCTTCTTCAGGTCAACCCTCAGGAGATCTTGTCCCCTTCCTTCCTCTTCCCTGGGGGAACCATGTATGTCTCTCTTAGGGTCCTTATATCCTAATCTCTGGCAGTGTGGATTATAGGCTGGTAATGACAGGGATTAAACTTAATTACATCAAAGAAAGAAATGGGAAAGAAAAAAATTTCTCTTCCACTAATAAAATAAGCAGTATTCTTCAAAAATATTTTATTAATAATTTTGAATTGATTGACTTACTCAGCAATTGAGCTATCCACTAAACTGAGTGCCAAGTTTTCAATCAAGATTACTAATTTGCTTTCTATTTTCCTGTCATTTTTCACTGACAAGATGAATGAACTTGCAGTGTATTCATTTAACTGATCCTTTCACTGATACTGCTTAAGACCATCAGAAAACACAGATAATTACATTATGATTCATAATGTAGCAAAATTACAGTTATGAAGTAGCAATAAAAACAATTTTGTGGTCAAGTCACCACAACAAAGGAACCGTATTAAAGGGTCACATTAGAACGGTTGAGAACCACTGCTATAGACTGTCAAATGAAAATGTTTATTATAAAAATATATCTTAATCTTTCTGGGAAAATGGTCTTTCATATTTCATGGTTAGATTATGATTATTTTTTATATTTCAGAGTATGGTATTGTATAATTTAAATATTTTGTGAAACCAGAATTAAATCTTAACAATTGTTTATGAGACTTTTTTCTTTTTCCTCTGCTTATATATTTTATGAGTCAAGTTTCAAATTTCTTACTATGTAGAGATTCTTGTGGTGATTTCTTTTGACAGGTAGTAATCATATAAACTTATAAGGCATTTTCTTTTGTATCTGCTGTTTGGTTGAAAGCTCATTTATTAAGAAAATGTTCAAGGGGTTGGAGCTATGGCTCAGTGGTTGAGAATACTCACTGCTCTTCTGAGTCTCCTAAATTTACTTCCAGCACCCACATAGCAGCTTACAACTGTCTAATGTTGTCTTTTGGTAGGCTGATGTACATGCAGACAAAGTACTCATATCAATAAAACACATGAATAAATAAAATAAAATGCTGTTTATAAAAATTTAGAAAAGAATAAAAATATCGAAAATACCACATTATAGCTTTTGACTAGAGAGTTGTAAAATTTGGCAGTCATATTCACAAATTTCAATAAATCGTTGCTTTGGCTGTTGAATAAGTTAAAAAAAAAAGACAGCATTCAAATAAGTACTGAAGAAAGAAGGATATTAGAACTGACACCTATGCAGTCATTACCATCCTAAACATTTTTTTAGTTCATGCTTATTCTTATTTTATCTATAATTTCTTATGACTTTGTTCTTTCACTTATCGTGTATTTCATGAAAATTTTATTTCTCTTTAAATGACAAGAATTTATTTAAAATATGCTACATTGGTCACTTTTTAAATATTGAACTTTTTAAATGAAGCATTAAAAGCTATTAGTAAAAGCGAAGTTTTCATTAGTGAACTAATTTAAATATATATTAATTTCTCAAAATAAATACTAAGTATGTTTATAGAATAAATTGTTATATAACATCAGTTATAAACTAAATCAATGTTAGAAGAAAATAGTTTATGTATTATTAGTCCAAATACTCATTTTTGTAGTTAATATTGATTTACTTGGACTTGATTGAAGTCAGACTTTTTTGTTGGGATTGTTGGCTACCAGTAATGACATGGAGACTTATTAATTACGAACGCTCTGCTGATAGCTTAGGCTTATTTCTAACTAGCTCTTTTAACTTAAATTAACCCATTTCTGTTCATCTATGTGTTGCCAAATGACTTGTGGCTTTTACCTCTCCTTCTGCTAGTCTGTTCCCTCTGAGTCCACTGGTGACTCTGCCTTTCTTCCTGTAGAGAGCCGCGTAGTGTCACGCCTTAAAGGGGCGCTGGCTTCTGCCTTACACCTTTCTGCTGGTGAAGACTCTCTGGGTAAACAAGCCCTTAATTGGTTAAGTCTGTTCAGCCTGTCTGCTTCCGCATTAGAGTAGCCTATCTGCAGGGTCCACGTGGCTCACTGGGGTTGGTTAGCTCAAGGGTATTTAAGCCTGTGCAGGGGTCCCTCTCTCTCTCTCTCTCTCTCTCTCTCTCTCTCTCTCTCTCTCTCTCTCTCTCTCCCTCTCTCTCCTCCCTCTCCCTCTCTCTCTCCCTCCCTCCCTCTCTCCCTCCCTCTCTCCCTCCCTCCCTCCCTCCCTCCCTCCCTCCCTCCCTCCCTCTCTCTCTCTCTCTCTCTCTCTCTCTCTCTCTCTCTCTCTCTCTCTCTCTCTCTCCTTCCCTCCCTCCCTTCTTCTCTCTCTCCTCTCTCTCTCCCTGCGGGCCAGAAGCAACATGTTTAAAGGATCCTGATTAAAACTGCATGAAGAAGATCTACCCGGAGTCGTGTCTTCCTTGCTGGCGAGGGCAGGAACGTACACTTCCTAGGGTTTTCTCTGCCTTGCTACTGGCCTTTCAGCTTTTTATTAAACCAGTCAGAGAGACACATCCTCACAGTATACAAAAAAATTATTCTATAACACTTGATTTTTTTTTTTAATGCTCTGGTTACCTGTTCCCTATTGAAGTATATACCTTATTTGATTTCCCTGAAGTTTACTTTTCAGATGTATCTCTTTATTAGAGTGCTGTTTTGCTGACTTTCTTTGGCTACCCATAAGATATGAAGATAGCCCTTCCTTAGTCAGTTTTTGAGCTTTTTGGCTCTCTGTAAATTTTTGGCTTTTCTGTTGTTTTGGCTATACATTTTGTCTGTATCAGTGAGTTGCAGCTGTTTCTTAACATGCAGTGAATTAGCTTCTCACCATTACAGCCAAATACCTGAAGTACTTAAAAGTAGAAAGGACTTACCTTGAGTCCCCTCACGGAAAGAACAGGAAGAAGGTTATATATATATCAGTTTGAGCTTCTTACTAGGGTGGCATTTATGAGGAAGAAATCTGACAGAGCAAATTGTGTACTTTGAAACGATGAGAATGTAACCAGAATAAACAATGAGAATGTAACCAGAATCTCACACTCTCCCGTGACAACACATCTCCCACTGACCTAAGGACTTCTTAGGTTTCTAAAGCTTGATAGCAGCTACCAATAGTGCCACCTGGGGACCAACCCTATAAAACATGGTCTTTAGTGGCATTCAGTAATCAAACTGTAGTTACTAATGGAGAAGGAGACTTCTCTAAGTTTCTAGTTTAATATTTAAAACTTGTTCATGGATGTCTCATTACCATAAATTTATATCCTCAAAGAACAGTCTGTCTTCTTTTTAGTTATTACTATTCTCTTCTATCTTTCCTGTGTCAAATTACTAGGCTTCTTCAGGCAGCTATGCTAGAAATACCCAGAGCTTCTGCCTTCTTTGCAAATGATACTCTTTTGTGTTGTTAATATTTTCAAATTATGTGCTATTTTGACCAGTTCTAGGATTATTTTCCTACCAAAGAAGCTTATAATCTATGGTTGGTTGTATCTCCTTACCTGTGATTCTGTAAACCCTTGCATTTATGTAGTCAAGATACAAACGAGATACTCAATTGTAGTTCAATAGGCCCTTAATAAATACTCACTAAATTTGAATGGTTGCTTGTTTTCTACCTCAGTTGAGAACAGTACACATGCACATAATACAGTTCATCTTAAACATTTATGAACTATATATTGACAGCAGCTATACTGATATTTCTGAAGTAGCAACTTTGCTAATGAAAAATATGATCATATTCATTCTTTGCAAGACTTGATAGGTTAGGTATTTCAAAGATAAGTAAGGCTCATTTCTGGTTTTAAAAAATTTATTTTATATTAGGTATATACATGTATACAGCGTACTTTGTGCATGCAGTGTCCACAGTGGCTAGAGGAGGGTATCAGATCTGAAGCTTGAGGAGTTAGGGACCGTTGTAAGCTACCATGTGGGTGCTGGGAACAGAACTCAGGTCCTCTGCGAGAGTATTCAGTGTTCTTATCTGCTTAGCTATCTCTCTAGACCCTCATCGCCCCATTTCTATATTTAAAAGATGGAATTAGGAAATATAAAGAGGCAGACATCTTTGGTTTCTTGGGCAGGCCATTGAAAGCTTCCTGGAAGATGTCTAATGTCTCTAAAGTTACTTTTAAAAATTTAATTTGAAAACATTATTTACTGTATATTTATGTGTATGTATATTGAGGTGTGCTTGTGAAGAACACAGGACAACTAGTGGGAATAGGCTTCCACAATGTGGATCCTGAGGGGTGGAATTTAGCCTGTAAGGCTTGGTTTAGGTATTGTTATCTACTCTGCCAGCTTGCTGGTCCTCTAAGTGTATTTTCCATTAAAAAAATAGTATAAGTCAGGGGTGCCCTTACCTGGGTCGCTACAAAGAGGAAGAATGAGAGTTACCAGCAGGCAATTATTGGCTGGTCACAAGGTTGCTTTCATTCTGATTAATTTGAACATTTACTTCAGTTAGAGTAGTGAATTTTAATTCTAAACTTTGTAGAAATTATTTTTAGATTATTACTTTGCTACCTTAAGTGGTTGAAAGGAACATTGAGGTATGTTCTGTGTGGCCTCATAGATGCTAGGGCAGACTTGTTGTCTATGATCTTCATTGTAAAGGAATCAGTGGGTGTTAGCAGTTAGCACTATTAATATTCTACACAATTTATTACTTACTGCAACTCGCTCATTGCTCATATTTGCTGACAGAGAAAATTGTTTACCTGAAAATCCAGCAAACAGTGAGAATGTGACTAGAATTGCACAACTTATTTTCAGAATGAACACATAAGAAACAAGGTATTTTAAGTACATTGATGAAATAAAAGCTAGTTTACATGGTTGAAGGTAGCCTAACTTTGGTTTAGGATTAAACAGGATGGAGTGTTTTTTAGTTTGATGGTTAGTGAGTATTTATGAAAATACTTTTCTTTGTCACTTTCAGTTTTTCCCATCAGTGTTAATTTATGTATTTCACATACCTTGTAGATATTATAGAATTTTAAGTATGAATTTTATAATCATTGAGTTCATTATTACTATAAGCCACCAATTTTTAATTTTTTTTTGTTTTGTTTGTAGAGAACATGAACATTGCTGGTTATTTTCTTCTCTACTACAGCTGTAAAATGATGGTTTTTAAACGTTAGTTTTATTTTGTAAAATTACCAAGCAAATATGTGCCAAGAATAAATAAGTGTAAATGAATTTACATTATTCAAAATTCTAGAATTAGACATCTGTCTAATGAATGCTGTTCTAAATGTTGCTAAATGATTAATAGTAATTAAAAGGTTAAATACAAGCTGAAGAAAGCTTTGAATTTTGAAATGTTTGCAACAGCTAGTAATCTGACTGATGCAGACGTTTTTGTCAAAGTTGAAAAAGTTAGAGCTAATTAATTTCTTGGGAGACATATGATGAAATTGTAGGTGTGATAACATATTTGAGTAACATATGGTGGTTATGGGGCACCTTTCTAATGACTGAACAGCCAGTTAAATATAGACTTTTCTGTTTCTTTTCTTTCATTTCCATTCTTTGTTAATGTGTATTTTTGAACTTATATTGTTCTAGAGGTCAGTACTAAGGATTTAACAATTTGTATTTAAAATGTTAATATGAATGAGCATGTAGTCTTCTAAATGGGCATACATTTTAATCAGTTTTCTTAAAAGTTATAGCCATTTACCCCAGCATATGTGTGTGTTTTTGTTAATGCTATTATATAAGCCATATGATTAGAAAAACTATACTGACAGTCCATACTGCTTCATTCTGATCACCTTTGATTGAGTACCAAAAATGTTACTATTGATAGACAACATAGATATAGTTCTCTTTCTTAAGTTAACTATTTGCCTCTTGAGTATAGTAATTTCATTTTTATACCCTTTAAGCAACAATATAAGATTCTTGAATATTGTTTGATAAATCAGATTTGGGTATTAAAGTTGCCTTTTAGGCATTTGTTTATTGAAATGCCACTCTATTATGTTTATATTTTGATGAAAGATATTTGAAATAAGACTTTCACAGTTAGAGTGGACACAACATAGTGATGCATAGCTTATATTTTCATTTTTTAAAGGTTGTATTTTTACCCAAATATTATATTTGTAAAGTGGCATATGTGTGACTTTTTTTAATTCAATTAATAAAATTGAAATAAGAGGAGTATAAAAGTTTGGATGTGAGACTATCAAAGATTGTTCCTGTTAGCTTAATATTCTGCTGGATATGTTTAATGAAATGAAAAATGAAGGGAAGATTATACATTTCTAAGTTTTTTTGAGTAGTATTTGTGTCTAATATAAAATTAAATGGAAATTAAATATAATTTTGAACTTTAAAGGAAGGTATGATGGGTAAATTCTAGAATTGTTTAACACATACATAACAATTCTAGTTTTTATTTAAATTGAATATCCTATCAAGAATTTTTGGTATGAACATCTGTTGTATGGATCCTTATTCCAAGCTGGTTGCAAGATTTTTTGCTAGTTGACATGCTTTTAGTCAATGAGGGGCAGGTGAAATATTTTATCCTGAGCATAGTGTAAACTCAGGTCTTCAGGTAGCAACATGGTGAACTTTCAGATGACCCATAGTAGAACATTAGCATTAGTCACTTATGATACAATTTGTAAAATTTGGATTGTCACTTAATAGCTGTGAACCTTTAGTTTTAAATATAACAGAATTCTCTGAAGTAATGGATTACTAGTTCAAAAATAACTTTGGAAGCTTATTCTTAAGCTCCAAATTTGAAATATTTTAAAATTGATGATATTAATATACTTAAGAAACAAAAATCTTGGACAGGCATATTTACTTTGTAAAATTTAAGAGTTTCAGTAGAGCAAAATAATTAGAACTTAATTAGTTTTCATTATCAAATTATAAGTTGGGTTATTTTTTTCTTGGGGTAGTAAGTACAAAATGTGTATGGTTTAATTTTGAGTTGGTTTTATATTTGAGTCTACTAGAGATTTTGTTTGTTTTTATAAGTTAATGAAGTATTTTCTGCTCTGTTAAGTCTGGCTTATGTCATAAGTTAGTAAATGACTGAAATCAGATCTGTAACCAACATTAAAAATATCACTATAAAATAATTGGCCTTAATCCCCTCAAATCTAAGGTTCTTTCTAGAAATGTTTCTGAAATAATGAATAAATGATTTCAGAATATTTAAAAGATTGAATACCAATCTTTACCTTCCTTGCATGATTTACATTGCCAGATGGACCGAGGGCAGTGCTTTCACGTTTTCTGAAATTCCTTAGTAAGTCTTGTAGGAACTTATGTCTGAAAACAGGGTTTGAAAATAAAAAGACGTGTTTGAGGGAAAGTGTACTTGATTATCTTACTATTACCATGGAGAAGTCCATTACCCATTGGACATGACACACCCTGTCACTCAAAAACAGTTTGTTGGATGCTTTTATAGCCATTTATAGAGGGAAGATCATTGCTTGTATATCAGTCAGGTATAAAAGATAATTCTGACATCCTTCTTCTAAATATCTTGCAATACAATTGCATGTATATTAGTTTGGTCAGATCATTACAAATGATTCAGTAAACTTGTTCCGGGCCAGTCTGGTCTACAGAGTGAGTTGCAGGACAAGCGCCAAAGATACACAGAGAAACCCTGTCTTGAGCCCCCCCCCCCCAAAAAAAAATTTAGTAAACTCACTATTTGTGATTTTAATATTTATTGTGGACATGAAAACATTTAAGAACAGATGATCTGCAGTCTAGTCTGAAAATAATTATTTTCGCCCTGTAGGAATGAAAGATTAATTTTAATAAACATATTGTAGCTCTATCCATTTCACATGATTTAAATATATGCCAAAGTATCTCAAAATTCAGATTTGTTGTGAAGATACTAAACTTCAGAATATTTTAGAGTACTCTTAGAAATACAAGAGTGACTAAATAATTTTTTTCATTTATATATGCTAGTTATTCTGAAAAAATAAATTTAAGTCAACTTTTAAGAAAATTTCTCAGTCATAATTTCTTTTTTTTCTCTGGTTGTTGAGACCAGGTCTCAGTGTGTATCCCTAGCTAATTTTTAACTTGCTTTGTAGACCAACTGGGCTTGAATTCATAGATACATATCCATCTCTACCTCCCAAATTCTGGGATTAAAGATATGTACTACCACACCCAGCTCTAGTCCTGCTTTCTTAAGGGATTTGTGATTTGTGCAGAAGTCAGTAGTTGAATTAACAGAAGAGACTCCAGGATAAAGAAACTAAAATTCTCTTAACTTGCTTCGAGGAAAGCACTACTTTCTCAAAATGCCTTCATAATGCATTCCTTTAAGTATGTTTCTATTATTTTCCTAAGGAAATTTAATGTCTTTAATCTAATGGATACCTCTTCCTAGCTAACACTGTTTTTAATTGTATATCTGGCAAAGGTATGTGCTTTGCTTAGCATTGTATTTAAATGGTTAAAGTGGGGTCATAGAGTATTTTTCTTTTTGTCACTTGTCTTGTGTTTTCAGGGTTCATCCAAGTTGTAGTGTATATGTTAGAAGTTCCCTTTTAGGGCTGTGTAGTTGTATATGTATTTACTATTTTTTTATTATTATGTTATTAGCATTAAGTCACTAATATTTTAGATTTGTATGAAAAGTTATTTCTTTACTTTGTATATTTGAGTATTATTTTCAGGTAGAGAGTTTTATGTCAGGCTTTATTCTGTTGTACCTACTCAAGATGCTATTCCTCTGTCTTTAAGTTTCTATTGTAACTACTAAGATGCATATTTGCTGTTGATCACATCCTGTATGTATGTGGGAGGTAATATCCCTAATCCTTAGCTCTTTAATATCTTTGCTTTTTAAAACTTAGAAGTGTTTATGTATTTTGGTTGTAGATTTTTGTCCCCTCTTTCTTTTCCTTTTAATTTTATATAGGCACCATATTTATTAGTGATTTTCATAGATATCTTTCATCAGTCCAGGAAATTCTTAGCCACTAACTCTTCTGACTAATGTTCTTTCTGATCTTGGGTAATGGTAGTTAAAACTGGAAAAATCTTCTGTGATTCTACTTTACATCTTATGACCTATTTAATATTGTCATCTATTTTTTAAAGGTATTTTTCTGTGTGTGCTTCAGTAGTTTTCTCTTTTTTTCTTGTTGTCTGATGTGGTACTACATTTTCCTGTCAATTCTTTTCATCTCTGTGAGTGCTCAGATTCCCTTTGCTCTTTCACATTACTCATTTATTTGTTTTAATTTATTTGGGTTCACAGTGTACAGGAGAAATTCAAGGACAGTGTTTGGTCTGTTCTCTCCTGCCACCTTGTGGGTTCTAAAGATCAAACTTAAGGTTTTCAGCCCTGCACCAAAGTGCCTCTACCTACCTGCTGAGCTTTGTTGTCCTCAAGTTATTTAGACAGTTGTCTGTTTTACTCATGAAAACTCCAAGGTTGGCCTTTATTTTCTTTAGCATAACTCACTTTAAACTTATAATCCATCTGATAACCTTGAACATCTGAAATTCCTGAAGGTGCATTTTTTTTTAATGGTTTGATATTTTTGTTTTATTTTACTTCTGGCATCTTGGCTTCTAAGATACCAATGTTAAGTGATGCAGATTCTTGTTATTCATGGTAGCCATGTTATCAAAACCTCCCCATGTACACCAAATCATTGCTTCTAAAAGGAAGTTTAGAAGCAGGTTCCTTCGAACTTGTGCTTATGCTTTTGTCAGCTGATCATATATAATATTGTTATATATTTGTTTCTTCTTGAAGACTTTATTTAATAAATATTATTTCCACAACATTGAATTTATAGCCACCAGTTCTTTGAGTTTTAACTTAAGCTTATTTAAGCAGCAGGTATTTCATAATAGCTTTCTTGCACAGAGAAACAATATCAGTACTTTTATGTAGGGACTATTTTAAAAAATAAAGCAAAACTGTGAAGAGGGTGGCACTAACTATACTCCACAATGACATTGGTTATAGTGAGTGAAAGCAACAAGACAGAGTGGTACCTTGTTTACTCACATCTGAAAACATAGGCATTATTAGGTGTTCAGATTATTTGCTCTTGTATATGTAACAGGTGACTTTCAGAACAACTGAGGGGTTACTGAATTGTGGATCAATTTTTTTTTAATGAGTAGGTGACTTTGCAAATGCAGAATCCTAGAAAGAACACTGTGTGTACTAGACATAGTAGTAGAAAATGCAGATTTATACATTTTGAGTAAAGTAACCCCCTCTCCACCCCACCTGAAAAGAGGCTTGATTTTATATCTGTCAGAAAGCTTGTATGCATTAAAATTCTGGAAACAGGAGCTGAGCCTGTTAGGTAGGTTGGTAAAGTACTTGCCTTGCAAGCATGGGGACTTGAGTTCTACCTACAGAACCCATGTAAAAATGCTGTGTTTGATGGTATTCCCTGTAATGTACATGTTGGGTAAGCAGACACAGGACAGTCTCTAATTTATTAGCTTCAGGCCCATGGGAGACCCTTTCTCTCCAAGGTTGTCCTATGTTGTGGGAACTCATTCAGCCAAGTCTTTGAGGGCGGAGTCTCTGGTGCTGCAGGTGGACTGGGAGCAAACTCTTTTGGGAGGTGATCTGAAACCTGCTTTGGAGCATCACACATCCACAGGGCTGAAGACCTCAGTGGCTCTTTACCCTCATGTGTGAGTGCTCCCCAAATAAATCATTTTATTTACTATTTCTTCAATATACCTATTCCCTATTTAGGAGTAGAACACTTAATGTTAAATGTTAAACTACAAATAAAAAACAATTTTCTTTTTAATATATATTTTTGAATAATTTTCAATTACAGATATGTTATAATAGTGATGCCTTTTTTCCTCCATGATTGAGTAAATGCTCTGTTACTCTTACTTTGGCTTTTTTTTTTTTTTTTTTAAAGCAAGGAAGACAATTCTTTTTATAAGAGTACCAACTACCAAGTCAAAAATCAATATTGATAACTTTGGTCACTATAATTGATTCTTCATACCCCAATCAGAACTTTTAGTAATTTTTATTGCAGAATTGTAATCAAAATACATGCACTGATTATTAAGACTCATTAGTTCTTTTTATCTGGATTGGCTCTAGAGGTTTCTTTATGACCTTGGTCCTTTTTCAAGACACCATACTAATTTCATAGAATGAGTGCATTTTGGGGTTTGTCTGATGTTTCCTCATGATGAGATGTGGGTTGCATATTTGTATAATGGTTATCACAGACTTGATTGTAACAGATCTTTTTGTTGGACCATCAGCTACCAAATAATGACATGGAGACTTATTATTAAATATGAAAGCTTGGCCTTGTTTTAGGCTTGTTCCCAACTAGCTCTTATAATTTAAGTTAACCTGATTATATTAATCTAAATTCTACCACATGGCTTGTTACCGTTCCTCCATACTGTAGTTCTCACTTCCTTTGTGTCTGGCTGGTGAATCCTGCCTCTCTGATTCTGTCTCAGAGTTTCTATCTCTGTCCAGAAATTCCGCTACCATCTGCCTAGTATTGACCGGTTAGTTCTTTATTAAACCAATCAGAAGGTGCCTTGTCAGAGACACATCTTCATCGTATACAAAAAGATTATCCCACAACACTGATGCTTTATTTATGTTTTTTCTTTATCTTTTTACTTATATATTTATTTGAAACAAGTTTTATTTTTTATGTAGCCCACATTGGCACTGAACTTGATCCTTCTAATCAAACATCTCCATTGCTAAGAATTTTAGGCATTTTTTTTCCAAATTCAACAGTAATTCTTAACTATAGGTATTTTGATGTGCAGATTTTTGCACTTCTGGCTAATGGGGGCTCCTTGGATTCATGTGGTTTAATATGTGTCTATAATTCTTTGAACAGCTTTTACTGTTTGGTACAGTTCTGTGTGGTAAAATTCCTGCCTGGACTCTGGAGTTAGAATCAATTATTTTCCATGGAATATGTTGGATCTTTTGCTTTTGTTTTTGTTTGTTTTATTTTGGTAGAGAAAGTTACATAGAACCCCTATGGGCTACTAGATCATTGTATTGGATGTCTGTGTTCTTTGCCTCTTAAAGAAAATTAGAAAATGTATGTATGTATACATTTATATCCTAGTTCTACACGTATAATAGGAAACAGCATTGATCTCTCAGTTTCTGACTTACAGCAAACATTTTCTTCAGGCTTCCCCCATCTACATTTGTAGCTTGGAACAAGAAACTGAGATCCATTTATCTGTAATTAATCTATAGCCAGTGTTTGGTATAGGATCAGGCTCTTACTTGTGCAAGAAATGTTTTTTTTTGTTTTTGTTTTTTTTTTTATATACCTTTGGTCTTGTCTAGTGGCTTCAGGAAGACAAGAAGCAGATTCACAGGAATACTACATGGGAATTTTAAAGTTTGTTTTAATGTTTTACTAAGGAGCGATCTTTGATAATGTGAGCAGTCTTAGCCTTGTATTCTGCTCTTTATGAGCATGCTTTGTTGCATCTAGTACCTTCTCTATGTGTAAAACAATTTAGAGACTCCTATGCTTTTTCTTTGTGATTTGATTAAAATTTTTGTTAGCAGAGTGCATGATTTAGCTGAAGCTCATTTATCCAGTAGCCTTGACATTTTAAGAACTAATATATTTTGAAACTTTAGGCCCTTTATATCTAGTCTTATATGTGGGTCTGAAAATGTGACTAAAGACAAGCAAGTAACAAAAGTTTGAGAAGAACTAATAAGGCATTTTGAGTGATGTGTTTATCCACTGCTTCATATACATTAAACTGTTAGCAGTCTTTCTTGGACCACCAGCCTGCAAATCATGACATGGACACTTATTAATTTTGAGTACTCGACCTTAGTTTACGATGGTTTCTACCAAGTTTTTTAAATGTAATTTAACCTGTTGTTATTAATCTTCATTAATAAAAGGCTTGTTTACCTCATCTGTCCATCCTGCTTTCCTGCTTCCTCTGTGTCTATTTGGTTGGACCTGGCTGGCTGGCCTGGAGCTGGCTGGTCCCTATCCTTTTCTCTTTGCCCATCAGCTCTTCCTATCTCTCCTCTGCCTAGCTATTTGCTGTCTAGCTTTTTAATAGACCAATCAGGTGCCTTAGGCAGGCAAGGTGAAACAGCAACACATCTTTACCTAATTAAGCAACTGTATTTCCCTTCTTCTACCTTCCAAGTTAGGCCTAGATGTAAGTCTAACTTAGTCAACCCTCATCAGAACTGTTAACTGACTTAAGTGAAAGTTTCAACAACTATTTAGAGCATAATTCTGTTGAGACTACCCAGCAGCCACTAGCAAATTAAAGGAGCATAGGTCACTTACAAACCTGTAGAGTAATTCTGTTATTTAAAAAGTTACAGTTTTCTTTATTTTGGAGAAAAAGTTGGAAATGCCAAATCTAAGACTTGTGTATAGTCAAAATAATATTTAGAAAATTTGGCAAGTGATTAATCCTTAAGATATAATTGTTTTATTTATTTTTGGAGGAATTACTTTTCTTTCTTTTACTATCTCTTTTTTGAGATAGGTTTTGTCAGTGTAACAGTCCTGGCTGTCTTTGAACTTGTTTTGTAGACCAGGATGTCCTCAAACTCATAGAGATCTGCCTACCTCTCCCTCCCGAGTACTGGGATTAAAGAAGTGTGTCATCATGCCTGGCTTGAAAGAATTAATTTAACAGATCTATTACTATGTAAAATTTAGGAAATGAAAGCAGATAGTGTAAAATTTACATAGCATTTATATTGAGTACAAAAAGGCTGAATTAGTGTCATCAATATAAACATTGTTCATTTCAGCATCAGAGCTATTTAGAAAGCACTGTTTATGATTGGTATAATTGATTCATTGTTTTAGGACATTTAAAATGGGTATGCCATATCACTTTAATAGGTATACATTTCAGGTGCATAAATTTGTAATTTTGTTTGTATATAGATTTTTATACTTTCCAGACCTGTAAATAACTTTGTCTCAGTAGTGATTATTGGTGCTGTACCTGTGGTAAAAGATATTTTCAGCCATGTTAAGTCAATTAAAAAAATATACTCTAACAAGCTATTTCAGACCCATATACAGCACTAAGCTAGGTCAGCTATGATAGGCTAGCCAGATATCTGCCTTTTCCCTGGAGATAGTAGAGGCTTTGTTGGGTGAATTGTAGATTGGCTAATCAAAGTCAATTTATTATACAGCTGAAGTTATAGAACTGAAGTTTCTGGAGGCTACATTATCCTTGGAAACTCCCTGTAACAGCTCTGTCACTGCTTAAGCTTTCCCCTCCTCTTGTCTCCCTCCCAACCCTCACATTTGTGCAAGCCTTGTTCTTTCATAGTCTGGGTCCTCTTTCAGTCCTTCCATGGATGTCATAATTCTAGTTCTGACAAAGGTCTATTCAACAATGAGTATATTTGCCTCTTCCATTTTGCATTTATGAATATGGGTCCATCAGTACCTTCTCGTTAAAATGGCTTTCATCACAATGGACAAAATTTTGTTAGGACCCAATAGGAAAATATCTTAACTCTCTATTCAGTATACTAAGATCAAAAAGAAAAAAGCAGAACAACAACAACAACAAAAAAAACATTTAAAACATAAGTATACTTCTGTCCATTCCCACAAGAGACATGAGATTATTACATATTTAAAATTTAGATTTTGTATTAGGGTATTTGTATTATAATACAAATAAAATATATTTATATCATATATTAATCTATATACAATATTGAGTTTTTTACCATATTCTCATGTAGGCTTTCTTAATTATCAGAATTTGATAAGAATGAGTACTTTATCATTCTCTTGAACTATTAATGGAATTTTGCATACCTTAACACTTACCTTTTATCTAGTGTCCAGTGTGTACATTAGATGCTTAAAATGTGATGGTGAAGATTCTGTGTTTATAATATTTTGAAAGTCTCACCTGCCTTTCATAACATTGTTTTCTTTTAAAAGGAAGCACTTAAAGTTTTAAAAAAAGAGTTGTGTTTTGGATAAAGTAAATTAGACTTGTAGAAGTTCATTTTTCACAAGTAAAATTGTCTAGGAACCTCAGACTTGGATTAGTTTCTTTTGCAAAGTATTGTCTCTGTCTTTTGCAAAGTATCAATACCAACAAACAGCTAAAATAAATCACTTAAAACTTTTTTTTTTTTTTTGAGACAAGTTTTATCTGTATATTCCAGGTTGCTCTGGAAATCACTCTATAGACCAGGCTGACCTTGAACTCAGAATCTGCCTGTCTCTGCCTCCTAAGTACTGGAATTAAAGGCATGTACTACCATGTCTAGCTTAAAATTTTTTAAAAGATTTCTTCTATGTGCATGAATGTTTGTGTGCATGTATGTCTGTGTACCATGTGCATGTGCCTCAGGGAATCACAAGAGAGTGACCAATCCCCTGGATCTAGAGTTTCGGATGGTTGTGAGCCTCCTTGTGGGTGCTGAGAATCAAACCTGGATCTTTTTCAAGAGCAACCATCTTTTAGCCTTTGATGTTTTTAAAACACAATTTTTGTCATTTCAGTGAATTAGTCTGTTTTTAATGCTATAGAAAATTGCTGTATTTGTGGCATTTACTAACAACTGTACTATGTTCAAAGTCAGAGAATTTTGAAGAACTATCTAGAAAAGGAAGACAAAGACACTAAGCTCATTGTGCTTTTAAAATAGTATGCATGTGTAGGAGAGTTTAGGGAAGTAATGAGAGGAGTAACAGTAAGTTTGTAGACTATAGATTTGTGCTAAACATACAGGCAAATTAATTGCCATTTACTAAATGAGCTACTTTCTTCACAGAGACAGTGCTTCCACCCTGGTTTATTAATGTATATATGGATACTATATTTGATTCAGGCTATATAAGAAGGCAGAGGCGTTTGAAAAGAGCTAGAAAGAGCTCAAAAGAATTACTGCATTCTTTCAAAGCCAAGGGAGAGAGAAATCCTCTCATTTTGAGAATGTAAAGAGGACACTAATGATAAGCTCATTGATTATGTCTAAGTGATTAATGTAAAATTGTAATGATAGAAAGCAAATTGGAGTTAAAGAAAGAAGGAATATTAAAGAAATAAAAAAATAAATCTTTTGTTAGTAAAAGGAAAGAAAATAGATTGCATTAGGTCAGGAAAGATCTTTTGAGGTGGAAACAGGTTGAATGTGTTTGTGGATTATAATGAAGTCATCCAAACTCAGAGGGAAATTCTGAATATTCAAAAAAAAATAACAGACATTACTAAGTATTGGAGAAAGAATAGAAATGGTACCCGTGAAAGGGAGCTAGCCTTTGAAACAGTCTGTCATGTTTCTCTGACATAGGAAAAAGAGATGTGTTCTGAATAGACTTTCAGACTGCAAGCTGAGACATTGAACCCTGAAGTTTTATACATTGAGTTGTTCCTTGTCTCCTAATAGGTAAGAAGGTTGGAATGTTGGGAAGATGATTTTGAATAGGTTTAAGATGGCATGGTATGATACTTTGGGTAATAATCATATAGTTAGGTCAGCTAGAAATGATAAACAATTTCCCAGGGTTGCATGAATTAAAATGAATTTGGCTTAGGTTTAATGATCTACTATTATTTACCCTCAGAAAGCAGTTTATGTAATAGGGTAGAGAATGATAAAACATGTACAATGAAAGAAAAAGCAAGTGAGAAAAATACAGATTAGTGAGTAGAATGTGATCTGGCCTGAAAACAAGGCACTACTCTCGTTCGATATTCTGTACAGAACTAGGTAAGATAGAACTTAAGGCTTGGGAAAATAGGGAGAAAATAGAGGAGTAGAGGTGCTGAGGAAATGGAGTAGAGCCTTGGTTACATGAAGAAATAGGAATGTTAGCTTAAAATATCAAGTAGAATATATATATTGCTGTAGGTACCATTCATTTGTATCTACAAGTATTGCAGGACCAGCTGCCAACTTGCCACTAGATGTCACTCTGACTCGTATGCTAAGTCTGTCTTTGACTTAAGATTCAGTGTGTAGAAAGTATATTTTGATACATCCTGGTGATCTTAAGAGCCTATTCTAGTCAGTTTCTCACGCAGGTTGTCTTAGTTATATAGCTGCTTTGGAGAGGATAACTTCTTTAAAACAAAAACAAGCCATTAAATTTGCCTTTTTGTTGTTGTTTTACTGTATTAATCACATTAAATATTTTGTTTTTGGTTTATACACTTTAAAACGTTTAAAAATTTTCTGAAATTATACATCACAGGTTTTAAAGATATTTTCTCTCCTTAATCATTTTGTCTGGTTTGGTTTTACATGGACTAACAGCTTTTTATTGGTACTAACAAAAGTGTTTATATTTAAGTGGTCAAGACTATGCATGTTGACATCAGATCTGTGAATGTAAAGATTTTACTTATTTCAATTCTCTAGTAGAACAAAATAGTATTCATTATAGGAGTCATATTCAGGAAGATGTCATATTTGTTGCCTACACACAATTTTTTTCATCTGCTTCTTTCAAAGGCACTACTTGGAAAGCTTTGAAATATGAGTATTTTATAAAACATAAAATCATACAAAAACAAATATTTAGATATTCCCAGAATCATATATGAGTGATTCAGGTACATGATATGTTATAAAATACATTTACTAATTTATAACATTTAGTCTACATTCTTATTGGTTTATTACATTTTCCCTTTGCCAGAGAGTAGTCATGAAATTGTATTGCATTATTAGAATTGTTGAGTTACAGATCATGATAGAAAATAAAATGTCCCAGGTTTTTGCCCATGATTTGCCTATTGATCAAGTTCATTGTTTTCTTATAGTCCCCTTTTTATTGGTATCTTATTTAACTTGTGATCCATTATTACATCAAATAATTTATAGCCATATTGGTAAAAATTCTATTTTAAAATTGTAAGTAAGCTATACTACCCCTTTTAAATTTTAGTAAGTTTAATCTTGTTAGTGCCTCCCAATATAATACCTTTTCATTTGGAAAAGTACCTGTTTGCTTATCTACATAAAATGTATGTTAATCAGGAATCCATTTGTACCAAATAGATTGGTAAGACATGGGGAAGGAAAAAATACTTTCTTTAGAATAACTAAACTAGAGATAGGCTAAAGATACCCTTGATATTTGATATTATAAAATTGCTTATAATATGCACTCACTGATTAGGAGCTTACTTACAAATTGTGCTTTAGGACTAATTTATAGGTAGTAATTTAGTCTGCATTCAGTATATGTGTTTTTATGTTCTATGAAGATACCTTCTTTAATCTCTTCAATTTCCTTCTGTTGATAGACATTAGTTTTCTTTTGGACAGATTGTGAACTTGTTGCATTTGCTGAACTGTGCTAGGGTAAAGTGCTAGAGCAAGAGAACAGAACCAGTGAGCCTTTACCAGCAGCATACCTTAACTCTACTACTATAAAAGTACATGGAAGCAGTCACTATGAATCATAGATTCTGTTATTTATAAAGCATTTCATATAGCAATACTCAGTATTGGTAAGTATGATGTGAAAGTACTTTTTAAATTAAGGAGTTACTTTTGAAATTATTTATCTTTTTATCTTCAAATGTACTTTGTCATGTAACTTTCAAAATGACCCTTTTCCCCCCACAAGGAAGAAGTATTTGTTTTATTTCTTAGGAATTTTACAGTTAAACCATTATGTTTTCCTTTATCCACTATGTGCCCTTGTTGTACCAGAAATAATAAGTTAGATAATACTAGCTGTCTGTTGCCTTTATCTCTTAATTTCCAAAGGCCTTAACCTCCATTAGGAACAAATGTAGACTTTTGTTTGTTTGCTTGCTTGACATGGCTTCCTGGGCCTATAAAAACCCCTTTGACCTTATATAGTGCTTCCTCTTCTCCCAGTGGAATCACGGTCTAACACAAAAACTTTGCAGCTGGTGAACTTCCGAAGTCCCTGTTGATGATTGCTGTTAAACTCAGCATGGCAGCTTGTAGTTGTTCCTGTTTTGTACTGGCCCACCCCACCTCACATTCATGTTGTTCATGACAAAGAATTCTCCAGAGGAAAAACAACAGGCTGAGATTTCAGATTCATTCTTTGTCTTCTTGCCTCAATTCATTTTTGCTTTAATATTAAGTATATTCAGAAAGTTTACTGGACATAGTCAAGGGAAAGACCACCCCCTCTAATGTTACAATAAGCTTGTCATTTCTTTCAAAACTAGATCTAATTATTGACTACCAAAGAGTTAAATATGCAGAAATGCTATGGTACCTCATCTTTATGTGTAGAGTATGCTAGTTTAAAATAGACCCAAGCCAGAGGTTCAATTCATGCTTCAGCCCGTGACCTATTTCTTCAAATTTTGACATTTCCCAACTTTTATATTATGTTCTTTGTGAATAAAAGTGAGAGTATGTCTAACACAGATAATGGCAATTAATGACCTTGTAAATTACCAATAAACTGATTTACAAGTTTTCATTTTAACTTTAACTAGTTCTTTTTTAAAATCAAATATAGGGTTGGTTTAGTGTTACTTAGATGAAAATATTATTGAAGGTAAACATGTTTATTGAAATATAAATATGGAATCAATTTCATTTATCAGCTAAATAGGATATGATACATAAATTGGTGCTACAGATGTTTGCTTAATATAATAATCAGGTCTTGAGTTAATTGGATTTAACATGAAAAACACAGTATGGTACACTTCTTTATATAGTAAAACTTCCATTCTAAGAGCCAAGGCTTAAGTGGGAAGAAGGATGGTTTAAAAATATTATCTAATACTGGCTAGTTTTGTGACCCTGGAAGGCTGGTTATCTGTTGTTTGTTTTGCTTGGTTTGCTGTTTTAAATTGAAGGTCACTAAAATCTCTACATGTTTTGGTAACCAGCATTGTTTTAAAATTAATGTTTTTTCATATCCTATCTTATTTTCTGTTTTCTCATTGAAAATAGTTTTTTTTTTTCATACAGTACATTCTGATTGTGATTCCTGTCTTCCATCCAGCTCTTTCCAGCTCCTCCTAGCTCTTCCACACCTTCCTATCCATTCAAGTCTATACCTGTCTTGCTTTCTTTTATTAGAAAACAAGCATCTAAAAAGAGAGAGAGAAAAAATAAAATAAAAACAAATCTGAATAGGACAAAACAGAGAGGCAAAGAGAAAGCATAAGAAACAGATATAGACACATGTATTGGCATGCATAGAAATCCTCTAAAAATTCAAAATTGGAAACCATAATATATAAGCAAAAGTTCTTTAGAAACAAATGCCCTACCAATTATGAGACTTACAAGCTTCCAAAAATACCATTGAGTTAATTTTGTGTTGGTTATCTACTGCTAAGTATAGAGCCAGGCCTTAAGGGTGGTTTGTATACTCAGTGAGACTCCATTAGAGAAAACTTAATATTTTATTTGTGAGTGCTTATCAATTGGAGATAGCTTCTGGTTAAGGAAGCTTGTGTCCACTTCCACTCTCAGCGCTGAGACCCTATCAGACCCTTAGTATGTTGCCACAGTCTCTTTGGGTACTGCTATGTTTAGAGGGTGTGCTCCATCCTCTACGTTCTTTGTTTCCTTTCAGCAGAGTTCCTTGAACCAAGAGGGGAGGGACTTAAGGAAGCCATCTCATTTAGGAATGAATTTTCCAAGGTATATCAATCTCTACAACCTGTCCAGCTGTGAGCCTCTGATTTATTCCCATATACTGCAGGAGAAAGTTCTTTGATGAGAGCCAAGCAAGACATTGATTTATAACAGAATATCATTATGAGTTATTTTGTTACTTTAGAACAGTAATATTTGGTTTTCTCCTGGGTCCTTGACCTATCTACTACTTGTCAGGTCTTTGGCCTCTCAAGCAATGTCTGGGATAGGTTCCATCTCATGGCGAGTGCCATAAATTCAATCAGATATTGGTTGGTTACTCCCATAAGATTTGTGCCACTATTCTACTAGTGCATCTTACATACAGTTCACCATTGTAGATCTAAGGGTTTGTAGCTGGTGCTTATTTTTCTCTTTAGTAGCATGCAGAGTACCTTCCAATTCCATGAACACTAGTCAATAGGGGTGATGGCTTTATGTAGACATCAGTTCTCCTTCATGTTCAGTGAGTTTTTAGGTGTTTTTCCACAATAAAGCTTTTCTATTAGTTTCTACAGAACAACCAGTAGCTTGACAATAGCCTAGGTTTTTAGGGTTTTCCTTGGGAACCTTTGACCAAAAACTTGATTAGATGTAATCCATTAGTAGAAAGTAGTTGCTTTATTTGTTAATAATAGATGTTAAATTGGGGTTCTGTCTCCCCTGTTGTCTGGTGAGTCCATTTAGATTCCCTTCATATGTGTATATTTTAGGAAGCTTCTAATATATTAGGTTGCCATATACTCTAAAAAATGGCTCTAGTTTCAGCTGTACCTTTCCATATTCCCTACTGCACCCTACCTTCCCTTCCACTTCCTGTTTCATCCTTCCATTCCAGTCCCATCCTTCCTTGATGATCCAGTTCTCCCCTCAGTTCCTTAGGCTATACTTGACTTCTATGGTTATATAGAATGTAGCCTGCTTATTGAAGATGGAACAGCTACCACATATTAAGCAAATACATGTTATACTTGTCTTTCATACCTTATTTTCTTGAAGGCTGGTATGGTGGTACTTTGTTCATGATATAACAAATAAAACTTGCCTGAAGAACAGAGTGCAAAGCTAGCCACTAGTCAGCCATAGAGATCAGGCAGTGGTGGCACACAACTTTAATCCCAGCAATCAGGAGACAGAAGCAGACAGATCTCTGTGAGTTCAGGGCTACCCTGGGCTACACAAAATGATCCAGTCTAAAAGAGAAACAGTTCATACAAAGGTGATCCCAGCTCCTGGAGTGAAACACCTTTTAATCCTAGCGCTAAGGAGGTGGAAACAGGAAGAGATATTTCATGGTGGAGAGAGGAATATAAAGGCAGGAGGAGACAGGAGCTCATTGCAGTCTAGGTAGTCAAGGCAGTCAGTCTGAGGATTCATGGAGACAGGATTGCCCATTTGGTCTGAGATAGAGGATACCCCTAGGAAAAAAAATAGATTTATAAAAATAGGAAAAACTACAACACTTTTTCTATTTTAATCTAAAGAGAGATATAAAATAGGCATCTGATTATTAAAGATTATATTTAATCTTTATGAAATACTGTAGTTCTCATAACTATGATAATTGTAACTATGATTTTTATTTTTAACTTTTAGTTTAGAAAGATTATCAGTCATAGCATGTAGCACAGACTACAGAGGATTATAATTCATTAAATTGTGTTTGGTAAATACTTTTTGAATATTGTGACCTCAGAATACTTCTCAACTGGCATGAAAAATATTTAAGAAAAGGAAGTTCCTTTCATCTTAAAACTTTCTTTTTAGTACTTTCTCCAAAACACTAGTAATTGAAAAAAAAAACAAAACCTAACAGCTTTCATTTGCTGTTTTTTCTTATACTTAATTTTTTTCTAGAACAAAATCACAGAACCAAAAATAAACTGAGTTAGTAATAAAGTAAGAAATAGCGTATGTTGCATTATATCTGCTACTTGTATTAAATTACTTAAGAAACTAGAAGAAAATATACATATGTGAGATTTTTAACATTTTAAATAAATGATCTTACATAGGGTAAAATTGGTTAAGAAATTGAAATAAACATGAATATGTGATGAGAATTGGGGTATTGGATGGTGGTAGAGTGTATTTAGCACATGTAATGTGTGAACCTCAGAAGTTATTTTGTGAAATGTGCAGTGCTTACATATTGTCTATTAAGAGTTGCTTTGGTTTTTAACTTCCCTGGCATTTATTTATTTATTTGTAATTTTAATGTTTGTTTGCGACAAGGTCTGACTAGGTAGCCCAGACTGGCCTGAATTTCAAGATCTTCCTCTCTCCCTGTAATGCTCAGACTACAGGTATGTGTCTATATGCCCAGTTTGAGTGTTTTTGTTTGTTTGTTTGTTTTGGGGGGTTTGAGACAGGGTTTCTCTGTATTGCTTTGGAGCATGGCCTTGAACTCACTGAGATCCACCTGCCTCTGCCTCCCAAGTGCTGAGATCAAAGGTGTACGCCTGGCTTGAGCATTATTTTATAGATAAATATTTATAAGTATATCATATAGAATTATCACTAGTAAAAATTAATTTGGTGAACATTAGCATGAGACTAAAGATGACTGTACCATTGTTGTGCCTTGAGTCCAGATCCCCCAAAGACCTACTAAGAGACTAGATGGAAAAACCAAGAGTCTTTTTTTTATTATTATTATGCCAGCATGCTGGGGCCAACTACCCTACACAAAGACAATATGAGAAGGATGTGGGGGCTTCTTTTAAGCCTTTCTTAGTGGAGTGTCTAAGAAAGTTAGGTCGTTTTAGTTATGATTGGCTTAAGCAAGTGACAGTCATATTAGTATGTTTTAATTGACTGGGGCTATTCAGGTGCTGGTCAGGGCTACCGTTTTGTAGTTTTGGGCAGGCCTGGAAAAGTCCCAGGTCCTGTTCTTGAGCTACTGTGGAGGCTAGCTCAGGCTTGGCCTGGCCTAGTACTGCATATACCGGGCCTTCTTCTTGCTGTTGGGGGTGTTGGAGATTGATTGTCCTTATTCCTTGGCTTTTCCTCATAAACTGCTTGTTCTGTCTCAAGAAACTGAAATCGTGTCCTGATGTCTGAGAGAAGACTGAGCAGCCTGTTGTGGCGTCTGCTAGGTCCTTTTACCTTAATCATTTTTTGACATAAAATTAATATTATTGTAAGTAGGTGATCTGTTTGCATCTTCTGAATAATGTTGGGTTATCTGTTTTGAGGGAAACACAGAGAAGCATAAAAGAAACAAGTAACAATTTCAAAGACTTGCATCATTTCTATAGAAAACAGATCCACGTTTTTTATGAAACAGTGGGTGACCATGAAATAGTAAGTCTCTGAAGAACTAGACTGGATTTTATTGTGTGGTTAGGAGCATGGAGTTAGATATGTGATGAAATTAACATTAGAGATAACAGTTTTTCTTATGAAGGGCTAACATATGCTCTAAGAACACATTTCCATATATTACATAGCTTGAACAAGCATTTGACTGAGACTGTTTCTCTTAACCTGTGTATGTTAGAATTTAATAAATATTCACAGAAGGTATACATTGATACAGTATTTGGATTTCTAAAAGATTGTTTCCTACTTGGCCTTCTAAAGACTATTAGATACAATATGAAGAGCAAAGATGGAGGCCAAAATGCATTTGTCCCTCCCTACAGTGCATGCCTGAGAAAAAAGCATATAGTCTAAAATCTTATATAGTTCGTATTTTTCTCATACATCTACTTACCTAACAAGGTTTAACTTAAAATTAAGAACAGTAAAAGATAAATGACAACAACTGAAATGACCATTTGTAATAATACACAGTGATATGTAAATATGGTGTCTTTCTCTCAAAATACCAGGTTGCATTATCTATCAATGTTCTTGTGATAATTGGGATGTCTCTGTGATGAGATGAAGTTAAATTAAAATGACTATTAGAGAAATTATGAAACATTAAGATCCTAAAGGATTACTTGAATACAAGTATTGTGATACCATTGCAGTACACACCTTACAACTCAGACAGCTACCAAGTATATGATGGATATACAGCATGGATACACTATGCAGAAGGATGATTCACACCCTGGGTCGATGAAGCAGATGGTGCAAGATCTCTCATCATGCTAATCAGAACAGAACAAAATTTATCAACTATTTCTGTTTGATATGCCAGACTATTACTGACCATGGGCAACTGAAACTTCATGGAGAGTGAAACCAAGTGTAAGGCATCAGCTGTACTGTGATAGCAGTGAAATTGGAGATTTTTCTGTGAGAGCCAAGTGACCTGTTGAATTGCAGAATTAGGCAGACTTTCTCCAGCACATTTCAGGCTGCTCAAGTAGGATAATAGACTAGAGCACATATGTCTCTGTTGGTAATTATCTTTGCAGATAATATGTTTTTTTTAATGTAATTGCATCTCATAATCCCTGTGACCATTGTGCAAGAAAATAACCACAGACAGCATGTAAATGTGCTTGTGTTTCAATAAAATTTTATTTTAAAAAAATTTTCTAGCCTTTTGCAGTTACCTGTCCCCTTTTATAGAAGAAGAGTGGCATATTTGCATTTTCTACCACCCACAACTTTCAAAAAAAGAAAAGGCTCTGAACTGATTCTTCATATCAAGATATTTCCCCCAGATTTGTTCATCAGAATTAGAATAATAAAGACATAGAAATCTGGAATGGCATTATTCCTCTTATTGAGGAAATTCCTCTGACCATCAGGAGCACCGTCCTTCCAGTGGCCTTATAGGACTAGTAGAATAGAATATTATTTTGTACTCCATATTTTAACTTTGAATTTGAGTTTCAATACTATGATTTTTTGCAGTTTCCTTTGTATATAGTTTATTTTTAGTTAAATGATAGCAAAACCATGTAGTGGGCTCTCAGAAAGAAGTTATATGAATGGAAAATGGTGCCTTCGAACTCTAGAACAGAAATGAAGCATAGTAAATAAATATACAGTAGTGAAACAGAAAATTTAGGCTTGTAGACAAAAGGCAGTGTAAATTAATTTTCATTGACAATGCTTATCTTCCTGGCACCTGTGAACACATCTTTAAGCATACTGAAAGAAGCTCATATCATCCTTAAGAATGATTCATAATTTCTGAGAACTTGTAAAATGCTTTTCCCCCCTCTTTGATAAAAGCAAGAATGTGAGAGCAGGGCAACATACTTCCTGACCCTTAGAGAGAGCTAGTATGTGTGTCTCTGAGAAAGTAGTCTCTAAATTGAAAGCTGAAGAATGAGTTGACCTGTTGATGGGAATGGGCACAAGGGAGTTGTGCAGAACCAACAGTAAAAGAAGGTCAGGGTGGACAGAGCTCATGATCACCCTGATCTGGAAGAAGCATTGTATAGAAAGGGAACGTGGAGCTAGTTCCCTTTCAGCTATGCTGAAAAGGAAGGTGAATCTAGTGTTAGGAGTCCCTTATAAGTGTTTGGGTTTTGCCAAGAGATTAGTGGAAAGTAGTGAAAAGGCTTTTAAGTTCTAAGATGATGTGAATAATTTTTATTATAAATATTATAAATATGTTGACACTAGTTTAGAAGAGGCATATTGAAGAACTTACAGCTGTATTATCCAGCAAGATAGTCCGAGTTCTTGAAGTATGGTTGGTATGGCTAAGAAGCAACTTTAGTTTTTATTTTAAAAATTATAATTTTAAAATTAGAATAAAGTTAAAATATGTTTCAAGTATTTTTAAAGTAGGTTCACATGTCCCTTAAAGTGCTGAAAAATTTCAGTCGGAGTTGAGCTATGTTGTAAGTAGAAAAGGCACAATGGATTTTGAATTCATAATATGAAAAATTAAAATATTTTTCTATGAGGGCTTGGTGAAGTCATATTTTGGATATTTGGATATGTCTAATTAATAAAATGCCACTGAAATTAATATCAGTTTCCTTTTGCTAGCTCAAATATATCCTGCTTTTAGAAACTTTGAAATTATGTGTATCTTTGACATTATATATTAGTAACCAGAAATCAGCCTGGAGAGTTGCCCCAAGAGTCCAGTGAGGTAGCATTATGTTCTGAGCGGGGTTTGTGGCAGCTGGGTAAGGAGGATGTATGAGACAACCAGCCACCAAGGAGCTAAAATTGATAACTTTTGGCATTTAAGTAAGAGATTGGCTGCTGGATTAGTTGTAAGGTAGAAAAACAGGAGCCTCAATTCTGAAATATGAGGAAATGAATAGTAACAGTGAAAAATTCAAATGTGTAACAAAAGTCAAATGTTATAATTCATTGACAGTTTAAAAGAAAAATGTCAGTTCTACCATTGAACTTTAGTTTTTTTTTTTTTTCAGAATTGCTGTGTGGAATGTATTATCTATTAGTTGATTCTTTAGTTATATAATTTTCCATTTTTTATATTGTAGTTGAACACCAAATTTATAATGGTTTACTATCTATGTTTCTTTGGCATTATTTATCTCCTTCAATCAGTTACTAAGTAAAGAGTATTCTGAGGTCCTTAGATACTTTTGAACATGTAAATTTTCTACATATTTTCACATGTAATATGAAATTTTAATATACCTATATTTTTATTTTAGATTAAGCTTATTTCTATTTAAAAGAAAAAGTGCTTTGTTGTTATGTGATTTATCAGACCCTCCCTGATTTAAACTTGAATCTCTGGGGTATCTGATGCTGGTTAAATGTTTAGTTCTTTCTGTTGTCAACCTAAGAAATAAGATGCATGGCTAGCTGCATTTTCTAGTCTTTTAAGTTTATGAAAGTAGTCAAAGTAGTCGAGACAGTTTGTTGACCCCAAGGAGACCTTTTAGTCTTTGGCTTGTTAGACAACAGGGTCTGCACTCTTCATTGGCATTCAGATCACAGACAGCCATTGGGCTGAGTGCAAAGCCAAGCACAGCTTTAGGATTTAGACAAAGCAACCCTGGCAGAGGAACCCAGTTGTCAGGGTAGCTGGCTGGATTGTAAGAACTGTTGCATAATAGGGAGACCAAGTAGAACTATTAGGATGCAAATGTGAAAAAAATGGTGGTGCTAACCTGCAAAAACAAACATTTCTTTTTTTGGTGAAGAGTCTATTCATTGTTGCTTTCTTCTATTTAACTTCTCTGGGCCTTAGATGTAGTTGGTGCAATTGGAGTATATTGGTTTGTCTTAATCTCTGTCCCTAAAGCTAGTTTACATTTAGAATCAACATCTAATTTGTAGGAAGTGACCAAAGTACTTCAGTGTTTGGATTCTTTTTGTAGTGCACATATATGTCCTGGGTCAGTTTTATATGTGTTGTTTATTCTGGGTTAGAAAGAGGAATCTTTTTTTGCTATTGATCTTTTTATATTTATAACAAATTATTCTTATAATTTCCACCTTGTAATTTCTGGTGCTGGCCTCTTAGAAAGGTGTCTTATATATAGGGTAGTATCATGATAGATGTTATGCTATCCAAATTCTTAGGATAGTAAGAAAATTTTATTTTAATAATACCTGAAGGAAATCTTCCCTTCTTACTTGTTTTTGTTCTTTTCTGTCTTGAGTTCCAGCTTTAGCTTTTCTTCTTCTTTTGTACCCCTTTATTTTTAGCAAAATAGAATGCCATCTATGCTTTGGTAAATGCTGTGCTAGAAGATGGGGAATGAGAAAAGCAAGCAGTACTAGTGGGAAAGGGGCTTTAACCAGGGTCAGAGAATAGTAGTAGTGGCCGTGCTTTATTGAGTAATTACTTTGTGTCATAAATTTTCTCCTTTAGTTCATAGGCACTGCCTTATGAGATATAACATGTTACCCCATTTTGTAAATGACTGTACCAAATCCAAAAGAACAAAGTGGCTTGTTCAAGTTTAGTGTTGTTTATAGGAAAACCAAGACATACTTTGAGGATCTTGGAAGGTTAATCTGATATAAAAGAAGAGTTCTATGCTGAAATGTGGATGGGAGCAGGACCAAATGAAAGTGTGATAAAGAAGGATCACATATCTGTCTGAAAGAGAACATAGATGTGACTGGTTGGAGGTAGTCTGAGGAATAGACTGGATGGTAATTGCTTCATGTTCACATATTTTATGTATGCTGTTTGATTGTACAAAGGTTCATTGACTTGTTCATCTAAGGTGATTTGGAGGTTGATTTTAAAGTAGATGAATTTTTAGTATTTGATGTCTCTTGTTTCAGATGGGAAGATCTCTGAATTTGTTTTAGTAATGACACTTCTGTTTCCTGTCTTCACTTTTGTATTTTTCAAGGCTCTTATTAAAAGTTATATTTCTGTATTTCCCATTCTTGTTCTGCTTTGCTTTCAAAATACCTTTAAGCAGAAACAATGATATTACTGGTGCTTTCCAAGCCAGTCAAATACTAGCTAGCATTTGAAGCCATTTGCGCTTTTTTTTTTTTTTTTTTGAGTGAGAAGTTTATTTATAAAGGGGAGTAGGGGGAAGGGAAAAGAGACATAGAGACACCAGGACCAGGAAAGAAGAAAGAGAGAGAGAGAGAGAGAGAGAGAGAGAGAGAGAGAGAGAGAGAGAGAGAGAGAGAGAGAGAGGGAGGGAAGGAGGGAGGGAAGGAGGGAGGGAGAGAGAGAGAGAAAGAGAGAGAAAGAGCAAGCAAAAAGCATTTGCTTGTTCTCTTTGACCTGAGTTTTATTGAAATCTGATACAGGTGATATGACAGGAGTAATAGGAAAATGGGGAGGGGCTTTAGTTTGTGATAGGAAGACTAAAATATGAGAGGGAGCAAAGAAGGATATATAACACTGAAGATGTTTGAAAAAGCCATAAGGCATCATGTAATTTTATATTTACTAAGAATTATATATATAACATTTAATCATATATTTATAAATATGTATGTAGTTTAAATGAAATTATAACACTTGGGGTAATAATATTTCACACAAGGGTCATAGACTATCTAACAAAGGTTAAGTACCAGGCATGAGAAACCTTTTGAGTTGATGGTCAGGGGAGTCCAAGAGAATCTGAGAGAAATAAAGGCTATTGCTGTTGCCCATGGTTTCCTCCCGGAAGTTGAATGTAAGTCTCTGTTGCTGAAGACACCATATACATTGGACACAGACCTCAGAGTAATAGAGCAGGATCTTACCTGAGGGTGCTATACAATCTGTCAGTAGTTCTTCTCAGTTGGGACACCTTTGAAGGATAGCAAGGACAAGCATGGCAAGATAACCCAAAAGGTAGAATAATGACATTCACATCTTCACAGTAACTTGGTGGTCACTAAATGGACCCAAGGCCAGTTCAGCAGGAGGAAAATCATGCATCATACTGGAAACTTAGATAACTACTCATGGCTAATGAGATCATAGATCTCACAGCAGAACTTACTACTGCCATTTTACTGGAATAGTATAATTCTTTGCTGCATTCTAAATGTTTATTATACTTACAGATAAGTGTAGCACATATTATCAAAGAAGCGTCTCTTCATAGCAGGTGGAGACATTACAGAAAACTAAAACTGGTCAAAACTGGCCTTGGGGTGCCCAGCTCCCATTGATATAGCTACAACATATCCCCCAAACTGAGGGTGTAGAGAACATTGGATAAGAAAGGGTGGAAAAATTGCAAGAGTTAGAGGACCAGGAAATCTGAGGCAAGACTGTGTTAGGGAAGCCTTACCAATGAAACCTCAATAATACGGATGCTGAAACAAGACCTGACCAAGGACACCACCAACAGACATGCTAACAGAGAAGGGTAAATCTCATGGGCTCCTCTCTAGATGAAGAGCTTCAGGTATGAGCAACAGACTGCTGGGAGAGGGAAGTTTAGGATTCTCCATGGATGAGCCTCCTAATTGGTTATTCAATACCAAGTGGTCAGCCTTGAAATCATATACATTTAAGTGACACTAAATGGACTCAGCAGCGCGCGGCGCGCACACACACACACACACACACACACACACACACACACACACACACACACACACACACACACACACAGAGCAGTGGGGATGGTGGGAGGAGTTAGAGGAGAGGGATATGGATAATGATGTAATTAGATTTTAATTTAAAAATTGCAAATAAAAATACATAAAAGTTTGATATTTAAAATATTTTAAAGTGATAGAATAATTTTAAAAAACTAAGTTCATTCAATTTTTTTGGTAAATAATAGTATAAGGTTTTGGTTTATGGTCTTTGATTTGTATTTGCCTTCAGTCACATATATTCATAAAGTGTTTTGTTGAAGACATAGTCTGAGGTACTGGGTAGATCTGATACAGTACTGGCCTTGTCTTGATAGTATATCTGTCACTGGATTGGTTATATGAGGTTCAACCCAACCTTTTTCCTGTTGTGAAATTAAAGACTTTTCTAGGTTGCCTATTAATACATTTGAATATCTTGAATACCTTGGTGGTATACTTACATTTGTGGTTATATAGCTATTCATTTAGCTATTTATATTGTTTATTTTGGTTAACTATTATACTCAAGTATTCTAAAATGGCCTTTATTTTATTCAATAGTATGTTTTCTGCCCTATCCATGCTATTAACATGCCATGCCTTCTAATCACTACACAGTATTTTATTTGAAATCTAGTACCCCATTCACTTAATCTTTAGTCTGTAGAATTAAAAAATATTTTTTCAATTTAATTAACTCTACAGTAACTTTAGTCTTTTCTGAGACAGTATTATAAAAACAATATTTTATAAAAGCTTTATCTTTTTGTTTCATTGATGCATGGTTTATAAACAGAAGTCCTAGCTTTTCTTTCAGTAGTTTTGATTGGCCTGTTTTGCAGAAGGTTCTAGTTGAATTAGTTTAAATTGAGTTTGAGGGTTTTTTTTTTTTTTTTTTTTTTTTTGTCATACCTTAAGAGTAAAACTGGCCATTTTACTTGGAGTGTGTGACTTGGCATAGCACAGTACTGAACAGGTAAAAGCATACAAAAGTGTAGGAAATCAGCTAATTATAGTAATTGCAGCTGGTTTCAAAGTACTCCTAACAGTTTGTGTGTACTGCTTACTTGAAAGCATCAAATGGGTGCTAGTTGTGAAATAGAACACCTGTTTGTTGTTGAGCATGTGTTTATGCAGATGATTGTTGTTGTCAAATCACCTTGATGTAGAGTAGTCCTGTTTACATTTACATTCTCCCCAAAGGATTAACAGTGTTCTCTCAATAAATTTGCAGTCTATTCTCCTCTCAAAGGCTGCTGTTCAGAGGGTGGTGTGAAAGAGGCAACAAGTGCTTGCTAATCACTTGAATATACATAATTAGCTACAGTCTGGTGCACTGGAGTCTTTGTAGGGCAATAACAATACTGATTGGCAAATCCACAGAACAATAGATGTGTCTTCATATAGTTGTTGAGAGTACTTACTGTCTTTTCATTGGCATTTATTCTTTAATTTTCTGAACTTAGGTTTTATTACAAGTCCCTTTTTATTCTTTTTAATGAACCAGTGTCACCTAGCTAGAACTCTGTAAAGTGACCATTAAGAAATAATTTTTCAGATTTATTTACTAGGGTCTGAGGTTGTTATTCAAAAACACATTCTTCATATTAAATAAATACAAAAATTGAGAGACATCAAGTTTGTTCAATTTACTTTATAGTAGAAACTGTGTGTTTGTGTGTGTATATGTGTTGGGGAGAGAAGAACAAAGTACATTTTATTTTCTTATTCTCTAGCTTTGTAGTTAGATTGTTAAATGGTCCTGCTGTAGGTTATGTAGACCTCAAATTTTGCATCTCGTGATATGATGCAAAGAATAAAAAAAGGACGTCCAAAAAGTTATGTTCTGGTATTTGCTTCCTTTCCACTCTCACCACACTCAGATCCATGCAGGTATCTGTGCCTGCTTCCATTAAAGTTGGAAACTGATGGTCACTAACTTACTTGACATTCTAGAGAATTAAATGTGGTTTCTCTGTCCTCTGAAAAACACTCTGGTTGTACTGTGAGACATCAGAAATCCTGATATGGTGTTGTTAATAGAGAGACAATTTCTATGCCAAATGCGGGGAAAAGCCTGTTCTTTTAGCTCCAAGAAGATTGTATTGCTGACTAGTTTGCCTATGGATTCTCCATTCTTGTTTATAACCTAGGTGCAGTGTGGTATTTATCAGTGGGACCTTTGAGATTCTAGATGTCACATAAGGGAACAAATGAATGGGCTTGACTTGGGTATGGGTTGTGACTCCAAGTTCAATAACATTGTAAATTTTTGTTAGTTATTTTTATGTATTAGAAGAATGCAAATAGCCTGACAAACTTAACCTGGTAGAGAAATATACATAGATCTCCCAAAGAAGGACAGTCTGTTCAGAGTTATTTGAGGTTCAAAGCCAGCAGAGGAGGGGGAAACTTTGTAAGGTGAGGGGCTGTCTCAAATGTGCTCTGATTGGAGTCTGTGGTCATTTGGATAGATGTTCTAAATGTTCCTTAATGTTCTCTCTGGTGAGCTCTGAGTTGAAAACATGAGCAAAATCTAAGAAAACTAGAACTTTTTGCTTGGGTCTTGATCATTCTGAGCCTTCTGCTCTCTAGAGTTTGTTCTTTGGCTTTTCAGGCTGGCTCCAGGCTGGTTGAAAGTTTAAAGATATGGGTTAAAGGTGCTCTGAAAACAGTAAACTGCTATGACAAAGAACATATTGTTTAGTTACTTTGGGATCTGGCAGTTGCATTCTTGTACTTTCATTTTGGCTTTCTGTCAATAGCTTTTAATGTTCTGGATCCTTACATACAAAAATTTATGTGATACTACAAAGGTATTTTTATCTCCCAGACATATCTGTGATGCCCCCATTCTCTTTGGGCAAACTGAAAGTATACATGAAGAAAATTATAATGTTTTATGTTCAGCAATGCCATTAATACTTTAATTTTCTTAACTTTTTTTAATGTGTGTACATAGTTCTGCATATTTAAAATCCAGTATTTTGTACTGAGAACCAAAGTTTGGTTTAAGGTCTGTCAATATACCTGTTTATGTTCATGTGTATGTACATGTGTATTTGCTTGGAGGTCATGCTGCAGCAGAACAGTGGTCAAAGAATTTTATGAACTGTTGATTCTTTATTAAGTGGTTGATGGATGTTTCTAGAAGTCCCTGTAATGGACAATTAAATAATTTATTGTGGTTATATGTCCTGTAACAATAAAGTTATATTGATATAGACAGTAAGTTGTTCAGGGAGTTAATAGTTCTAGTCTTCACTGTTCAAGCTGTGCATTATTTCCCTTAAGCTATTGTTGCCATAGGGATTATGTATATCCTGTTAGAAGTTCTCTACTTCAAAGAAATGGAGTTGAGTTCCATGTCCTAGATTAACTTTGCAGTTTTCTGTCTCGTGTGGGGATGGTGGGGTGCACATGCCTATGCATGTGATGTGAAGAAACAAGAAGAGGACTTGGGTATTTACTCTATCATTTTGTCTTCCTGAATCTAGAATGCATGTGGTAGGGTCTCTCACTGTATGTAGAGTGCATGGGGTGGTCAGAAAGCTATCCCCCATCTCCATACTGCTGCCTACAGACTTGGGGGTAGGGGCAAATATGGCCAAGCTCAGTTTTTTTGTTTTTTGTTTTTTGTTTTTTTTTTTTTTTAGTTTTTGTTTTTAAATATAGGTGAGTGGCATCTGAACTTAGGTTGCATACTTGTATAGCTATCATTGACCCACTGAACTACTATTCTAGCCCCATTATTCTCAGTATGTTAAGTGATATGTACGTAGTTTTTTAGTATGATGTTTGTGCATAGCTTAGGATATATAAGCCTGGTGGTGATGGTGCATGCCTTTAATTCCAGTACTCAGAAGGTTGAGGCAGGCAGATCTCTTGTGAGTTTGAGGCCAGCTTGGTCTACACAGCAAGTTCCAGGGCAGGCTCCAAAAGCTACTCTCTCCCCCACCCCCAATACTGTGAAATACAAGGGTAGACTTTCTTATTCTATAGACTAAAAAGAAGATCCATTATTGACTGCAGCTTTCAACTTTGAATGTTTTGACTTAAATTATAATTAAGGTCAGAATACTTATAATAAACCTAGTGTTAAAATATGATTGGTGCTGATAGAAACTATAGTTCAATGTCCGCTGGCTGCTCTTTACTTTCCCTTCTTTTAATAGAAGCTAATCTGATTGAGCTGCCTTAATCTGTTTTTGAGCAGTCATGTATATTTAGTATGTATATGTATGTCTTTTTTAAGTGTTAATATCTATTTATACTCATGTGAACAACTACTTCATCCTCCTCCTCTTTCATTCTTCCTTCTTCATTCTTCTTCTTATTGTTATAATATTGTCATAACTGGGTGTGTGCAGGCAACCAATTTAGACTGAGAAGGCTAAGTTGTCTATCCCAGTGCTTTAGCTGAATGGATTGCTTTGCTTCAGTATTGCTAGGGTGTATTGAAGAACACCTTATGCTTGGGTAAAGCAAGTTCTTTTTTTATTGTGTCATTATTTCTATCAAATCTTTACCTCTGTTTCACAAGGATTTCATACCTTCTAAGAGCTACAAAAATGATGATGGAGTACTAATAGGATTCTTAATTTGGGTTTTTTGCCCCATTTTTGTTCTTGTTCCCCTCCCCCCAGTTTATTTTTCATTTCATTTATTTTTGTAGCTCCTTTGCTATAGGATTGTTTATAGATAAAGAACTTTCTATTGGGTTAAGAAAGAGAATGTTGGTGGTAAACCAAGAAAACCACCATTTGTTTTTCAGTAAAATTGAAACTTACTATTTTGAGAAATTCTACTTGTAAGTTATAGAAATTGAACTTATATGGAATTAAGTGACTATATTTAGTATGTAACATTTAGGTTATGTGTATTGGGCTTACATTTGCAAAACAATTTTAGGTCTAGTGGGTTTATCAAATGATTTTAAAATAATACACAGATTTTAAAAAATTATTACATGTAAGTTAAGCATCAACTAATATGAACATAATAGTACCTGCCTGATACTGTTCTGTATAAGCACTAATCTTTTTAAAAAGTCAATAGATTTTCTGGTTTCCTAAGTTTCTGATAAGTATATACATATACTCACTTTTCTTTGTATATTGATCCTATGAAAATTATAATATTCACAAGTACCTAGTTGTAAAATTATTTAAATAACATAAACTTTTCACAATAAATTAGCTATTGCTTCATCACATTCTCTGAATCAGTTGTAATGAATCTTTTTCTGTACCACCATCCAACTCCCAAATAATGACACAGAGACTTCTTATTGATTATGAAAGCTCGGCCTATTGCTTAGGCTTGTTCCTAACTAGCTCTTATAACTTAAATTAACCTTTTATATTAATCCACATTGTGTCATGTGGTTTTTACCTCTTTTCCATCTTACACTTTGTGTTTCCTCTCCATATCTCCTGGCATCTTCCACTTAATTGGCATGCCTGATTTCTTCCTTTTCCCTTCTCCCCCAAGAAATCCCGTCTATCTCTCCCAGAAATCCCATCTATCTCTCCTGTCTAGCTGTTGCCCATTAAACTCTTTATTAAACCAATCAGCAGGTGCCTTGGCAACATACATCTTCACAGTGTGCAAATAATCTGCAACAAGTTGTGAAGTTTTTTAGCTGTATTATATGTGGCATATGGACCCTTTTTATTAATACTGCTAAATCATGTAAGTCAGTTACTGTTGTTTAGCAAGGGGGCTTTGGAAGGATTAAATACATTTCAGCTACATAATTCAGAAACCCACAATGGCCTTCAAAAGGAGGGCACAGATATATGATCTCTTTAGTGCCTCACTAATGGTGCTCTATCTCCACCCTTATCCCTTAGAAATTGTCATGTGCTGTGAGTAATGTCCTAATGTAGGGTGTTAGTCTAATCTCTGAGGTATAGATAAAACCAGCTGAGGTTAACTGAACTGTTAATCCAATAGATACATCTTTCCTCAAAGAATGCCATGATATTCCTTCCTCTCGCCCTGTCAGAAGTAGCACTATGCTTTCACAGAGTCTGATGGTGATACTCTTCTTTCCCATCCTCAGAAGAGTAGTTCACTAGTCGTGACTTACCGCTCAGGAAAATAAAAACTGTCTTTGGAACACTGCCAGCACTTTATCATAACTTTTCATAGCATTGATCATAGTTTTGCTACTTGTGTACTTGACTCCCTTTCATGTTGTAAATGAAAAATCTACTCAGAATAGTAGTTTTTTTTTTCATTCCTCTCCAAGTACTTTGTTGACCAACGCTTAGCTGAAAGAATTTTATCTTGAAATCCCCTAAAATATTTATGAAAATTTTAAATTTCCAAAATAATAATTGTAATTTCAAGACTCGGAATCCTGGAAGGCAGGCATACTTGCATTAAGTAACCTTAATCTGTTATCTGTACAGAAATTTAAGACTCCACCTTAAGTTTTTATAGAAATGAATAAGAATGTATTTTAGTTCAGTACTTTATAATTGTCAAATTACAACATTAAAAAATAAATAAATAAAAATAAAATGTAGAAAGTGTCCCTATTGTATTTGATTCTTTGAAAATTACCTTATTGATTTTCATTTTCTGTTTGGTTACTGATTAATTTACACAATAATTTTCTGTGAAGTAGGTCTACAAAATTAAGAAATTAGCAAGCCTCGTTACTTTGAAAAGTAGGAAAGAGTAGTGATCTTAAAATTCAGTAAAAGGTAGTTTTATTGTTCTTTGAATTTCCGCTCCCTCCTCAATTTTTCTTAAGTTTGGTCATCCCTTGTATTGTTGCAGGTTTTTGTTTTGCCTGTTTTCCTCCCCAGTCTTACTGAAGTGCTGAGTTCAAACCCAGAGCCTTGCACATGCTGGGCAAACACTCTTCCACTTCTCTACACCCCTGTGTTATTTACTGAGTATAAACCGTGTTTGGAGAGCCTCCAATTTCACTTTTTCTCTCTCACTGAGCATTATTGTAATGGTGCAGGAAAACATTTCTACATATAGTAATTTGTGGATTATTTATATATTTTAAACTGCTTTTTGGATTTGACTTGAAAAATAATGGATTATTGTACTATTTCTGTAAGTAAGTGTTGATGACTAGTCTGTCTTTTTTCAGTAGTTTCGGACAAGGTTTCTCTGTGTAACAACGTTGCTGTCCTGGAGCTTGCTTTGTAGACAAGGCTGGCCTCAGACCCAGAGATCCACCTACCTTTGCCTCCCAAGTGCTTGGATTAAAGACCTTCACTACCTCTGCCTAGCTTAGTCTGTACTTTTTAAATATAGGGATCAAATCAAATCTTGAGTTAGTAGCATTATAAGGTGAGAACATTTAATGCAATGAATGTAGAAAAGGTCTATAGAAACTATAACCTGGATTTCTAGATGAAATGGAGGGCCACTTTATTCACAACAGCTGCCTTCAAAGTGATAATTTTTATATTTATTAAAACAAAAAATAAGATAGGTTTAAATCAACTTACATCTCTTCCCTCCCTCCCTCCCTCCCTCCCTCCCTCCCTCCCTCCCTCCCTCCTCCTCCCTCCCTCCCTCCCTCCTCCCTCCTCCCTCCCTCCCTCTTTCCCTTTCTCCCTCCCTCTCTTTGTTAAAAAGATGTGACAGGCATCTATGAATAGTGATGAATTCAGGAAAACTCCTAAGCTAGACATTATCTTGACAGTTGGTGGACAGATGCTCCTGATTTGAGTGTGAGACTGAGGTATTCAAAAAGCACTTCAAAACACTCTTCCATGCCAACCAACATTATTTTCCTCATATTAGGATAGTGGGTTTTAGCTACTTTTTAATAATGTTTATTGATAAAGGACCTGGTGATATCTGGGTAAAATATTTATGGTTCATTTTTTAATATAGCAACATGTCACTTTTATAAAGTTCATTTTAGATCTTAATACATAGAAACTGATGCTTTTTTTTTTAAAGAAAGGAAACATGTATCTTTCACATTTTACCATGCATACTTTAAGTGAATATAAGAAATGTTCAATTCAAAAAGAAGTTTTGATTTTGAAAATAGTTACTCAGGGCGGGGGATGTAGGTCACTTGGTAGAACATTTGATTGGCATGTATGAAGCCCTGGCTTCAATGCCTAGTACTACATAAAAACAGCAGTGATGGCATATGTCTGTGATCCCTGCACTTGGGAAATACAAGCAGGAAGACCTCAAGTTCAAGGTTATTTTTGACTACATAGCACATACAAGGCTATGCTGTGCTACATGAGACTCCCCCCCCACCACTTTTTCCCAGGTGTATTCTTCTGTTTCTTAAGACACATTACAATCTTTAACTGAGGTTATAAATATTTACTCTAGTAGTGCTCATATCTATTATATGATATTTGAATTGTGGCTTGTCATATTTCACTTTCTCAGTCGAAAGTTTGTTGAAGAAACAAATCTTTATATATTTCTGCATTTAGGAAGATGTTTTCTGGTGGGTTTGAAAAGGTCTTCAGAGTTGTACTGTGTGTGTGTGTGTGTGTGTGTGTGTGTGTGTGTTATTTCTGTTTGCAGTACAATGGCCTTTTTTTGACTTTATTACATTACATTTACTTATTTATCTGCATTTGTTGGAGGCATATGCATACCAAAGCACATGCCTGCCATGACACATGTGTAGAGGTTAGAGGACAGCTTGTGCCATTTAATTCTTTCCTTCTTACCATGTGGTTTCTAAAGATGAGACTCAAGTTGTCAGGCTTAGTGATGCATGCTCTTTCCTTCTGAGCTACCAGTGACCCTTCTATGACTTTAGGTTTTGGTCTGGGAACATGATAGTTCCTGAAACTGTTTTAACAATATGGGATTTGAGAGGATACTTTTTGTAAAACAAATTTTGGTAATTATGTTGTAACATGAATATAGACAGAAGAAATACCAAAATATAGTAAATGTGTTAGTGTTTGACATTTGGCTCATTAGAGTAACATAGTACCAGAGACATTCTGAGCTGTGCAAATTTTAGTGGCTAGAAAATTAAATGTATTTATTTTCAAAATATGTTTAGAAATTACTTAGAATGTTTTATGTTTGGGTTGTTAGAGAATTTGTAATGTAGTATTTAATTTATTTAATTTGAAGATGGAAGTCCATAAAGGTCTAGGTTACCTTTTATCTGTAAACTTACTTTTCATTTACTTTGCCCAACAGCAGCAGTAAGTTTATATAATGTTACAGAAATATCTGTTTGTGTTAGATAACTCTGCTATTCCATGATTTCTGTGACTATAGAAGGTTATCACATGTATAGAATAATATGGGAATAATACATTTTACAGGATTAGTTAATTTCTCTGTAGGATGTAAAGAATAGTGAAAAGTTAGAATTATAAGAGTATTGCTCATGAGAATATTGTTGGTAATCTTGCTTTCCATTTTAATTAGCTATAGAAAATATTTAATGATTTTACATGCTCATTTTCTTGGGATATATACTGTGAAGCTTTGGAAATGGTTACAACACCTGGGAAGATATAAAAAGTAAAAATGGAAAGGCAAGGGCTGTTAGAAGTTTTATTGGCCCCAAATTATTTTTCCCCTTAATGTTCATCTGTGTTATAACTTTTAAAGACACTCATATTTGGAGATGACACCTCTTTAGTTGGTTTCATTGTTTAATTAAGGCAATATTATAATTATTCGAATTCTGCATTTTTTTGAATGCATTAGACACAAACAAGAAGGCCAAGTTAGACTGAGACTCTATTTAGGATAAAAATATTGTTACATTTTATGTAATGTGATAAAACATGATTAGATTTAATTTTATGTCTTTTGACATTGATGATTTAATACTTGCATTGAGATATCTTTTTATTGGTTAATTTATGAACAAATTTTATCTCACTAGAAATATTAAGGAGAATTTACTGTTCTCTCCCTATATCTCTGCCTCTTTTCTAAATGTACATAACACAGAATTTGTCATTTTAATACTTTTTAGATACACAGATGCTTTCATTTCTAACTTGTATATCATAAGGCCAATTGTATTAAGGATGGATCTAGAGACACAGTAGATGTTAATGTAGCAAAGATAGGCTTTTCATTTACTAAGTTCATTTGTATCTACCACTTTTACTCAAAAGCCTTTCATTTTCATGGTCTGAACTCCCTTCTAGTCACTTGGAAGTGAGGTGTAGTTGTGATTCTGGGTTGTAGCTACTGAAATTTGAGCAGAGATAATGGATAGTACTTCTAATCTTGGCTCATAGGCAACTCCTGTATTTAATCCTATTTGTATTTTCCCTTCTGGTTGTGATCAAGAAACCAAGCCTCTAGGAAGACCAGTTCTATGTACTTTGAGTCATTATATGGGGTAGCATGGTGGCTCACTGAACAGGATGGCCTGTTTTGAGTCACCTGAGCCAAAAACTTGTGTGAAGCCATTAAAACCTTTTTTGTTAGTCAATACTTTTTGTTAACTGTGACAAATACTTGAAGGACAACTTAAAAGGGGTAGAACATTTATGTAGTGAGTGCATTTTCCCGCTGGTCAGTCTCACCGCCATGTCAGCCCCCAATAATAATACACAGAGATGCTGTATTTGATATAAGGCTGTTGGCCAGTTACTAGTTTCTTATCTGCTAGCTCTGTGTTAATGATTGGCCCATTTCTACTATTCTAAGTATTTCCACGTGGTCATCTTACCGGGGAGCGACTGGCCAGCATGCTGTTCTCTTTAGGCTCTCCATGTTGACTCCTCTTTACTCCTTCCTCTTTCCTCCTTGTCTCCTAGCCCCACCTTTCTTGCTTTCCTATTGGCCAACAGTGTTTTATTCATTAACCAGTATGAGAAACATATTTACAGAATAACATCTCCCAGCACATTTAATTTTGTCTCACTTTTTTTAGATGCTTCATTAGTCCATGGCTAAATGAATTCATTGCTCTCCTTCTCTAGTTAAGCAGTATATTATGGCAGGAGCATGCAGTAGAGCCTGCTCTTGTCACATGGCCAGGAAGCAGAGAAAAGACAGGTACAAGATAGACCTTTTCAGTAGCCTCTATATCCTGCTTTTCACCATCTCTCAGTAATGCCATCATAATGTGAATTTATCAAAGAATTAATCAGTTAGTTAGGTCTGAACCCTCACTTTCTAAAACCTATCACCTGGCAGCCAAGTCCACTGTACTTGAGCTTGTTTAACACATTTAATTTTCAAACCATAACACTTGAGACTTATCTTCTTCATCATTTAGTATTGCCTTAACTAATTCATTCAACAGTACTTAGAAAAATATATTAATCAAAAGTACTTCTTATTTGTTTAGAATGTAATTAAGAGTCCGGGGTGGGGGGGCAAATCTGAATTGAGAAGTAAGAAATTGGGTGTGGCTCCATTTATAAGAAGAGTCTGTGGAATTTAATGACAGAATGAAGGATAGTGAGAAAACATAAGTTGTGCTGTAGAATTGATTAAGGAAAAGAAAAACTTAGAGATATTGAGTACTATAAACCGGTAGAAGAGAAAAATTCTTGGGAATTGGAAAACGGGATATTATGAATAAGAAAATCTACTTTCTAAGAATTAGATTTTAAACACAGTGGGTTTGATAAGAGGGAAACTTGCCATATTCTACATAAAGTTTGCAAGTATAAGTTTTGCTTACTGCGATGACTATCAAAGCATTTGTGATATTCAGAAAACTGATGGCTAAAGAGTTGCAATCCTATACTGTAGGCTGAAATTTGGACTTGTTGCTTGAATGATTTCTCTAATGAACCTTTCTCTAATGTACATAAATGAATTCTAATATTATTCTCTGCTTTATGTCTCTGTAGAGTTGAATGGCTTACAATTCCTAAAATACCTAAACAAGGGTGATATTTGCCTTGTATTTTTTGGTTGTGAGCCTACTCTTTAATGGCTGAGTCATCTCTCCAGCCCTTGCCTTGTATTTTAGAACTAATAGTGAGTGATACACTCAAATATGTCCTGCTTGGATGCTTTAATACTTCTGTATAGTAGTCATATGAAACATAAATGAGTTGTTTTGTCACTAATGTATTTAATGATTTATGTTATAAAGCCTTTAGTTATTAGCAAATTTTCCAACAGCTAAGATTAACCCAATAAACTAGAAATCTGTTCGTTTCCTTCTTCCTTGTTTTACTTTTTCTCTTATTCCAACCATCCCACTCCTTTTCTTACCTGTGTTTATTTGAATTCCCAGTGATTGTTGCTTCATCCATACTTAGCCCTTTCTAAGGAAAGTTGACCTTCCAGTTCCTCCTGTTATTTTAGGAAGATTTGTTTATTCCGAAGCAAACTGGTGGGCGTTTGACCCAGGAACTATTAGAAGGAATAGAGAATGTGGAAAACTGAAGCAACTAAGAGATGAAGTAAATCTGTAACATTTTGGGTATGATTACCACAAGGGTTAGGAAAGCACTTAGGATGGAACTAAAACCTCTGAGCAAGCTAAGAAGTTGGTGGTAGAGAGCTTATGATTAATATTTCAGATATAGACAGAGAGATGCAACTGGGCTGGGGGAGGAATGAAAGACAAATAAGAAAAGTGACAGATACCAGACCTCACAGAGTTCCTGAACAAGACAAAAGGGATCTTTTATTCATTTTTTTTCCTTTTTTTAAATCTTTTTATAACTTTCCAGATCTCACTTGCAGGAAGTTGGGTCAATATTGCTATATTAGTGCAGCCCCCTTTCTTGAGTAGTGTGTATTCTTATAATAAATATCTCATCATTTTCATGGTCATCATCATCATCATCTGTTATCGTTAACATTTTCATCTTCATGGATGAACTTTGTTCCTAGTAATCAAAAGAGTTCTAAGAAAGCAGTAAGGTTAAAGATGAATGTGGGAACATTTATGATAAGGGGCCTGCTCTGGACGTTCTGCACAGGACCTTTCCTCTTATTATTTTTGTGTCATCCATAGAATGAGCTCCTTTATGACTTCTGGGTCTTTCAGTTTGAGAGCTTGAGATAGATATTCTTATATCTTAATTTGCCTTTATTGTAGAAGTCAAAAATTTATAGAAAGCTGTTATGTTGCTCAAAATTCTGATCTGGAAGTCTATATGAGTTGTTAGAATTCTTACATTTCATAGACTTCCATAGGCATTTATAAATATTGTAACAAACCAATAGACCACTGTAATCTTATATAATAAGTACTTTGTTATAATGCTGACCAAATATTTAAGAGTACCCCACATATTATAAATTATGTTTGGTACTTGCATACTTCAAGTGGACTTCAGTTATTCAAATTTAATAAAATCACTCTGTAACTTTTGTGGCATGTATGAGCTCTTAAATATACATTTAGGTAAATAGAAATTAAGATGTTTATCAAGACTAATATACTTATCAAAACTAATATACTTGGGTTCTATACTTACATGCTAGGAAAGTTTCTTGTACCTTTGTCCTGTATAATGTTCATCCCTTGGGTCATAGATATCAGAAATTGCTTACATAAAGGACATATTCTCCTGAAAATGTTATCTGGTCTCTTGGCAAACACTTAGAAAAAGCTTTTAAAGTGGACAATGAAATTTTGGAGGCTTTGTCACTTTCATTATACCAGACACTTTTAGGTAGTTTAGAAATGGATAGATTTGCCCCAAAACCTTTTGATAAAATGCTGAAACAACACTTTCAGAAGCCATACCCATCATTATTCTCTTAAAAATTGAGAGCTTGCTTTCCTTTTAGGTTTTATATCTAAGTGGAGCTTTCATCCTGCAAACACACCCCTAACTTGATATTCCTAAATCAAACCAAATTATTTGCTTCTCCACAAGAATAGCTTTCTATCATTATGTAGGGAAAGAGATCAATCTCATCTTTAAATGTTTTCTAAAACAAAGTTACTCATGTTTTTGTCATTCACTCTTATACTAAAATAGTTATTACATAAAGTTTCTCTGCCTATTTTAGAAAGGAATTTTTTAAATCCCCTTTGTGGATTTCTACATTTTTTTTTCCAGCAGCAAATGGTGCTGGTCCAGTATTTTCCAGACAAAACAGCAAACTAGTACAGATCACATAATGAAGATTTAAGACTTGTTTATATTTGGCAATGTTTAGTAAACTTTAAGGCAGTATACATCAGTGAACTATTATGGCCCAATGATAGTATCATTAAAGGAGGCTACCACACCATGGTAGGGGATAGAGTTTATTTTTTGTAAGCCAAGGTGGAATTGTGTTATAGAGATTGGTTGTTGGCATTTGCTGGATGGAGTTTCTTGTTTCTTCTGAGTGTAATTATGTCTAATTTCCAGAGTAGGTTAAGACTTCTGGAGAACTGGGAGTACTAGGAGAGTATTGCCATTGATAAATGCATTTCAAAGTCAAGCTTAAGTAGGGACTTTGGGATTTGAGTTGGGATAAAATTTCTTTAAAATATTTTACTGTAAATATCCCCCACATTGATCAGAAGACACTTGTGGCAAATTGTAGCAGTTCAGATTTATGCTTTTTCTCCACTAGAATCTTTGAGGATTCCTATAAGTTGTAGTTGAATGTCACATTGGTTAGAAAATAGTTGATAGTAGTTAAATAAACATATGAAACTGTTATCTGAAGAAAAACATTGATCACATTAAATTTACCTGTGTTTAAACTAGTAATCTAATGGAACATGATTTTCTAGAAATTTTTTTTCCAGGAAAAAATGTTGATAGATACACTGAACCTTGAAATATAGAGTATTGATTCTGTTAAAGTCTTTTTTTTAATAGTGAGAAGATTTTACTGAATTTTGAAGTAGATAGAAATATGTCAGTTTATGATTGTATGATTGGATATGTATATGTGTGTAAGCTATCTATACTATATCTTCCTCTTAGTCTAGAACAATGTTTGGCACTGTTACTTAGTACTCTGTTATTAATTTTTAACAAAGCAGAACAACCCTAGGCTGTGTACAAGGAAGTGTTTCTTTTAGATTTATGGTGTATAGGAGTTAGAGTTCTGTGTGTTATCCATGAAATGAAACATATGAGCTTAGTAAAAGATAATTTTCATGCACACCTTATCTTTGAGGTTGACAGTAGAAATATTATCTATTGCCATAGTTTATTCTGTTGGAATTTTCAGGAGTATTAACAGCTTAGAAATCCTTTGATGAACCTGTTTTCCTTAATTTCTTTTGAATTAAGAAAGACGTTTTACAAAGTGGACACATTGTTTAATTTTGTTTTGCATTTTACTAGATTGCAGTGCTAGGCCAATAAATTAAACCTAGGCAGTTCTGTTGCTAATTACACACAACTTCTCTTGGTATCAGATATTCACATCCATTTTATGAATATGGTAGAGAGAATAACAACTGTAAAACAAAGCAGTGTGCATGTAAGTGACTGTTAGCGTGCATTTCAGAAAGGATAAATGCTCACCATATGGTACAATTACTGTGTCCAAGTTTTCAAATTAGCTTCTCTCATCCTCCTTATTACTGTCTTTAAAAAGAGAGGAAAAAGCCCAACATGATTTATCTACTCTGCAGCAGAACTCTTGACGCAAAACAGCAGCCCAGTTCTGTCCAGTTTTTTTTTTTTCTTAGCATAATAGAGGCTGTCGGACTTTTTTATACTAATTACTGTGTGAGCCTCAGATGAACCCCTTCAATTCACAGGGCTTTGTTAAGGGAGGAGCTGTCAATGTGTCTGCCCGTTTGCAGCTGTGCTGTGGCTTTAGCTTGCTTAACATTATGCTGCTTTTTAGACTTGACAGAAGGGATTTTTTTTTTTTATTAAGGCAAAGCAGCCTTGTAGCGAAATGGTTTAAGCAGCTGCATTGTAGGGAAGCACAAAGAAGTTATTATTGTGTCTGTTTAGAGGGGGGGGAGGATAAAGGGGGGAATATTCGGCTGCTGTTGATGCCGATTGTTGACTTGCCATCTGCCAGATAGGGAGAAGAAAAAAATGACAGCTCCAGCAGGGTGTTCAAGAGGTTGTTTGGAGAGACGCATAAACATGTGCAGATGTCGAACTGAATAATGGCTAGAGCTGGAGACGTTTATGATGCTGCTGCTGTTTGTGCATATACAGAGTGAATGTATGTGTGGGTTTGGTTAACCAAGGGTACATACTAATTATCATTGTTTTCCTGCATGCCCCCCTCCTCTGATTTTGTTAATTAGCTAAGGGGTGTAATACTTCCTCTTCTGTCTTGTTCATGTCTAGGTTTAGAAAACAACTCCCTGAAATGGCAATACAAACTTTTTTACTTCTTTATAAAGAAGGTGGATAACCCATTAGGTTAATGTCAGACTTGCATTCATAACTGGTAATAGGAAGCTTTGATTAAGTAATAATCTTTTAGTTCAGTTACCATCTTGTTTATAATTCCACTGACAGTTTAACTAGTCAGTACTTTAAACTATCATTTGAAACTGGATTGATTTATTTTATAGTTTATCACTAGGGAATCTTAATACCATACATTTTAAAGCAATTCTATAAAACTTTGAACATAGATGTTTCCAGTTGTGAAAGAAAAGGAAGAAAAAATAGGTTACACATAAAGCTGACCTTTTTGTGTATACCCCTTTTGTTGTTTTTGTTTCTATTAATAATTGGAATTTTCATCAACTTTGATGAGTTGATTGTTTTCTTTCTTATCCTTTCATATCATTAGGTATTAGAGTTTTGAATAACTACAATTCTCTTTGCATATAGATAGAAATGGCTATCCAAATATTTTACTTTGATTTCAAATAATTGAGATGATAAAGTCATGTTATATTGAGATTTTCAAAGTGTTTTTAGGACACCTCAATTTTTGGTGAAATATTAAAGTTCAATCACAGTGTAAATGAAATGACTAGAAAAGAGAGCCCTATTTCTTTTTTTTTTTCTTAATTCCCTTTTTAAATGCTGTTTGGATTTTTAATTTAAAAAAGAAAATGCTCAGAGACTTGCTAAGAAAAATTGTTTACTTTGAGTTTGATATACTCATGCTTTTCTAAACACTTAAGGCCTTGTATAATTATTAAGTAAAAATGCCTGAAGTGGTTGAAAGGCCAGTATCCTGACAGCTTTGGTTCCAAAATTCTCAAAGGGTTATTTTCTACTCATAAAGAAGTTGAGTCAGGTCTTTCCGGGGAAAGAAAAAAAAAATCTGTTTTATTGTCAGTTTCTTCTCCAGCAACTGTAATCTGTACTTGCTGAGAAAGCACAGATAATCATCAGTTTCACTGGGCCTCTACTTTGTCTCCTGTATTTCTTTCATTTGGGAAATGTAGAATTTTGCACATATTATTTGTAGCTTCACTGTAAGTACTGATATCCCTCCTAAGTTTGGGACAAGCAACTGACATTTTCCACATAGAGGTTTTGTTAAATTGAGAGTGTGATTTGCCAGCGGTCAGTATGTTAATGAGCAGCTGACTAAAGCACGCTTGAAGAAAGCAAACTTGCCTGTCTATGCTATATTAGTCATTTATTTTCTCATTTCTTCAGAGCCATTTAACAAACCTTAATACAAGCAAGTGCACACAGAGAAGTGACTGAAATATTAAAGACAGAATGTTTTTGAAATTAAAGGGACTAGATTTAAATATCACTTATCTTTGATAAGTGAGCTTATAAAAAACTCACTTAAACTGTTTGAGCATGAATTTATTTTCTAAAAAAAGGAAACAATATCAGCCATTGACAGAACCTGAAAAGACTAAATGAGATAGATAATATGTTTAGCATGTCTGGAACAAAGTCCTTACTAGCTTCTAGTAGTACTTCAAGTTTCTTAGGCGTAGGTGAAAGTCTAGAGAATGTAGGTGTTGCGGTTAGTATTTATAAGATGTTCTATTGGGAAGTGAGTACACTAGTTTCTAGAGGCTGTTTTAAGGGAATGGTCACAGATAGAAGATTTTTATCTCAGAATCTAGTGTTTAGTGACTTACTGTTTTTCCATTAAGATGAAAGAAAATCATTTGTTTAAAGAGAATGCAGAGAAAACTGTTGAATGTAAATATTTTGGAGATGAAGTTTAAGTGGCTTTTCACTGATAGTTTCATAGTGTATATTGTAAAGTCATTTTCCTATTCAAAAATAAGGATGCAATTGCTAAAGAATGCACCCTTTTTGATTTAATGGTATTCTCAAATTACTTTTGGAGGATTTTTTTTTTTTCTACGTTGGCAAATACTAGTAGTGAGCAAATAGCCCTAAAAGTATGACTTCCTCTCCTGAGGAAGTTTAAAACATTATTTGATTGTCAGAATTTTTTATAGATGAAAAAAAGCTGTCAGGCTCCCCTTGGGGTAAAGAAGTGCCAGGGTGACTAGAAGTGTTTCCTTGGAGGAATTAAGAGGAAATGCCTTTATTGAGCTGACTGAGTCAGTGAATTCCCCAGAGTAGAATACAGATGTAGCTGGTTTTTCTGTGTTGTTTTGTTGAACATCTACTCTATTAATAAGTATGACCCTGTAACTTTGGATGATGACTGAAGCAAGGTGTGTTGCACCCCGAAGAGTCTCCATAGGATTAGAAATAACAGTGGAGGATTTCAAACAAGAAAAGGTGGTGCATGACTTTAATCCTGGTACTCAAGAGGGGGAGGCAGATGCAGAGGCAGTTGGAACCTGTGAATTTGAGGCTATTGTGGTCTACATATCAAGATTCAGAACCACCAAAGCTACAAAGAGAGACCCTGCTCCAAAAATCAACAATAATAGTAATGATGATACTGAAGATGATGCTTTACTGACATGATACTGTAAGGGGGAAAAAAACCTTTTATCAGACGTAATTGACAGAAAAAGAAATGGGACTATTCATGTCTATGAACTGTGGTATAACAGATGAAAAAACCACCTAAAAATAACTATAAAGGCATTTTTATAAATGAATAAAATTCCTACTGCATGTATTTTCAGGACAACTAAAAAAAAAGATTTAGGATCTTCTAGCTTTTATGGTATATGGATATATTTGAATTATTCCTCAAGAAAATGCTACATGAATAGTAATTTTAAAAAATATTGGCCAGTATGCTGAAAACAGAAGAGTATTTCACCGTCTGACATACTCTTTAAGGCATCTTGCAAAATGTTTTGGCTTAAAGTTTTTAATGTGTTTTTAGTCTCAAGAAAATCTGATTGAAGATGTTAGTAAACTTAGTACCACACTTTTTAGAATAGAAGATGATTAGACAGACAAGTGGAAAGGCAGAAACTTAAGTAGTTGAAGGGTCCTTCAACTTCCTTCCTTCCTTCCTTCCTTCCTTCCTTCCTTCCTTCCTTCCTTCGTTCCCTCCCTCCCTCCCTTTCTCCCTTCCTCCCTCCCTCCCTCCCTCTTTCCCTGTTATTTTTTTTGGGGGGGGGAAGTAAACAAGTCACTTACTTGTTTGAACTGGAACACAACATCTTAAGTTAATACTTTTGTATTTTTATGTAAAAGTGCATGGAACAGCAGCTGTTGCTTCCTGGCATCTTTCTGAAGAGATAATAGTGTGTGTGTGTGTGTGTGTGTGTGTGTGTGTGTGTGTGTGTGTGTGTGTGTGTGTGGACCATTGCTTCCTGGCATCTTTCTGAAGAGATAATGGGTGTGTGTGTGTGTGTGTGTGTGTGTGTGTGTGTGTGTGTGTGTGTGTGTGTGTGTGTGTGTGTAGACCATTATAAAATGGCGATTGTTTCCTTCTTTGTGTTTGTGATGCGTTTAAGACACAAGGCAGTTAGTTAGCTCACTCTACTTTCTGGTTTAGTTAAAAAGGATTTGGGATTTAATTTTTTTATTGTCACCCAAAACATTCATGGAGTTGTGTAGTTTCAAAGGAATATAATTGTTTTATTTTACTAATATATATATTAAAGGCCAAGTTTATTCAAAATTAGAAAATAGCATAGTTGTTAAGTGGGAATTGTAACTTAAGTTATAGGGAGAAGGGGCTTTTCCTAAAGGTATATATAAAATCTATATAAAAACTCATTTTAATTCAAGTATATGACAACCGATTGGCAGAAATTTTCTGTTATCTTGTAATAATTTTCTCTCCTTTCATTGTGCCACTTTTTAAAAGCTATGGTTTTTCTTTCCTTTTTTACAGTGTGTGTGTGTGTGTGTGTGTGTGTGTGTGTGTGTGTGTGTTTGTTTCATATCATTGGTGTGAAGTTTAGGCATGGATAATCATTAATTAACTCATAAATAAAACTGTGACAGTAAGATTAGCATTTTTATTATGCTAAATAAAAGATATATCAGACCACTGGATTTTATAGGGGTATACTCTATTTTATGAAAATGGTCACTAAATTAATTGTAGAAAACATTTTTCAATAAAATGTACTTCATGAGGAAAAGAAATAAAATATCTAAGGTGCATTGAGCTAGTGTAGAGACTAAAGGTATTTTACTCTTTTTGAATTAGTTATGAAAACTGTGCTTTTCCTCTACATGATTAACTTACCTTTGCATTATCTTTTATTAATTAACAACTGATTTATAACAAATAAGCTTATTTGCTGTTTGCTATTTTTAAGAAAAAATAAATTGTGGGATTAATCTTAGTTGTTAATCTGTGAATTACTGTATCTCAGAGAATGTATGTTGCCTCTTAATTTAAAGGCTATAAAACTGTTCTACAAAGAACAGCACAATAGGCCATATATATTGCTTTAAAATTTTTTTTCTTTTGGGTGACTTTTATATGAAACTTCAGAACATTTTTCTTCCTGGTATCTTGTTTTGTTTTGTTGTTTGTTTGTTTGTTTTTGTTTTTAAGTTACTACAAGCATTTCAAAATAACCATTATGATGTTCCAATACAAATGATGGTAAAGATTGAAATATTAATATATAATGAGCAAAGTTATGCAATTTCTGGTTTTTAAATTTGATTTTCATTAGAATGACTTTTAAAGGTTGTTTCCTGAGATTTCTAGTTGTGTGTTAGGTAATACTGCCCTCAGAGGGCCAAGGTAAGTAAATTCATTTTTAGCATTGAGAAATGGCTTCCCTGGTATTTATCTGATATGTAAGCCTGACTTGGAGAGGAGGAATGAGTTTATTTGAATAATTGAATAATTTTTGGTTTCTTGTTACTTATCTTTTATTTGCTCTGGCTTTTAAAACATGCTAAATATATCTGGGCTCTTCAATATGATGACAACATTTGTGCACAGTTCTTTCTTAACAAAAGCAATTAACAGCTGACTGGCCACAAATTGCTACATTAGCTCCATATACAAAGAGGATAAGAAAATCACCTACCTGGGAAAGTGAAGGTGATTTTACTTGTGTTTGCCTTACTTTTTCATGCATATAACTCTAGAAATTAAAGTCTTATAAATTATTTGTATTTAAAATAATTTGCATTCCTACATTTGAATCTGTATATATAGCAGGATTCATAGAAATGGAAGCATATTTTCTTTCAATTTAAAAATATAAACATATTAAAAATTTTAATCAAGAATATGTACTTGACTGGTATATTATGGTTGTATATAAAAAATTAGAGTTGAAAATGTACTTTTTCCAAAGCCAAGACTAATATGTAGTTTGTTTTTAAATTCAAAGTGAGATTAAATTGAACAATAAAAGAAGAAGCACAGGAAAGGAATAATGTTAAAAGAATATGATGCAACTTTTGCTTTTGTTCTTTTTGCATGTAGCATTTGTAATGAAATTAGAAAGGAATGAAATACTTATTCCTGCATTCCCAGGATTACTTGATATTGAATTAAGAAAGAGAATTTCTATGACAGTATTGGCAGTTTTTTAAAATTGAGATTATTATTATTAATGAGAATGGTAGATAAAAACAAGACCAAATACGGTAAATAATGAAATTTGAGTTTGTCATTTATGGTGTTGCATGAGTGTATTGAGGTTAGAGATCAATGTGAGGTGTCTTCATCACTCTCCGCCCTGACACCCTTTCTTTTGTTTTCTTTGACCCCGTTTTCTTTTCTTTTCTTTTTCTTTCTTCCTTCCATCTTTCCTTCCTTCCTTTCTTTTTTTCTTTCTTTCTTTTTATTTATTTATTTATTTTTTTGAGGTATAAGTCACTTCTTGGACGCTCACATAATCAGGTAGACTGGCTGGCTGGCTGGTCTGTGAGCTCCAGGATCACTTGTCTTTGTTTCCTGAGTGCTAGGAGTGCAAGCTTGTGCCATGCCCTGGTTTCTAATGAAGGTTCTGGAGATTTAACTCAAGTCTTCAACTGTCTTCCAGCCCCTCTTTTTCTTTTACTTGCCTTAAAATGAGGGTTTAATGCATGACTACAGTGTATCTTCAGATATTTGTTCCCCAGTCTTTTTCATTGGTTTTCTTTTTTATATCGATGGGTATTTTAGTTTATTAGCAAACAATTATATAATTCTTAATGTGAGTAGATGTTTTGTTTATGTTATAAATATTAATCTATTTTTTTTTTATTATGGTTGTTTCCATTTTCCAAAAGAGGAAACTGAGATATAGAGTGACTGGTGTGCCCAGTTTGTCACTCACATACTTAGTGTAGTAAGTGACACAACCATCTTTTGAATCTGAACAACTGGGTTCATGACTGCTGTGTGAAAAGGATGTGTGTCTGTTCAAATATCATCACTGTTCTCTACTGGCTTTTGCTTATGTCTGTTGCCTTATGGCTATCTCTGCAGTGATGATGTCAACAATGCTTCCCTCTAATTTGTGTGAAGAGATTCATTGGGATGAAACCTGAACACAGGGCTTAGCTGAAGACTTTTAAGTTTTCTTTGCTTCTGTCTTATCCTTTCTTCTCTTCTCCCTGTAACATGATGCTGATGAATGTCTTAGATTATTGTTTAAGAAGAAGTGGGGGAGGGGGAAGCAACAAAGAAGGAAGGGGAGAGTTTTGAAGGGTAGGAAGGAATTTACCATTAAAATGATAGTGTTCATGAGTTTGAAGTCAATTTTAGGAACCCATACCACTACAAGTTGAGAACCCATACTACTAGAAGTTGATCATTGGAGATTCATAGGCAAGGGTCTAAGATGCAGCATTCTTTCCTCTGATTTTTATAAAGTGGGTGTGAAATGGATAACAAGTTGAACTACCTGATGTTCTCCCCCTCCACCCACACATATAACACAGGCCTCCTGATTACCAAGCACTACAGTTCATAATATTTGCACAGTAGGCATACAAGGGGAAGCAGAGAGTGATTCTGGGTTTTTATTATACTGTGGTTTTCTGCCATGAGTGTAGCCCCTAAGAATAGTGGTGAGTTGTTTATGTATTCAATCAGTAGTTATTTCTTAGCTTGATCTGTTCTAGGTGTTGAACAGACATGGTGAGTAGGTTTGTGTTATGTTACATTGTTTCCATATTAAGACTACTTATAATTAAATTATGTATATTATTTAGACTTAAATATTTATAGAGGATGTAATAAAAGTGGAAAATATTTATAGTATAGGTGTTAATTTTTATAATGAAATTTTATGTTTAAATTAGTCCATTCCTTTGCAGATATTTTTTTCTTATTTCTGTGTTTTATTTAGAGGCACCGTCTCTCTACACAGCACTGGCTGTCCAGAGACTCACGGTGTAGATCAGGCTGGCTTTAAACTTACAAAAATCTGCCTGTCTTTACCTTTGCAATACTTTTATCATTTTCACATTATTAAAACAGTGTAGAAATGACTTCATGTTTAAATGTGGTATGGTGTAGAAATGAGTTTTTGCAATAATGTAGAAAAGGAAAGCTTTGCTTTCACAATGTACAAGGGCGTAAGTGAAAGCAAAATAATAATTTAGCTTACATTTAACCCAGCAGGAAGCTGAGTACAGATTGAGTAATTCTCCACAACATATCCCCTTCTATGTAAACTAAGCTCATGGTTTATTCTTTATTAAATTGCCAGGATGCTGTTTTCTGTTGGCGAGAATATGTGCATCAGTGTGTGTTCTCTACTCCCCCTTGATTTTCTCAGTAAAATTTGATACTATAATATAGTTAGGATGTTGTTTTGTTTAAAAGAATAATCTAAAAGTATTATTTGTTGGTGTAAAGTGTGATGTTACCTAAAAAAAGTAGGAACCAGGGTTTGATTAACCAGGTTATTGAGTATCATTAAACAGATACCAGAATGCTTAAAGGTAAGGTGGTAATTGTTCAGGTTTGAAAAATTTTAAATACATAATGACAAATCAACCACACAGAGGTCTTTGAAGTTGGACTTCTAACATCTTACAGCAGTGGCTAACAACCTTCCTAATGCTGTGATCCTTTAATACAGTATGTTGTGGTGATCCTCAACCATAAAATTATTTTTGTTGCTACTTCATAATTATATGTAATTATCTGTCTTTTTCACTGGTCTTAGGTGACTCTGTGAAAGGGTCATTTGACTCCCAAGCGGGTCATAACCCACAGGTGGAAAACCACTGTCTTACATTCGTCAATTTCTAGATTTTTTTAAGTGGTTCAACTTCAACACAAAACGTGGACCTTAGCCTTCCTTAGGAAGTAAACATGAAAACTATACTTAATATAAAAACGGCAAGCTCATGCATTATGCAGTGGAAGCAGAATTTCTTGACTATATTTCTCAAAATAATCATGAAGGAACATATGGAAAAGCAGAGAAATGTGGGTACATCTGGAAGGCTTTTAAGGCATCTTGGAAGTACACGCAGAATCACCAAAATTGTAAACAACTTCCATGTTGTCACTTGCAATGGTGATATTGTTCAGTCCAGGAGCAGACAACTGCAAGGTGGGAGCAGGTAGTGCCTTCTCATCTTAGAGCATGGCAGCAACAGAATGCTGAAATGTTGAAAGACTGTGTACTGAAATCATCCCCAGACAACATGTAGTATCAAGTACTCTTTTCTCTAGGCACATGTGTAGATATCCAAGGGCAAAGAATTAGAGATTTTGTTATTACACGTTAAAGACATTGCATAGATCTCATAGTTCAACACTAGTTAATTAAAAGAGAAGGAAGGAATTTGTTTGAAGGAGTCAATAAAGGAAAATGATATGACTGTTATTCAACAGAAATGGGCAAATACTTTTTATTTTGAGTATGTCTGTGTCCTAAACTATTTTGTTCAAGTTGACCTCAAATTTCTGAGTTCAAGGAATCCATTTCCTCAGACTCCTAAATATCTGGGAAGGCAGATGTGTGCCATAGCCCAGATCTGTTTCTAATTAAAATCTCTCATGACTTCACTTCTGGATTCCATTCTTAACAACTTCTTACTAGACTTAAAACTTTATATAAAGGTTGGACTATATCTGCATTATTCATTTCTACATTCTCAGTACTTATATGCATTTCAACACTAAATTTTTGGGGGACTTTTATTTTTTTTTTTTCTGTGTGTGGGCGTTTTCTCTGTATGTATGTCTATACAACACAAGTGCAGAGGGCAGAAGAGGGAGGGCCTTAAGTAGTCTGGAACCAGAGTTACAGTCAGTTGTGAGCCATCATGTGGGTGCTGGTACTGCACCTGAGTCCTCTGGAAGAGCAGCCAGAGCTCTTCAGCACAACACCAAATATTTTTAATGATGCAACCCCATTTTATACCCTTCTCCTGAATTCTGTCAACATGTTTTAAGGCATAGTCTTTGTTCATTTGTGCTCATTGACCACTTAGAATGAGTGATCTCGAGCCTATATTGCCTTTGGTGTGTTTTGTTGACAAATAGAGTTTTTTTGTTTTTAGCTTACTCAAACTAACACATATTTGAAAAGACAGTTGATGACAATTATTCAAGTGACATTGTTAACATCACAAAAGAATTTATCACTTTTAATGTACTAAAGGGCAAAGACATAACATGTTTGGATGACAGTGAAAATGAAGCAACAATTTAAACAGTAAAATTTTTAAAAATTGGAAAACTAAATTATATATATGAATGAGTGTTTATACATACACATCATTATGAAAATATAGGATTATTAATGTTTAAAGCTATATGTTGAAATAATAAGTAAAACTTCTTTAATTACTTTTGTTTTACCTTTATTTCATATTAAATAAATTGAATAAACATAAGAATTTCCTGCTGAGTATCATTCTTAATGTATCCTCTGAATTATAAATCATATTCCTTAGATTTAAGTAATATATTTTAATAAGGACAAATTTTCACTTTTTAAAGTTAGATTTTTTTTTAAAATTTTTTGATTTTTGCATTTTTTGATATTTACTTATTTATTTATTTTGGTTTTTTAAGACAGGGTTTCTCTGCATTGCGTTGGAGCCTGTCCTGGCACTTGCTCTGTAGACCAGGCTGGCCTCTGACTTATGGAGATCTGCCTGCCTCTGCCCTCTGAGTGCTGGGACTAAAGACGTGCACCATCAATGCCCAGTGCATCTTTCTTTTTTTTTTAAGTTACATTTTTATATAGTTTTTTACAATTATGTACTTCACTGCGTTGTGAAGAATACAAAATAAAATTATCAGGATTACTTTTAAGACATATACAAAATATGATAATGATAAGTTCAATGAGAAACCTGTTCCTTCTCCCTGAGACATGGACAGACTTCTGTTTATGGCTAATTTGACACCTTTGCATAAAAATGCAATAAGCATTTTTAAATATTACAGATGTTGTGCTATATTAACACAGTCTGCTTTCCTATATTTGTCTTTAATATAGTTAATCTATATCATATAATGCTGCACTGTACAATTTTTATGTTTATGGGGATAACATCTACTTCTGAAATACACTGTAAAAAATGTGCTTTATCCTTTTAGGAAGCTAATTGTTTAAATTAGGTTATATCTGTCAACAAATAACTAAATATTTACTGTGATGTGAACCATGAAGTTAGACAGGTATTTATGCTAATGGTAGCAGTAAACCTCTTTTTGTCTGATGTTAAAATATGAAGCCCATGAAGACTTCTACTCCAGAGTACTACTGGAGACAGTTTATTGAAGGATTTAAGTTTTGTCTTTACTGAAACATGCCAGAATTTTTTTTTAATGTGTAAACACATTGGTTAGAAGGTGTGTGTGTGTGTGTGTGTGTGTGTGTGTGTGTGTGTGTGTGCATGAATGCACAAGTATGAGAGTGAACACCTATGTGTGCAGGTGAACACACATTTTGTGTGCACGTGAGTGTGGAGGCTAATTGCTGAAGTCCACTGCCTCCTGCTATCACTCTCTGCCTTGTATACTGAGGCAGGGTTTCTTGCTTTAAACCAGAGTCTGCAGGTTCTTCTAGGCTAGCTATATTGTGTCAGGGATCACCTGTTTCTGATTCGTGCATGCTGGGATGACAGCCTGGCATTTCTATAGGCTCTGGGGATCTAAACTCTGGTGGTCAGGCTTGCACTGGAAGTGCTTTTGCCTGCCGAACCATCTCTTAAGCACCAATAAACTCTTATACACTTAGTTTATCATTATAAAAAGTGTTCATAAAGACCAGATGCCTTGTGACTAGTACTTGGGAGGCTAAAGCAGAGGATTGCTTGAGCTCAGTTCAAGACAAGCCTGGGCAGTACAGGAAAATCCCATCAGTAAAGGAAAGAAGTTGTGAAAGCTTAGATACTTCTGTTTACCTTTCTGATATATCTTACCTTTGTCTTAAAGAAGAAGTATGATTTGAACAAATGTTGTAAGTAGATATTGCATGGCTTTCTTTTTCTTTTTGTTATTAACAGTATTTCAGGGCTAGAGATGACTATTGTGTGTTGAAAAACATGCAATGCTCTTGAGATGATTAGAGTTAGGTTCCCAGCACCTCTGTCACACAGCTCACAACCACCTGTTTCACATGTATATCCTAATAATTCAAGTTTATTCACTGTTAGTAATTAGGGTCCTTTTAATTTCTAGGAGGAAAATAAGAAACTAAACGCATGTCCTATCCTATGTTATAAGTAGCATATTGTTTTCCCTTTTTTATTTAAATTAGAAACAATCTTATTTTATAGATCAATCCCACTTCCTTCTTCCTCCCATTCTCCCTTCCCCAGTGACCCCCACCTATCTCTCTTCTGCTCCATTGAAAGGGTGAGGCCTTCTATGGGGGAATCATCAAAGTCTGTCACATCATTTTGGGTAGGGCCTACATCCTCTCCCCCACGTGCCTAGGTTGAAAGATATCCCTCTATGGGGAATGGGCTCTCAGTGTTCATTTGTACACTAGGTATAAATGCTGTTTCATTACTAGGGACCCCATAGGTTGCCCAGGCTTTCTAACTGACACCCATGTGTAAGGGGCCTGGTTCCATCCTATGCTGGTTTCCCAGCTATCAGACTCGGGTCCATGAGCTCCCCTTTGTTCAGGTCAGCTGTTTCTGTGTGTTTCCCCAGCATGGTCTTGACACCTTTGCTCATCTCTACTCTCTCTACATCTGGATTCCAGGAGTTCCTATTAGTGTCTAGCTGTGGGTGTCTGCTTCTGCTTTCATCAACTACTGGATGAAGGCTCTAGGATAGCATTTAAGGTACTCATCAATCTCATTACTGGGGAAGGGCATTTGAGGTAGCCTCTTCCTTATTGCCTAGATTCTTAGTTGGAGTTATCCTAGTATATCTCTGGACAATTATTCCCCTAGTGCCAGATCTTTCTTTAAACCTATAATGGCTCCCTCAATTATGGTATCTCTTTTCTTGCTCTCTTCTATTTTTCCCCCAACTCAATCTTTCTGGTCCCTCATGTCTTCCTCCTCATCTCCCTTTCTCTTTCTTCCCACTCCTGCTTTTAATTTTCTCAGGAGATTTTGTCCCTTTTCCCTTTTCTGGAGGACCATGTATGTCTCTCTTAGGGTCCTTGTTTCCTAGCTTCTTTGGAGGTGTGGATTGTAGGCTGGTAATCCTTTGATCTATGTCTAATATTCATATATGAGTGAGTACATACCATATATATCTTTTTGTGGCTGGTTTACCTTACTTAGTATGGTTTCTTCTACTTCCATCTATTTGCCTGATTCAAGATTTCATTTATGTTTTGTTTTCCCACTGAGCAATACTTCATTGTGTAAATATACCATATTTTCTTTATCAATTCTTCAGTTGAGGGCCATTTAGGTTGCTTCCAAGTTCTGGCTATTACAAATAATGCTACTATGAGCATAGTTGAACAGATGTCCTTGTTGTATGAATGTGTATCCTTTGGGTATATGCCTAAGAGTGAAATTGGTGGACCTTGAGGTAGACTGATTCCCAATTTCCTGAGGATAGCCATACTGATTTCCAAAGTGTCTGTACAAGTTTTCACTCCCACCAGCAGTGGAGGAATGTACCCATTTCTCCATATCATCTCCAGCATAAACTGTCATTGATTTTATCCATGTTAAAAACATTTTATCAAATGTTTTTTATTTTATCCATTCTGGCAGATGCAAGATGGTATCTCAGAGTTGTTTTGATATGCATTTCCCTGATGGTTAAGGATGTTGAGCACTTTAAATGTCTTTCAGCCTTTTTGGATTCCTCTATTGAGAATTCTCAAATTCTGTAATCCCATTTTTTAATTAGATTATTTGGTGTTTTGGTAACTAGTTTCTTGAGTTCTTTGTATATTTTGGAAATGAGCCCTCTGTCAGATGTGGGGTTAGTGAAGACGTTTTCCTATTCTGTGGGTTGCCATTTGTATTGTTGACTGTGTCCTGTCCCTTACAGAAGCCTGTCAGTTTCAGGAGGTCCCATTCATTAATTGTCGATCTCAATGTCAGTGCTACTGGTGTTATGTTGAGCAAGTGTTCTCGTGTACCAATTTGTTCAAGGGTACCTCCCACTTTCTTTTCTAAGAGGTTCAGTGTGGCTGAATTTATGTTGAAGTCTTTGATTCATTTGAACTTAAGTTTTGTGCATGGTGACTGACATGGATCTATCTGCAGTATTCTACATGCCAGCATCCAGTTATGCCAGCACCATTAGTTGAAGATGCTTTCTTTTCTCCATTGTATAATAATAGCTTATAAGTAACATATTTTAATATGATTTTGTATAATTGAATTCTAAATGGTTGTTTCATGAGATTTTTGAAAACTAGTGCTACAGTTGTATCAAATAATATGAGCTGGATTGTGTTTGCTTTAATAAGGTCAAAATTATTTTACATAGCTATTATTATATATTAGTAGCCCAGTCCATGTTAGCATAGACTTTTGAGGATGGGTTTCCAGTATATGAGTATTTATGCAGTGTTCTCCACTGGCACATATTTCATTGTATATCTAACTTTCTGCTTCTTAAAGCCTAGAGCTATTTATTACCAGGTTCTTCAATACAACCTAACCTTAAGGCAATCATATTTATCACCCCATTTCATTTTGAAGAGGAAAAGACTTGATATAAGCGTCTTTTCCAGTTAGATAGCTGAACAAATATAGACATATCCAAGAAAATACAGATCAGAGGCTATTGGGACACTGAATCTGGTTTTGGTCCAGGCTCATATGCCCCTAATTTCTTCTTTGGGACTTTGTCAAGTCTTCAACTTTTAAAACTACATTGATAATTCTCAACAAATTACTAATGAATAATGGAATAGGGTTTATATGTGTGGACTGATTTAAAATAGTGATATCAAACGATGTAATTTGATGCTAGATAAAACAACTTTGGGAGACCCTGAGTTGAATTTATATTACCCTTTCCCCAATTGATCCATTTGAATAATCTGTCAAAAAATTTAGGTGGAAAAGATGCAATATGCATTGAAAAAACCTGAGAGCTAAGAAAATGTTATTTGTATTATTTAAAATAGTGGCAAGCTACTCAAAACTGTTTAGATTATTTGTTGTAATACAGGAAATAAATTATTAAGTAATAAGAGAGTTGAAAAAGTGCAGAACTGTAGAGTCATCATAAGTAGGTAGAACTAAGAACTCTCTCTCTCTCTCTCTCTCTCTCTCTCTCTCTCTCTCTCTCTCTCTCTCTCTCTCTCTTTCTCTCTCCCTTGTCCTGGCTGTTCTGCAACTCGTTCTGTAGATCAGGCTGGCCTTGAACTCACAGAGAACGGCCTGATTCTGCCTCCTGAGTGCTTGGATAAAAGGCATGCACCACTATTACACAGCTAAACTCAGAACTCTTTAAAAACCATTTTCTTTCAAACCTACAATTCACAAATAGGATTCTTTATTTATTGCTTCTAAGAATACTTTAGAGACTTTCTTTTGCACTCACAAGAAGTTGACTGAGTCTGGGTCTTTTTCGTGCTGAAATTTTAATGGATCATGAGATATTTTTGTGGTGTTGTATAGCCAAGTCTTTGATAGTAGTGCATAAGAGTGGTCTTTTAATTCCTTAGGTTATATTAAATAACTACAATGATGGCTTCTAACAAAAGAAATTTTTCTCTCACAGTTGTGGAGCAGTGCATAGAACAAAATATGTGAGCTGAGCAGGATTATTCTTCCTCAGTGGCTTTAGAGAAAGTCTGTTCTTTATGTCGTTCCGTTTCTGTTGAATTTCCTGTCATTGTCACCATGGTCACCTGCCTCCTCCTTTGCTCCATATGCCATGTGTACTCTTCTGTCAATTTTGTTTTTCTAAGAGCATTTTTAATTTGATATGAGGCTCCCCCAAATAATCCAGGAGAAGCTGTCCTAAAAATCTGTGCCGTCATTGCTTCTCTTGGAAAATGAGATAATACTCTTTTTCTATAAGGTAATATTCACAAGTTTCAGAGATTGGGATTTATATCTCTTTTGAAAGTCTATCATTTTAGTTCATTTATAAAACCCCAAATACCAGAATCCTTTTTGGGAAATTGGAATATCATACATGGAATTGTGGTACCATAATATTGATAATAGAGCTGAGAAATCTCTATTGCCTAATAATGTAGTTATAGTAAAATTCATTACTTACGTGGCTGTGGTGATTTTGATATAAACAAATCTTTGTAGTTGGCTGTGCAAAAAAAAAAATGCCATAATTAAATATAATGTATAATCCCCGATAACAATTTGATGGGTATTGGCTTATATTTTTCCTGTACTGTGCTTTCAGTTATTATTTTAATGTCACTTCTGTAAGGCAGAGACTGAATTTAATCTTAACAACATGCTTGAATTTAGTAACATGAGACACTATTGCTCCTGATAGCACCATGTACTTTCCCGAAAAAATGTTGGACACTATTGTTGCTCCTTCTGGAGTCCATCCTTGCTTCAGCTATGGCCTCTTGGACAAGAACTGCCCCCACCTTGCCCACTGATTTGGACGTGCAGTCCTATGTGCTTTCAGGAGACAAACATAAAAGACTGCTGGACCTTGCCAAGTCAGGGTAAGACAGCCTTTCTACCTCCCTGCCTTTATTGTGGTCTGTCAGGTACTCTAGGCCTTATCCAAAACTGGCTGTACCAACATTGCTGTGAGACCTTGGGTGACTGTTCAGGTAGCATGCACCATTTGGAAGTTGCCTATCCGCACTTCCTGTCTACTGTAGTATTGTTATTTTCTTTCTCAAGTCTTTGATGAGGTTAAAGATTAAGCTATCACAACTATTATTCTCTCTTCCTAGTTAGATATATTAGGTACTAGACTTAAGCTTTCCAGCTTAGGACAACTTTATTGTATACCCTGTTTTGACTTCACCCTAGGACTAGATAGTTAGGTATTAAGTTTGTATGTTCTTGATTTTCCTTTTCTTAGAGCACACTTGTTATTCACTGTTTTGTATATAGTTTTGTATCAAGCCTAAATTTTTTCTTTAGACTAAAAGGGGAATTGTAGTGAGATATTCACTTTGTCCTCACCTGTGGCACAGACCACGCCCATTAGGGGTGGAGACAGGGGTGGATGTTACCTAGGGGAGCTAGGAGCACTCTCTTTCTTGCAGCATGAGGACAGGAGATCTTTGGGACCAGAAACTTGCTGATGTTCATCTGTTTTTGTTGTAAGTTATTTCTCCCTGAATAAACATCTATTTGGCCTATTTGTTTCTTCTGATCCTTATTAAACATCAGTACACCTCTACTTAATTAAAAAATGCACACTGTAAAATACTGAGCTTTGTTTTGCCACCAGTAATTTGTGTTTATTTATTCTGGCTTTCAATACCATCATTTCTTCTTGGTCTTGATGTAATCTTATTGTTTTGTTCATTGTAACCATAGGAGCAGTTGACTATACACATATAGTATACACTTAGGCATAGGGATTAGGTATGTGGTAGACTGTATGATCTAGATTTGTACGATAATGTTCTTATAGTGACAAAATTGCCTAAGTACATGTAAAAGAGAACATCTCTGACAATAGGCAAAGCCTAGCCAGACTGTGTGTGTTGGTAACAATGGATTTCAAACTAGATATAACCTTTAGTTAAAGACGGTAAGAAAGAATTATAAGCTCAGGGAATAGTAGATAATAAGTTAGGAAAAGATGGTACTGGGAATTTTATACTTTTGTTCCTACAGTATTTTTTCAAAGTCTTGTAAGGAAAGTTTCTCCTAAATTTGAATGCATATTCGTGTACTTAGAAAAATTTCTTTTTGTTTCTTTTGACTTTTTTTTTCAGTCATAAAGGTGCTATCTCTAAAATTTAGTTGAAAGCCATGAGTGTAAATACAAAAGAGAGATAACTTACTTTTAATGTATTGATTATGAGCTTAAATGCAAGTACTGTCTTTAAAAATATGATTGTGGAGGCTGGGAAAGATGACAGTCTATATAGTATGTGATGTATAAACAAAAGAACTTGAGTTCAGCCATGTGGAGCAACCATGTCAAGAGCTGGGTGCATTTGTTTTGACCTGTAATCCCAATGTTTGGGTTACAGAGACAAAAGGGTACTGTGATCACTTTTGCTGCCTTTCATATTTCATGTACATTTCAAGCATAAGTACACATACGCGTACGTGTGCATGAAAGCGTGCGCACACACACACCACACACTGCAAACAATAGCCTTATGGCTGGTTGTTAGTAGCTGATATTAAGGATTGATTGCAGAAATGGTTCTTTTGTTCTAGATATATAGCTCCTTAAAAATCTAGGATTTTCTGTTTCTACTTCATAAACTCGCATTGTTGGAATTACTGTACTAGTGGCAGAAGTATCCAGTTAATTTTCCATTGTTGGATGAAAAAGACCTAGTTGGGAATCCTTAGACTATAGAAACAATTTTTTCAAAGCAGTAGTTAGTCTTCATTATACTCAGTGCCATGCTGTTGTTTCAGGCTAGAAAACTTTTCCTCTATATTGGGCCTAGCAAAGTGGCCTTTTTGGTTGTCTATTCAATGCTTGTTGAGTTTGTGTCCTTTTTAAGGACCATTCTTCAGAGGCAAAACTTTATTGGATTTTTTTGGAACGAGAAACGGCATATTTAATAAGACTAATAAACCATGCTGAAGTATGAATTTTTCTTCAGAATTTTTATGAGATCCTGTAAATGCGGTTATTTGTTCCCCACTCCAACACGCAGAAAATATTTAGCACCCTTCTCCAGATATTTATAAGGCATATCTGAAATCTGGTGGAATACTGAAATTAGAGATTTTTTTCTTTGGTGATGGGGAACTTTGTTCCCAGCACCTACACTAAGTAAATGAGTACACTGCAAGTTCATTCATGTTGCTGGTGGAAAATGACAGGAAAATAGAAAGCAAATTAGTAATCTTGATTGAAAACTTGACACTCAGTTTGGTGGATAGCTTAATTGCTGAGTAAGTCAATCGGTTCAAAATTATTAATAAAATATTTTGAGGAATAGTGCATATTTTATTAGTGGAAGAGAATTTTTTTCTTCTTTGACACAATTAAGTTTGTCCCTGTCATCACCAGCTTACAATCCACACTGCCAGAGAAGCTAGGAAACAAGGAGAACCCTAAGAGAGACATACATGGTCCCCCAGAGAAGGAGAAAGGAACAAGATCTCCTGAGAATTGGGAGCATGGGGGGTTTAAGAGATAGAGAAGGGGAGAAGAGGAGGGGAGAGGAGGATATGAGGGAGCAGGAAGATTGAGTTGAATCAGGGGAAGAATAGAGGAGAGCAAGAAAAGTGATACTATTAGAGGGAGCCATTATAGGTTTAAAGAGAAATCTGGCATTAGTGAAATGTCCAGTGATCTACAAAGGTGACCACAGCTAACAATCTAAGCAGTAGTCGAGAGGCTACCTTGAATGCCCTTCCCTGATAAGATAACGAGATTGATGACTACCTTATATGCCATCCTAGAGCCTTCATCCAGTAGCTGATGGAAGTAGAAGTGGACACCTACAGCTTAACACTAGCCAAACTCCTGGAATGCAGTTGCAGAGAGGGAGGAGTGATGAGCAGAGGGGTCAAGACCAGACTGGAGAAACCACAGAATCAGCTGACCTGGACAAGGGGGAGCTCATGGACACCAGTCTGATAGCTGGGAAGCCAGTATAGGGTCCACCCAGTCCTCCTGCTCATGGGTGTCAGTTAGGAGGACTGAGCAGTCTGTGGGGCCTCTGGTAGTGGATCAATATTTATTCTTAGAATAGGAATGGACTTTGGGAGCCCATTCCACACAGGGATACTCTCACAGCCTAGGCCCTGCTCCAAATGATGTGACAGACTTTGAAAATCATCCCCCCCTACCCCCCCCCCCCCAGCTGAGGAGGAGAAAGGGAAAGGGATAGGGGGTTGGTGGAGTCAGGGGAGGAGGGGAGGGAGAGGGAACTGGGATTGACACGTAAAACAAGCTTGTTTCTAATTTAAATTTTTAAAAAAGGAAAAATTAATAATCAGTAAAATAGTTCCGTATGTATGTATGTATATATATATATATATATGTATACATATATATATATAGTTTATCCCTGTATAGGTATAATTCATTTTTATAAGGAATACATAATAGATTAATTTTTCATAGAACTTTTGATAACTATAAGGCCTACTGTAGGATATATCAAATATTTTAACTTCTAAAGATACTTTAAAAGATACAGGTGATTTTTTTTTTTTTTTTTTTTACTCATCTGAACATGTAAGTACTTAATATGATGCTAAAGGGAAATTAGGTTTAGAAATAAAAATTGATATTTATCTTTATTTCATATTTTTCAAATGAATGTATTCAGTTTTGTTTCACATGGGAAGAAATTATTCTATTTTGTGTTTTCAAATGAATTTGTTTCATTTTATTTTTGGTATGAATGTGAAATTATCACTTGCTATTCAACTTGACAGACATGTATTATATCAATATAAATCTGTTCTTGTTAACAACAGCCTCTGGGACCTAATTGCTACATCATTATTTGGAGATTAATGCCTAACAATGTAAGAGTATATAGGAATGCATAATATAATATGGAAGAATCAAATAATGAGGACATTCAACAAAGGAATTGCTTTATGTTTTTAAATAGGAACTGTGAATTTAAATACTCTAGTTTTATAAATTTAAATTATGTAGTTGCTGAGAATATAATTTATGTATTTATTTGAAAAATAAATGCTATTAGGTATCTGTATATTGGTATGTGTATGAATTGAAATTTCATATACCCTATATACATGTGTGAAATATTTATGTATGTATCTTTCATTTATTTAATATGACTATCAGTCAAGTGATAGGAAGTAGGCGCTATTAGAGCATATCATTGCAAGTAAGCAAAAGCTGGCAGCATTTGCTTGGCTAATGAAAATTGAGCTTCAAGAGCAAAGACTGGACTTTTGAAAATAAATCCACTCTCAGGAGCTTTGAAGCTTTACAGTACTTAAAAAGAGTTTTTAAACAATGAAATTGGTTAACAGTAGCAAATATAACTATATAAAATGTTACCACTGTAAAAGTTGAACTGCTTAAGTCAGTAAACCAATATCTGTATGACTAATGCATGATTCTTAAAATTGTGTACAGTGTACAAGAGTTATTCAAAGTGGAATCTGAGTAAATGGATATTCACCTAACATGATAAAGATGCAAATCTTTTATCACCATTAGTATTTTAGAAAATATCCTTTATTTTGAATTCCAGTGTATATCCAACACTACTATTTTCCTTGCCACCATGGTGGCATACCCTTGTAATCCTAGCACTGTCCATAATTATTTGAGTATTCTTCCCTTCCCTTTTTCAGTTACCTACCTGAGTTGCATTTTCCCCTTATATTTCAAATTTCAACCAAAACAACATACTTTAATAGCTGTACCGTGCCACTTTTCTTACTAAAAGGTAGGGTGTCGCCTTAAACTTGTGTTCTTTTGCCTTCTTAGTGCTTGGATTATATGTACATGCCACCACACTGGCTCAGAAAATAGGTTTTTAAATGCACACATGTTACATTAAATGTAATGAGTTTGTTTAGTTTTGTTTTTGAGAAAGGATTTCACTATGTAGCCCTGGCTGTCCTGGAACTCTCTCTCAGTAGACCAGGCTGGCTTTTAACTCACTGAGATCCATTTGCCTCTGCCTCTTCCTCCTGAGTGTTGGCATTTGAGGAATGCTCCACAAGCCAATCAAGTTATATTAGTGTTAAAAGTATAGAGCTAAAGAGTGATAAAACCAGTGGATTAGGGCATTGGTGGTGCACACCTTTAATCCCAGCACTCAGGAGGCAGAAGCAGGCAGATCTCTGTGAGTCTGAGTCCAGCCTGGTCTACAGAGGGAATTTCCAGGACAGGCTCCAAAACTACAGAGAAACCCTGTCTCAAAAACGAAAAACAAAACCCAGCGGATTAAAACATAGGTACATTAATGTAGAGGTAAGGTTTGTTAGTAGAAGCTGTGGTGAGTAGCCTGGGGAAAGCAGTTAAAAACATTAGTAAATGCTGGATGTAAGCACTAATGGGCCAGTTTAGGTAAGGCTGGTGGGGAGAGACTTGGGAAGTCCATTCTGACTTAGCTCCTGGTCCTTTAAGGTATCAGAAGGCAAATGCTAGGTTTAAAGTTGGTCTAAAGAAGAAGCTGCTTTGTAGCAAAAGTAAACTTTTCAAATTTTTTGTTTTAAGATTCAGCATTGAGATTTAATATCAGGAGACAGACAGCTACATAAATAATTCCCTCTTCCACTGCTTTTTTCTTCTTCCTCCCTTTAACTTCTTTACTAAAGCACTTTGTAAACCCCAACCCCCAACCCCCAGTCTTGCTTTGTAGCCCAGGATGGCCCGGAATTCATGGTGATACTCCTGCTTCAGCCTTCCAAATGCTGAGAAAACAAGTGTGAACTTCCTTGCTGGTTAGCCATTAAGTTATTAAGATGTCGTGGAATCACCTGCTGTTTCACATTAGAGCCTATTTTGGTAGATAAGAAGGAGCCCATACGTAAAGCTGATAAATTACCTGTTACTCATGTTCTGTAATGGCTGTGTGTTGTATTTATTTCTATATGTAAGTTTGGTGTAGTTTTGAGCTTCTTTAACTCATGTTCTTTAAATTTTGTGACTTGTTCATAGCATGTGTGTATATAAGGTTATTTTCCTAGAAAGAGGAAGGCAAGGTCCAGTTTTAACAAGGAAATAATCTTATAATAATACCATACCTTGGAGGCTGAGGCAGGAAGATTGAGAGTTTGATGCCAGCCTTGGCTATAAAGCAGTGAGACTCTATTTTAAAAAGGAAAAGGATTTAACTCTTCCCCTTTTTTGAAAAAACAAAAAGCAGTATTATTTATTGGTTATGAAGATAGAATGTGTATTTTGCACTTTGCTCATGCTGTTTTCTCCCTGGAATTCATAAATACTGTATGGGTTATGTACCAGGGCTTTCTAAAATGTCTGAGAATCTGCTTTACTAACTGTGTGATAAAGTGAAAACTGAACAAAATGTGTATTCAGATGAATGATTTTCTGAAGGTATAACAGTGCAGATGAGTATCCAAGTATGAAATTATTAAAAACAGTGTTTGGGTTTCTGTTGAATTTTAATTTATAGACTTAATTTCTTTTGTAAGTCCAGTTAAAAGAAAATTGCCTACTAAAATTTTGGAGGCCAGTGTTCATGTCATATTATACCATAATTTATTTTTTTACACAAAAATGACTATTTTTCCCATTAATATGTGTGCTTTCTTCATGTAGGAGAATATATAAAAAATTGGAGGCCAAGATACTTCCTTTTGAAGACAGATGGTTCATTCATAGGCTATAAAGAAAAACCTCAAGATGTGGACTTACCTTATCCCCTCAACAACTTTTCAGTGGCCAGTAAGTATATAACAATGGTTAATTTACCTTGGTTTACTTATTTGCATGACTTTATGTGTCATATTAATGTATCTGAAAAACCAGTGCAAAAGTTTAGGTTTTAATTTAATTGCAAAGAAAATGTCAACTCTGTAAGAGTTTTCAACTCCTTAAGATAGAGACTTAATCTTTTGCAGTGCACTATTGCTTACTATTATCATATTTAGGGTTTGAATATGATAACTCTAATTGAATATCTATGTGTCTTATTTTTTCTTTATAAAAATGTACATAAGGACCTGTGAACTTGGTCATAAGATGTTATGTTACTACATTTCCTTCCAGAATTCCCTGTCACAATGTTTTGTTGGTTGGTCTTTTATATAAATGTTTCTATTAGAAATCAATTTTTAGGGATAATATGGGTGACTGGGAAGTGAACAGAATTGGGGTACATGATGGAAATTTCCAAAGAGTCAATAAAGAACTTATTTTAAAAAACTGTATTGAGTAATTTCAAGTGTCTAAATGTTCCAACAAAATAAAAATGGGAAAATGTTTTAAAAAAAGAAAGTCTAGAAATACTTATTTCATACTAGTATATCAAAAATTAAGTGATCATATAAGTTAGTTGCGGTTGTTAGAGATCTCTCTTCTATCCAAGCTGGTAGAGATGTGTGCATTGATGTCCCTCCTCTTTGAACAAGTAAATTGCTCAAACATCAAAAAAAAAAAATCATTTTTCTGTGGTGATTTTGTTTATTTTATTTTACTGCATTTCTTATGAATAACAGAATTTTCATGGCTTACTTAGAAATGTTGAATTTGTTTATTTGAGAGATGACTGATAATAAGTGATTATTCTTTCTTTTATGTTATGATCAAGCGTTTCAATGGTTTCTACTTAGTGACCCAATAAAAAGATCTTGCTATGTTAATCTAGAAATAAAGCATTTGCAAGTTCAAATTGGAATGTGTAATAACTAGGTGTAGTCTATAGTGTTAAACATTTTAATTAGACAACTGCTGTACTGTGTTTTGGTTGGATGTTATTTGTTAGATATATTTGAAAAAGGTAGGGAGAATTGAAGTTTGTGAACAAAAGTTAAATAACCCAAGAAAATTAATTTTTCCATGTAGAAACTTCAAACTTTATTTTCAATTTTAAAAGTAAACCTAAAAGAAAATGGAATTAAAAATATTTGAAGAATACTAACTTTATTTTATATTTCTAGGCTTTTTATCTAAAAATATTTTACATGCAACATATTTTGGTCATGCCCTTTACCCTCCTGGATACGTCTCCCAGATCCTCCCTGAGAACTAATTTTAAAACTCTCTGCATTCATGTCAGTGAATTTTTGTGTGGACATTTTTTTTTGAAATGATAATGCCCTATTATTGTACAGATTACACATGTACATATGTATATGTGCATGTATATGTGTATATTAAGGAAAACAGCCTTTTCTCCATCAAAACATGTTCATTATATATTGCTCTAGTAAGAAATTATTTTAAATCATTTTGGCAATTATATCTTTTGAATTTTTAAATTTCTTTAATATATACATTTTCAGTCTAAAGGTATTTTGTTTGAACATTTGCTTGTTAAAATGGTAGAAATTATCTTTTAAACAATTGCTATGTCCTGCCTAAATAGTTTTTCCTTTTTACTAGCAATTCTATTGGTTTGTTTGAAATAATTTGTAAAAGTACAGAAATATCTCTTATCTGCTGATCAAAATGCAGCATTTTTTGACCTTATGAAATTTCACACCCCAACAAGTTTTAAAGACATACTGTATGTCACAGTCTGCCAACATCTGCTCTAGCACTTCCCCTGGCAGAGGCTGAAATAATGTGTACTTGTGGAGAGAGCATACTCAGTGACTGACAGCTTCTCCACAAAATAATAGCAGTTGACATCTGTAATTTCTACTTGCACAACAAAGTTGGAACTTGTTGTGCAGTTGGAACTTGGCTTCCACAGGTAAAGTTGTAGTTGAACCCCTAATTTTCAGGATTAATACCTTAGATCTTACCATGACTCTGTTATTTATTTTTTATTTGCAAAACTTTACTATAACCTGAAGTTATAAAAATAATTAAGTAATTAATACTTTAACTGAAAGGAGATAAATGAAAAAAATGGCCCAGATTTCAACTTTTCACATGCTAAGTATGATTTGAAGCAGATTATTTTTAAAAACTTTGATTGCAATATTTTTTTTGATCAGCATACTTGACTTCTGTTTGTTGCTTTGTAAGGTGGAGTTTGAGCAGGTCCTTGTAGATTAAGTAAATAAAAAGCTAATTCAAACAAAGGAGGAGGTATTAAAGCAGAGAGTGACAATGCTTTTATGAGGTATTAGTGGAAAGAACCTGTACACCCTATTTTCTTTGGCTTATAGTTAGTTTCTCACTTGCCTTGGCCCACATTGGAGTATTGTTCTCAAAGAAGCTGGAGAGATGGCTCAGCAGTTAAAGCACTTGTTGACTGTGGTTCACAGCCATCTGTAACCCTGGTTCCAGGGCATCTGACACCCTGTGGGCACATGGCACACATTCAGACAAGCAGGTGCATATACATGCACATAAATAAAAACAAAATTTAAAAAGTAAAAAGAATTTGACTAGCCTTAATATATCTCAGCTATGTTTAGAAATACTAAATATCCCATTGATTTTTTTTTTTTTTTTTTGATACAGTTGGAGTCTCCTGTTTTCCTGCTAATTAAAAATGTTCCTTTGTGGGCTGGCTTGGGATGGATCAGTTGGTTTTTTGCTTTCTATGCTGATGTAAGTCCCTGGGTTTGGTTGTTCAGTGACCATACAAAACAGGTACAGCAGACTCTGCCTTTATCCCAAGTCTCTGGTGGCAAAGAACGGCTGCTTCATGGATCTCATGGCTTGGCTAACCAGCCTAATCTACGTGCACCAGGTTTATTAGGAGACTACCTCAAAAGTAAGATAGAGAGGAATTGAGGAAGGTACTTAACATCTGGCCTTCACACATTTGCACACTGTACGTGTGTGTGGATACACACGTAAACATGTACACATCTATAAGGACTTCAGTATAATTTCACTGAAATTGGCTGCTATACTCATTTGAAAAAGTTATAATATGAACTAGAAAGACTTAAAAAATTTTCCAATCTCATACTTGATTTTCTTCCCTTCTTTATAACTTTGTCCATACTAGGGATATAGCTTAGAGGTAGAGTACACATTTAGCATACATAAATCCCTGGGTTTAGTCCCCAGTATCTGAAAAAAAAAAATTCTCAAAGTCCTGTTCTCACTGATTTCAATTCTTTTTTTTTTTTTTTTTTTTAAGATTTATTTCTTTTATGTATATGAGTGCTCTATCTGCATGTACACCTGCACACCAGAAGAAGGCACCAGATCTCACTACAGATGGCTGTGAGCCACCATGAGGTTGCTGGGAATTGAACTCTGGAAGATCAGCCAGTACTCTTGACTACTGAACCATCTCTCCAGCTCCTGATTCTACTTCATTAAGTAGTAGTCTAACTTCTTTCCTTACCTATCTGATTGAAACCACTTTTGATGATTTCTAATGTGCCGGGAAAGCAAACATTTTTTCTTCCTTTGTTGGGTTCATGGCTAAGGTTCCTATAAACAAAAGACAGATAAACAAAAGAAAACCATACATACACATTTGTTTAGCCTTGAGTTTTGTCTAGACTTTGGAAACTACGACTAAAAGAAACCTTGTATGTTTTTGTGGATTGGATCCCTCACCAAAGTTTCACTTTGTAGCCAAATGGCCTGGACCTTGTTATGTAGACTAGGCTGACTTCAAACTGACAGAGATCTTGTTTCAGCATCCCCAGTGATGGGATTCATGGCATGTGTATTAATTAAGAGGTAGCTAATCATGGGGAAATATGACTGGGGATATGGATTCTAGTAATGGTATTAAGTTGGAAAGAACTGACCAAGGCCTGTGATTGAGAACTTGAGAGATGAGAACATTTTTCCAGGAATAGGACGGGCACTTGTTAAAGGAAGAACTAGGATTTGCTGCAGAGGAGTTAGCAAGTCTTCACCAGATTGATGGCTTCTTCAAGGGAAATGTGCACCAGAACATAGACAGGGACCTTCATGCTTTACTTTTCCTTCAAATACCAAGGTAATGTATTTGGCTAAAACCCCTCATTAAGCATAAACTTAATTTTCAGTTTTAATTTGTTTTCTGGGTTGGTATCTAGGCTGCATTTCATTTGCTGACCAAGAGTTTGAGATGGCCTTTCCCTCTGTGCTGTGAGGTTTCTCTCTGTCCTTTTTTTTTCCCATTGCATAGTGTATAATTTGTGTATAGTATAGTATAGTATAGTATAGTATAGTATAGTATATAGTATTTAAGAAACACCTGTTCAGGACTTCACACTTTGTGCATTACACCTGGATGGTTACATTGTTTCTGAATTTGTAGTTACAAACTGTTCATCTTCTTCCCACTTTTCATATATTCAGAATAAGCTGCTCTCCTGAGAACTATGTTATCACATTAATTTCACTATGAGTTATTGCCACCATAGATGTTTTACAGCCTTTACTGCCCTAGGCTGTCCTCAGGATGGTTGTCTATTTTCCCTAGATATTCAGTATTTCAGTTTTGCCTCTGCTTGAGCAGAAACCTAGATCTATTCCTCTTCTTTTCCTTTCTTTTACATCTTTACCACACTCTCATTCCATTTCTGGTTTTGCCGATTTTATTCCTGAGTTTGAACCTGCTATGTAGTTTCAAATAAAAGAATTTTAACTATTTTCCTAGAATGAATCACTCCTTTACTCTCTGATTCTTAACTCGATTCTCTGCCTCTAGCTTGTGCCACTCATGTTCTTCTTCACTTGTCTGTCAAAATGATCTTTCTAAAATTACATCCTAACTGTGCCATCCATCCCCCCATGTAAACCCTGCCTTGGATCTTCAATGCCTACTGGATGACATCCAGCTTCCTCAGTGTATCATACCAGGATCTCTTCAATCTGGCCTCTGCTTTCAACTCCTGCTTCATGTCTCTTCTGCCCTGCAATTCTGCTCCAACAGTGCTGAGCTGTTTATAACTCCCTGAAAAGTTTGCTGCCTTCTGCTCCTTGTCTTGGCTTCTGGTTGCAATGTCCTTATATCCTATTTGTCTGTATAACTTTCTTTTGTCTCTTAATTCATGTTTGAATTTATTTCCACAGTCATTCCTTCAAAACTATTCCCTTGCCTTTCTCAAACTGGGGTGTGTGTGTGTGTGTGTGCGGTGTGTGTGTGTGTGTGTGTGTGTGTGTGTGTGTGTGTGTGTGTGTGTGTTTGTGTTTGTGTGTTTGTATGTGTGTGTATCACATTTTTTGGGGTTTTGGTTATCTTCTTCCTAAATATATCCCACTTGCTAGTCTGAGTTATTTTTAGGTGAAATAGTTTAATCTTATCTCCTGGTGTCTATATATTGTGACTTTAATAATACTCTGTTATTCTTGAATATCTGAGAACATCCTTTTAAAATTTGTCCTTTTTAGATTAAAAAACATGGAGCCTTTGGAGTCAATGTTTTGCTTAAGGTTATCTTACTAAGTAATAGTATTTAAATAGCAGGATTAAAACTATTCCTCAAGGCTGAAGAGGTGGCTTATGAGTTAAGAGTGTGTAATACTGACCTGAGTTCAACTCCCAGCCTCTTATCAGGTGACTTGTATCTGCCTGTTACTCCGACTTCAGGGAAATTGATGCCTCTGCCTTCTTGCACTCATTGGCACAAAATTCATACACATAATTAAAAATAAACGAATCTTTAAAAAAATCATGCAGTACTCTGCAAACATTTAAATGTTATTCCTTCCCCTCCCTTCTTACTAGAATGTTATATTAGTCAATGTATTATGTACTTCTCATTGTGATAAAATACCTAAAAGAAGCAACTGAAGACAGGGTGTTTGAGGTTGAACACGATAGGTTCATCCTTTTGCTGAGTTCATGCTGAAAGCATACATGCTTTACTGTATAACCAGGGAACAAAAAAGAGAAAGGACCAGAATCCTCTAACCACCTTCAAGAATATGGTACCAATAACACAAAGACTTCCCAGCAGGCTCATCGTTTAAAGTTTTCACTATCTCCCAAGGGCTCTAAGCTAAGCACCAAACATCCATCATGTATCTTGGGGAAAATATTTAAGATCTAATAGCAGATGGTTCTCATCTTTACTTTTTTAGATTTAGTGTGATAAGAACCATTACTTAAATTGCTAATTACCCATTGGTACACAGAATGGAAATTCATGAAGTACTACAGAATGTGAATAACAACAGTTGACTTTTATTCTACTTTGAGTGTATCAAATCAATTATGGAGTGTGAATGAAGTGCCTTCTAAATGCATTGAAGTAGACATGAAATTTATATATATTTAAAGCAAAGTATAGCCCTAGAACTTGACTTACTTTTTTTTTATTTTTATAAAATCTTATTTTCCATACCAATCCCAGTTTCCTTTCCCTCCCGTTCTCCCACTCCACTCACCACCCCCCCCCCACAGAGAGGTTGAGGCCTCCCTTGGAGGATCATCAAAGTCTGTCATAACATTTGGGTTAGGATAGATGTCCTCTCCTTTTTATCTAAACTGTGAGAGTATCCTTCTGAGGGCAATAGGCTCCAAAAGGCCTGTTCATACTCTAGAGATAAACACTTGTTCCACTGCCAGAGGCCATAGATGACCAAGATTCAGTCCTATGCTGGTTTCCCAGCTATCAGACTGGGATCCATGAGCTCCCCCTTGTTCAGGTCAGCTCTTTCTGTGGGTTTCCCCAACATGATCTTGACCTTTTGCTCATCACTCCTTCCTCTCTGCAACTGGATTCCAGGAGTTTGGCTCAGTGTTTAGCTGTAGGTGTCTGCTTCTGCTCTATCAGCTACTGGATGAAGGCTCCATGATGACATTTTAGATAGTCATCAATCTGATTATAGGGAAATGGCTAATATATTGCTTAGATTCTTAGTTGCAGATTCCTGGGAATTTCCCTAGTGCCAGGTTTCTTGTTAACCCCATAATGGCTCCCTCTATTAAGTCATCTCTTTCCTTGCTCTCCTTCTCTGTTCTTCCCCAGCTCAACCTTCCTCATCTCTCATATTCACCTTTCCCTCCCCTTTTCCCTTCCTCTTTCTCATCCTCCCACCATGCTCCCAATTTACTTAGGAGATCTTGTCCCTTGCCCCTCCTGGGGGGGAGCGGGTACTGGTATGTCTCTCTTAGGGTCCTCCTTGTTTCCTTACTTCACTGGAGTTGTGAATTGTAGGCTGGTAATCTTTGCTCCATGAAACTTGAATTATTTCTAGTAATCATAGATTATTATTGTCTGAGGTTATCATTGAGAAAATATACATAATGGATTCAAATATACTGCTAAAACCATACATTGTTACAAGGTACTATAAATAAAGTAGCTTCTCTATCTGGTAGCCATGGTCTCTGATGTTTTACAGCTATTATCTTTTCACTGAATTAGACTGTTAAACTTCAAAGTGGAAATAATTCCTCTATGGAAGACTGAGTAACTGCCTAGATATCTTCAGACTCATGCATTTTTGCATGGTTCCTTCTTAAAGCTTCATGGTGGGAAGCAGGGCGAGTCACCAACTGTCCCAGGCACCTCTTAGGATTCTGCCTTCTTTAGGTGTTGTAAATGTTGTCTATCCCAAAAATGTCTCTTTTCTAAAACCTTTCTTAATATCTTTTATAAAAAGTAGGACACCTATGAAGCATGGGGGGGGGGGGGAAAGGGGAGCGAGAGTTAGAAGCACAGAGGTAGCCATTTCTAGGATGTTTTCCTTGTTCCTATCCTATTCCTTGTTTTCAAAGTAGAAAATTATCAGTCTTAAAGCCATCAAAATAATATTTATGCCTGAGTAAACATTAGATATAGATTTCAAATATGGAGACAAAATCAGTTTCTGGTTCCAGTCAAAATACATGGAAGGAGGGATTTATGAATTAGCAATAACCCAGTACATCTAGAGAGCTATTAGATGTGGATTATTAAAGTTAAGAATAATGCAGTTTCAAAGGTTTGTTGATCATTTTACTTGGTGCCTACAGGAGTATATTATAAAGTTTTATATATAATAATTTGATGGAAGCACTAAATAGTATTACCATTGCACAGATAGTAAGGGGAAAAAATGGGTTTAGATGCCAAAATTAATTTTTATGAAAAATAAATGCCATAGAACTTGCAAAAGAAGCAGCATGTATTAGCCGTGGTTACTTAAATGTTTACTTTTGAGTTGTTAATGTGGGCTCCGGAAGAGGGTTTTGAAGAAGGAAAGGCATTGTTGATTACATAAGCAATTTAAGTCAGAAATTAACACCTTGCTTGAGTGTCTCATTATTTTGTGTGGTGATAGGCGTGTATTTTCAAACAAAGAAGCTGCCAGTCAGCTCTTTCTGTTACCAGCCAGCTCAGGTCCTTATTAATTATCCCTGGATTATGTTAACAGTGTCCTGATTAGTATCTTAAGTTCAGATACTTTCTTCTCTAATACTTGGAAGCAGTGAATAGGATATGTCAAGAACAATGTTGTACAAATACTGTTTGATCTCTCAGCAAAAACAAACAAAAAAACCTTAGAGTTGCTCCATTTTTTTAATGGGGAAGCTGAATTATTACTATTTTTACTTATTCATAAACACTTTTAACAATAAAAATTTAATGTTTATGTACCTTAAATCTTTTCAATATTTCTATATATGTCTTAATATTCCATAGTTCTTGTTGTGGTAGTGGAGATTGAATCCAGGACCTATCACATATTTGGAAACTCTGCTGATGAGATACACCTTAGCACTCCATGAATGTTTTTTATATAAATTGCCACATTCTATTAATTTAGGTTCCATGTCCATGCATAAGTATCTTTACACTGAATGACTTCTTAGTCTATTTTATGTACTTAATCCTTTGAAGATTGGATGTATTTTTATTTAAAGTTGTGAGGAAACTTTTAGATAAATGGGAAATTAAGTCTTATAGTAAATATGTTACACAGTAAGAAGCAGATGCCTTATTTAAAAATAAACAGAAAATGACAGTACAAAGTTAGTTAAATGGCTTTTGAAGGACCAAGTTTCTGCAGGCTGAGGAATGACTATATGATAGATGTTGCCCCTGGATAGTCAGAAGTTGCCTTTTTCTTTTCATAATTTTTCAGTGTCTTTCTGAATCTTTTCAAAGAAACTCTGCCTTGCAATCTAGCAGGAATAAATTAAGTTTTTGTAAATTAAATTACTTATTGCTGCTTTAGAAAGGGAGAGGATGTGATAGGTAATGGTTTTAAGGAAAGCAGGCCAGGACTGGTGTCATCTTCCAGTCTGACACCAGGATGGAAGTAGACCCCAGCAGAAGTAGCTTCATCTGCTCCTACTCTTTTCTTTCTGGCACAACTTTCCCAAGATCAGTAAATTCTCAACTATCTATAAGAGATGGCCTGTTTATAATGTTACTGAGTTAATTTTAAGTACTTTTGACTCTAACTTTTTTCCTTGTTTGTTCTTATGTTCCTAGATAATAACTTTGATAATAACTAGGTAATAACTACATATACTCTGTTTTGAAACAGAATACATGCCTATCATGTGTGTTAAAATAATTTGGACATATATTCAAATTTAATATGTGTATTTAGTCACTACAGGAACAGAGCTCATAAAGTGGAAACACTAATATATGAGATTTATTAGAGTGACTTACAATCTGAAATCCAGGTAGTAGAACGATGGCTGTCTCCTGGTGGCAATTGTTCAGTCCATAAGACTGGCATCTCAGCAGTCTCAATCTGGTGCAGGAGTCCTAGGGAAGTCATTGAGAGCTGCTGGTCTTCGGTTTCTGTTGGGATCTTGAAGAAGTTCCTAATAAGCAGTGAAGGAACACCTCAGGAACAGGACAGATGGATTTGCTAGTGAGAGTGAAGGCAAGCAAGCAAAAGGCAAAAGCTTCCTTCTTTCATGTCCTTTTATGTGGGCTGCAACTAAAAGTTGTGGCCCAGATTTAGGGTGGGTCTTCCCACCTTAAATGATCCAATCAAGGCAAATCCCTCACAACTGTGTGAAGTTGCTTGGGTTTTAGTTCATTCCAGATGTAGTGAAGTTGAAAACCAAGATTAGCCACCACAATATGTAAATACATATTTTAGGAACCTAAGTTCTAGTGGATATTTAGAAAGTTTTATTGGTATTGTTGTTATACACATTGTACCTAGTACTCAGAGAAATAAAGATGGAAGGAAACTAACTTTTTAAAAAATGTTAGTATGTGTTACATCCTTACAGATAATGTTACTTCATTTAATTCTTACAGCAACACTATGAGGTAATTGTGTTTTCTATTTTGAAAAAGTCCAGAAAATTGTGACATATTTTTTGGTAGTTATCAGAGCCAGAAGTTAAATGAATAACTGACAGTGCTAACTTTGAATTCTATGTTAACTTCTATACTCAACAGATAACAGATAATAATCATTGGATCTAAAGAATATGTAATATAGTGGCAAAAATGATCCTTGACAGTTGGGATTAGTACTTGAATTGCTTCATGATTAAAATCTGGAGTAAGTTTGACAATTAAAATATGAAGTTTAGGAAAGGGAGATTTATTAGAAACTGGACTATCAGAAAAATCTCTTTGGAGATTGAGAATGTTTAGAGAAATAGTAAAATTTTAAAAGACAGGTAACAGTAATTTTAAAAAGCCATTTCTCAGAAACTTGGGCTGAATATCTTCCTTCTTGAAAGGAAGTATGAAAGCCCCAGGAATGAATCAAAGCTCTGTGTATAGAATGGAGAATACTGGAGGAAAAATGTGGCTTAGTGTTGCAATTGCTGTTATGGAACACTATGACCAAAAGCAAGAGGGGAGGAAAGAATTATTTCATTCCAGCTCCATATAGCACTTCATCATCAAAAGCATTGAGGGCAGGAACTCAGGAGCTGAGTTCAGGAACCTGGAGGCAGGAACTGATGCAGAGGGCATGGAGGGATGCTGCTTACTGGCTTGCTCATCATGGCTTGCTTAGCCTGTTTCATTATAGAACCCAGGATCACCTACCCAGGGTGGCACCACCCACAATGGTCTAGGCCTTCTTATATCAAGCACCATTTCAGAAAATCCTCTACAGGCTTGTCTATATACCAGCCTTATGGAGGCATTTCTCACTTGGGGTCCTTCCTCTCAGGTGACTCTAACCTATGTCAAATTGACATAAAATTAATCATCACAGAGGGATACCTAAAATAATGAAATATGCCACTTGAAAGAGTTAATAATGCCTTCAAATATTCCAGATATTTGTTTTCCCAAAGCCAGAGTTTGGCCCTAGGAATTCTGTTAGCTTACCTGGTGTTTCATGTACACTTTCTCTAGTATCATTGTTGTTTATTTATTGTCTTGTTTAGTGAGTTATAAAATAATGTTATTGATGCAGATAAATATTGCACTTTAAATCCCATCTTAAGGGTAATATTTTTAAACCAAACATGTTTTTAACTATTGTTTTTAGCTTGGAAATGATAGATATCTCTTGAAATATTTCATTCATAAATGGGGATGGTATAGTAGTTAGTTATGTGGGTAGAGAGATAGGTGAAGGTTTGAGCACCATCTAACCAGTGTGTATGTAACAAGTTACACACAGTGGACTTATTGTAGAGTTTGTTATGCATTGAATTTATTATTGTTAGGTCAGTATGTTTCAGTTATTCAGGCCAGAATTTATTAAATGTATAAACTGCTAGATACCAAGCCAACTTTAATACAGAACTAAGGAGACTTGTTGTTTGATAATATTGCTGATCCTTATATTTTCTTCTATGATACCCTTCCATATTTGAATGCTAAAAATAATTCTGCTTATTGCTTTCCAACTATAATCAGTTATGACCTGATAAAATCTATACATGATGTCTGGTTGAGTATACATAATTTTATCTGATTTAGTTCTTGACTATTTCTTTTTAGTAAATCACTTTTGCAACTTAAAGTTGTAGTTTCTAGAAAGCAGGGATTTTGTGTGGTTTAAAAAAATTAGAATCATGATTACATGCCTGTCATAACTAGTACTTTAATCCCATCTCAAAATTTAATACATAGAGAATTGGGATTCCTATGAATAAGGAAATACTTGACATTTAAATATCCTACTATATATTATTTTACATTTATAAGTGAATTTATCATAAGAAGCATGACTAAAATGTCATTCCTTTTAAAGAAAAACTCCTATAAAAATTGAAGGTGTTCTTAGAGTCTCAAAGCAGGTAGCTCTTTTAGATTGAATTCATTTTGACCATAGTTTGGAGTTAAGTTTCTTCAAGTAATGAGTAGTCAATACCCACAAGAAAGCGTGATTTCCAGGTATGGTGCACCCACGTAGATCCTTATAGTCTCAAAGTATATTTTGAGTATGGTGAACCTATTTAGGGTAGATCAGGGTAAATGCAGATGTAGCAATCAAATTTCTGATTATTTTATAGAAAAAAATGCATTGTTAATTTTAACCAGATCATATAACTGTCCTAAATCATAATTTTGTCATATGTAGAATAAAGAAGTTAGTTGAATCATCTCCATAGTCCTTAACTTTTAAAAATTCTTGATTTCAAATTCTTAAATCGTTATTCAATTGAGACTAATAATAATAAATTACCACTAATTAAGCACTTGCCTGTTACAAATTCTACACATATATGTCATTGTTGCCTTTTTTTTTTTTTAAACCATGTCCTTGTCTCAGTGAGAGGAACTATGAGCATACCCATGGTGCTCAGACTTTGGGGGCAATGCTCATTCTGGTCTCCCTCCTCACTGCAGAAGGTCCACGTGCTCACTGTAACAGGTCCACATGCTCACTGTGGCAGGTTCCGGTGCTCACTGCTGCAGGTTCCTCGTCCTTAGGGCTTTAGGGCTAAAGTTTTTCTAGTGGGGACTTCAGAAGGTAAAGGCTTCCTGTGCCTTTAGTGTTACTGATCAAATCTTGTCATTCTCATCTAGTACATAAGGATACATTTCAGAGTTTTAGGCTACTACCATTTAAGAAAAGTGAAACAATGCAGAGAAACCACTAGTATGTAAAGCTTTCAGCATTGTTCTTCAAATTACAACAGAAGTCACAGCATAGGCATTAAGTTGCAGAGGAAAGACTGCTGGATATTTTTGATTATTTATATAATTATCATCATTTTTACAAATTGTATTTGAGGTTATGTTTTGTTGCTTCTCCAGAATTGTTAATGCTAAATCACTGCCTTACTGCCCCTCCCATGTCTCTGTTGATTTAAAAACATTTGTTATATTTCTAGTAATGTTAAATGAGGCCTAAGGCCAGAGTGGAAGGAAGGGCCTTTCAACCTCAGTATTTAGAAACGATATAGAGAAATTGTTTGGGGTTGGAAATAATACATAATCAAGCAGATGCTAATGACAAAATACAATGCAGAGGAAGAGAAAAGAGATTGGGATGCTGTTTGGAAGTTCCATAGAGGAGAGTACATTGCCCCTTTATTATAACAATGTTTCTGCTCTATAATAAGGCCTTTCACTGCAAGTTCAGCCTTTTTCATTCATTTGTTTTGTGCTCTGCTTCCTCTGTTACTAATTGTCAGCACAATAGTCTTCCAACTATGAAGTCTCAATGTCCTTTTGGACCAATTTGTCTTTGTCTTTCTCTCTCACCCCCAACCCATGCACTCAGAATCTATTACCATGGTTGCATTTTTAGATAATTTTTGTATGTTTTAAAATGGCAGTGCTTTTGAAACATGCCAGAATAGTTCATGGTAATTGAATCATCTAACTCACAATAGTTACTGCTTCCAAAATGCATCGTGATAGTTTCTATTTCTATAGGCTATTCTTATAAGACATCTTAAAAAATACATATAATATCTTTAAGGCAAATAATTCAGTAATTATTCTTTTTGAACTTCATTGTAGTTTGTATTTACACATTTATTGTTTACTCTGTAAATTATTCTAAGTTTTTGTGACTTTACAAAATTGTATGTTAATTCCCCATTGATAATTCCTTATTTTTATAGATAATTTTACTATGACTAAGGAATAAGGAAAACTGTCATAGACTGGCAGAACTGAATAAATTCTGGTATAAGATTCAAAAATAGCTTAGTTGATAGACTTTCTTCCTAAAATTCACAAAGCCCAAGGTTCTGTCCTAACACCTTGTCAAACTGGGTCTGATGGTGCAGGGCTGTAATCTCAGCACTCATGGTAAAAATGCAAGATGATCAGAAGTTCAAGGTAATTTTCAGCTAAAAATTGTGTTTGAGGCCAGCCTTTGGTACATGAGCTCTTATCTTTTGGAGAAAAAGATAACAAACAGCAAAAAAAAATATTTAAAATAGTAAATTTCATTTAGTTATAAATGTCATCAGAATATATGCTTAAAATGATTAAAGTTGTGGATTACTTTTTATAAATATTATCAGAAATTTTAAAAGCCATAGCTAATCCATTGCAATAAATAAGAATTAAACTATTATGCTTAATTTCTTATTTTGAGTTCACTAAATGTTTGTATTCTTACTCAAATTCAGTAAAGTATTGCATGCCACTTTTGTGTTTCAGTTACTATTTTAAAGTATCCACAGTGTATTTTTACTAGCAATTTCATGTATGCAAAGAATGGTTATTCTAGAAAATCCTTAAGAAATGCATTTCTTTCTCAAAAGGCAGGATGTGCTAGATGAAAAGTATGGAAAATATTGGTGGTTGAAATGTTGACTGTCAAAATGTGCTTTGGATAAATAGTGTTAACTATGGTAACCATATTCAATAAAGAAAATCTTATTTTGAGAAGTTCAAGATTTAAAGCTACAAATAGTATCCCATGTAACTACTAAGTAGTATTTTTAAATGGTACAGTTTGGAATGCAGGTCGTAAAGTGAAAAATATCTTTCAGAATAGAAAATAATTTTAGGCTCCCCATTATTATGCGATAAAGAATGAAGATTTATTTTATCCATAAAATAATTGTTTATGTTGAAAAATATATGTTGTCTTTGGATAATGGATAATTGGCTCAGACATCAGTAACTAGAATTGTGGAGGTGGATGTAGGCAAGTTTGGGGATCAGTTATTTGCCATTAGTAAATAAACATTTTTATTACCATCAACTTAATTGTTTGTGTACTTTGCGAAACCCAGCCATAAAAGGAATCCAGAGAGACTTATGTCTTTCTCCTTGGCTATATTTTACCTATACAATCAGGGCCACAGAGCAGGATTCTGCCAAGGAATATTCCTTGTCTATTCTTCCCTGTGATGTGTACAAACCAGGAAAAGACCTCCAACCTCTTCTTTCCTGCACTATTGTTAGCAGGTGAAAATTACCCTGGATTTCTTTATAGGGGAGAGAAACCATGCCCAGGGAAAGAATAGAGAGGGCAGCAAAATGCCTAGGTCTAGTCTCGTTGTTTTCACAGATACTCAGTTTTCAAAGACAATTTTCAGTAGAGTGTGAGATTTGGATTCAGATAGTTCTGGGATATGTCTTTAAACAGCTTCACACAAAGCTGTGCATTTTAGACAAGTTGTTTAGCTAATTGAGTCTTATAGATTTGCTCATTTATAAAACGGAGTATAATAGTGTTGTTTAGGTTTGTGCTTTGAGGTAGACACATTCAGGAACCACTCAGAGTGCAGCATGTGGTACATAATTATCATTCAGTGTTGTGCTGAGATACCTACCTTCAGTGTATTAAATGATTATCTTTTAAGGTGGCATTGTGATTGGACATCATGTCTTTTTGTCTGAACAGTAATAGAAACAGTAAACAAAAGGAAATGTATTAAATGAAAATATTATACTTCAAAGTTTAAAATAAACTTGCAGTTGACATTTAATTATTCAATATAAACTATATATACATGTATATGTTTATGATAAATGGATGTGTTTGTTTACATTGACTATCAGAACCTTTTTGTTTAATTTTGAGTTCTTTTTGTGGGGGGATGTGGTCTCAAATCTGTTGCTCTGGCTATCCTGGAACCCCATTTGTAGAGCAGGTCAGCTTCAAACGTACAGAAATCCACCTGCCTCTGCTTCTTGAGTATTAGAATTAAAGATTTGTGCCACTATGCCCAACCATAGTAGAATGTATTTAAAATGATAAAATTTGTATTTAAAAGATTAAAAAGGCTGACATAAAAATCCTAGACTTTTTAATATAATCTGAACAGATGATTTCTCAGAATTTCTTTTGGAGATTACATATTTTGATTTGGCATGTTACAATCCTGTTAATTGGCTTTCAAGTTTGCAAAAAAAAAAAACTAGAATTCCCAACAAACTTTGTCATCTGTGGTTCAGAATGGTGTAAAGTAAGCACTCAAAAAGAGTGTTTGAAATTCAGCTTGTAGTTGGTTACTCTGCAGAGGTTTAACTAGTGCAACTGACTACTATAACAGTCAGTTTAATAGACATTTGAAAGTGTCAGGTAGAAAGCAGAAAGATGCCCAGTGCCCTGCTCTGGACTCGACATGTCCACAGAGGTACAGTCATATGCATGTATCACATATATCATGCATACTCACATGCCTGCACACAGGAATAATCTGGAAATTTAGTATTTTGTGGCATAGTATTTCTCATTTTACAGAGCTCTGGGTTGTGCTAATGATTTCATTTTAGGTTCAGTTGATTTTGGTTAGGATGACTTTACAGATTAGAGTACGTTATGGAGATTGCACATTATTAGATTTTCAGGACCTATGTGACCTTTTATGTCCATCAGAACTTTATTAAATTGGGAGGCCTTACATTTGATGCATTTTATTTATAATTAATTGATATTCTTGATGAATTATTATCACAACTAATATGTAGTGCCTTTCTTTTGATCTTTTTAAACCAATTTTACTGTTATGTCTACTTTATTAGCTATTAGAACAGCTATCAGCCTCTATTTGCTTGGTAGATTTTCAACCTTTGACACAGTCTTGGTCCCTTTATTAGTGGGTTGTATTTTTGGAAACAACAAGTTAGATTTAGTTTTTCAATTAAGTCTGACAAACTGTCTCTTCATTGGTGAGTTCAGATCGTTTACTTTTTAAGTTAATATTAAGAGACACTTATTTGTTATTATAATTTTGTTAGTTGTTTTTCTGACTAGTTGGACCATTGTTGTTTGCTCTTTTCTCCTGTTAGTATCAGGCTGTGTTGGTTTACCACACTGAATATGATGAACTCTTTCCTAGGTTTCTTTCCTTTATGCCTTCCTGTCATGGAATTTGTTCTTTTCTGTGCTCATGTGATTGAGGCTGCCTCACTTTCTGTGTGTAGTGTCCTTGTAAATAAATATCTCCTATTGCTCTGACTTGGTGGACATGAACTGCTTTAGTTTGTGCTTACCTTTAAATGTGTCTCTGTTTTTGTCAGCTTTCACAGCTGTCTTTGTTGGATAACAAAGTTCCATGTCTCCTGACTTTTAATAGATCTGATTTAATTTTAAATTCTAATGTTTGCCTTTGTGATTTCAAGGTTTTTCCCATACAGCTTTTGATATTGTTTCTTTGTATTAGATTATTGTGTTTTGAAAAGGTTCCCTTAGTCGTTTGGGATTTTAAGCATCTTTTGTGTTTGGATGTCTATCTCTGTATGTTTGGGAAATTTTCTGCTATAATTTCATCAAATACATTTTCAGTTCCTATAATGTTTATCTTAGATCTTTCTATTCTATGAATTAATAGATTTGTTACCTCGATTGTATTTCAGAATTCCTATATGTTTTGGTCATGCCCAATTACTAACTTTTACTTATTGATGTTTAATTATAGTTCGTTGTTGACCGTTATCTCTGAATTGTTCTGTCTTTATCTGGTCAAGTCTATTGATGCTTTCTGTTATGCACTTACTCCCCCCACCTCATTAACATTTTTATTCCACTTTACCTTGTTGAATATTTCTTCAGTTATGCTTTTTTACAAGTATTGCAGATTACTTCCTATCCATTTTCCATTTCCCTTTTTTTCCTCAGATGTTGCCAACTTTTTAGTTCCTGGATTCAATTCATGTGCTTGTTTTTATACTTTTTCATGTATTTATTTTTACTGATAAACTTATGATGTTTTTATCTCCCATTTCTGTATTTTAGTATGATGTACTTTGGTAACTGATGTATTACCTGTCATTTGGAAGAATCATGACACCTTAGTTTTTCATTTATCTTGTGTTTCTGTACTATAATTTCATGTCTCTTAGTGTGGCTTTATCTTCTGGTCTTATTTACTCTTGCTTTAACAGAATCAAGTCATAGATACACAGACATATGTTTAGTTGTAGTGATACAATGTTTGTGGCCTAATAAAGCTTTCCTAGAGATCAGAATGCAAAGCTAGCCACAGCTATAGAAACTGGGCAATCTTGGTACATAGTTTTAATCCCAGGACTCAGGAGACAGAGGCAGATGGATCTCTGTGAGTTCAAGGCCACTCACTGAGAGTGAATAAGTCTAAAAGATAGGTATATAGGAGCAAGGCCTGGTATTCTGGTGATTAGTCTCTAGCCACATTGAGGGACAGTATCCTTCTTTCAGCCTTAATAGAGTTAAGAGCTTTCTGGTGGCTTGGCTGCTTTGCTTCTCTGATCTTCAGTTTGATCCCCAGTATCAGTCTCTGGGTTTTTATTATTTTGTGCAACACTTAATGTCTGTTAAAGCCTTTTAATATATCAATAGCTGTAAAATAGCAAATGGAGAAACTACTATAATGTAGTTGCAAGTTATATACTATAATGTTCTATCAAGTTACAAATTAAGTATGATAAGTATGGACACACTTAATGCAATAAAGTTAGTGTCTTACTTTTCTACTGCAGTGACAAAGCACCATGACCACGGCAATTTACAATTTAATTTGGGTTTCATAGTTCCAGAGGTTTACAGTCTATGACAATCTAGACAGGGACCATGGTGGCAGGCAGGAAAGCAGGCAGGTATGGTGCTGGGAACTAGCTGAGAGTTTACATGTGATCCAGAAACATGAGGTAGAGAAGACTCTCTCTCTTAATGAAGGGTGGGAAATAAAGAAAAATGTAAAATTGTATCATTTTGATTCAATGCATTCAAGTTCAAATAGTATTAGAAGTAGAAAGGGAAAAGAGAAGTATCATATAGAAGCAAACAAGATAAGGAGAAGGGGAAAAGGTAACTAATAACAAATGCATAAAATTAAATTAAGATATAAAAAAAGAATAACAAAAATTATAATGTAAAAATATACTAAATAAAAATATTATGAAAGTTTATTTTAAAAAGGAAAGTGGAAGACAGATTAAAAGAAAAGGTAAAGTATCAGTCAGCTTCTCTCTGTGTCTTTGGGAACAATAGCATATATGTTGGGAGGATCTGGTGAATTTGTGACCTTTTGTCTTTTTTTTTTTCTGATTTATGCTATTGCTGAGTCTGTATTGGATGATTGTCTGATGTCTGCCAGAACTGTCTTCACTTCAATAGCTTCCTCTTGTTCATGTACTGGGACTTCTAGCATCACACTTAACTTTGCAGTCTCTGGGCTGGGCAGGCTATCCCGCCTTATTGAGATACTGCCCCTTTCTTGTTGTATATACTCTAGGGGTGGCTAATTAGATAGTTAGTGGATGGATGCTTTCCAAGTGTGTTGGAACTATTGGAGTAAACTATAACACTGTGCTTTATGCAGGTGTAATACCTGCTTTGTACTTTCAAGACAGGTGGCTCCAGAGTTTTATCTTCCTGTTGACCTTAGGCTTAGAGCTTGAACTCTCCAGGGTGATTCTCATTTCATGAATTTGTTCCCAGAACTTCCTCATCTTATTGGAGCCTCTTGCTACACACACTCTGCTACTTTTCAGTGTCTGATACTCATTCTATACAACTGCTTTACCCCGGGCTTGTGGCCTGCCACATTGAGATTCCTTGATCTACAGCAGCTCCATTTATGCAGTCTCCCAGGATGGCTCAGGTTTTTTTTTGTTTTTTTTTTGTTTTTGTTTTTGCTTTGCTTTGTTTTTTACAATAGGTTCTTTTTTTAAGATGGTGCCTTTGCCACAGCCCTTACAGTGGGGTTTCTCTCTACCTCTGACCCATCACCTGAAGCAATTACTGTCTTATTAAAGCCATAATTGGATTCTAGGTTCATAATTGGGTTGTAGGTTCTTTTTAAAGGTAGGACTTTAACATGTCTTGCTTGGCTTACTTTAGTAGTAAGTGCCTTCTGTTTTCCTTTCCCTTGTGAGAGAGTTATGAGACTCTAAAATTAATATTTTAAACTATTGTACTGTACTTCTTTTCTTTGAAGTCTTCCTAGATATTCCTTGACATAATCTAATCAGTTCATGACTGACTGATTCTAGTGACTGTGTATACCAAGAACTGCAAGCAGTTTGTTGTTTCAGAAGACTTCATAGAGTAAAAGCTACCTTCTTAATATGTTTGATATTATAATACCATGTCAAGGGAAAGACAATGGGCATAATTATAAATAATGAAACCATAGAGAAGTAAAAATGGCAAGTCTGTGCCCAGAGGTTAAAAAAAATGAAATGGAACATGATTTCACCTGCACCTTAAAGGTTTGGTTTTGCTATGAAAAAGTTGGGGCTTGCAAATTGATAGTGGTAAAACAAGTAGGTATTTCATATGGTAGAAGCTGCTAAGGCAAAGATAAATGTACAGGAAAGAACAAGTTTTGTTTGGGAAAAACTGGAAGAGTCTTATTTAACTGATTAAATTGGTCATAATGGTGATGGCCTGGAAAGAAATACTAAAGTTAAGTTGTGAATAACTTGGAACCAGTGGAGAGCTGTCAGCTGCAGTGTGTTCTGTTCAGAATAACACTGTGTAGTTGTCAACTGTTTACTTAATGGTTTAAGTACTTGTGTATTTAAAGAGATATTTGACTTGATTTATTATAGAATGCCAGTTAATGAAAACAGAACGACCAAAGCCAAATACATTTATTATCAGATGTCTTCAGTGGACCACTGTTATAGAGAGAACATTTCATGTAGATACTCCAGAAGAAAGGTAAGAGATTTGTTTATTTTTATTATGTTAAAGATAGTATAAAGATGTATTTGTAGCTGGATTATTTATTATTAGATATAAATACATTTGCGCTGTGTTCCACTTTATTCTGTTTCTGTTGTCTTACATGTTTTACTGGGGCTGGAAAATGATAAATCACCCTTGGACTACTTTAAAATAAGCTTTTTCATAGAAAACAGCATACAGTATTTTTAAAACTTGAACAAAGTTTATATACAAAGTATCTTTATAATATGTACAGTTGATTGTACTCATGTCTGAAATTCTGAATGAAATATGGTAGTAAATGGTTTCAAGTAGCATTCCTACCCATATATATAATCATTTCAGGTGGCTTCCTGCAATACCATGTTGAGAAGGATTCTGAGACTTGTGTCTTAAGTTTAGAATACTAATAAATGATATGATTGATTAGTGTTACTGATTATTTTGTGAGTGATGAGAGCAGCAGCTCCATGATACTGATGAGCTCTGTGGCATAAGTGAGGCCATGCTTCCATTCTTTTGACCCATACTGGTTTTGTTCCTATTTCTACACGTTATAGTTCTGTCTTCATGCTCTTTTATCTGATGGCTTATTAATGAGTTTAGTCTGGTAACACCAATCACCAAGTTGTTTTCTTACAAATGTTACTGTATTTGGCCCTAATCAATGACTTTCAAAGTAGAATGTTAATAGCCTTCTTTTCTAAATGGATACCTTATTCTAACAGTTCTCTCTAAGAATTTCATGAAAAATAAAATAATCTTTTAATATCCTAATAAATGATCAGTGACAAAAGTTTTTGAAGTAATGCATTATTGAAACAAGGCTTTGCACATGCTAGGTGAGTGCTCTATCATTGAGCTATAGACCTAGTAGTAGCACTTTTTTTCTAATTTTTTTTATTTTAATAATACTTTCAATCAATAAATTGGGATGTGTCATTTCTTTAGGGAATATATAAAAAAAAAAACACCAGTTTGACACTGACAATAGTTTATTTTCTATTCTATTATGTTTGGTTTTGGAGTACATACATGCTGTGTACCCCACCCCCCAGTTTTTACTTGTGATTATGTTGAACCTTATACTTATCTACCCTTGGCTTTCTGCACTGTGTTCTTCATTTGTTTGTGCTTCACCAAGAGCTATAGTCATGATAGTTGTAGTGTTCTTTGGGTCTTTGTGTCAAGCAGCAGTTTTCCCCAGCACTTTTTTGGTAGGCTAGGTAGCTATCCTGGCTACATAGACATGGCCTTGTTCCCTTTTCCTTTTCACTTTATGTGTATATGTGTTTTGCCTGTATGTATGTCCATGTACCATTTATGTATTCTGCCCATGGAGACCTGAAGAGGGTTTCAGATCTGGAACTGGAGTTACAAATAGAAGGTTGTTAGCTCCCCGGTGAGTGCTAGGAATCAAATCAAACCTGAGTCCTCTGGAATAGCAGCTGATGCTCTTAAACACTGAGCTATTTTTCCAGCCCACCCTAGCTTTTTAACCAAGTGTATCATTGTTATTACCTTTGTTTGCTTTGGTGTAACCTTCTTGACAGCAAGGATCATTCATCAGTTGATAGTCATGTACCTTGTTTTGTTTTATTTTTCCTTTAAAAAAAGTCTTCAGCACACAGTTCAGGATGTGATGACAAAGTGCTTGGTAGATGACTGAATTAATGCAATGCTCTCCTGTTATTTAACATTGACTGAAGCTTGATTTGTTTTGAATTGTTGTTTCCAAAGTTGGTTATGAGTCGGTTCTTTTAAATTTGCAGTGGGAGGGAATAAACAGTTTCTTGCTCTGCAGTTCAGGTCAGTCTGAAACTAAACAGTGTCACCCAGGCCAGCTTCAGACTTGTGACAGTCCTCTGCCTTAACTTCCTGAGGACTGAGATAGATATGAGATATAAGATAGACGGATCTTAAGCCTCAAAAGCCTTCTGACATTCCTGCAATATCAGTCTACTCATTGGAAGACTCAGTTTTCATGTATATTTATGTTTAAGAAAATGGTAATTTGCCTTTTGAGTGTGCTATTAGAGTATGTTTGTCTGCATCCATGAAGTATTGACTGTCTGGGGATTTCATAGCTCTCATCTAATGTCAGTGAGGACTTAGATACACTTGGGGTTAGAAATTCTCTATGTAATATTCTGGCCCTTGTCTGAAATTCTTTTGTGTTATAAACTAAATGGATCCCTGTAGAGTGTACTACATTTATTTAATGGTCAATATAAGATTAGGCAAGTTTTTCAATGTGGATAGTCCCAACAAGATCACAGATCTTACTAATGCATTCTTTTTCACAATTATTAAAACACATGTACATGTGCATGAGTGTGTGTGTGTCTATGTATGTGGGTGTAGGCTTTTAGATTTTCATTTTCTCTTTTGCCTTCATTTTTCTGTTGTCCTTAATAGCACTCCTGGCTTTAATTAGAAAAACTTTATTAACCCTTAACTCAAATCAGTTTCTCATATCTTTTGTTGTTTAGATAAAAATGTTCTTAGATATTTTACTGCAATTTTGTTTGTAAAATTAAATTTGTTACCTTACAGTTTAAAACAAAATTATACATATTAGTGGATAAAATCTTGTATTTTAATGCATGTATAAATTTTTAGACCTATCTTCTCAAACATTTATTTAAGATAATTCTTAGAAATACACAGTATAAGTTGAACCAGGATGTATCCCTGGTGCACAAAAGGACTTTGGGAGCATGTTCCCCATGGAGGGATATTCCCTTAACCTAGAGGCAGGAGGAAGGGCTTAGCCCTTATTCCAAATGACTTGATAGCTTTAGATGACCCCTCCAGGAAGGCATCACCCTACATGTGGAGTGTGTGTGGGGGAATGGGATGGGAAGGTGGTCGGGGGTATGGGAGGGTGAGAGGGAGGGAGGGAGGGACAGAGAGAGAACTGGGTTCGATATGTAAAATAATAAAAATAAATAAAATAAATAAATGAAGTTAAAAAAAGAAATGCAACCCCACTGTATGCTTGCATATTATAATTTTTTCTCCAGCTGTTTTTATATTCACTAATCAGCCTTTTACCATCCATCTGTCCCCTCGTACTGTCTTCTGTAGCCTCTGATCATTACTACTGTGTTCAGAAGTAGAAGATAATACTTTTAGGTTCTTTACATACATGATATAACGTCCTTTCTGTGCCCAGTTTTCTTGGCCTAATGATCTCTAGTTCCACCCATGTTGCCTTAAATGACAGGATTGTTTTCTAAGAGTGAAGAATAGTCTGCTCTGTGTAAATGTTAAAATTTTCTTTATGCATTTATCAATTGTAGACACTTAGGGTATTTCCACCTTGACTTATGTGAATAGTACTACAGTGAACCTGGTCAAGCAATTGCCTGTTTGAATGGCCAATTTAATTCTTTTGGATAAATGCCCAGAAATGATATGGCTGGATCAGAAGGTAGTTTTTGAATTTTTGAAGGATTTGCCATACTCCTTTTTATGGCACCTGGCACCTGCCACATGTACCACTGCTAACACCTGTTGTCATCTATTTCCTTATTAATATGTCCTCTATTGCAAGGAGTGAGATATGGCTTATTACTTGAATTTGCCTGAAGATGGAAATACTAAGAATAACCTTTGTATTCCTTTGGATTCTTTCTATGGCTTTGGAGAATTGCCCATTTAAGTCTTTTGTTCATTTTTAATTGGATTAGTTATTTGGTTTTTGTTTGTTTGTTTTTGGCTATTGAGTTGTAGTTTTTTAAATCAAAATTTGGGAACTAACCCCATTTCTTTTTTTGGGGAAAGGTGTGTGGGGACACAGAGTTTAATTATGTCAGGATATAGCTATAGCTAGCCTGGAACTGGCTGTGTAAATCAGTCCAGCTTCAAACTTGGAGAATTTCTTTTAAACAAAACAAAAAACTTTTCATATATATATATATATATATATATATATATATATATATATATATATATACATACACATACATATGTGTAGATACACACACACACACACTCACAAACACTTAGACACTTTGGCCCATTTCTTGAGTTTCATTTTCATTCTGCTGTTTCCTTTGCTTCACAGAATTTTTTAATTGGTGTTCATTTTGACGTTATAGTCAAAGTTCACTGCAAAAACAGGAGTGAGTCATGGAGATTTCATCTTTGTTTTCTTTTAGCTTTGTAGCTTTATGTCTTTATTTTGATTTAAAATAAGACTCACATTTCATTATTTTTCATATTGAGACCCATTTATTCCAAAACCATTTGTTGAAGAAACTCTTCTTTTGGTTTTGGCACCCTTTGAAAGATGACCATGTATGCATGGTTTTATTTACTTCCTCTATATTTACTTCTGTCATTCTATGTCCTTACTTAGACACCATAGTGTTTCAGTTATTGTTTTCAGTTAAAGTGTGTGTGTGTGTGTGTGTGTGTGTGTGTGTGTGTGTGTGTGTGTGTGTGTGTGTTTGCGCAAGTGTGTGAATGCACTTGTGTGGTCTTTGAGCATTTCTTAAATATATATTATATATTTTTATTACAACCTCTGATCCCCCTTCAAGTTACCCTGGATCACCCTCCACTCTGAAACCCATCCCAACGTCATGCTTTAGTCTTTAAAAAAAAAAAAAAAGTAGTTCATTGAATCTACTTAGTACCACCAATATTTTCATGGTTTTGGGGACGTCTACTGGAGCCTGTTTTCCCAAGTAAGGGAAAACAGCTGGTAAGGGATTGGGTCAGGTCCCCCGCCTACTTCATGTGTAGAAGGGGTAAGGGAAGTAGGGCATTTTACCCTAACCCACACCACCACATGGCAGATGAGAGGGGCATGACCTCCTCTCTGATTCATTGTTAAACCTTCAGAGCCAGCTTGCCTATGCCCCTGTGAATAGGATCAGATCTCTTGTCTGCCTAGATGAGATATAGGATCCTTTTTCCTGAGTGCCTCAGCTGGTGAGGGGTAGGAGCAGTTCTCTCTCCTTAGAGTTATAGCCAGTGAGGGGTGAAGCCAGCTCTGTACTTCCCCTATCCTCTAGGCCTTAAGTGGTATCAGGGCTATACACATGAACACAGACCTTGGCTGCATTAGGTTTATGAACTCAGACATGGGCCTCAGCATCAGCCCAGGCCCAGACATCATCATGTCCCTGGGTGGCAATCAAGCCACCCACCTCAGCCTGGTCCTCCCTGCTTCTACCTCTTCAGATGTGCCTCTGTCCACAGGACATGAACCATTGTCTTGCTGTCTATCTCTCTATCTCTGTCTCTTCTTTTTTTCTCTTTCTTCTCCATATATTTGCTCACCATAATAGTACCCTTCTGGATGGCATCAAAAGGCACAGTGTAAGCTCATGTTTCTCCTCAGAGCTCAGAGTGTGGGTCTCCTTGTTCTGCTCAGTCTGTCATGGTGCTAGGGCACCAGGGTTTTTGTTTGATAGTCTACAGTTTTGTGGGAGTACTATAACCCCAAAGGTTAACTTCAAATAAATTGTTTTATGTATGTATGCATGCATGTTTGTTTGTGTGTGTGTATATATATATATATATGTGCATATATAATATGTATTTGTAGACAAATGCATTTCATACAATATTAAGTGAACATAATATAATTCCTATATAAGTGCTACTCCTAACTCTTAAGCATGCAGCAAAAATGATTTAGCATTATCACCTAGAGATTATGGCAGAGATGGCAGCTATACAGTAGATTATTGTAATTTATCTCATAAATTATAAAATGTTTAAGTAACTTTTCATCATCTATTAATGAGAAATTGTAATCATTGTTATAGAGAAGAATGGACAGAAGCTATCCAAGCTGTAGCAGACCGACTGCAGAGGCAAGAAGAGGAGAGGATGAATTGTAGTCCAACTTCACAAATTGATAACATAGGGGAGGAAGAGATGGATGCATCTACAACCCATCATAAAAGAAAGGTAGAAAATGGTGACAACTTATTTTACTTCTAAATGCAGGGTTAATTTGCCTAGAAAATAATATGCTGAAAACTTTTTTTCTACTGTACACATGGCTTTGTGATCCTAAAGTCCCTGTTGCTGAAGACGTGGTACTGCAGCAGCAGCATGGCAGTATTGAAGGTTGGTTGGACTTAGGAAGAAGCAGTCATTGATGTGCTAAATAGACCTCACTTTATCTTGTTGGCAACAACATCTTAGAAGTTAACTTGAAGTTAAATGGTTTCCTTAAGGTGAAATGTCTATGCTAAGTGCCTTCAACCTCATCAAGGCTACCTACAAAAGTGAGTCTTAGAAATAACACGTTTTTAAAAAATTATTGTTCATGAACCAATGAAGGAGGAAACCCACAAGTTTTCTTTCCTCAGAGCTCCAGATTAATATATAATTTTGTAGGAATTGTAAATAATATTTTTTCATTCATACTATAAGCATTTTAAAAATAACTTTATTATGTAAAAAAAGATTATCAGAAAATTTTCACATGTAGGGAAGAATGGATGGAAGCTGTCAAGCTGTAGCTTGATGGTTATATAGATTGAAATGCATTTGCATGTATATATTAAATTTATTTGTCGTTTATTTTATAAATTATATTCAGGTGCAAAAAAACAGGTGCTCAAGGTATTATCAATTATGTTTTTCACTCTTTTAATTAATTTTGTAGTGCTTATATTTGAACTATATGGCATGAAATTGTTTCTCTACTACTGAACACTACCATTTGGTATTAATATATAGTAAGCAGGATTGCTATTGGTGTTAGATTTCCTGGGTTCAAATCTTTTCCCTTCCACATGCAATCTGTGAACTTACTAGAATTATATAGTCACAACTTAGAGAATTAATTCATTATGTAAAGTTTTTTTCTTTAATTAACATTCTGATACCTGTGAACATTTTCTTTTTAGTTTTAATTTTCCCCATTTTATTTTATATGCAAAATATGAATGTTTTGCTTTCAAGATTATCTGTGCACCAAGTGCCGAGGGAGTTGAGAAGGGGGGTATTAGGTTTCCCAGAACTGGAGTTACATATACTTGAGAACATCATGTGGGAATTGAACTCATATTCTGTAGTAGATCAGCCAGTGTGCTTAACTGGTGTGCCATTTCTATATACCTCTTAATGTAGACATATCCTCTCTTTTGTAGTTGTTGATTTGAATATATTGGTTATTGTAAGTTGATTTCTCAGTCACAAAGATGAGCATAACCTATCTTTACTCATTTATTCAGCTGAGAAATTTCCTTTTGAGTGAGTGTGTATAGTTTGAAGTTTGACTGTGTTGATAAATTTGAATCAAGTTCCAATTAGTCTCATCCTTTGAATTTTAGACTATGCATTTAAAAGCAAGCTATACCAGCTTTACCCTGTTTAATTTTCTGGAATTCTATATATATGCTTAACAGATCAGTAAGATACATTAAGCCAGGAATTGAAAATGGTGAGTTTGTAACACTGTAACTTGATGTACTACATCCAATCAGTGGAAAAATGTTGAATATAAATATGGGTATTGATCAGCAGTAAAACTGAATAGAAACATTTTGAAAGCTGCAGTAGTGGAAATTTGTGAGGGTATTTTCTTGAAAAGACTGGTTATAGATGAAAATAACTGAATCGTACTTTTTTCCTTTTTATAATTACTAAGTTGAATAAAATTTATCTGTTTTACTAATTAATTATTAATAAGCTTTTGTTTTGTGCTTATTTTGTAATATGTTCTGAGAAGGGCTTTTGTATTTATCTTATCCAATTAAAAGTCACTTGAGGTATATACTAATATGCCATTTTGTAGTTGTCATCTGATAATACAAATTAAATATTGTACTCAAGTATCTAAGTCTTTTAATTGTACATTATATAACCTAGCTGTGTAACATTTCTTTGGATCATAGGTCAGCAGAATGTTATTGTAAAATAGAGGTCAAACCCTGAATCCTGATGACTGGGTAAAACTCCTAACCCATCATTTAGCTTCCTCATCTACCAAAATGGAATAACTATTGTACCTAATTTATGTATTTGTGAGTCTTAAGCTAAGGGGATATTTTGCATTTAAATATAGTAAGTATAATGTCAGTTTCAATTAATTATGGTTGTAGCATGAATTCTAATTGGTATTAATAATAATTTTTTTAAGACCAGTCAGGTATTGGGGTTGATGCTAAAGATCAGAGAAACAACGCAGCCAGCCACTAGAGAGTTATCACTTCTATCAATGCTCAGACCCAAAGGGCAATCCTACCCCCAGATTACATCTCCAGACTCCTCTTTTTCCACCAAACCTCAGACTGCACTGAGTTCCTGTCTCCTCCTGTTTTATATTTCTCTCTAGTGCTGGGATTAAAGGCATGTGGTTACAAGTGTTGGGATCACTTTTGTGTGAGTTCTGTTTCTCTTTTAGACAGATTCAGTCTCATGTAGCTTTGAACTAACAGATCCATCTGCCTGTCTCCTGAGTGCTGGGATTAAAACTGTTTACCACCACTGCCTGGCCTCTGTGGCTAACTAGTATAGCTGCTTGGATTAAAGGTGTGTGCCACCACTGCCTGGCCTCTATGGCTAATTAGTGTGGCTAACTTTGCACTCTGATCTTCAGGCAAGCTTTATATGTTAGATCATAAACAAAATATCACTACAGATTGTACTTAGTATCTGTTTTGTCCCATAAAAGTAGTTAAGCATCTTTCTATACATTATCTTAGAATCATTTACTGAAACTTGAGTTTAAAAGTAAAAAAACTTGATAGAATTATTTTTTCAATATTGAGGATTGAACATAGGACCTCATACAAGTTATATAAATCCTGTACTACTGAGCTGTATTTATGGTTACTTTTATTCTTTTAAAAATTTAGATAGCTTCTTATTAAGTTGTCTAGAGTGGCCTTGAATCCATGCTGTATTCCAGATTGGCTTTAACATATAAAACCCCTGACTCAGCTTCACAAGTAGCTGAGAATGCAGGTCTCTGCTACAGGCTCAGCTGATAGAAACATTTTTAATGTATTTAGGGCTTGAGGTCTTAACCATATATGATTTCCATTGATTTTTTTCACATAATTTTAAGTGTATGTGGTAGTTTAAAATAGTTTTAAATCACAGGAGTATAAAAAGGAAATGTTTGTACACTTGCTACACTATAATGAGTCCAGTGATTTAGTTTAAAGTGGTCCATTATTACAGTCACACATGACAACTAGATTTAGTACTGTTTCCTGTATGTACTTCAGTCACCATGAAAAGAATATGATTTAAATTTTCTTTAATTTTGGACTTCAACACATTCAGAATAAAGATGTTTTCATATTTGTTGAAATACATTTTTTCTTTATTATTATTTTTAATGGGCAGTTCTATTCAGAAGATACCCCTAATGGTCATGATAGCTGTGCTGAAAGCAGTCTTAACTTTTACCTCTTGATCATGCAGGCATTTTTGACTTGTTCCCAGAGTAGAGTATTGCCTCAGACTCTTGAAAAGGGAAACACTACATGGTGGATAAACGAGATAAAGTCTGACTATCAGATTTCAGTATCATTCTGCTTGAATTAAAACATGTTTCAAAGGGATGTGTATGATTTTGAATACATATGTAAGGCTTTTGTTGTGTGTAGACATTGATTTTATAGGTTAAAATGGCCAGTGTTAAGAGATTCATATTTCTGAAGATTATCCATCCCCTCATCTAGTGATGATTTCCTTTATGTCCCTGTATGTATGTATGTATGTATGTATGTATGTATGTATGTATGTATGTATGTATGTATGCATGTATATGTGTGTGTGTGTGTGTGTGTGCGTGTATATATGTATACATGCTATGTAGCCCAGGCTAGCTTTGTACCTATTACAGTCTACAGTCTTTGGGATTATAGGTTTGTACCTAATGCCTAGCTTTGTAATTGCTGCTTCTTCTTCGTCTTCGTCGTTCGTCGTTGTCGTCAGTGCGTAACTGCTGTCTGTCTTCTTCTTCTTCTTCTTCTTCTTCTTCTTCTTCTTCTTCTTCTTCTTCTTCTTCTTCTTCTTCTTCTTCTTCTTCCTCTCCTCTCCTCCTCCTCCTCCTTCTCCTCCTTCTTTCTTTTTCTTCTTTCTTTTCCTTCTTCTTCCTTCTTCTTCTTCTTCTTCTTCTTCTTCTTCTTCTTCTTCTTCTTCTTCTTCTTCTTCTTCTTCTTCTTCTTCTCCTTCTCCTTCTTCTCCTTCTCCTTCTCCTTCTCCTCCTCCTCCTCCTTCTCCTTCTTCTTCTTCTTGTTATTCACTAATATTTTTATCCTATCTTTTCTTGTATCTCCAAAAGGAAAACATTTTATACTTGCTTATATTTCATTTTGCAAATATTAGGTAGTTTCTGTGTATGCCATTTTGAGCATATGCTTTTGCTATAAAGACCCTTTTAATTTGCTGAAGTTCTGTCAAAATAGATCTATAACTTGTTTCTAATGATATCATATAGAATACTACTTAACTAATTTAGTGTCTATGTAAATTTTCTTTTTCAAAATGTTGACAGAGTAACAAACTAAAATTCATTTAAAGACGGTTATATTATTTTCCTTTTTGGCCTCTTGTCCCTAAAAATTGCAACCTTTGAGGAATGTGGTAATGTTTTTTATATGTTGCTTTTCATCTGAAAATGTCATAAAGCAATTTACATATTATTTCGGTTTTCTCTTCAAGATTTGGGAACAACAATAATATTTAGTTGTTGTATATTAGCTATCTTTTTGTAGTGCTTTTAGATGAAAAATAAATGCCATGTTGAACAATGAAATAAATTTTTGGCCTGGTTATGAGACTTTTTTTTTAAACCTATTTATTGCCATAGAAGTCCCACAAACAATAGCTGTGCTATTTCTTATGGGTTTATTGCTGGATGGGCTGTTCTACTGTTCTTGCATAGATCTTCAAATAATTTATTTTTGATGTTCTGGTCTTGAAAAGTCAAAAAAAAAAAAAAACTTTCTGTTATGGCCCAGGGTTTGCTGTTGTCTTTGTTATCTTCACGGCTTCTGCAGTTTCCCTGTGCATGTGGTATCTTACCTTGCAGGGTCTTAGTACATAGTCTTTTCTCCACCAGGTTAACCTGAGCCTCCACACAGAAGGAAAGCTGTCTCATAAGACTTTCTAAGACAGAAAAAAACATGAGATGCCATGTCTGTCTAAAGGCTGACTCTGGAACTGGCATAAACTATTAAATCAAAGACAGTTTTAAGAAACCATGATTTTGGAAGAAAAGGAGCATGCAAGGAAGGACTGGAAAGAGGAAAGGGAGTGGGGAAATTGTGGACTTACAAACTAAAAACAATACTATTAAAAATGTCAATCGGATATTGAGAGTCAGGGAGTGAGAAAGGGAGAGGAAGAGGGTAGAGGCAGTAAAGAGACAGATTGCTGCTTGATGGGAACAAGTCAGTTATGTTTTGGTCTTATAGTTTGGTCCCTTATCTTCTGAATTTTTAAGCTGTTAATGAAATTAACTTTGTTTAGCTATCTATTATTTTCTAATTGACTATATTTGTAACTTTTCCACATATGTGCAACTATATTTGATTTATAATTGAATCAATACGTGTTATTCCTCCTGCTCTTTTTGATATTTACTTTTTCCTTTGAACTAGTATTTTAAGACATTATAATTTGACATTTGAATACAATTATCAGAATTATAGCCAAGGGATGTTAAAAATGCATGTAGCCATTCATTTATGAAATATATAAAATGGTTTTAATGTCAAAATGATTCTTGCCTTAGAGTAAACTGAAAAATATTTCTCCATTTCAGTTTTCAAGAAGATTTTGTGTAGAATTGATACCATTTTTTTTTTCTTTACATGTCATGGAGTTTCCCTTATTGTGAAAAATTTAGTACAAAATCAGTTCAGCGTATCTATTGCTTTGTCAGTGAGCTTTTGTAGTTTGCAGTGTAGGCAATTTGCTCATTTCATTTCAGTGTCAATCTTACTGACATAAAGCTATTTGTTCTCTTATGGTCCCTTTGATACATATAGTTTTTGTGGTGATGTCACCTTTATCATTTCATGTTGATGATCTTATCTTTGTGTCTACCTTCCTGATCAGTCAGGCTGGAGGGTTCTAGTTTTAATCACTCTTTTCTGCAGTTCCTTTACTTATATTTTTAAATGTTTATGTTTATGTTATTGGATACTACTTTTTCTGAGGTAGCACTTATTAATTTAACAAAGCCTTAGAACATGAATATATTTTTAGAAACCTTACTTTACTTTAAAAAATCCCTCTGACAGTTAACTAATAATTTGATCCTTGGAGAAATTGTAGCTTCAAAATAATTTCTGCAAACTCTGAAAACTACAATAAGTATGTTTGGTATGGAAGGTTGCTCAAGAGACAGCCAATAGTAGTTTGCTTTTTATTTTCATTCAAATTGGACAGGAAAGTAGTAGGATCAATATTGAGTTTATAGCACTAGCATTTGAAGGAGACTAACAGTAAATTGTGCCAACAATTTCATCATGATTTTCTAATTTATATTTTTCAGACAATGAATGATTTTGACTATTTGAAACTACTGGGTAAAGGCACTTTTGGGAAGGTTATTTTAGTTCGAGAAAAGGCAAGTGGAAAATACTATGCTATGAAGATTCTGAAGAAAGAAGTCATTATTGCAAAGGTAAATGAGTCTAAAAGCCACTGACTCATTTTTCTGTAATATGAACATGTATCTGTGTACATTTTTGTAAATGACTTCATGAAGCAATCAAAATATTGAGTATAAGCTGTTAATTGAAGTGATACTTATTAGTAGACAACAGTGTTAATTTTAAGGTTTTCAGCATCATATTGTATTATGTAAATTAGTGAAACTTTTATTTTGTGGAGGAAATAAGTTTCATTTGTTAACTGGGAGGAACATTTTAACTATATATTTGTGATGCACATCAGTAATTACATTAGTGTTATGTATATGTGCCATCTCCATTTCACTATCTGTTCATCGGTTGAAGGACATGTAGGTAGTTTTTATTTCGTAGCTGATATGCATAGAGCAATGAACATGGCTGAGCAGCATCTATTGAGTGGGCTGTTGAGTCCTTTGGTCATATGCTAAGAAGTTATCTATATACATGGGTCACATGATAGGTTTAATTTTAGCTTTTTGAGGACTATACTACAATGATTCTCAGAGTGCCAAGATCAGCTTTGAATCCCAACAGTGAAGGTGGGTTCACCTTTCCCCACATTTTCTCCAGCATTTGTTGTCAGTTGTCTTGTTTATCTTTTCCAACTGATTGGTAAGATGAAATTTCAAGATTGTTTTGATTTGAATTTCCCTAATTGCTAGGGACTAAGAACATTTTTGAACTGTTATTTTTGCCCCCTCTCCACACCTTTTTTTTGAGACCTTGTTGTTTAGATCTTGGGCCCATTTTTCTTTTGCATAGGTCATTTGTTTTTATACTCCTAGTTTTTTTTTTATCATTATAGGGAAAATAAAATAATGAAAGCATTAGGAACCACTATCTGGGAATGAGAAACCAAAAATAGAGAAATGGAGACTATTGAGTGGCTAATTTTAACATGATGGATCATTAAAAGGAAATATAATATCTATGAGATTTTAAAGCAAAAGTAATAAAGTACAAAGGATAAAATTTGCTAGAACTGAGGATGATTTTAGACTGAAAGGGTCTACTTCATGCTGACGAGATTAGGAATTATGTCTACATGTTCAGGATATTTTGAATGTCAAGGTAATATTCTTTTCAGCTTAAGAAATGCTGAGGGCTGTAGTGACAGGACCTTGATGGGAGTCAAAGAGGATGAGCCACTCCATCCAAGTATTATTTGAAACAGAAGCATCAGTAATAAACACCAAGCATAATACTTGAGAGTGGTAAAGCACTATTCATAGGTAACCTTTCCCCCCTTTCAAGTAAGCACAAAACATCCTAAGAAGACAAGTTAAGGGATAATAAGAAAGCAAATAGAGAGGGAAGAAACATTATAAGTTCATATCTAGTCCATTGCTCAAACTTTAGGATGGAGAGGTTAGAGCCATGATATACAGCTTGATAAGTATGACATATCTCTTAAAAAGCAGGTGTTCAAGTAGGACGAGATTGCTAATACATGGCTTGGGGAGACAGTGAGCAAATAAACAGTGATTCTTGGAAGTTACCGTACATTAAGTAAAACAGTGTACCTTCTACCCTTCTTCGCTTGTGTCTAATACTCACTTCATCTTCTCCTTTCATTTCATTTATTGCTTTGGAGGGAGGGAGGATGAAAATGCTTACAGACATAATATATTCTGATGTCAGCTAGCTTGTGACAGAGTCAGTCACAGGAGACCTATTGCAGTTATACAGAAAATAACGTGAGTAGAACAATGATCTGGATAAGTGGGCATTAAGCTGTTCGAAGATAGGAGGCAAAGGAAGTAGAAGTGAACATTGTAATTGGAGGCAGAGCCGGATTAATAGTCTGTCTCATCTGTGCTTGAGAAATTATGTTCGCTGAACTTCAATATACTAATATAGTCATAATCTTAAACCTAGGTTTCATCTTTGGCTCTTTGTTAATAGTATAAACATATTTTCCTGTTCTGTTTTAAATTGATGTTCTTTTCTTCTATCTTTTCTCACTCACTCAAACAAACAACACAACTGTCATAAAACAGGGAGTGAGCAAATGAAGGAAGAATTTTAGGCCACATGGTATGTGATAACATTGGAGAGAATGATTGCACCTCATGCTCTCCAGCAATAGTCCCCTTCCAAAACTTTTTTCTCTGAAAGAATTTAGACTTGAAGACTCATTATTTACTATTTCAGGATAGTCAGATATATTGAAATCTGTGTTTCAAAGGCATTTTATGAGAACATTATTCTTCTAAATTATAGTTCTTTAAAAGCTCTGCATTTTTAAATTATTATCAACAAATGAATTTTTAAATAATCATCACATTGTTATATCCACTAAGTTTTGCCACTGTTATTTTTAACTTCTTGTTTTGACATACTGCTTTTTACTGTAATTAAAATTATTGGCATCTGTGTTTACTTTTTAGCTTGTATGTACCATATCTTCATAGAAAAACTAATTAGTGTGTGAAATACAGTATCATTAAATTTGCATTAATGGGAAATTTTCTAACCTTAAATATAAATTATGATAGAAACTACATTTTAATGTATTAATTGGTCTATCCTGTTACCCCTCAATTGTGTTCTTATAACAGAGAATTTTCTTTTATCTCTGTGTAGCTTTGCTTGGCTCTGCACATGTGGTTAAGTAGATTGAAGAATTTAGAGGAGGAAAGGTCTTCTGTCATGAAATTTATTAACTGATCTAGGAAAACATTGTATGTAATGTTTTTTTACCAAAATAGAAAGAATGAAATGCTCCACAAAAATGTTTTCTAAAGCACAAGATTATCTTTTCTGATAATAAATGATTTGCTTTTCATTCTTTTTAGTCTTTCTCTAGTTTACTGACAGGTTATTTAGCATACTAATCCAGAGCAGATAAATGTTACCTTTTCTGCAAATAGCTTAGTCACTGCATATAAAGACTTTTTTTTTTTTTTTTTTTTTTGATTTACCTTTTTGGTGGAGGCATGTAACTTTTAGAGTATTTCTGTTGAGTTTAATTCTAAAACTATCTCCAACTACCGTGTTACCTAAATTCTCTTATTTCTATCTTGGAGTACTTTAATGGTCTCCTAATTGCTCCTTTCTGCTTTACTATACTCACCAATATACTTTACTATACTCATCAGTAAATTTTCTGCGTAGCTTTGTAGGACAGGCTGGCTTTGAACTCATAGGGATACAGCTGCATCTGCCTCCTGGGTACTGGGATTAATGCATGTGCCACCATTGCCCCGCAGCATCAGTAAACTTTAAAAAGTGTGTATGCTTAGGTTCTATTGGTTTTTTTCCTTCTCTAACTCACTTAAAATATTGTATAAACCCTCCCTTGTTAATAGTGTATTACTTTTAAATTATCCTCATTAGCCAGTGAAATGTGAATAAAGCAACCTTACCTTTCTGTTATTAAATAACTTTATACCTATATTGTTAACATTTAGTAAGTTCACTGCAAGCAATTTTTAAATAAATACATTTATTTCTGTGTATTACTTGTTTAATTATGTATTTAATGTGATTCATATTTTATATGATGCTTATTACCCAATGCCTACTTGGCTTTGTCCATTTATACTGATCAGTTTTTTAACTAATTAGAATGAAATTTCCATGAGAAGAAGAACTTCTGTTTTGTTTAAGGCCCTATCTCCAGTGTGTAAGTTATACCTAGATAGTCTGCATAGTTGTTGATGTAAAGGTTGAACGAACAAGCTTTTGTATTTATGACATTCAGTTCAAACATTAAGTGCTTGCTGTATGGTAACCATTATATACCAGGCACTAATGAGTATAAAAAGCTGTAAGTCCTTGTGTGTCATTTCTGCTTCTAATTTATTTTCTGTTAAAATGTTGCTGTAATTGATTTAGGGATAATAGTATAGTATGGCAGTGTCTTTGAAATTGTTTGAGTACTTAAGCCTGGCTTCTATAAAATAAATAAGACTGAAGTGATTTATTTATCCTTTGCTTAACTTGCTTTAAATACTACACTGTTAATTCAGTTTACTTTTTGTTCGTAGATAGTTTTTATTCCCTTGCCCAAATGATCTTAGAATATTAACTTTTTTCATAAATCTGTTTCTCATATATGTTCTAGGCATAAACTAAGGTAAAATGCTTTTATAAGATAAGAAGTATAATTCAGGGTTCTGATGCTCTACTCTTCATTTCTTTCTTTATGATCTAGTTTTATTTGCCAACAGTGTTGTTGATCCAGCAAGGTATTTGTTTAAGAATTTCCTAGAAGCAAACTGTAGAGCTGCAAATTATCTTCCTTTCTTACTTCTTTAAGGTGATAGACCTTTGAAATGTGAAACATGTCTTCCTTCAGCTTTCCATATGTTAAAAGAAAATCTTTACTTTGCTTTTTACAAGCTAAGAACATATTTGGTGGAAATACTTTGTTTCTTTGTTTTTATGTAATTTTTAAAATTTAATTTATTTATACCCCAACTGCAGTTCCCTACCCCTCAAATTTATTCCTCTCTTTTTGTTCAGAAAAGGGCAGGCCTCCCTTGGGTATCAACAAAGCATGACATATTGAGTTGCCCTAAGACTTTAAGTACCTCCCATTGTATTAAGTCTGGGCAAGGCAACCTGATATGAGGAATAGTGTCTTAAGAGCCAGCCAAAGCATTAGGAATAGTCCCCGTTTCCATTGATAGGAGTCCCACAGAGAACCATGTTCCACAACTGTCAGATATATGTAGAGGGCCTAGGTCAGTCCCATTCAGGCTCCCTGATTCTGATTGTTAGTTCCTGGAAGCCAGGTTAGTTGTTTCTCTGGGTTTTCTTGTGATGTCCTTAACACTTCTGTCTCCTACAGTCCTTTCTCCCCCTCTTCATCAGGATTCCTTGAGCTCAGCCTAATGTTTGACTATGGGTCTCTGTATCTATTTCCATCAGTTACTGGATGAAGGCTCTCTGATGACAGTTGGGATAGTCACCATCTGATCACAGTTCAGGCTACGCATACACTCTAGCTAGGAGTCATCTTTGTAGATACGTGAGAGTTTCTCTTGCATTTGGTTTCTACCTAACCCTGAAATGTCCCTACTGTCCAGTCATCTTCTTCAGTTCTCCCCCAACCTGATCCCTCAAGTTCCCATCCCCACCTGTCCCAGGTTCACCCAGGAGATCTCCTCTAAGGGATACACATTCTTTTTATGAAATATGCTTACATTTTAAAACTCACTTGAAGTAGGAGGTTTAAGACCTATAAAGAGAAGCATATTAAAAAGTAACAAGCAAAAAAAGATAATGCTTTTGTACTCTTAAATTTGGTTTCAAATGTTTAATTTAGAATTAAAGTGTGTACTCCATAGTTCTTTCTTAAATACCTGAGTGTTTGTAGGAGAATTTATTTTATGATCCTCACTAAATTGTATCTTAATGTCTCCCTGAATAAAATGTATTATAACTATTATAACTTTGGAAATATTAACTAAATTGTGCTATAGTATTAGCTTCTAGTCATTTGTCTTAAGAGAAAAGCCAACATTTATTTTTCATTTTGAATAATTTTATTTTTAATTTTATATCATTATTGATGTAATTTGATCAAACATGAGCAAGTTTATATGAATGTATATCTTCTACCCCTCAGGATTAAACTAGTAATTTGATTTTTGGGTGTTGTCATGGAGGGAAAGCCAAACAATAGAGGAAGCATCCCAGTGTACATTAATACCCTTTTCATGTCTGTCCAGGGCCTTCTGTATATTCATGTCTGAGCAGTGTCTTCTGGGTTCTGAAAAATGGTAGAAGCATTTTATTTTTAGTACCTGTGACTTGTATGTTTATATAGTTTGTCTTTTTTTTGTAGGATGAAGTGGCACACACTCTTACTGAGAGCAGAGTACTAAAGAACACCAGACACCCATTCTTAACAGTAAGTGCTTAAAGAACTGCTATTATGACATTTTAAATTGAGTGGGATTTTACTAAAGAATGAAATTATGACAGTGTTTTAAGTAACATTTATTTGTACCAAATGCTTTATGACAGGCTGTAAATTCAATATTTTGAAACTATTGAAAGATATAAATTAAGTGTATAACCTGTATAGTATGCATTTATAGTTCCTCCCATTATCCATGTACAACTTTTTAAAATTTTTTTTCCCCCAAAACATGCATTCTCCTGATTAAAAAAAAAAAAAGTGTTTAAAGTGTTCATAGAGCAAGAGCAAGTAGATCACCTCTGGCAGTTTAATCTTAAAGGCTATACCAAGCATTTTAAGATTAAAAATAACATCTGGAGTTTAAAATTGGAACTTTTTGTTATCATTTTAAGACTATCTAAATTAAACATTTAGTTTTCAATAGATACTGCTCCTTGTTAAAGTGTTTCTTGTCTGTTTTCTAATGTAATGACATTTTAGTATCTTTTTTATGACTTACAAAATTACCAGGACTTACTTTATTGAGTTGCACAGAGTTTTATCCTCAGCATATACAAAGTAGCACCTAAACTACATTGAAGCTAATAAGTAAAAGCAACTGTGTTTCTGAGGAACTTTCACTAGAGTTCCTTGTAGAGGCTGCAAAGATGAGAACTAGAGAACTGACTATTAACTCCACCTCAGGTGGCACAGTAGGCTGAAAGTGACCATCACCATTACTGAGATTTGTTTTTACTGACTGTATTTCTTAGAAAGCACTCTTACAAAGTAAACATACTCTTCAGGAACAATGTCAGTTTGTCTTTTAGTTATGCTGACTGTTTTTAAGTGTTATATTTTTGGTACCAATATACTTTAAGAATACAGGATTACAATTAACATTTATTCTTTTTCATTTCAAGTCCTTGAAATATTCCTTCCAGACAAAAGACCGCCTGTGCTTTGTGATGGAATATGTTAATGGGGGAGAGGTAAGTCAAGATGTCAATTTAGCATTTGCATGGAATTTTAAATTGAAAGCATTAAAAGCAGTATGAGTTAGGGTGATTCTCAACTTGATGGGTTTGCACAGTTCTTCCTGTTGAGTAAACAAAAGCTAGAAAGTTTCTGGTGGGGTGTTTTGATCATTGGAAAGCATAATCATATTCTTTATTTTATATTTTGAAACCTAAAATGTTTTGCTACAGTATGGTTTTTTTTTTTAAAGGGACAAAGCTCCCTTTACTTATTGATTGATTTTGGATTTATTTTATTTTATGTATGACTATTTTGCCTGCATGTGTGCCTGTACAGCATGTGTGTACTTGGTGCCCACAAAGTTTAGAAGAGGGCATCATATCTTCTGGAACTGGAGTTACAGATGGTTCTGAGCCAGCATGTGGGTGCCTGGACTTGAACCTGGGTTGTTTGCAAAAACAAATTTCCTTAAATAACCACAACATTATGGTTTTTGAAATTACATTATTAGATTGTGGAACCATAGATAAATAGTTAATTATGTTTTAGATAGTTTTTCAAATAGGCCTTCAGTGAAACGTCTAAAAAGTTTTTAAAACATATTTTGAACTCAACCAAACTATTCTATAGACACATTGCAGCTGAGTTTTTTTTTTTTCTTTTTGTGTTGTAGTGACGAGGATGATAATAAAGAGTTTTAATAGATCTTGAGTTTGGGAGCAAATTAAATCATTTTACTTGTAGCTTTTCTTTATTTTCCTTCCTGTTTTGAACAAAATCAGCGTGAAGGAAAAGTATAATATCAGAAATAGTAACTGGAATACTTTACATTGTGAGCTTTCTGAAATAAATGTATTAAAAGAAGATTGTATCTTATAGAGTTAAATACGATTATTTCCCAATCAAAATTAATACCTGCTGTGAAATATTTTTCATAAAGATTATCTGGTACATAGAAATTACTTAATTTCAAATTTTCATTTACTCCCTGGTTATCATATTTTGTATTGAGATAGTACAGAATTTTCTGAATGTGTTAAGACATTGAGTTTACTATAAAGGATTATAAAATTTCATTCATACAACATCTAGGAGTACGTAGTTTCTAGTGTGAGTATATTATCAATTAGAATGCCTAAGCCCTAAGTACAAATAAGTTTATAAAAGACAATTTGTCACTAAAGATAGACTCTGAAGGAGATTTTATTAATGGACTGACTAAGCCCTTCAAGTAGAGATGATAGTGTCTCACTGAAAGGGTTAGCACAGAACAAAGAAAACTTGAGCAGTAAAAAAAAAAAAAAAAAAAAAAAAAAAAACAATGGCCCAGGCATGGAAAACTTGGAGCTTCAGTCAAAATGAAAAGATACATGGTTTGGAGCTGTGAGACTATCATCTTAAGAGTTTGTTGGATGTGGGTAAAAAACATTATTGCAAAGATCCACATATAGTTTATAGTTGTAATCATGTGAAATTATTGATAATCTCAAGTTATGAAAGACATTTTTAGAGTGACATTATAAAATTGATTTTTGGAAAGTTTTACTTTTTGAAATAAAAGGGTTTTTTTTATCATTTTGAATACTATATATGTTGAATTAGAAGAATAAAGGAGAAAAGATTTGGAAGCTATTCACCTAAGGGTTATAATTTTACTTATAGAGGCTCAAATGTAATTAATGAAACCTCTGTGCTAGTACCTGCCAGAATTTAAACTACACATTCTTGGAATCAATGTAATGTTCAATTCTCAACTTGGCAACATTAAGAATCTGTAGAGATGGGCCTCTTGGCATGTCTGTGAAGGTTAAGTTAGCTATGAGTAGCACTCTATGAGTAGCACTATTGTTTGTGCTTAGATTCTGAACATATAAAGAGTCAAAAGTGAATAAATACAAGGATTCATCATTTATCTCTGAGCTGTGGTTCTAGTGTAACGACTGCCTCAAGCTCCTGTAACTTCCTTACCATGATGGATTATAACTTTGAACTGTAAGCCAAAATAAACCCTTTCTCCCTTTGGTTGCTTTATGTCAGGTTATTTTACCCCAGCAACAGGATAAGTAAGACAATCAGCAATTCCATTTCCAGTATTATAATTCCAAGAAATAAAGATACATGACCAAATGGTATATGAATAAGCACATTTATTGTAAAAGTGTGTTATTTTAAATGAATGCTGCTTAAGTATGTAAAGTGCTGCAAAATTAGTACAAAGCATGCTACTAGTATGCTGAAACATAGATCATGTACATGTTCTCATGCCCTGTGTAAATGTGAATTACCCACTGGAATTTAGAACTGGCCTTGTAAGTCTAATAATGTGAGAAATCTCATTGCTGCTAGTATGCTAAAGCTGCTCCTAGTAATGCAGCTGCTTTTGTATTTAGATGAGAAATAGAAAAATACCCCCAGAAGAAACTGTAATTTCTGAAAACTAAGGCACTGTTGAATTTGGTTGAAGAGGTTTCCACTTAAACCTTTTCACAAACTATCTTTAGCTCTATATGATTAAAGCCTACAAGTTGGAATTCTGTGATCTCTCATAGGCTCAAATTTCATGGGAGCTGGAGACTGAAGGCGTGGTAAATCATGTGGGCCTGTTATGCATTTGCTAAATTCTTACTATTATGTTACATTCTTTCTGTAGGTACTAATGAACCTAATTTCCATTATTTACTATCCGTGCTTGTTAGCACTTTGCACAGTCTGTACTAATGTCTTTGATGAAATTCATTTTAGTTTTTATGTATGACTTTCAGTTACATGTCATTCTTGAAATCTTCTCTTATTTAGATTTCTCATTATTTGGCTGGCATTTTCTCTTCTGTGAACTGAACCCATCTCATTTTAAATTCACAGAAGACAGAAGTGCCGGCAGTCAGCATTTGAATTCTACTTACTAATTTGTGGAGGTGTGATTTGGGTGATTTTTAAGTTAAAAGTATTTCAGATTCATGGTGATGCTTTTAAAACTTGAATTTTTACTAAATTTGTGGTTATATAAATATCTTTATTACCAGGAATCTGAGTTATTAATTTTTATGTAGGTTATGTCAGAATTCTGTTGCTTTCACCCAAATCTTTTTTAAAAATTCTTAAGCCAAGAAAGCTACATTACAATATTCACATTAACAACTGAAGTTCGAGGCAAAATGGTCTTTATCCTGTGCTGTTTTATGATATAATGTTATAGTACTTCAGGGCCAGTTTCCTAAAATCATTAAACCATCATAGGACTCCAATTTAAGTCAACTATTTGGCAAGTCTTGTTTAAGATGGTGAGCTGCCTAGAACTGTGAACAGTGTCCAGGTAGCTCTCAGTTTTCATGATTTTTGTACATGGGGGCTATGGTACAGAATGCACTTTCATAGTAACTAGACTTCTTAAAGGATGCTTACCCCAGAGTGACCCTTTTAAGGAATTGCAAATAGGAAACACACACACACCACCTTACCCTTGAGGAAGAAAAACAGGAAAAACAGTAATCATAAAATACAGTACATAATCTTCTGTATTCGGTATCTTTTCACCTACCAAAATTCTTTATACTGATGATGGCATATGATAGTAGTTTATTTCATTTTATGGGGTTACTGCATTTTACTCATGTTTTGCAGTGTTTGTCTAGAGTCATAAGACAGACATTAGAGTTCTTTGCAGTATTAGGTAAAGAGCTGTCATGAACATTACAGAACAAATCTTTGAGTTTTTATTTGTTTTTAGTCATAGTATTTTAAAAATAATGAGTTTCATTGTGACATTTCCTTTATAATTTTTAATTACATTTTCATTTATTTTGTGTGCACACTTAGCATGTATGTAGAGGTCAAAGGTATAACTTTTGCAAGTACGTTCCATCTTGTGGAACTCAAAAAGCGAATTCAGATTGCCATATTTGGCTCCTGTTGACTTTACCTACTGAGCCAACTGTTATTTACGACATTTCTGTGTATAAATAGGATAGTTATATTGTCTTCACTCTCACCATTCACCATTCTTCTTCTTCACACTGGTCTTTCTCTTCAGATCATCATCTAAGTTTGTGTCTTTTTAAGTGGTGAGAAAAAATCCCCAGTTCTTTCTTGTTGATTGAATAATATTACATTGTTTATGTATGCAACATTTTTATTCATCTGCTGATGAGCATCTAGGCTTATTTTATATTTTAGACACTAGGACTCATTCAGCAGTATGCATGGATATATAAATTATCTCTGTGGTGTGTTGGCTTAGATGCCTTTTGCTGTATACCCCACAGTGGATTAGCAGGGTCACATGGTAGTTTGGCTTTTAGTTTTTTGAAATGTAGTGATGTACATTGAACCAACAGTGATCCTCTTCTTCCCTCTGCATCCTGTTTGCTTTCTTGATGACTCTTTACTGGAGTCAAGAGTAATCTATGCAGTTTGTGTGTACATTTCCTGTTTACTGTAAAAAGAGCAACCTGCTGTCATTTAGTTATTAGCATTATCTTTTCAGTTTATTTGTCCACTTTCTAATTGAGTTATTTCCTTTTCTGCTATTTAACATTTTGAGTTACTCATAAATTCAGAATATTAATCTCGGTTACACGAATAGTTAGCAATGATTTTCTCCCAATTCTGTGGGCTCTCTATCCACTTTGATAATTGTTTCCTTGCTGTGCATAAGCTGTTTAATTTCAGATAATGCACTTGGAGCTATTCGAGTTGTTTTCAGGCAGTTATTGCCTGTGTATATATCTTGCAGTTTCTGTAGAGTTTCAGGACTTTCAATTCATAATGGATTGAATTTATTTTGGCAGGTGAGCAATATACAGTTTCCGTCTGCATTTTATATGCAAATTTTCTAGTATCATTTTGTAAAATATTTATTTTTTATGTGCATGAATGTTTTTCCTGCATTTATGTATGTATACTGGTTGCATGCTTGGTGCTATGATGACAACTAGAAGAGGGCATCAAAGTCTTTGGAACTGTAGTTATAGATCGTTATGATCTACTATGTATGTGCTAGGAACAGAACCTGAGTCCTCTGCAAGAATATTAAGTGTACCTTAACTGTTCAGCCATCTCTCTAGCCCATCCAGTACCATTTATCAAAGAGGTCCTCTTACCCATCTTGTATGTTTTGAGCATTTTTGTTGAAAATCAGGTAACAACAGTTTCATGGATTTCTTTATGCTTTTTCTATTTCATTCCATTGGTCTCCCTCCCTCCTTCCTTCCCTCCTTTCTCCCCTCCTTCCCTCCCTCCCTCCACCCCCTCTCTCCCTCCCTCCCTCCTTCCATACGTGCTTGCGTGCATGCGTGTGTGTGTTAGAGCCTTGCTAGCTTTGATACTATGGCCCTGATATAATCTAAAATCTCACATCATTTTATTTACAGTATTGCTGTTTTCTTAGAACTGCTTTAGCTGCAAAAGTCATTTGTGTTTCCATGTAGATATTAGAATTCTTTCCTAAGTCTCAGAACAACATTACTGGAATTTTGATGGAAAGTAATTCAGTACATAGAGTAGTTTGGGTAATATAGGCATTTAAAATATTAATTATGTTGATTCACAAACATAGAGAAACTTTCCCCTTCCAGTGCTACCTTTAATTTATTAAGTTTGAAATTTGGAGAGGTGTTTAATTCCTGGCTAGATTATTCCTAGGTAAATGTTCTTGTTGTTTGGGCTTTAATGAATGGCATTTTCCCCCCTGGTCAGCATTTTTGATACTGGCTTATCGAAAGCTACTGTATTTTTGTTGTTGTTTGTTTTTTGTTTTTCAATTGATTTGGATCCTGCTCAAAAAATATCAGATTTAAGAGTATTCTGATTTTTTTCTAGTCTTTTAAGTGTAGCATCATATAGTCTAGAAACAGATAAATTGAGTTCTCTCTTTATCTCTCTTTTATTTATTTGTACTGTCTTAACGTTCTGGTTAAGATTTTGAAGACTATAGTAAAGACTACTAAATAGCGGAGAGAGTAGACATTCTTGTCTTGTTCCTTATTTTAAAGGAAATATTTTCATTTTTTTCCCATTTAATTTATAGTTACATATAATTTTGTTGTAAATTGCCTTCCTCATGTGGTGATTTTGTATATTGTTCCTAGTTTTTCCAGGATTTTCATCATAAAGGGATATTGAAGTTTGTTAACGTCTGCATCTGTTGGTATTATTTTGGGATTTTTATTTTTGATTATATTTATGTGTCATATTTATATTATTTACATATCTTGACCTATCTTGCATCATATTTCATTTATTGATTTGCATGTATTTAATTATCTTTGTATACCTGGATTGAAACCTATTTCATAGTGTAGGATCTCTTCAGTGTTTTAGTAAATTTTGTTATTGAGTAGTTTTGCATCTGTATTTTTTTTAGGGAAATGGCATACAACCTTTCTTTTTTTGCCTTCTTACTTGGATTTTATATTAAAATAATGCTGATATATTGGATTGATTTTCATACTATTCTATTTTTGGAGAAATTTGAGAATATTACTATCCTTTTTGGAAAATGTGATAGAATTTGGCAGTAATTTTTTTGTTCTTCCCCCCCCCCTTTGGACTAAGGTTATTTGTTTGGAGACTTTATTATACATTTTCAGCATTCTGAAATTTATTAGCGTCTGTTGCATTGTGCTTATATTGTCTCAAATGTTATTATTTTGAGTCATCTTTCTTGATTAGTTTTTCAAGGGGGTACCAAACTATTTGCTTTTTGTTTATTGATTGTTTTAGACTCCATTTCATTTTTTTTGCCTTGATCACTATCATTTCTATGTATTCAATATTTTTGGATTGATTGTGTTCCTTTTTCTTGAGAATTAAATATATATATTTGTTACTGTTTGTCCTTATTTATGTGTAGGATTCCTTTTAAATATCTTTTGAAAGGCTGGCTTGGCAGTTGTTAATTGTTTTAGTTTGTACTTTTCTTGGGATACCTCTATTTTTCATCAATTAAAATAAGACTTAATAGTCTTCATTGGTAGTTGTAGTAATTTGTTTTCTATTGCTGTGATAAACTTCATGACCAAAAGCAACTTAAATGGGTAAGAGTTTATTTCAACTTAAAAGTTACAGTCCATTTTTGAGGGAAGTTAAGGCATGAACTTAGGACAGGAACCTAGAGTCAGCAAAAACCATGGAGGAATGCTGCTTACTGGCTTACTTTCCATGGCTTGCTTAGCCTATTTTCCAAGACCATCTGTTCAGGTATAGCTAGGCCTTCCCACATCAACCATTAAACATGGAAATGCTTTCCTTTCCATTTTCTACCTATAGGCCAATTTAATAGAGGCATTTTATCAGGTGAGGTTGCTATTTCCCAGATGACCCTAATTTGTATTAAGATGATAAAACAACAAACCAACAAACAAAACAGCTAGTAATGGTAGGTGTTCATGCTTTCCTGACATCTAGGTTTTCTCTTAGATGTTATTACTTGAAGTCAAGTTGGGATTTTTCTCTTGCAGATTTTAATGCTGTTTTTTTGTTTTGTTTTGATTTTGTTTGGTAAACATGGTCTTTTAAAAAATATTTTACCTTTTGAGATTGTAATATAATTACCTCATTTCCATTTCCTCCCTCCAAGCCTTCTCATGTAGTCCTCCTTGCCCTTTTACAAATTCATGGACTTGTTTTTACTTGTTTGTTTGTTTTTCAAGACAGTGTTTCTCTGTATTGCTTTGGGGCCTGTCCTAGAACTAGCTCTGTAGACCAGGCTGGCCTCGAACTTACAAAGATCTGCCTGCCTCTGTCTCTTGAATGCTGGGATTAAAGGCATGTGACACCAACACTGGGCCTCTTCTTTTTTTTTTTTTTTTTTTTTTTTTTCTTTTTATTGTTATTTTACACACCCACAGGCACGCACACACACACACACACCACACACTCCTAAATATGTAAGTACAACCTGCTCAGTCTGTATAGTATTACTTGTATGTATGTTTTCAAGGCTGACTTTGGTAATGGTTTATCAACTGGTGTGATCTTCCCTAGGGATGATTATTTCTCCTGCTCTCAGCATTCCTTAGTTGCCCTTAGTTATTTTTTCAGGGTTGAGGTTCCTGGGCTTCATCTGAGCATCTGAGCATGTTTATTGTTGCAGGATAACTTTAAGGGTACAGTAGTGGCATGCATTCTTCATAGTAACTAACAGCACTCTAATGGATTTAAGATCTGCCCACCAAGTGGAAATCATACCTGGCACCAAAAACCTAGCCACCTACCCAGGGTAGGTGAACTTATGAATCTTAGAGAACTTAAAACCTGCCATTTTACTGAACCAGCATAATTTGTAACTATATTTTAATACCCACAGATAAATGTAGTTCTCACCTGCATCAAGGAACTTTCTCTTTGCAAGAGATAGACCATTGCAAAAACCATAACTAGTCAAAATGCAGTTTTGGGGCCCATTCCCAATGGATACATCTCTAAAACAACTTCTTTACTTAAGGCTCCGGGAACATTGTAAAGGGGGTGGTAGTGGTGGTGGTGGTGGTGGTGGTGGTGGTGGTAAAAGACTATAAGAACCAGAAGACCAGGTTATTTGTTGTGAGAATATCAGCGGCCACATCCATAGATTCACACCAGTATGCCTTCCTAAACATGAAATGAACAAGGACAAGAATAGTTGTACTCCTTTATATGTATGTGTGTATGTATATACACACACACACACACACACAATATATATATATATACATACATATACATATATATGATTTATTTATTTATTTACACAGTATTCTGTCTTTATGTATGCGTGTGTCAGAAGAGGGCACCAGATCTCATTATAGATGGTTGCTAGCTACCATGTGGTTGCTGGAAATTGAACTCAGGACTCTGGAAGAGCAGTCAGTGATCTTAACCCCTGAGCCATTTCTCTAGCCCCCAGTTGTACTCTCCTTACAGCATGACTATAATGTGACATGGAGAAGATTTTTGCTGGTCATGTCTAGTTGCAGTTTTAAATGCCTCCTGTGCTTTAATGCCTGCATCTTCCTGTGATTTGGGACTCTTCTGCCCCAGCTTCATTGAATGGATTTTCTGTGACTTTATTTTGGAGCTTAACTTCTTAGGTTAATTCTTTGTGTATGTCTCAGGAGTTTTGAAAGTTGTGGTCAGACTTATTTTTCTTCATTTTTAAAAATTTATTTATATTTAATGTCAGGTGTCATCAAACTTGTCTATAGTTCCTGATAGTCCATGTTCTGCTCAATCCTAGCCTATTTGAAGTTATTTTTCACTGTGGTTTTTAAACTGTATTCTTTGAAAGTTTCATATGTGTGTACAATTTGATTATATTCCTCCACCCCATCCCTCTTCCATGGGAAGCACAGAGCTTCCCTTACCTGCTCCCCACAAAGTCATGGCCTTAATAAAATGAAATAATGTACTGAATTCAGCTAGTGTTACCTATTTACTCATGAGTGTGGGACAAGAGCAGCCTACCAGTGCCTTCTTTCTACAGAAAAGTTACTCTGTCCCCCATCAGCCTTCATCTGCCAATAGTTTCTCAAGTTGAGATGGGACAGTTTTAACTGGCATGGTCTTCTGGTCTTGTGCAGCTGTTGTGAGTTCATGGGTACATGTGCAGAAGGCAGCATTTCACTCTGCTGGTTACATTCTTTCCATACCCTTTAATGTTCTTTGAGCCTTGGGTGAGGGTTATTGATGCCAGTGTCCCATCTATGATAGAGCACTCATTGCAGTTGCTTATTCTTAGCAGTTTGAATAGCAGTACATTAAATATTACCCACTGTAGTAAGAAGCTGTGTTAGCCAATGTTGGGAGTAGCAGTAGCACAAACCTATGGGTATAAATGCAAGTATGTAGAAGGCCATTTAGAATAATAGCAGCAATAATGTTCTCTCTTAGAACATATGCCTTCTCTAGGTATAGGTTTTGACCATGCATACAGTAACAGACATGAGTTCTGTCTTGTGGAGCAGTACTCAAACCTATCAGAAATATGCTTGTCTATGCCTATATCTTGCCATTGTTATTCCAGTGGGCACATCTTGCCTGGCAGGTCTTTATATTAGAATGCAGGGTGCTGGGGTTTCAAATACTTTATTGGGTTTTTTATTTCTAGTATTTCTATAATCCTGCAAGTCTAAATTTCCTTGTAGAACTTCTCATCTGTGTTGCTGACTTGACTATTATGTAGATCCAGCAGTAATGTCTTTATTTTATCTTCTTATTAGAATATTATTTACACATTCAGCATTTCTTCTTCAGTATCATATAATTCAGTTTTAAGCATTGAAAGGCTTTATATTGTCTTGACTTCCCATATTTCTTGAATTTCTAGATTAGGATTAATGCATCTATTTGGAAGAGTGTGTCTTTGAGGTATTAAATTTTAAGAGTTTTACTTTTATTGAAAATAGATTTTTTTCTTAAAATATATTTTTATTCTGAGTTTTCAGCTCCAACTCCTCCAAGATTCTCCCCATCTCTCCCCACTCCTAAATTAATACCTATAGGTGTTTTCTTAGTGACCTGTCTTCTATTGGGTTTGTAGTCTCCATTATAGTCATGTAGAAGGGATAATGCCGACAACAATGGGAAAACAGTAGTTTGACAAAATCAGGTATTAACATATAGTAAAAAGATTGGAGGCATTGACTACATCCTCAAGAACAAGAAAAGAAAGGTGGTTTATACTAATTGTATAAACTAGTACCTTAAAAATTCTTAAAGCTAGTGTTAATAATCATCTTCCAGATAATGCTTACCTTTTGTACTCATAATCTCAATCATTTTCATTAGAAAAGTCAGTGCAAAAAAATTAAAAGCAGTTAATCTCTCTATCCTTTTTTAAAGGATTCTATAACAAAGGTTAGTGATACAGATAGACATGGGATATAAATGTAAAGATATTGCTTCTTATTATCAAAGTTTGATATGAAATTTGTGTTGTACATATAATCCCTGAGGTGGTTCAGGAAACTTGCTCTGAAGTAGTGACATACTGGTTCTTTGCCATCTTTCATTTATGATGTGAGCACATCAAGCTCCTCCACACCTCTTAGCATGTAGTAAGAACTGTATCTTACCTCATAGATCCTAGTCCAGACACTGTAGGTTAAGACTTTTAGAGATATATTTATTTTATGAGTCCGAATGTTTTAGTCTGAACCTCCCTCCCTCTCTCTCTCTCTCTCTCTCTCTCTCTCTCTCTCTCTCTCTCTCCCTCCCTCCCTCCCTCCCTCCCTCCCTCCCTCCCTCTCTCTCTCTCTCTCTCTCTCTCTCTCTCTCTCTCTCTCTCTCTCTCTCTCTCTCTCTCTGTGTGTGTGTGTGTGTGTGTGTGTGTGTGTGTGTGTGTGCATGTACTTGTATGCCATGTGTGCAGTGCCCATTGAGGCCAGAAGAGATGTTTTATATCTGGGTGTTGGAAATAAAACCCTGCTCCTTTCTAGGAGCAATAAGGGCTATAGACTGCTGAGCTATCTTTTCCAACCCCTAGAAACTTAAAAATTATGTGAACAGCAAGAAAAGATAAGAAATTTTCTTAGATTAAAATACTACCTAATGTAAGAGGGAAAAAATGTGTCTGGAACTAGAGGATTGTATATTACATGAAATAAGTGAGGCCTCCCCCACTCCCGTCCCTAGTTTATGTGGAATTTGGCAGTGTGAATCTCATGGAATTAGAGACCAGAAGTGCTAGTTAAAATGTTAAAGTTCTAGTCTAGTAGACTAGGGATAGGCGAGAAGAAAAAGTAAAGGGTTGGTAATTAGATACAAAAGGAGGAATAGTTCCATGACTGTAGTTAAATGAAGTGACTGCAGTTAACTGATTTCCTTTGTATTTCAAAATAACTGTAAGAATAGGTTTGAGTGTTTTAAAAGTAAAGAATGACAAATGGGGCTGGGAAGAAAGCTCAGTTTGGAAAGTATTTGTCTCACAAGCCTAAGGACCCAAGTTTGATTTCCTAGAACCCAAGGAGAAAAAGCTGGGCATAGTAGCATGCACCTGTAATCTCAGCTTTGGGAATGTGGTAGTAGAAGGATTCCTGGGAACCCACTAGCCAGCCTAGCCTACTCGGCAAGTTCTAGACCCTGTGTGAGGTTCACAGACATCCCAGGTTACCCTTTGGCCTCTTTGTGCATGTGCTCCTGTATCTGCCTTGGGTGTTGTTCTTCTAGAGTCATTTACTTGTTGGCAAAGTGTCTCTCATTATAACCTGGAGACTCCCCTCCCCCCATTAAGATAGGTGGAATGGCCTGGGATCAACAAGGATTCTTGTGTTTCTGCTTCCCTGCTATACTGAGGTTACAATCACATGACACCATGCCTAGCTATTTGTATGAATTGTGAAGATTGCAGCCCAAGCACTTCATGAACTGAGCCATCTTCCCCAGCCGTTTCCTCATGATTTCCTCTTCCTCTCTTTGGGTTCTTGGTTGGTTTGTGCTTCCATTAGCACTCCCTGTAGGTATCCTGTTTGGCTGCTTGTCTCTGACTTTCAGTGGAGTAATACTCTGAGATGCTGCCCTTTGTTTTTCTGAGTTTTTGAATTGTACTTGGTCCCTTGGTTTTAACAATTTCTTTGGTGTCCATAATTCTAAAATTGGAATATAACATCAGTTGTATATTTAAATTTCAGTAGGTCAAAATAAAGCCCATTGCTACTGTGTCCCTATCACCAATTTTTTTCCTCTATATTGTTTTCAGCAACATCTACTCAGCCAGCCACAAGAAAACCTCAACATCATTGATCTCTCCCTTGGTCCAAATTCCTCTGGAGTTCTGATTCTCCTGAAGGGTGCTTATGGTCTCCTTAGCCGATGGCCCTCAGAAGCACTCGTCAAGATCCAACATAACTTCTGGCGTTCCCACTCTTACTTATTCTTCCAAAGCCTTTTATAGCATTTGCCATGTTTCAGCACATTATCGTGTCCTGTGGGTTAGTGCTGTTTCCTTTAATGTCTACAGGTTTCTATAGCAGTTAGTACTAAATAGGTGATGAGTAACTTTTGTGAAATTTCAGAAATTAATTACCTGAGTATAATCTCAGATCCTTTTATTATTTATGTGTTATTATAACAACATTATTAAGATTATGGTCTTTTGTGTGTAAATCTTTGAAACTTCTTGTCTGTATAATAGAATTCTGACTCATAACATGGTAAAGTCCTAAATAAGTTGGCAATCTCTCTCTGTCTCTCTCTCTCTCTGTCTCTCTCTCTTCTATGACGATATTTTTTATTTTATTGGGAACTTGTGAGTTTTGTAAAGGGAGGTTGGAAAATAGCAAGGAGATCCAGGAATGAAAGGAAGAGTGGCGATGATAAGGAATAGAAATGACCAAAAGGTATATAAGTATGAAAAATCACAACACAGGCCACTATTCTATACAGTGAATGTACACCACCAAAAAAAAGTGCTGCTTTCTATAAATGATTATACTTCTTTTATACAAGTACACATGCAGATACATTTTAAGTAATAATCTTTTATATCCCTTATGTTTTTCATTGGTAAAAAACTTAACTTTTCAGAACTTAAGTGACCTCTATCTGTGACATATCTCCAGATCATCGTATATAAATTAATCACTCTGTCTCCAAAATGTTGTTTCTATACACATCACAAAAATGTGTTACAGCCTGCTGTGTAAATATTCATCTCCCTCCTCATTGAGCTAGAATTGCCTGATAATGGGGATTATGTGGTTTTTTTCTTTTTTTTTTTTCTTTTGTTGTTTTGTTGAAATTTGATTGCTATGTGGAAAGCAACATATAGTTAATGAGTTTGGAGATGATTAAGTGTTCTGAGGCTTTACCACAGGGAGATCTGTATATAAGAGAGTATGTCTTAAGTGTTAATGTACCCCTCTTTTTCTTGTCCTACTGCTTCACGGAGTTACCTTAAAATAATTGATGGTCATTAAATAAATATTAGATTGAAGTGTTTTTTTGTTTTTGTTTTTTTTTTTTTTTTACCACCAGGATGGGTTTTAGGAACAGCAATCCAGAAAGGTAGATCATAAATCTGGAAAGCTGTGTTAAATGAAAGCCAAGAAACACATGTTGTGAATAAGAAGGCAGGCAGTGTCCTAACCTCCACAACAAGAAGGGGAGCTGACTATACATAGATCATTGGATCTGGCAATTACAGATCACTGCTTGTCCTTGCAGAGTGAATTCCATAAAGTAGACCTCATATGGCAGTGAGTTTCGAAATACAGATTCTTCCTCTTAATACAAAACTTGAGCTAGCTGACTTTTATGGAAGTTGGCTGGCAGACAAATTGTAGCTATACCATCCAAATAAAGACCTAGAATCCTGAATACATTATATTAATTTAGAGAGTCTCTATCTCTTTTGTCAGTGTCCAGCCAGTGGTAGAATTGATATTTTTTAAAAAGAAATGTAGATACTTAAATCACTACTGCAGCAAATTTGTCAATCCTTCTGGCATGTTAGACTTAATATGGCAGATGCTATTTTTTCCCAATTTTTTGATCCATTCTTCAGAAATAAAAATTTAATACCATCTCAATCTGTGGTATCCCAGATTTGACAAAACATGGAAATAAAGTAGGGAACATCATAGTTTAGATCTGTCTCCCAAAATTTTTTGCTATTAATATATCTAATATTCTTATTTGTAGCAATATCAATACTGTTTCTCTCTTGTCTTCACTTGGGCCAGTGAATCACATACAAAGTTGCCTTAAGTACTTTAAATAGAAATAGGAGTAGAATAAGGGAAGAAAGAATGCCTGTATAAAAAACCTGTGTGGCCAGGTAGTGGCACCGGTCACACCTTTAATCCCAGCACTGGGAACCTGAGTCAGGTCTATCTCTGTGAGTTCCAGGCCAACCTGGTCTACAGAGCAAGTTCCAAGACAGCCAAGGCTACAGAGAGAAACCCTGTCTCAAAATTACTAGTATATGTTGAACAAGCCTTGGTAAACTACAATTCTTGGCCATTTATTGTGAATTGGTGGTCTATATGGAAGTAGTTATTTTCTGACCTTACAGTTGAAGGCACATATTTTTGATTGATTTTTTTTCTTTCTTTAGTCATAGACATGTATTGAGTACCCTCTATGACATCTTGGTATTTTATTCAGGTCTGTAAATAGTTTTTTCATTCTTGGCAGATTTCTTTTTTGTTTTTTCCATTTATTATGTCTTTATTTTCCACAGAAATTCTTCTTCACATTTATAAACTAGATAATGATGCATTTATTATTAACCCTACATAATTTGATTTTGTGAGCACATACATTTCTTATAATTCATACAAACAAATCAAACCTGTAGTACTTAATGTATATACAGGGCAAAGATATTTTAAGACTAGCAATCTTGGCAGATTTCTTAATGAAGTAAAATAGTTCAACAAAGATTGATAATGAGTTTATGATTCCTCAGATCTTGATGTCTGTTGTTCTAAGAAATTAGATGTTTTTATTTATGTAGTACTTAGTGTTGTTTATTTAGCTTTTTGTGGTACCAGGAATGGAGTATAGGGCCTTGCAAGTGTTAGGCAAACAGTGTCCCCCTAACTGTGTTCCTGTTGAGAAATGAGATAGGATGTTATTCACTGAGTGATAGGACTTACAGTTTCATAAAATTTGAACTTAGTTTATGGTTACAGTAAGTGCATGGTAAATAATTGTTGACTGTTGGCTTACCTTTGATTAACTAGTAAATAATTGGGCTTATAGTTTATGTGATCGTAGGAGAGTACAGTTAAAAGTGAAGATAAAATGATTGTACATTACAAATCACTCCACATCTGGAGTTATGATAGCCTCTTAGTCCAGTTTGAACATTGTTAAGGTAAATGTACAACTTTAAAGTCATCAAATTCTTGCTATGGAAAATGTTATTTCAAACTTTGCAAGTATTTCTAGAAATATTACAAATAACATTTGTAGACTATGACTAGCTCACATAAATAAGTTTAAGAAAATCCTTATTTTCCTTGAAATCAAATATAACTTAAATAATTAATAAAAAACACCATCCCCATGCTTGTATTCATTTATTTTTGACAGTGTCAATATTTATTCCTTGTAAGAGTGGAACAGCAGTATAGTTAGAAGGAAATGCAATCTAATGATGCATACTTTTTCCTCTGGTACCTGAAGGTTAAATGGGTAGCAAACAGAATGCCTTAAACAAGATTGGTATATTGATTAAAACGCTGATTTAACAGCTCGCAGTTTCCCCTTGGAAACCTGCAAAAGATAAGCCAGCTGCTGTCTTAGAGTGCTCAGTGTCCACTGAGAGTATACTATCTATCATCACAATATGGTGATGAGAGGTGTTTTATGTTTGTGTTAATTTCCCCCACTAAATCAGTAATTATTACAATCCTGTCCCTGCTGTTTACCCTGCAGCTGTTTTTCCATTTGTCGAGAGAGCGGGTGTTCTCTGAGGACCGCACACGTTTCTATGGTGCAGAAATTGTCTCTGCTTTGGACTATCTACATTCTGGAAAGATTGTATACCGTGATCTCAAGGTAAAAAAAAAGTAATCAAATTTTTTTTTTCAGAGACTATAGGGACAAACAAAGTAATTACAAAGTTACACAGTTTTGAGAAAAGCATTCTTTTTTGGAATGTTGTTTGCTGTAGTTGATCTGATATTTTATTCACTGATATGTAAGTGGTTCTTTTATGTTTTGGTTTTTTGTGTGTATGAAAATTCTGTTGACTATACAAAAGTGATCAACCAAGAGTTATTTCATTTTCCTGTAAATGCTAAAATTATAGAAATGATAAATCTGAGTAAAGACAGATAATTTGCAACTTCATTGTTTTGTTCAAACATCATAAAATATTTATAAATAAGCCTCAGTAGCAAGGTTATTGGAAGGAAAAAATTCATTATTTATTGTGTTAACTTTTGATAGGATTATATTTCTTACATTTTTCTATAAACTCAGTAGCTTGCTTAGTTTTTCACATGTCAAAACCCAGTATTGTTGTGTTTGTAATAAAAACCTGGACATGGGTGAGCTTTTTTATGATGAGGTCCTTGAAATGTCAGAATAGGTACACATTCTGTAAGGCAAGGTAGTAAATATTGTAGTCTTTTCTGCCTGTCAAGTCTCTATTGGAACTATTCAGCTCTGGCACTGACAGGTAAAAGCAACCCTAGTCATTATATAGATCAATGTTTGGCTATCTTCCCACAAATCTTTACTTACAAAAGCAGTCAGTGGTTTAGATTTGATCTACACTTTGTAGTTTACTGCTCCCTGGAGGAGATCATGGAAGCAAATGATAATTATGAATAATGTTGACTATGTTAAGGAATCTGATCCGGACATATTGTCAGCAAATTCTTGATTTTAAAATCTTCCTTAAAATGTAAATCATAAGGCTGGGAGTGCAGCTCAGTGGAAGGGTACTTGCCTAGTTTAAGTATGACACTGAGTTCCATCCCTGCACTTAGGCCCAGTGCTGGCCTTGGGACAGGGAAGCAAGAAGTAGTAGTCTGTATCTATAGTCCCACCTTCTTGGAACACTGAGTGTTCCTTGGGCAATTTAGTGAGACTTTGCCTCAAAATAAAAATACTGAACTTGGTGATATCTCAGTGGGTAAAGTGTTTGCTGTGCAAGCAAATGAACTTGAGTTCTGAACTCCAGTACCCACATAAAAGCCAAGCGAAGGCACATATGTCTGTAACTCTAGCACTGGGAGGGTGAAGACAAGCAGACCTTGGGGGATATCTGGCCCCCCCAGTATAGCCTAAAAGGTACGCTTCAGGTTCAGTGAGAGATTTTGTCTCAGAAATTAAGTGGAGAAGTAATTGAGGAAGAAATTCCAACATCAGCTTCCTGTCTCCACATGTTCTCACAGGTACAATAATAGAAATAACCAAGTGATTGTATTTAGATTGAATTTTTGGAACTTGAAATATGGTAGAATTTATCACTTTTACAGAAACTTCCCCAGCACACACAAAAATGTGCATGTACACATATATTACACACACATACTAACTCTGTGTGTGTGTGTGTGTGTGTGTGTGTGTGTGTAGACTAGTGGGTTTGCCTAGCATGGATAAGTTCAGGCCCCAGTACTTAGGAAAAAAATGGAAATCATGTGGTAATGTTTACCTATTAAAATTGGATTACTAGTCACATAACTAGTTCATTTAAAGTATAATACAGTTGTAGAAATACAGGTTACATGAGATTTTTGTGGAATTACATTTTGTATGAATTACATTTTGTATTACCTAAGAAATAATGTGTATCTTACTACTGCTATCTTACTTATAAAATTATTTGGGACTCTCTTAATTTTTATCCAATTATGTAAGCAGGTATCTAGTTTCTTTCAAGATGTTCTTACCATTCTCATTTATGTCTACATAGTAACTTCCAGGTCAGCTGAAGCTACAAAATGAAACCCTTAAAAAAAAGACAGTTTCTGTTTCCCATTTTGTAGATTGAGTTTCTGTCTTGCCTGGTCCCATAGCCATTTAATACTAAATAAACACACAGAATCTTATGTTAATTATAAACTGTTTGGCTGATGACTCAGGGTTCTTACTGGCTACCTCTCTCTTAATTATTCACTTATAACTATAATCTGTATTTCTACGTGGCATTACTTATAGTTCTTCTTAACTGTTTTGTTATATATAACTCTACTTACTATATTAAAGTTAAAACCTCCTTTTTATTTAGACAGAAAAGAGAAGATGATGTGGAATGTCCTTCTGTATGCTGTGAATATATGTTTCTCTTCTTGATGGTTGAATACATACTGATTGGCCTGTAGCCAGGCAGGAAGTATAGGCAGGGCTACTAGACGAGGAGAATGCTGGGAAGAGGAAGGCATAGAGGAGCTGCTGGAGAAATAGCATGTATCTACCAGGACACTGGGGCATTCTCTGGTAAACCAAGACCATGTAGAAATATTTAGATTAATAGAAATAGGTTAATAATTGAGAGAGAGCTAGGCAATAAGAAGCATGAGCCATTATCCAGACAGTTTGTAATTAATATAAGCCTCTCTGTGTTTACTTGGAACTAAATGGCTGCAGGACCAGGAGGGACAGAAACTCTATCTACATATTTTGGTCAGTCTCAGAGTAGACTCTGATCTTATTCATGAATTGATAACTTTATATGCACTTCAGTTTGAGATACCTATAGTAGGGGGTGTGTGTGTGTGTGTGTGTGTGTGTGTGTGTGTGTGTGTATGTATGTGTGCATGCGCATGTGCTCGCGCATTCCTGCATGCATGCCCATGTCTGTGTTCATGTTCGTGTGTCCCCAGAAGACAACTTGTGGGAATCAGTTCTTCTATCCCATGGGCTCTGGTGATCAAGTGCCGGTACACACTGAACTGTCTCTCTGATTCCGGTATTTCTTTCTTAAACACTGCAAATAGTGTTCTCATTCAGTACTGGAAGCAAAGCTTCATGTCATATTAACTTAGGACATTTTATTGGTCCTTGTTTGGTCTCATAGTAACAAATAATTGCTAAAACTTTTGTTACTTTTTTACAAAGTAACTTTGCTTTATTTACTAGTTTATGCCATATAAAATTCTGTTCTACTAAGGACCTCTGTAGTAAGTATTTAGGTTATTTAATAAAAACTGATACCATAAAAAATTTGAAGAAATCTCTTAGAAGGCTCTTCAGTAGTGCAAGTTGTATATTTTCTTTTTTACAGAGCTTTTACTTACAAGCACACTGCCTGGGCCCACCGCCACACTTGCTCCCAATAGCACGCTGAGACTCTGTATTTGATATAATTCCTAGTCTCCTAGTCACGCCTATCTTGCTTTCCTATTGGCCAACAGACCTTTATTCATTTACTAATAAGAGAAACATATTTACAGAATGACATCTCCCATCATCTCCTCTTTTCTGTCTAAATGAAAAGAAGGGTTTTAACTTTAACATAGTAAAATATATCACACAACAGTTATCAAATAAGAATCACAGTAAACAATATTTAGTCCATTAACACGTAGTAAGATTTAAGAAAATATTCCATCATCTATCCTATCTTTGTGAGTCTAAAGTCCTATATGTAAGTTATCTTTAATCCTAACTAAGGAAAACTGTAGCCATAACTATCTGTCTTCAACTCCTTCAAAGACCACAGAAGGATAATATATAAACTCTAGAAATGACAGAGACAACTCATTGCCTGGTCAGTCACCCGAAGTTCTCCTGTAATGTTCCATCTTCAGCCTATAGGCCATAGTGTGTCTGGCAGACTCTTTAGCAAAGCAGGAAACTTTAAACTGTTCACCTGTATTGGCAGTTTGTCAGTCACTTTTCTCTGTGTCCTGCAGAATGTCTGGCAGACTCTTTCATGAAGCAGGAACCCTGTAGCACTGTTCATCTTGTATCAGCAGTATCTTGTTCAAATGGCTAGTCTTGCCATATTGGTAGCAAACTTCATAACACATTTCTTCAAGGTTTATCTTCCTTTCTGATGCAGGTGTTGTTGCCAGGAGCAGTAATGTCTCACTATCAAGAAAATCCCAAACCATTTTAAATGCCATATTCTGTAGGTCTTTGAAAGGTTTGAAGAATGCCTATTTATCTCAAATACATCTCTGTATATTTAGAAAACCTAACTAACTTAACTATTAAGTTTTCAGTGTCATAGGTAATTATAATCTCTGTTAAATTATACATCACATTCTAAATGAGCTATGTAAACACAAAACCTAAACAAGAGAAGAAATACACATATCACAAAAATGGACCTTAAATTGTATCAATAAATGAAAATCATTCCAAAACAAAGTATTCATATTTATACCATAATACCCTTTTTTTTACCTTTAAAAGGAGATTAGTTGTGATCATTAACCATTTAAAACCAACCCCATTTAAATGAAAACAAACATTTATAAATGATATTTGGGAATTTGGGCGTTATTCCTTCCAAACTGCTTCCTGCTGGTTGGGGGCACTGTCATGGGGATCCTAAGAAGATGCAGAAATCCTGGCTGTAGTGGTCTGCAAGGCAGCGTTGTCCCATGAACATTGCTTCAGGGGTTCTTGCTTGATCAAACCACGTTAGTCTGGAAGGAATCCACAGCATTTCATTTTCTGTGGAAACAAAATTAAAATTCTTTTCCCCAGTAACTTGTCCTTGGACTTAAATTTTGGAGTTAAAGCATTTTTAAAATATATAAATTGAATTAATTCAGCAGCATTTATTTGAACAGTTGTTGCTATTTCCTTAGTAGTCAAACATACAAAGACAATATAATACCGTACAGTATCCAGATTCTCTCCATCTTTACGTGGCTTTTTTATTACTCTATTTCTTTTACTTTTATTATTTCATTTTTTTGAGACAGGGTTTCTCTGTGTAACTTTTATCTGTCCTGGAATTCATTCTGTATACCAGGTTTACTTTGAAATCACAGAGATCTACTTGCCTCTGTCTCCCGCGTGCTGGAATTAAAGGTGTGTGCCACCACACCCAGCTACTCTATTTCCTTTTTTCTTTTTTAAACCATTTTATCCTGTTTCTCTCCCAAGCCTATATAATTTTTAAAACACACTGTAAACCTTTAGAGGTTTTTCTTAATCTGAATCTGTCTTTACTGTAAATCTTTATCTTTTTTTGGCCAGGGGTCTTTTATCTGGTAAAACAACAACATTGCTAAAATGAAAGCCACAGTTGTTTTAGCTGCAGTCTATCCAAGATGCAGCGGCTATTTTACCGCCAGCACTGAGAGCTGTGCTCACTGTCTTGGTCTACGCTGCCATCCAGCAGCATGCTGCTGGCTTGGAGATGTGGCCACTGCCATTGCCAGGTCTTGTACACACCATTCAGTTGTTAGCAGAGCTCTTTAAAAGTTTTTTGCCCCTTATGCTGAGTCAGGAAACCTCCCTTAAAGGAGCCGTGCAAGTCTCTGTTTTTCTCTAGCAAAACAGAGTCAAACTGAGAAAAATGCTGCTACCAAGAAGTCTTACTTGTCTCTGTTCTTTTGTTTCTAAAATTCCCTTTTTAAGCTTTTATCAAGTTTTAAGTGAAAGTTCTTAGTTCCACTTCTGACACCATTTGTTACGAGCAGGCTTTTCCCTGCTGGCCCGGGCCCACTGACACGCCTGCCCCCAATAACAAACAGAGACTCTGTATTTAATATAATTCTGTTTGCCGGTTACTAGTTTCTTATCGGCTAGCTCTGTCTTAAATATTAACCCATTTCTATTAATCTAAGTATATCCACGTGGTCTCATCTTACTGGAGAGAGGGCCAACATTCTGCTCTCTCCAGTCTCTCCATATTGACTCCTTACTACATCCTTTCTCCTCCTAATCTCCTAGTCCCACCTATCTTGCTTTCCTATTGGCCAACAGAGCTTTATTCATTTACCAATAAGAGAAACTTATTTACAGAATGACATCTCCCATCACTTAGAAGACTCTTCAGTAGTGCAAGTTGTATATTTTCTTTTCTATATAGCTATTACTTACAAGCACAATATTTATTTACAGGGACCATGGCTGTCCATGTCTAAACAAGGCTAAACAGGACATTTACAGACATGAATGTAATGATTCTAGATTCAGTCATTAATTTCTCTTGGTGATTATAAGGAGATAGAATGACAGGTACATTGCCATTATATAATATTTTGAAATGTCCAATTTTATTTTCTATCTATACAGGGTTTTAGCTATTTAGGATACTAATAAGAGAACCCTCCAATTGTCCTTTTACTACAGGCTTTTATTTTTCCTAAGTCCACTGAATGTTCTTCTGAAATAATGGTATATTTTGTAATACAGAAAGAGTATCTATTTGCATGTTGAGTCGAAGACAGATTCTGTAATTCTCACATCTTTAAATAATTTTAAAAAATGTATATGTATGGGTGTTTTGCTTACACACATATATATGTATATATACATAAATACATACAAATATCATATATATAATGTATATGTATCTGTGTATCGCATGCATGCCTAGTGCCCATATAGGATAACAAAGGGTTTTGAGAAGCAGAGTAGCCAGTCACTAGAGTTCTTACCTCTGTGAAATCTCTAGACTAAAGAGAGGCTAAGCTCCTGTCTTTACCCACTGTATATTCCTCTCTCACCAAGCTGCCTGTCTGTCTGTATAGACATCCAAACCTCTAGGTTAACTAGTGGCTAGGTCCACCCTCTGATCTTCAGGCAAGCTTTATTTGTTAAGAGTACAAACAAGATATCATGACAGTCATAAACAAATGTAACACATCTTTGCCCAGTTAAAATAATATCCCACAACAGAAGAGCCATTAAATTCTCCATCATTAACAAATGATTATTCGTCACAATCTTATAGTTTTAACTCTTAATCATCTTATTGAATGCTTAAAACCCTTGCTTCAGATTGGTATTGTTATTTACCAGTAATCTTATTGAAGAATTTTTATATTCTTTAACACATTAATTGAATAAGCACTAGTATGAATATTAACACATATTTTAAAATAATTAAGAACAGGGAATATAGGTTTTATTCAGCAAGGCACCTGACCTATAGCATGTACCTTCAACTGTGGTGAGTTAAAGGAGGCTGGATAAGGAGTGTGTTTAGAAGAGGCCGAGAGAAGACAGACCAACCATGGCAAAGGAAAAGATAAGAAAAGATAAAATATTTCTTGGTTGGAGTTAATACTTAGTACTTAGTGCTGTTTATGCAAAATTGCCTTTATTTCAAGGTTGTAGGTTGGTACAAAAACAAAAGAAGGTTGCAAGCAAATGTATCTGAGTTTGGATAAAATAGCTTAACTTTTGGTTTTAATGGTATAGTTAGGGCTGTTTTTTTTTTTTTTTTTTTAGCTTTCTGTAGGTAACTTGAAGAAACAGTTACTCTTCAGAAGTATATTATGTCTTGAATGTATTGAACATGAACTTTCAGTTCAATCAAGTGGACTGTTGAGGTGGTGCTACAATAAAAGGATTATGTACTGTAGTTTCTCCTTTGAACATAACTTGCTCACTTACATTTTTGACTATATAAAACATGAACACATTGCAGAAATGGTGGCTACATTTTTGGATCTACACAGGTAGTATATAACCTACCTGTGTTCATATGTGGTATTCTCTACATTCCATATTAACTTCAGAGTTTTGAAAAATATATTGAAACGTTATCATATTAAAGTATCTATTCCTTAAATAAAAGCTAAGTATCCTGAACTTTGTTAAGGTGCTTTTCACACTTTATATTTCTTCTATATGAAACTGTATGATCATATCTCAGTCCACACAGATCTCCATTAATGATATCATAGCTTACGTTTGAGTGAGTGGGTACACTGGTATTCTTTATTGTGTTGGCTTTGCAAAATTTCTTGTTCCCTTGGTGAATGATTTTTGCCAAAGGTTAAATCTTTATAGTTCTCTTTGGTGTATCAGTTACAGTTAGATTCAGGAATTCCAACCTTACAAAGAACATGCTTCACTTTGATAGTCTTCTTCTTTTTATGTTTAAAAGGGTTTTTGTTGTTGTTGTTTTTGTGTTTTCTTTTTAGTAAGAACTACAAAAGGAATTATCACCTTTTCTTACAAAAATTAAGCTTTCAAAAGAATGTTTCTGTAAGCAAAAAGTAGTACATTAGCTGTTGGGAAGTATTAAAACTGTAGGAAGATTTGCAGCTTTGGGACTGTGTAAATAATACTTTAAAGAAAAAATGAATTGATGTTGCTTGCAAAGATTGATTCTGATTAGGCCTTTATCCTTAGAACCGTCAGTAATAATGGTCCTTAAAACTATGCTACTTTTTCCACTGAAAGTCAGTAATTTTAGCACAACAAATGTTTGATAAAAGATCCTTTATTTTACAAGTTATAGGACTTTCAAGGACTGATGGATCTATTAAATATAACTGTCTTTCCAGTATTTTCCAGTACTCTACTAATCATTTTCTAAAATTGTTCTTTCATTGAAGCTTATAGAATAAATTATGCTGTTTTCACACACAGTTGGAAAATTTGATGCTGGATAAAGATGGCCATATAAAAATTACAGATTTTGGACTTTGCAAAGAAGGAATCACAGATGCAGCCACCATGAAGACATTCTGTGGCACACCAGAGTATCTGGCCCCAGAGGTAGGCCCAAGTCCCATTCATGGGGAAAATAGAACTAATGTTTCTCAGGGGAAAACACATTTAATTTTCTTTCCAAGTTGTAGTATTCCCTGCCTTTAAAAATAAACCAAGATTTTAATCAGAATAATTTATTTTGCTTTTAACTCATTTAATAGGGTATTTTAAAGCCATAGACTTGAAAATTAAATTTATTTGGTTTGCAAGCACATATGTTTTTAATAAAAGTAGATTAAGTCAAGTTTTTTTCTTGGCTATACATTTTATTTCTTGGTCATATTAATTTTATTTTATTAAAATAGAATAATTGAATAATTTCAGTTAACATATTTAATAGTTTTTTTAAACAGCCATGGACTTTACATAGAATCAGCTATCATAGTGATTGTTGGTATTTGTGCTTAACTACTGGAAATTGTTTCAGAAACTGAAAAAATTACTTACTTACATTTTGGAGTTCACAAGTAAGGATGAATAGGCGGCTTCAAAGCCATGAGATACTTACTAGTTTATTCAAGTGTCTATTGTGTGTCTGCTCCATGTTGAAGATTTTTTTGTTTGATGTGCCGGTATAGGAGCAAGATAGGAAAGGACTGCACTCATAACAAACTTCTGTTGGACAGAAACTATCTATATCAATATATCCATATCTACATATAATAAGACTATATATAACATAATATATAAAGTTCCATAGGGAAAAAAAAATGAGAGGAAGATAGAGGGAAAGGTGTAATTTGGTGTAGCATCTATCTTAGGTGTACCAGAGAGCATTGTGGTGTAGCATCCTACTCAGATGTTCAGTGATATTCATTAACCTTGGACTTCTTTACATCTAAATGCAGATAGGGCTGCACAAGTAGCTTCTTTCTGTTCTGCTTACACCTGTTGTGGCCTTCTTCAGAAGACTTACCGGAAGGTAACTGCTTAGAGAATAAAATTATCTAGGAGCAGCTTCACTCTTCTGTGTGACAGCTGCTGCTAGGTGTCCATTGGCATGTCATTAAGGTTGTTGACAGGAGCACTTATAGCCTTTCTGTGGCTCAAACTTTTTCAAAATGCCCAGGGTTCTTTGGCCTGAAGATCTAGCAGCAAATGACCTAGGAACTGATTAGAAGCAGTCTTATACTCTCCCAATCCTACCCTTTTTCTCTTCTGTTTTTAATCTAGTAAACAGTTAAAAGTTCACTTTTTAAAGAATACTTTTTTATTTTTTATGATTTGGTTACAATTCACATGCCATATCATTTTTAAGTCTACTTTTAAAATTTTGCAATTATCACTTCCGATTCTCAAATTTTTAATAATCCCAACTATGAGCTTACCTTCATTTGTTTCTCATCCTTTTCTTTCTGGGCTTTCCTTGTTAGCTTTTTCTGCACACTTCATGTAAATAAAATTATATGACATGGAGCCTTGTATATGTGGCTCTTTCCCTTAGCAAATTGTCTGGTTTCACCTATATTATTTGCATTTTGGCTTTTAAGAAAATGATGCTGAGATCATTCATGTGTCATTTCATTTCCTGCCCTCTTTTTCATAAGGTCCACATCACTTTTGTCAGATGATTATTTCTTGAAGCAGCACAACAGAATCACACAATAGATGCATAGATCAGACTTCCCATTTCAGAGGAGCATGTGAGATGGGATCAAATCTTCTACAGATAGATGGCTACTGAAAAGGGATGTTTATTCAGATATTTGAGTGCTAAAAAGCAGGAAACAACCAACATAGAGGAAGAGTTGCGCAGAGGGTAGTCAAAAGGGGCACCTGTCAGAGTGCAGCAAGGCTAGTGTGGCTGATGTTACACATGGAGGAGCCTTCCTTTGAGGAGTATGAGTAGGCTTTCTGTTATTAATCATCACTCTGTTCTTGTGGCATTTTGGATAACATGGGAAACATAGTGAAACTAACTTTTCATTTAGTAATCTTTACACACACAGCTAGGGGGTGATGTGGGATAAACAACAGTGCAGGGCTCTTTAAAAAACCAAAACAAGAACCAAAAACATTTATTGTTAAGAGTGTCATCTATGTAAATAATATATTTTGATTATATTACACCTCCCTACATCCCAGGAGTATCAGAATTCTAATTAGAGTTGCTAGAGCAAAAAGCCTACCTTTTCATCTTTAATTATATGAATAATGGCTCAACAGGAATCGATATCAGAAGAAATTAAGAGTTTAATAAATTATGTATGTATTAGCATGTTGCTTTACAGCATTAGTTTTTTTAAACTAAGAGTTAATATTTCAAAAGGCTTAGTAATTATAAATAAGTGCTAATATTTAAAATATAGTACATTTCCAACTATTGCCTTGACAAACATCTCATTTTCTCTGTTGTAGAGGCTAGAGTTTAAAATTCTGTTTTTGTGAAAGAAGTAAATAAAATTTAGAAATGATGTTCTTATTTATTCAAATATAAAATCATATTTTCTGGACTAGTTTTGTTTTCTGAGTGCCATGGAAGCATATTCTTTGTTTTTCTGACATTCAGTTGCCCTTGCTATATATTTGTGATGAATGATGACATCCCAGGTTTAGAATACCAGAATTAGTTATGTCACAATTAAGAGAAATTATTCTAGAGAAGATAAACACATCTTATTTGAGAAGCAGATGATCAACTAAGAAACAGAAATACTATTTACTCTGGAGACATTATCAATGGAAAGATAATGTCTAAACCTAGAACTGAATATAGAGAGCCTTGTTTCTAAGAGTTACCAATACTCAAGAAACTATGTTCCTTTAAAAAGAAAAGCAGTGATTTCTACATATTTGTCATTTTATTGCATTAAATTATTTTCTGTGTTTGTGCATATATGCATGTGTGGCATGGGCTGCCATGTGCATGTGGCAGTCAGTGGACAACCTCCTGGCTCTCACTCATCTTTTGAGTCCTGGGAATCAAACTCAGGTTCAGATTGTCAAGTTTTCAAAAAGCACTCTTACCTCCTGAGCCATCCCCTGGCTGGCCCCTGCATACCTTTTTAAAGTATTAGTAAAGTATTAAAGTCTTTAAAAGGCAATTTGTTTAACCAATTATGTTGATACAAAATGTTTTGTTAATTAAAATCTTGACACATTTATAAAAAATAAAGTGATCATTACAGTTTCTTTTTCTCTCTCTCTCTTTTTGTAGATGACAAACTTTGAAACAACTAAGTTTTCAAGAAATTTAAATTATATGTCCTAAATGTCTATATCTTTTATTACATTTTTGTTAAATCAGAGTATCTATCTGGGGAGAAAATGTGCTTTCTTATTCTAGTTTGTGCATTTCATTGAGGAATATCCATTTGTGGAGTAAAGAAATACTGAATACTTACTAGATGTCAGGCATATAGGAACAATAAGAAATTATTTTCTTAACTATCTTGTAGTTTAGTAAGGTGATAAAGTATAGATAATATAGGTGTCTCTTCAGGAAAATAGTGTCTAGAGTCACATATTACAGTGGAGGACATTGTCCTGGGGAGGGGTGGGACATGGGAGCTCTAACATAGAATAGGAAGGGAGGAGGATGAACAAGTGACTCGTGGTTGGAATGCCTGAACTCATTTTAAACATTTTGGTAAGGGAGTACCTGTAAATCGAAAGCCAGGGGTAATACTGTGGAATTTACAATGTCATCTAGAGAGATTATCTCATGCTGAAACTAGCCTTTCTCTTTACTTTCAGATGGTGTCTACCGTTGTTTGAATCTTTCACTTTTTTATTCTGCACCATTATTGATGTTAATCTTGTCTTGATAGGAAAATGAGGTCACTTACACCTAGAGTGCATTCTTGACTTCTGCACTTGTGTAAGAATCACCTCAGCATTCTTACTTACTTCTGTGCTTTGAGTACTGTCTGTACAGATTGTGGAGATCGTGTTGCAACCTTAATTTTAGCCAGGGTGCTCGTTTATCATTCAGTTAGTTCTGTCTGATTGTAGTGGTTTAATGTTTAAAGGTGGATGGTGTATATTTCAAAGATTCCTCAGAAAGCATATGAGATGTCACCTAAAGCCAGTTTATTAAATGTCCTATGTGTCAGACTTACAGCATATGTGTAAAGGTTTACATTTATGTAGACTCACTTATTATTATTATTATCCTTATTATTATCATTATTATTATTATTATTATTATTATTATTATTATTATTATTATTATTATTATCATTTGGCATATATCACCAGAAAAGATAAGTCTTCTAGGTGAAATTCTATTAATTGAAAATAACACCAAAAAATATTTCATCTTTTAACCTCTTTTGATGAATAATGAAGGTTGCAGTATAATATCTTTAGTGGAAGGTTACTAGTAGGAAAAATAATATTTTTTAGGAGGTTACATAGACTAAGTTCTGACAGACCTGTAAACTAGGCATTTCATGAGTTTCATCTCTGAAAAACACATTGATATGTACAGCTTTAAATGAGTTCATTTTCCTTGTAGTCCAAGGAAATAAAACTAATCCGTCAAAAAATTATGGACCATAAGATGTCTTGAGAGGATTCTGTTTTTGTAGTCTATGCTGTGTTTATACAACTATAAATTATAAAAGAAATTAGAAATCACATATAAACTCTTTTAAATTTCATTATTTAGTTTGGATCCTATTAAATCCAGATGATTTTATGCAGTGCTAATTATTTGGAGTCTCAGCTTTGCTCTTGAGTTAGCAGTACCTGCTCAACTTTCCAACTGTAAAACAGTTTGAAAATCAAATGTAGCTTACATGCAAGACCCAACAAAATTAAAAGTGTTAAGTGCGTTTTGGCAGTTCACTTTTATTGTGCCCAGTCCTCAAATGTACCAGCAGATAATCATCTGAATGTTAGTTATTTTTCACATGCTTATGTGATCACACAAAAAGTACATGCTAAAAAGAAACAGATGGTGACAGATGGGCAAGGTTGAGGAAGGTGGTTCGGGGAACCCAGAGAAATGTACTTCTGTAATAGTGTAAAAATAAAACTATTTGAGAACCAACTTGGAAAAAACCCCACAGATTATAAAATGACTTGATTTTTGAAGAATGTCTAGCTATGATTGCTATAGAAAATAGAAATAGGAAATTTTATTTTGTCTTAAGTGCAAAAAGCTCTTTTTCTCCCACTGAGTAAAAATGCAATTTTTAATTCACTCTTCATAGTTCTCAGAGCCCATCTCAACAGCATTTGCTTGTTAGAATTCTGAATATTTTTCTTTTGAAATCTATGTTTAATATCTGATATAAAGTAGTGAGAATATATGAAATACTTCAGAATAATGATAACTTTTGGTAAAGAAATCTTTTTATTATGATAAATCATAGTACAAATTAAAATTAACTACATAAAAATTTAAAATCCAAAATATACATTAACTTCCTAAGAAATAAGTAAAAGCATTGGAAAGATGAGTGTGAGGTAATATAGGTGAAAGGAGCAGATAGGAATCATGTGGGTAGAATTTTGATCAATAAGGATGAAATGTGAGTATAACATCTAGTAGACTCCTCCACTATCATCTTCAGGAACTCTTCATGGGATATGAATGTGGTCAGTTACATGTGCTTGCATCTTTAATCTGTAGGCAAAAATAGTAATGCACATGGTCATGTTCAGAGTAGCCCTTGAACAAGGTTCTGCTATGTTCCTGGAAATTAGGAATTAGTTTTAAACTTTTAAGCTTTGAAAAAATAGCTATTTTTCTAACATTATGTTGAACGCTAATGTTTTATTTAATTATGAATAATTTTTCCAACACCTGTCCCTGTGAGGGACTTTTAAAACATTCCTTTTTCTAGCAGTCTGGAAAAATGTCATCACTAGTGTTACTGGAAAGTTAAGTAAATTTAAGTCCCATCAGGGCCACAGTAATTAGTTCCGCTTGTTGTCTGCTTTATAGTTAGAATTCATATTTTAAAACCTTTGTCAGATGAGTTGGCTTATTACTTGGTTTAATCAATTATGGTAACATTACCAGTTATCCCAATTTGTCCCGTAATAGGATATTGTTCAAACGTGAAGTAAAATAGAATAAATGTCCCTCGACTTTTACAGCTAGTGTTTACTAACTTAGAAGTTATGAGTCCTTATGCTAGCCACATCTCACATAAGCTGCTTTTTAAAGTGATGAATCAGAATACTTGGTGGGATTTTAGTTGAAGCCCAAAGTTTAATTGTAAATTCTCTGAATCCCAAGGTTATATAAAACAGTAACCTTAAGTTACTGAAGGAACACTAATGATTCCTAGTTTTACTTGAGTTACACCGACACAGTTTCTTACAATTCATAATGTCTATTGTGACAAAGTAGAGGATTATAGGAAGACTTATACATGTATGATTTATATATGTAGGATTTTAGGAAGACAACATGTATGACTTAGTGACTGATATTTATACAGTTGGCTTTTGTCTTAAGAGATTTTTCTGTTCTAACTTTGCTTTGCTTTTGAAATTGTTGTGTTAGTTGTCTTCAGGCATTTGTGCTAGGAGGTAATATACAACTTAGGGCAAATAGCATATGACAGTTATTGATGCTGTACCTTAAGACTGAGAGCAGTTGGACATTTCATATAAAATAATATGTTATGAAATAATATGAAAAAATATCGACAAGCCACGGAACTCATAATTCTCATGAGTTATATAATTCTTTTGAAATGGCAATCTTTTAAAATCTGAATAAGAAAACTTTTTCATTTTTTATCAAATACCACCAATTTTATAAAATATCAAATGATTTAAAGATACATAAATAACATATATATACATATATATAAATATAAAATAAAGTATATAGACACATGTTTCTACATAACATATATATTAGCTACCTGAAATGTGAGGTTACCAGAGAAAAAAATTTGAAAAAGTGGTAAATTGGTTCATCCAAGTTCACAGTTTACTTTCACAACATAGGTGTGTCGACAGTTTGTTTAGATGTTTGATTTTTCTCCCATCTGTTCTGTCAGGATTATTGATTGAGCAGCAAGTCACTCCAGGGCACACATCGCCTTCTTATAATTGCTAGCCTTGAGTGTATTGTTTGGCCTGACTAGCAAACTGAGAAAGGTGTCCTTTTACTCTTTCAGTAAATCCTGTTTGGTAAATGGTACTGGAATTAAAGTGTTTTTGAAAATGCCTATTATGTTAATATTGGAAGCATTACTTGATAGTGTCATTTTGAAATAACACAGTCTCTAAATATCTTTTAAAATTACTGTTTAAGAGCTTATTTATGAATTTGTTTTTCATTTACTTACCAGTGTTAATTTTAATAAGTAAAAGTATTTTCATCAGATGTTACCAGATGTTTGATGTTAACTGCTATCTGCTTTTACTTGAATATTGGGTTTTATTATCTCTGAGAGTAAAGCAGTTTCTGGGTTCTGGTAGGAAACTGAAACAGCCTGTTTCTTGGATTTTATGCTGTTTGGCTTTTGATTTGATTTGGTCTCTCCTCACTTTAATGACATATACTTTTCTTTTAGTACATTTTCTTTTCTCTCTGTGGAAATAGTGTTGAGTGGGCATGCTACATCTAAGATTACAAAGGGTGTTAGGATGGAAGGCAGTGCTAGAAGACTGCACTCCTGCTGCATTTATAGATTGGGGTAAAAGAAAAAAGTATGTCTTTTAAGATAAGGAACACTTAGGTCATTTCATCATGGTCAGTCTTTTACAGAATTGTTATCAGAATATGTTCTGATCTGCTGTTATAGCCTAAAAGATGATAGTGTAAGTTGAATGGGTCTGAAGTGTACTTTAGACTACTGTCTTTCACATGAAATGTTGCTCTGGTTTGCTACAGAAAAGTCATCATTTGAAGTGGCCAGAGAGTTTTTTAACAATTAGCTTAAAAAGTACAAATTTTACATGCTACTAGAATTTTAGAAAAAGAAGTATTTTGAGTAAGGAAATAAACCTTTTCTTTTTCCAAAAACAATACAAAAGACATATTTGTAATAATCAGTTTGATTTGGAAATTTGAGAGTATTTTACAGAATTTTGCTTTAAAAACATTCCATTTAAGAGAGAAAATATATGAAGAATGGCATATGTTTCACATTATATGTCTGTAGAATATGGTAGTCATTTTTATTTCTTGGACATTTCACCTGGCAATTTTTTTTTTTTTTTTAAGTTGATAGCAAAGCCTCAAGAGTGTGGCTGAGTTGTTAGGGTGGTGTTCTCAGCAATGCTGAAGTCTGCATGTCAGTAACACAATGCAGAGTACATCAGTATTGTTGACCACAAAGAGATTCAATTATATCATGTCAGCAAAGGTTCATGTGTCAGATACAAAACCACCTATTTTGAGCATTAGTGTTTATTTTGCAATGGATTTTTTGAATGGATTTTTCTTACAATGCAGTTTTGGTTTTTAGTTGCTATTCTCTTCAAAATGAACCCCCTGTTTTATGTATTCCTACCCTTCTGGCCGAAAACCAGGTATTTAAACAAAAATAAAGGATTGCCAGTTTTGCCAGCTGGGGATGAGAACCCGGCTGGTGAAATGTGGGTTCAGAAGGCAGTTAATCCAGCTTTTATGCTTTTTATGGTTTTATGGAAAAGGAGGTTAAAAATCACATTTGGCCTCTTTTCATGTGTGCCACTGCTTTGTTGGTATTATAGGAATTCAGTTAAAGAACAGTTAGACCAGTTAGATTTCTGTTTTGTTTTGTTACTGGGTAAAATCCTGTATCAGTTAGATAAAGATAAAGGTCCAGAAAACAATGCACTCCATTAAAGGGCTTTGAAATAGTTGACGTTACTTTAAAAGGTACATAATGTATTTTTTTAATGAAATAAAAAATTCCTTATGCTTCTTGAAGCTATTCCTTGTATTCTGTTTGTTCCCATATTACTTACTTGGATATGTAAACAATGTTTTGTCTATTAAAAAACTAAAGTTTCTCTTTCAGAAAATATTTTCATTGGTTATAATAACTTTTTAAGTTACAGATGATTTTTTTGGTTTCTTTGGCAATAAAACAACTATATGGTTGAGTTTTTAAAATTTTGTCCTTTATCTTTAAATACTTCTGCTCAAGTGCGTTTTGTAATAGGTAATGTGAAATACCTAAATTTCAGTACAGCATTTAATAGTTCAAAATAAGAATTTTTTTCTTTAGTTGATGAAATTTATATTCTAGCCCCGAAAGCTCAAAAGGACCAGATAAACTGAAGTCAATATTAATTAAAATGTAATTATGTAAATAAAGTACTGGGCATTGTCTCTAGATGAGGATTATTCCATTGAGCAAGAATCATATTTGCAGTTGAGGGTATAACTTAGTGGTAAAACACTTGCCTACCATGCATAAGGCCTTAGGATCTCTGGCTGCAGGTCCACTCATAGTAAATGGCCGTGTTTGGATGTTTGGATTAGAAGAGATTGTTCTAATGTAACAAAAGTGGCAGATACCTTTATGCTATAACTAAATAGTTTTTGCATCTTATATATTTTGAGAAATGCGTACACACACACACACACACACACACACACACACAGAGACACATACCTCAAACTTTCTGTAACTTCTGTCTCTCCCCTCTCCCTTTCCTTTTCCCTCCTCTTCTCCCCGCCCCCACCTGTCTCTGCTCCTTGGAGACAGGGTTTCTCTGTATAGTCCTGGCTCTCCTGTAGACCAGGCTAGCCTTGAGCTCAGAGATCACTGCCTCTGCCTCCTGAGTCCTGTGCCACCACACCTGGCTAAAGTTTGTTGTTTCTGGGGCTTTAAATATAAAATATATATCTCAAAACAGTAAATACGGATACTCAATAGTATCTGAAAGATTTAAAAACATAAGGGCTCCTAATAGTTGTTATATTTATTATTTTGCTGCTATATCCTATACTGATCATTCTTTAAAATGTTTGGGGTTTTTTGTAATGGATTTATTTTTGTACGTATAAATTATTTGCCTATGTATGTGTGTGTATCATCATGGCACTAGGTACCCATATTAGTCAGAGGAAGATGTCTGGTCCCCTTAAACTAGAGTTACAGATGGTTGTAAGCCACCATGTGAGCTCTGGGGATGGAACCCAGCTCTTCTAGGTACTCTTAGCCACTGAGCCTGCTTTCCACCCCTGTTTTCTTTCTTGTTTTAAATTTACTTCTTAAAGAAAAATGTATAATGCACAGTATGTGATCTGTCACTAGCATGGGATAATTTTAAGTTGTTGGAGGGACTCAGAATGGAAATGCAGCAGATCTAAAAGAAACTAAGCAAACATACTAGCTGATGCTTGTCATTTGATTATGTAGATATGGATGTACTTCATATTCATTTAACAAAATTTCATGACCTTTGCTTTTTGTATATTGAATGTTTCTGAATATACATTAACTGTTTCATATAGGTAATTGAAGGTGTATTCATTTTTATATAAAATTGACTTCTTTTGTATAATGCTTTAACAATTAATGTATACATGAGCTGGTCATGGCACCCCAGAGGCGGACAGACAGATCTCTAATTTTGAGGTCAGCTTAGTCTACATAGCAAGGCCAGCCAAGTAAAGGTATAGTAATACCTTTATAGTAAAGGCGTCTCATAATAATAATGATAACAATAATAATTAATAATTCATTTTGCTGATTTCACTTCTAGGTATTAGAAGATAATGACTATGGCCGAGCAGTAGACTGGTGGGGCCTGGGTGTTGTCATGTATGAAATGATGTGTGGGAGGTTGCCTTTCTACAATCAGGATCATGAGAAACTTTTTGAACTAATACTAATGGAAGATATTAAATTTCCCCGAACACTCTCTTCAGATGCAAAATCATTGCTTTCAGGGCTCTTGATAAAGGATCCCAATAAACGGTAAGCCTTGATAACAATCCATGTGTTGCTGATAAATTTTATTAGAGTTCATGAATTGAAAGTTAATTGAAATATAACTGACTCCAGGAAGCATTGTATTTGGTGTAGACATTTTCCCACTGAGATACTGACTTATTTTTAAGTGTATAATCTAGAACAGTTTCAAACACATCAACTTTTTCCTAACTTGAAAGTATTATACAAACTTTTCAGATACAAATTTGAATAAGTTCTTTATGTGTATTATGAGTAAATAATGTTTCAGTTACCCTAAAGCTTGATCTTGTAGGCATTGGGGTTCCCTTTTCTGCTTTCTGTCTCTGGGGCTTTATATGTCTCCTGACTCACATCATATTAAGAAAACCTGTCTCTTCTTTTCCCTCCCCCACTAATCTAGGTTAACATTGCTATTTTTCTTCCGAAAATTTGCTTTAAAAGAGAGACACTGTAATTTTGTTTTTACAGATACGCTTTGGTTATGACCTAAATTCTCCTATAGCCTTTACTGATCAGTCTCTGTATTTTGTCTATTTATGTATTAACTCACAATATACTTACTAGTAATACATGAGATTATTTGTTTATAAAATGCCCCTTAATACTAGAGATTGCCTATATCTTCTCCCGCTATCCCATTGTGTGTGGTGGTAGTGGGTGAGAGGGAATATTAAGGTGTATGACTTTTGTTTATTTCACATTTGTTTAACTCTGTGAAGCTGTGATTCTTTGTCTAAAACACCTGATGGTCCTGATTAAGAACTAAACAGCCAATAGTGAGGCAGGAGCAAGGATAGGCAGGGCTGGCAAGCACAGAGTATTAATTGATTGAAGAAGAGGGGAGGACATCAGGGGCAGGCAGCCAGCCACAGAGTAAGAAGGAAAGTGAGAAATACAGAAGTAAAAAAGATAAAAGCCCAGAGGGAAAAGGTAGTCAGGATAATTTAAGATGAAAGAAGCTGGCTAAAAACAAGCCAAGCTAAGGCCAGTCAGGCATTCATAACTAAGAATAAGCCTCCATGAGTGAGTTATTTGGGAGCTGGGTGCTGGGCCCCCCAAAAAGTCAAAAGGGCAAAACAGTGGGGAGGGGGAGAGAGAGAAGGACACACACACACACACACACACACACACACACACACACACACACACACACACACACACACACACACACACCACACACCACACACACACAGAAAGACAGAGAGACTCTAAGCTCTCCCCATAGCTATCAGAACTCCCTTGAAATTTCATTGAACTTTAGGCATCTCGAAGAAAGATGACTTTGCGGTTTTGGTTGTCCAGAACACCTCACCTAATGTTGTGTTACAGTGTTTTATGATTAATACTTAATATATATTTGAGAGATTTCTTTAATGAGTAAAAAGTATATGTGAATTCTTAGAACATGGTCTTTGTCTACTTTAGCAGATATTTTCACTGTAGTTATCTAATTTTACATTTATAAGACTAAGGGGCTGGAAAGATGATGTAAGTGGTCAAATGACTTGCTGCTATCCACAAGTGTGCACCTCATTAGGCAGCAGGCTAGAACTGACCTGCTGGGTCAGGGACACAGGTGATCCCACCCTGAAGGAGAGTAGAAAAGCTGACCCTAACCTTCCACATCCCCCCATCTGCCATGTGGTGGCATGGGTGAGGGTAAGATCCCCTCCTCCATCACTTTGTTTTGTGACGACTTTTCAAGGATCATATTGAGTGATCTTAGTAAGAGAGGTGTTTCCTTAGAGTTTAAAATAGTTTTCTTCCTGTATTTCCCCCAGGTGCTTTCCTATGATTTGGTTTGCTTTTTAGGGGCCTTCCAGTGTAGATTGTGTAGACTCTATAAGCATTTCATTACAGAAGGTGAGTGATTTGTTGTGTTCTCATCGAAAGTTCATGTGGAACAGGAATAGGAAACCAAATTTCCTGGCAAGTGCATATTGTATCTTATATGCAGTGTACCGATTCCTCAGTATAGGTTTACATTTAAAGTGTATTGCATTTAAAGTGATTATTTCACAGTTATATAATGAGCAGGGATGGCTGAAAGGTTGTTTTTTTATGCAGAATTATGCCTACCATTTCATCTTTTTGGGTGGGAGATAATCTAATATTTGACTTGGTTTCAAAGGCAGTGGATTTGGGGGGGGGCAGTGAATTTTTATCCCATTTTTTTCTTACTCTTCAGATAACTTTGGTCACTCTTTGTTCTGTGGTTGTGTCTTTATTTAGGTGGATGTCCAAACAAAATCTTGTTTGCATTATTTATGCCTCATTAACTTATCTCTTATTGGTTCATTCCCATCTTACCGATAGCACATAATAGGTACTTAGGAACTTTGGGTAAATTTCAAGAATGTTAGGGCCCTGTACTGCTGGGTCAAAGTAGCAAGGATGCAAAGATGGCATAGCACATCTTTCTAGACATCTATAGACTAACAAAGGGTACAAACCTACACTTGCATATTCTTAGGTCAAACTATGTGCAAATAATCTGGACATCTTTAGTTCTGCCTGAGAGACTTTGAGAACCTGAGCTGGCCTCAGGCAGCATTTACATGTGAAATACAGCTAGAATTGCATGTGAACGTGGCATTTGAAAAGTCCAGTGACGAGACTTCAGAGTATGAGGTGAACACCACTGAAAGATGAAACAGGTTGCTAGATGGTAAGTTTTGTATGGCTCTTAGAAAATAATCTTTATTTGGGGAAGGATGAGAAACCAGAAGAATGCTTTAAAGAAAGATGGTATAATGAGATCTCGGTGATAAGAAGGCAGCTCTGGAGTAGTCTGATTGGAATAGTGAAGAGCAGGGAAGCAGAACACTTTACCAAGTCTGTAGGGAAGATGCATTACTTAGGAGGCCGAGGCAAGAGGGTTAAGGTTTGAGACCAGCTTGAGCAACATAGGGAGATTGTATCTTATATACAACAGAAATTTCTAGATAAGTAAGTAGGTTCTTTTTGAAGCAAAGGTTAAAAAACAAGATGAATGCAGTTTTGAATAAATAGGAATGGTAAGAAAGTTGGTGTGGGGAATTCTAGAAGTGCCCAGTTATGGTGATTAATTTAGGGAACACAAGCAAAGGCAGAGGTTTGCAGTGGTGGATGCTGAGGGTAACTTTAGATGTACCAAGTCTAGGGTTCTTAGGCAAACCTAGATGGAAATGTCAAGTGAGCTTCTGGAAGAAATGCAGTCACAGTGGGCAACTGTGGACTTGGGTGCCCACTGACATCTGGAGGTCAATAACTGGATGTTGGGGAAGAACACAGAGGAAGGCCTGGGACGGAAACCCGGGAAATAACAGTTTAGCTCTATGACGCAAATAGAGCCAGCAACAGCCTTCAGAAGGCTGTGGACATAACCAGATACTGAGATTACTTTTTTTCATTCAGCTACTTTAAGTGATACCTTAATTTTTTCTGACATCCTTTACTGAATTTCTATGAGTTCTTCCAAAGGAGTAACCATTGTTGGGCTTTTTTTTTTTTTCAAAATAATGTTTTTACTGATTATTGATTATTTGTGAATTTCACCTCGTGCACACCGGTCATGCTCACTTCCCAGTCCTCCAAAGTCTGCTTGCCCACCCATCCAAAGGAGGAGACACATCACTTAGGATGTTGAGGCCAGAAGATTCAGGGTTTGAGGCCAGCCTGAGCAACAGGAAGAGGAAGAGGATGAAGGAAGAAGAGAAGAACACCACATGTCCAATTTGTGTTGCCCACATACTCAGTGGAGCATGGTCAAACTCCCATTAGCCAGCCCCTTAGAGAAAATTGAGTCCTTCCCACCCGCACTCCCACCTGAAGCTTACTCTCTGTTACTCTGTGACCCTTCTACATGTTTGGTGAAAAGGGGAATTCTGTGATTTTCCTCGTAGTAAAGAGCACATGGGAACTCAAGGATTATTTGGTATTCTGAGGTTGAAGTTTAATGGTCTTAGGTATAAATAAGTTCAAAGTATCAGTTCAAAGCATATTTTGATAGAATTTTGAAGACTTTGCATTGTATATTAGGAGGCCATTGACATTGAAAGTTTTGACAGCTTCACATTTTGAACAAACTTGTGCTAATGGATCTCAGCTTCTAAAATGAAATTGACAACTAAATCTCAGGGATTGCATAGCACTCACGGGCAGTATTTTATGTATTTTGACACACATGCTAGCTATGTCCTAAGCCAACTATTGCAAAAGAACTAAGGCTTTATACAAAAATGAATAACTAAATCCGAATTTATTTTTTAACGTGTAGAATGGCTGCTTCTCTACTTCATGTATCTTCCCAAGTACATATAGAATGTAAAGAATATTGTAAACTATAAACAAACTGTAAACTTTAAGAAAATAGAATTCTGATTTTTAAGCAGACTAGTTTGATTTATACTTTAAATATTAAATTCTTTTCAGAAATAAATAGTTTAATGTTTTTGCTTTTCTTGTTCCTTAAAACAAGCTTAGCATAACTTTGTTAACCCAGTACTGATTTTTGCCTCCTAGGGAGAGACAGCCTACCAGAGGAGGTAGCCTACCTGGGAAAACAGTGAGTGTAGGCATCAGATGCTAAGTCTTAAATCAATATAAAATCACCAGACTGAAGGTTCCAGATAAGAATTCTGGTTTCATATTATACAATCTAAAGTCCATCTGTGGGTGGAGTTTATTTACAGAATTCTCTGTAGATCCTAGAGCAGTCTGTCTTGCATTTCACAGCAAAGCTATTCATGTATCCACTACTTGTGTCAGGTTTGACCTGCCAAGTTAGGTTCTTCTCATACCTGAAGCTCTTACAGCTGATAGCCACAGTTCAGGACAGTTGATCTGTTCTTACTTCCCGTAGCCATTTGGTTTTTCCTTCTAGCTAGTGGTGTGTTAATATTGGTATGTACAGATCACCAGAACTAGCTGTTATATTTCCAGGGATGTTGTAAGCTATAGCTTTTACTCAACAGTTTTTGGTGTTTTTAAAAAATCAAGTTAAGCAAATCAAATCAAGAATAGTGAAAGCAAAGTAATAAGTCACAATTTATCACTCTAATGATTTTGTTCCATTTTACAGTTATCTTGTTTCTGAGATTGTGTCTGTGGAAACAATACATAAAGTGATTTGATTTTCTACTATGGTAATTTGAAATTGACCATGGGGTAGCATTTCTACTACCAAAATTGACCAGTCCTCTAAGTCAGTGTTTGATTTGTTGCTTTGATTCTTTAGAGTTAAGAAAGTGATGGAGGAAAGGTTCATAGTACAGATTTGGTGGAAGAGCTTTTGGTTTGTGTGACTTTGTAAATGCCAGGACAGGTAGATTAAGTGTTCTTCCCTCCATGAGTTTTGTATCAGTCAGCAGTCACTGACAGAAGCAGATCACATTTACTGTTCCTCATTTCACTTTCTTCTTTGACTTTAACACTATCAAAAAAAGCAGTATCTGTGTCATAACTAATTTGAAATCATACTCATTTATAGTTGAATTTGGAATTGGGCAAATATTAAAGGTTTTCTGTGAGAATTTCATGGTGGCTTGATCATGGGAACATTCTATACTTTTTCTTTGTATTTACTATGCTTCATATCCTTTATAATAGTAAAAATCATAATGAACTCATGCACACATATGTGTCTGTGCATGAGTAAGTCCAAAGATAGTTTCCTATATTACAGCCAAACGCCAGGGTTTTTTTTTTTTCTTGGTTTTTTTTTCTTTTTGTTTGTTTGTTTTGTTTTGTTCTTTTTGCTTTCTTTCTTACCCCTCTTTTCCATTCTTATTTTTTCATGTCTATTTTTAATGAACAGGTACTAAATTAAACCATGGAAGCTAGAAAATTCTTGATTTTTTTTTCCTATTAAGTCACATATTGTTGAAATAAATGTAACTTTAAAACATGGGAGTACATTTTTAACTTTGATTTTTATATTCTGAATTGCATAGTAAATTGAACTATAATGATATTTCATAGATAACAATGTTGTTTCTGTGCAGTTCTTTGGGGATATAAAAAGTCTGAGTTTTATTCAGAACAGTGCTCTCCAGAGATAGTTTTGTTGTTCTTTTTGATATATGGTCTCAGTCTCTCTCTGTACTCCTGGGTATTCTGGAACTCACTGTGTAGACCAGGTTGACCTTGAACTTACTGTGTAGTCCAGACTGACCTCAAAGTCAAATGTCTGCTTCAGCCTCTCTCGTGTTGGGATTAAGCTAATTGTCTACTTCAATATTTACATTAATAAAGGAACATTTTGACTCAATTACTTAAAAAGGAACAGCTTCCTTTCTTATATCTGGAGCTGCCCATGTATTTCTAAATCTTGTAACCCCTAGAGAGAGCTGAATCAACTATCTCTACTTGAGAGTTGGAGCACTGGGCATTTGTTCAACACCCCCTCTCTCAGAAGTGCTTGCTTCTTAAGGCCTTGCTCCAAAGCCTTTGGCTTTTATCTTGGCCTGAGGGTGATTCTTATCTAGTAGTATGTTTGGAAATTTTAGGTATTAAAGTTACTTATTTTTAAAGCTATGCATTTAAACATTATTAGTAACAGTAAATTTTATCTACACACAAGTTTTATTGTGTGACTTGTGTAAATGTTTTGCATTCATTTAATTTCACTTCTGTCTTTACAGCCTTGGAGGAGGGCCAGATGATGCAAAAGAAATCATGAGGCATAGTTTCTTTTCTGGAGTAAACTGGCAAGATGTGTACGACAAAAAGGTAGAATATTTTTTGTGGTACTGTACACAGCAGAAATTTATGGGAATAGATTTTAATGATGCAGTGATACTATCTGTATTACTTTGGTGTTTAAATGATGACCAAACTACTTAGCACAAATTTTTATTTATAATTTTGTGCCTCTTAAAACAGTTCTAAAGATTTTCAGAGTTTATTTTGTCTTTTCTTCAGCCTTATTTCTTCCAGTTGCGGGGAGGAGGGGGACCTGACATTGTGTATTTATTCCTTTAGATAAGCCAAAAAAATTTGCCTTTATGCTTTTAATTCAAAACATTGCACATTCAAATATATGCATCCTATTTCTAAAACTATTTGCAGAATAACAGTTTCTGTATTTTAACACTGTAATGTTTTATGGTCTTATTTGTATGTTATTTGTATCTGTTACTTGTAACATAACTTTACTTCCCACAGGAATGATTGTTACCAATTATATATCTTTATTGTTATTGTAATATGAATTTTTCCTGTTGCATGTGTGTGAGTAGCCACAGCACAACTGAGGTTGTGACAATTTTATTGAGACAGTCAGATATTTTACACCTTTATCAGAAACAGAATATAATGGCAATTTCCAGGACCAATACAGTTTCAGTTGCCAGGATACAATACAGTGATGTTTGCAAGTCATACAGAATATAGAAGATTAATGTGTAGGAGCAGTTGTCCTGTCACTTTCCATGTTTCCTTCACTACTAATACAGAGAAACACAAAGTGGCCTGAATACTTCACTGCCTGAGCACCTGCATCAGTCTCTGAGGAACTGGACAGCACATTGTGCCTCACGACCCATGGACTCTAACCTAAAACACTTAGGATTCATGCCTCTCAAGGCAACTAGGCCAAACAAACTCCATGGTTCCCTGCAGTCAGGGACTTTCTTTGAAATATAAAACAATAAACTGCAACTTAATATCATCCCTTGAATATATTCTGTTCATGGAGTATTTTTTTTTCCAAGAACAAGAGGTCAGGTGTGGTTCCGTGGCAGGACTCTTGCTTAGCATGTTTAGGGGCCTGCATCCTGTCCCAAGTACCACACATGCAAAAGAAGTAAAATGATTACAACTAGAAAGAAGAAAGGTACCATTTTTATAAGTGGCAATAAAGGCACACTGTGGCTCTCCTAATTTACTGAAAGGGCTTCTCAGATGGACACTTTAAGTGACTGTTGGCCATACTGGAGAAAGCTTAGAACCTAAGCAGTGTTTCTATTAAGAAACACCTTGCCTGTCTACTGGGATACATATATTCAGAGTAAAGATGATCCTACAATGAAGATAGCCAGAATAGAAATTGAACAAGAACAGAAGCTGCCAAAATGTAACTTTATGAAATTACCACAGCACATGTCGATGTTGCATCTCTGGGTTCATATAACAAGTAAGTAAGAAAACAACTTTTGGATCTCCTGATAACAGCAACCATTTTAATGAAGCTAGTAAGAAGTTGGGTGTTTTGTAAATATGAATCATGAAATAAACTAAAACTGCAAATTTTTATATCTTTAAAATGCATAAGTTGGCATAGCAAGATGGCTCAGTGGGTAAAAGCCGCTAGTCCCCAAGCCTGCTGACCTCAATTTAGTCCCCGTGGCACACATGGTAGAGACAGCCTACTTTTGCAAGTTGTCTTCCAGCCTCCACATGTGGGCTGTGCCACATGCAGACCCTGTACACACAAATAAATATAATAAAATTTAAAATGCGTAACTTATGCATAATTAGGTATTTCATCTTTAAGGTTGAGCACTTTGTTACTTACAAATAAGCTTTGTGTATTTATTATTTCATATACTTGTCCATAATTTTCTAAAAATTTTTGAGACAGAATCTCACTATGTATCTCCATGTAACCTAGAACTGATGATGGTAACCAAGCTGGCCTTGAACTCACAAAGAACTGCTTTTTCTACCCCTTCCTAAATGTTTGTAACAGAGTATAGTTGACATATTTAGCACTATAAAGCCAGCTCCAAACCATTCTCTTCAAAAAACAGGAAGTGAACTGTAGCATAGTAAAGGCCTTCAGGAGAACACAGGCAAAGGTCGGAGAGCCATCCTCTGCTCTGGGAATGCATCTCACTTTCTTTGCAGAAAGGGATAAGCCACTTGAGTCATCAAAGATTCTAATCATTTTAGGACCCTCAAGTGGGGAGATTTTTCGGGCAGGGTGTTTGCTAGTATAACTTGGTTTACATACTCTTTCCTGCTCTTTGACTGAGTCTTCCTCTGTAGTCTCTTTTGCCCTCAAGCTCAACTTTCTCCCTCCTCAGGTACTTGGATTTGGATTGTAGGTGTGCGCTACTAACTAGCCCAGCCTCAGATTTTATTTTAATTATTTATTTTAATTTTTTAATAATTATTTATTTTATGTGGATGAGCTTTTGCTTGCATATATTCAGTACTTTGTGTGTGTGTGTTTGTGTGTGTGTGTGTGTGTGTGTGTGTGAGAGAGAGAGAGAGAGAGAGAGAGAGAGAGAGAGGGGGAGAGAGAGAGAGAGAAAAAATGGTGGAGGTGGTGGTGGTGGTAGTAGTAGTAGTACAGTGTCCATGGGTGTGTAGTTTCCATGGAGGACATAATGTACCTGACAGTTGTGAGCTGCTATGTATGTTTTGGAACTTGGGGAACAAACTCCAATCCTCTACAAGAAGAGCAACTGCTCTTGAACACAGAGTCCTCTCTCCAACCCCCAGCTCCAGATTTTAAAAGAATCAAATTAATTTGGATTTTATTGCTTTTTCTCAATTGTGCATTTGTTTGTTTGGAATTTTGTGTGTGTGTGTGTGTGTGTTGGGTGGGGGGGGTGTTGGGGCTTGAACCCAAGGCCTTACATGTGCTAGGAAAGTACACTGCCACTGTGCTGTATCACTAATCCCTAAACTGTGGGTTGTAACCCCTTTGGTGGTTGAAAAGTCCTTTTTAATAGGTAATCTAAGACCATCGGAAAACACGGATATTTATGTTATGATTCATAACAATAACAAAATTACAGTTGTGAAGTAGCAACAAAAAGGACTTTATGTTTGGGGTCACACAGCATGCAGAGCTGTGAGAATGGGCCGAAGCATAGGAAAATTGAGAACCACTGCTCTGGAGACTTCTGGCTTTGCTTTTTGGTTTTAAAGTACATTTTCATGTAAAAAAATATTTTAAATATTTAAATATTTTATTAATATAACATTTAGAAAGAAGAAAAAGAACAGCTAAATATTAGGAGATAAGGAAGAACCACATGGCTATTCTAACTAACTATAGTAGTTTATTTGAAGCTGGTTAATTTTGCTGTTTGACTTCTTTGTGTGACATTTTTTATAACAAAGTTTAGAAATTAAAAACAGAAAGACTTTAATAAATTACCATGGGTGGAGCAGAGGGGAGAAGAAGAAAACAGATCCACCTGCTTTTACCCTATAACATGTTTGTACCAAGATGCTTTTATGGGTATGGGGCACATGTTCTGTTAAGATGACAGATGGTGCAGTCCGTGTCGTCAGCATTCTTCTGTGTACTGGCACTATCAGTTACTGACAAGCAGTTGTTGAGATCTTCAGCCACAATTGTAAACATCTTTTAATTTTGTGCTTCATTTTTGGTTTTGTTCGCTCATTTTTTTTTTTTTTTTTGCAGTGATCCTACTCAAACCCAGATCTTTGCATGTGCAAGCCAGTGCCCTGCAACAGAGCACTCCCAACCCCTCCCTGTGTTTTTAGTTCGCACTGTAGACTGTGTATGTTTGAATTTAGGATTGTTGTGTCTTGATGAATTAATCCATGGGATTTGTTATTGTTTTTCTCTTCCTAAATATACGGGTGTATGTTTGTGTGTGTATATAATATGTCTTTTCTCATCAGTTTACTTTTATCTGTTTACATTATAAATAAGTAGATTCTGTTTTAGCATGTAGTTTATCCTTGTTTTTTTTCTTATTCACTGGATAACATGTGAGTTAATGAAGTATAATATATAGCTATCTTCATTTAGTGATAGAGTTGTCTGGCTGATTTTTAGTTTGTCTTTTTTGCCTTCCTCTTTGCCTACCTCTTTTGTAAGTTATTTCGTATTTCTGGTTTCATTTGATCTCTGTCATAATCTTACTAGCTGTCTCTCTTGTTTTATTGATGGGGAGGTGTCTAGACTCTACAGTGTGTGTTCCATCCTCCAGTCTGTGTTTAGCTGTAACTACAATGTATTCTGCAGCAGGCTTTTACTCCCTTCACCATTTCTGTGCTGCCATTTTCTAAGTTTTTTTTTCTTTCATATGATAAACATCACAATATATGATAATTATAAAATTTGCTTTATTGATAAATGTTCTGATATTTGCAGTGTTTGGGGTTAAACCCAGGCTGCATGCTTGCTAGCTAAGCTCTCTACCATAGGACTACACCACTAAACTCTCACCAGTACTGCTTAAAAGTTGTTTAAAATGCTATAAACTCACCATTTGCTATAGGTCCATGTATCTACCTGGTGTGTTTTCTGTGAGTTTTTCTTTATTGCATCCTAAGGCTGACTTTAGTTCTATACTGCAGCCATTGACCTTTCTGGTTTTGATAGCATTCATATAAAGGAAATATAATATTGAAAATAATCGAAACATGACATTTAAGAAAGGGAGGAAGAATAGTTTAAGGAAAGATGAAGCAGTAATAAGTGGCATGCCTGACTGGAGAGACAAGGAGACTGGATGCAAACAGTGGGGTAGTGCCTGTTAACATAGAGCACCTTCTTTACAGTTTTGCTCCTTTATGTGGTAGAAGGAAATGGAATTCAGTCTAGGGACCTTTTCAAGATTTCTTGGTATAGCAATAGGGAGAATAGGCTAGAAAAGAATCCTATAAATGTCTGCCTCAATGACTTTCTTAGTGGGGTTCTGTTGCTATGAAGAGACACCAGGACCATGGCAACTCTTATAAAGGAAAACATGTAATTGGTACTAGCTTAACAGTTTCAGAGTAATAGTTCATTATCATCGTGGTAGTAAACATTGTGGCATGCAGGCAGACATGGTGCTAGAGAAGGAGCTGAGAGTTCTTTCTCCATCAGGATCCTCAGACCGTGGGAAGAAAATGCCACACTGGCTGTGGCTTGAGCATCTGAGACCTAAAAAGCCTACCTCCAATGACACTTTCTCCAACAAGCCACACCTGCTCCAATAAGACCATACCTTATAATATTATCACTCCCTTTGGGCTGATCATTTAAAGACATGAATCTATGGGGGGGGCATTCATAGTCAAACCATGACAATGATGTATGTTAACTTGCAGGGTCCTTGGAGAATAGAATGAAGGCATCAAGGAAGGAAAAGGAAGTGTAGATTCTATAGATAAGTTAGGAGAAAGAGAAGGGGAGAAGAAGAGGGGAGAGGAAGACATGAGGGACTAGGAAGATTGAGTTAGGGAAAGAACAGAGGAGAAAAAGAAAAGAGATACCATAATAGAGGGAGCCATTATAGGTTTAAAGAGAAATCTGGCACTAGGGAAATATCCAGAGATGTAGAAGGATGACCCGAACTAAGAATCTAAGCAATAGGGGAGGGGCCATATTAAAGGTCCTTCCCCTAAAATGAGATTGATGGCTACCTTATATGCCATCCTAGAGCCTTCATACAGTAACAGATGGAAGCAGAAGCAGACACCCACAGCTAAACACTGAGCCAAACTCCTGGAATCCAGTTGTGGAGATGGAGGAGTGATGAGCAAAGGGGTCAAGACCATGCTGGGGAAACCCAAAGAAATTGTTGACTTGAACAAGGGGGAGCTCATGTACCCCAGACTGACAGTTTGGAAACCAGCATAGGACAGAACCAGGCCCCCTACACATGGGTGTCAGTTAGGAGGCCTGGGTAGTGTATGGGGCTCCTGGTAATGGAACAGCATTTATCCCTAGTATATGAATGGATATTGGTAACCCATTCCCCATAGAGGGATGCTCTCTCACCCTAGACATACGGGGGAGGGCCTAGACCCTACCCCAAATGATGGGACAGACTTTGATGATGCCCCATAGAAGGCCTCTACTTTCTATGGAGCAGAAGAGGGATAGGATGGGGTCGTGGGCGGGGGAGAATGGGAGGGAGAGGAAACTGGGTTTGATACATAAAATAAGATTGTTTCTAATTTAAATAAGAAAAATACCAAGGATTTTCAAAGAGAACTAAAGAGCATAAAAGCACAGACTATTCAAGAAGACATATACAGCTGCACACCTGTATGTCATCTAGCAAGTTTAAAATTAGATCTTATCCTTGAGTGGTTGAGCCATAGAACTCACATACCCAGAAGTAGTAGCAACTTATTAAATGTTTGTATTTATTTTTACTACAAGGGACCTACACTTAGCCATGTATACTACAGGTAATGAATGACTTTCTTTAAATTGTTGAACATGATGAGTCAGACTGAAGGTTCTGAAGCTATTGACACAAGTTTGTATTTTGTAAGGAAAATGTTTATTATCTGATATTTCAAGTCTGTCTCTCCAGGTGATAATAGAGACAGGTGCTTACAGTTTTGGGAAAGGCTGGAGATTGTCAATAAATTTGGTTCAGAGATTGCACACACCCACCTGAGCTTTATGGTCTGCTGGGAAAAACGGTATTTCCCAGAGAAGGTCTGAGGTCCTATGTTGGGCACAGATAAGAAACAACTGAGGAGATTTTTGTGTGTGGGGAGACTGATATGCGATGTCCTTCTGTATGATGTAAATATGTATTGTTTTATTGGTTGATGATGTTTTGACCAGTGGCCAGGCAAAATACAGCTATGCTAAAAATTCAAAGAGTTATGGAGAGAAAGAAGGTAGAATCAGGGAGATGCCCTGTAGCTACTGAAGGAGTAACATGGCCAGAGCATCACTGGTAAGCCACAGCCTCCTGGTAATACATAGATTAATAGAAATGGATTAATTTATAAGAGAAAGCTAGCCAGAAAGAAGCCTGAACCATTGGCCAACAATTATATTTAAAAAGGAGGAGGAAGAGGAAAAGGGAGAGGGGAAGGAGGAGGGAGAGGAGGAAGAAGAAAATAGGAACTGGTGTTAGTCTAAAAGTATAAAGAGAAAGTGTTTAATTCAAGAAAAAATTGTCTAAAGAATCAACATTTGAGGGCGAACAACAGTAAAGAATGTGACTCTAGGGAGTCAGAGTATAGATGGATTTTCTCTGTAGGAAGACTAGGAGGATAAAGTGGGTGGGAATGAAGATTTGAAATGAAGAATAAGAATGCACATGAGTGGTACTAAATATTGTGAAACATGCATGGTCAAGAATGGAGATTATTTTTAGAATACATTATTGCAACATGTTTCAAACTCTTTGGTGAAATATTGTACATATGTTGTAATGAGACTCGCTGAGTCAAGCAGGATATTCTAGTATCCAGTTATAATTTGTAGTTGAAGAGTTGAATGACTGAAAGCAATTATCCAGATGTTATTCACTGTGATTGTTTTCATGTAAGAGGAACACCAAGAGAGAAATGAGAGCTAAAAACAGCTTTCTAAGTATTGTCAAGTTGGTGTTTTTCTTATCACACTCAAATGGTGGCTCATATTTAAACTTTGTTCAAAGAAAGATGCATTCCAAATATGTACTAGACATTCTCATGGTTAAACATCATAATTACTGCCTTCTTTTGGTCATGAGACATTTTATGTCGGATATAAAAGAATACAGACAGCTGTCAAAACTAACATTGGTTATTCCATAAAATGTAAATAGTATAAGCTTTAAGAAATGCCTGTAGACAAAATATACATCGATTGTTTCTTATAACAACCTCACCTAAATAAAATCTGGGGGAAAATCATAATTAATAGCCAAGTGTCAGAGCAGTCCAAACTGGACACAGTGTTGTAGCTTGGAGTAGATGTCAGTATAGAGATATCAAATGTGACAAGTGATGTGTTTCAGGTGTAAATATCAGTAGTATAATTTTTAGTTAAAAAAACATTTTATATCAAATTACAACATCTCTATGTGAAGAGCCACTTAAAATGCTATAAAAACTGGTAGAAGTGCATTCACACAAATAGATCCATCCTATTATTTTTTTTGATTATTAAAAAGTTTCGGCTTTTGGTCTTATTTTTTCAGTTGTCTATTTTATAGTTCGTTATTTCCGTTCTAATTTCTTGTTTTCTTCTTCATTTGGATTTAACTTGCATGCAATACTTGGTGTAGCTAAAATGTCCACTTTGGTGGTTCTAGTCTATGGCATATGAATATTTATGGTAAATAAATATGAGATAGACCTTGAGCCCCTTGATAAGTTTTACATAGGATTGAGGTCAGACATGGAACTTCAATTAATATTATATGGTTACAGAGCAATGAAATATACTTATTTCAGATTTCTAGGTTTATATTGGGCTGGAGAGATGGTTCTGCTGTTAAAGGCTGGGCTCACAATCAAATTTTTAGATTTATGTCAAGAATGCACTGGTATTATAGAGTTTTGCATCTAACATAGTTAAACATATATTCCATAGATGGATTTTTTTTATGTATACATTTTCCATATGCTTCCTTTTTCCAGTACATGTACATACACATACACAAACCATAAAGTGGTTTAGTTTTTAAAAGATAAACAGGGATAAAATATACCAAAATTCCTACATAAGATTAGCTACTATATCATATTGCTTTTAAAAGATAAAAATACAGTAATAGATTACTAAATCTAAGAGTGCTACACATTTTTTTGATAAATGTCTATGTTCTAGTTTTTTTATTCATATATATTAGCACATAAAGATTAAGATTGCCATGGGTTGTGAGGCAGGTATGACACTATAATCATGGTCTATCACAGAAAGAGTCAGGTAATACTCTTAATTTCTTAAGCACCACAGCCTGAAAATAGAAAACAGACAAACAAAAACAAAAAACCTAAACATACAGGTTCATAGTAGTCACAAGTGATTTGATGATGAAGAAAGTCTGAGGAGACTGACTTTCAAAGATCTTAGTCCTACACTTATGTTGTATTCTCAGCCCAGGTGGAAATATGGACTGTGATTTACTTGTGAAGTTAGGAAAATTGCCTTTCAAAAGTATTCCTCTACTTAGCCTGTAAAGAAACATAAATATTTAATTTGAGAAAGATAGTGAATGTTAGTGTATAGTTTGATGGAAGAGCAACGTGGAAAGACATTAAGGAGTTGTAATTTCCCTAACATTTCCTAAATATACTTGAGTTTGTACAGGTAAACCCAGCTCTAAATGTGCCTTTTCAATCAACTGAAGTTAATGTCTTGAACACATGTTAACTGTCTGTTATAATAACAGAATAATCAAGAGAGCACAAAGAGAGGACAGGCTTATTTGACTCACAGTTTTGGAAGTTTCCATCAAGCACTGATGGATCCCATTTCTATTGAGCTTGCAGTAGGACAGATGGCACATCATGGTGGGACAAGCTGCTCACTTATGGCAGCAATGAAGGAGAAATACAAGGAAGAAACTATAGCTCTATAGTCATCTTCAAGAGCATACTCTTCTTAGACAAAGCTAGGCTCCGTCTCTTAAAAGTTCATCAACTCTGAAACCGAGGCCTTTATCACATGGATTTCTGAGGACTTTCTAGATCCATACTGTAGTAGCCCATAATTTTGACCCTACTATTTTGATCATTTAGAAAATTTTCTAAAGACACAATCACTTTCAAAGATCTGTATGAAGTATAATGCACTTGTTGGTAAAATATATTAAGTTCATACTTTAATAATAGGGTTGCTATTTACTGAGTTAGATACTTCTGATTGGCTAGTGCTTACTATTTTTAAAGGGGTGATCACACTGTGCCAACTGATACAGGAGTGTTTTGAAAGAGGAACCTATAGAAAAACTAAGATGGTATGACACTATTTGTAGTTTACTAGGATTACCATAACAAAATGCCACAGACTAAGAGGGTGGTGTTTTTTGTTTGTTTATTTAAGGAAGAAATAAAGGAGAGAGAGAGAAAGAAAGTGGTACTGTTGCAAGTCAGACATCAAGGCTTAATTTCTTTGGCTTACATTTAGTTATCTTTCCCTGGGTTTTGATAAGGTCTTTCCTTAGTTCATGTATTTCCTTGTGTGTCCAAATTCCCTCTTTATATAGAGACTTAAGCCACTTTAATGCTGTTACCTCTTTGAAAGCTGCACTTAAATACAGTCTTTTTTCTTTGTGACAAGGTCTCTTTGTGTAGCCCAGAAGGGACTGGAACTTGCCCTGTAGCCCAGGCTGGCCTCAGACTTAGTTTTCCTACTTCTGTCTCTTGATGCTGGATTATATGTATGTACCACTAAATCTGGTTCAGATTTTTCTTGTGTTTGCTTTCATTGTGATTGAAGTCAGACCTCATTTTCCAACTTAAAAAAGAGACACACAATTGGATTGAGAGAAGTGTGTTGCCCTCATTCTCACTGTCACCAAATCTCCATTAAGATTCTATTTTTTAAAGATTTTAGCAGAACTTGCTAATTTCTTCATCTTGTTTCTCATTTTCCTATCCCTATAAGAATTACACTCTGTTCTGATGAGACTCATCAGCTCTGGCACTGAGCATCTTGTTTTCAAAAGGAAACCCATGTGTTTCTCTTGCCCTTTGGGGTCAGAGCTTTGACAAGTGAGAACCCTGTCATCATGGTGCTCACTCACAGCTAGTACAGGGTAGCATGGATCAGGCTTCTAAACCTTTCATCCACCTCAGGCTTCCTTCACACCCTGTTTCGGTTTGGGGACCCACTTAAACTCAGCCCAGCTCTGTCATTGCTAGCATCGTTACTTCAGACTGCCTTCGGGACACATCACTTGTGAGGAGGGAGTGAAAGCTGTGGATGCAGTTTTTCATGAACTCCAGAGATTGCAAGGTAGTATCAATGCCTGTTCCAAAAAAGAATTCTTTACAAATTATAAAGGAGGATTGGGATTTGTGCTTTACAGAACAGCTGTGTTAAATTGGCTTTTGCTTTTTTGTTGTTGTTGATAAGTTGGTTTGTTGGTTTTAAAACAGGCTCTCACACTATGCACCCCAATTGGGCTTGGATTTGTGATCCTCCTGCCTCAGCCTTCTGAGATTATAGGAGTGCACCACCACCTCCGGCTAATATTTATTTATTTTCATTATTAACTTATTGAGCCAAATGCCAGGAAAGAAGGAAAGGGTAGTGAGCAAGGTTGTGTTCTTGCTGTCCTGGGAAGAACCACCATCTCGCCTAGTGGCCAACATCCTTATGACAGCCCTCTACACCTGCTCTACATCAGCAAATAATTATGACAAATTGTATAGTATTCTCTCAAAGTGGTTTATGACTTTCCCACTGTTCTGTTTCACATAATCAGTTTTTAATGGAATAACCAAGATCTTACTATTCTGTTTTAGACTATTAACAGAGAAAGCCAAGCACCTTGTCTACCTGTTACTCGGTCTTCATTTCATTGTTTGCTTTCTTGTTATATACTAAAAGTAAGTTTTCATGAATTGAAATATATTGAGTTTTCTTTTTTCTTACAGCTTGTACCTCCTTTTAAGCCTCAAGTAACATCTGAGACAGATACCAGATATTTTGATGAAGAATTTACAGCTCAAACTATTACAATAACACCACCTGAAAAATGTAAGTGATTCTATTAGGTAGTTGATAACTTTCTAAAATAATTGAAAACAGCCCTCTTCAAAATCATTTGCTACTTTAAAGATTAAGTCCAACTGTGACTTTTATTCCATTTCTGTTAAGAATTGTAGCTCCCTGTGTGGAATAGCAGATGAGCAGGCACAGGAACAATCCTGTATAGGACAATTAGAGGCCAAATTACCGACTTATTTCTTCCTCACTTACTGCTGTTTTAACAGTGCTTTGCTGCCTGTTGGGAGCATTCCCCAGCCCAGACCTTGTTTCCACTCAGTGTATCATCAACATTATGCTAGTTTTATCTCCTCCTTGCATAGTTGTTTTTAACTTTACTTTTAAAACTAGGTTTTCCTTAAACAGTAATATCTTTAAACACAATTTAGTTGGTTATTTTTATGCACATACTTTAAATTAGAAATGTGTTAGGCTGTGTGTTCATAAACCATTTCATGTCATTTCATATGCATTAATGTATGCCTTGCACTCCAAGAAATGCCATAAATAGGTTTTGATGAAGAAGGAGGATAAGGTAGAGTTTTGAGGTGATGTTTGGGAAGCTAAAAAGATCCCAGGCATACATGTGTAGCATCCTTTAGCATTTCTTTCTTTTCCTTTGTTTGTACATTTTTCTCTGCTATTGGTTGGTACTGCTCATATATACCAAATGTCTGTGAGACAGAAAAAAGAAAATGAAATTCTATTCCCATAGTGGTCACGGGTGACTAATTTTATTGTTGAAACACAAACTAGGACTCATCTGGGGTCCATAGCCCTGCTCTCAGGAGAATTCATGCCCCGAGGGGAAATGTCTGTGTATGCATATGTGCACTTCTGGCTCTTTTGTGTCTTTAGATTCACCAAGAAATGCTTAACTCTTATAAGTGAGGACACTGAAGTCCAGTGTCACACACAGTCAGGAGCAGGGCTCACCAGCTCAGCTGGGACGTCAGCTGAGTACTCAAGATGCCCACATTCTAAAGTGAGCTGCATATGCTATAGATAAACTTTTAGGATCACTAGGAAGTTAGAGACTATTCAAAAGCCTGTGGAGTTGCAGGCTGTTGGTTAAGGGTTATCTGAGTAGAAATTATGAGCAGAGGGCATGGTCTTTGGTTCCAGGATGGGTTATAGCAATATAAATTTTCAAAATACTGGGAAGCACCAATGAGTGTCTGAACAGACCAAGAAAAGTGCCTGCCCTGAGTTCTTGCTGGGCTCTGCCGTTTGGAGCTAAGGCTGCTTGTTTGCAGACTGTCATTCCCCAGAGTAAAGCTCTCTGCTGACTTCCCTTTTCTGCATATATCCACATTCTCACTCAGAGAACCACCTTTGATGTCCTAGTCCAAGGACTCTTAATAAGTACATTCTGCTGTAATGCTTCTGTTTAGATGATGCCTTTATTTGCTACTTTTCTTGATAATTGTTAATCTATTTTTGTCAGTGTAACATAAAATTACTGAGAGAAAGGTTCTTGTGACTTAATAACTGTCACAGGTCGCAGGATAGATGCCTAGCCCAAGATAGATACTTAATAAGTATTTGTTAAACAAGGGAACATAAAATATGACTGGGGCCTGGAACAGTTAAGTCAGGAAGAAACCATGCTCTTAGCATAGTTCAGTTGTCTGTGGATATCTGGACTTCCATATAATGTAGACTTGGCATCCATAGTCTACATTAGAATAGGAATATCTTGATGACTTTTTGGAAAGTAGGTTGGAGGGAATCTCACAAGCCTAGCCTGGTCTGGAACTCAGGATCCTTACACCTTGACCTCCAGAAAATAACATGCCGGAGCCTTAGCACCATGCTTGGCTCATGACGTCCCTGCCTTCAGTCTCAGCTTTTTCAAGACACTGCTTTTCTTTAACAGAAGTTTTGGCATTTGAGGATTCTTTTTAAGACAGTGGAATATGTGATTTTGGAAAAAATAGAAATAGGTAGGGCTTGGAAATGAATCATGAGTAGATAGTTCACTTCAGAAAGTAAAGTAAAAGTAAAAGCCCTATTTGCAAGCTATAAAATGTGAAAATATAGACTCCAAGCTGGGGAGCCTGCTTCATGTCCTGCCTCTGCTACTTACTAGTTCTGAGATGTGATGTTTCAACTATCTGCTTGACAAGGAAGCCTAGGGGATTCTGTGACAATCTCTAGAGCCCATGTTCCTCTGCTGTGTGCCTGACAAGCCAGCTCTTAAAGAAAGTCTCTAGGTGACTCCAAGCTTGAGTATCCTGATTAACTGGCCGGAATGATCTACATAAAAAGTAAGGGATGGGTCCAATATAGTAAATCCCTAACTAAGTGGAATGAGCAGGAAAAAATGTAAGATAGTAGCAAAAATAATTTAAAATTGTATGGAGTCTCAACCAAGTGAAATTAGAAACTATTAAAAGATACTCTTGTGGTTAGTCAGCCACTGTTTCATGATTAACTTGCCTCAGGAATCATGGACCAGGGCATCTTAATTCCTCCTGTCCTCTTTTTTGGAACTCTTAACTTACGGCAGCTGTCCTGATGAGAATTTGTATGTTTATTTCTCAGTTCCTAAATGAGTTCCTAAACCTCTGAAATGTTGAAGAGAAGAGGCTTTATATGCTCTGCTTCTAGAATTTAACTTTAACTGTTTCCTCACCTCCATTAATCCACAAGAGTAGGCCATGTTACATAAGCCTCAGTGTCTTTGAAAGATGATGAGTTCCTTTCCAGAGTGATAGGGCTGCACAGAAAGCCCTTAGGTTAGCATAATTTTTAAGGTGGGTGTTATTAGCTTGTGGGTATCTGACTTCTGTGGGCATCAGAAGTAGAGTAAGGCTTTGCTCTGCTGCTGGTCCTACAGACAGTACAGTAACAAGAGCCCAGTCAGTGTGGTCCATGCCTGACAGGCTATGCCATAGACTAGGATTAGGGAGAGCATACAGCTTGACCTCCTCTTGTCTCATTCAGGATTTCTAGGATGGAAAGGCAAGTGGGAGGATGGCCATACCTCTCTCTGCCCTAGCTTCTTGTTCAAGGGGACAGGATCCAGTGGCTATTAACTGAAGTTCTTGGTTGTAAGGATCAAGGCAAGAGCTTTAATTTTGGCAGTCCATAAAGTCTAGGTATCTGTTATGAGAAAAGAGGCAATAAACCATTATTACACAGAGTAACAGAGTAGTTTTGTTTGTTTGTTTTGTTTTTTCCTGATAGTCTTGGTACAGCTCACACACCAGGATTTGGTTCAAAAGTCCATAGAAATGCCATTTGTCAGTAGTTGTCTTCCCACTTGCCACCTTGGTTTTGTAAATCAAAAATTTTTAATTATTTTTTAGAATAAATCAGTAGTTAAGAAAGAAAGCAAAATGTTCCATTTCCTACAAACAGCTGTAGCAATGTGCCAGATTGTCCTAACTGGTGTTAATTAATTGAACAGATTTAGAATGTGTTGTCTTTCATTACATCCATCAGTGTCCTATGCTTTCCTCTCACAGAAGAGGAAATTTCTTTGAGAGAGATCTGCTCACTTTTACTACTGTCTAATTACATTTGTTAAATGTTCTGAGAAAAACAGGTGCCCAAGGCTGCTTGGATGCTAAACTGTAGAGTTGGTGATTTCGGTGTAGTGCGTGTTCATCGTTGTCATTGTACCTTCAAGGTCCTCCAGTTCCCTCCTCTGTAGCCTCCTGCCAGGGCATCACAGGTGTCCATGGAGTCACTATCCTATCTCAGTTGGACAAGGTCAAAGAGTCAGTCTCCTTGTGACCAAACCTGGTGGACCAAGAGCTGGAGTGGGTAGCTTTAAAGAATAGTGGAAGTGTTGGGGCCTTACAGCCAGACTATAGATTCAGATCTGTTCCTATTGAGATCTGTAATATGAATATGTAATATGGTCTGTAATATGAAGTTACAGTGAAGGCCATCTTAACTCTCTGGGAACACCCAGCAGTGTTCGCTCCCACTCCAAGAAAGACCACCACCTGACATGTAAAACCCTTCTCGGCTTAGGACAAGGTCTGGTTACAGCCAGGAGCCAGAGCAGCCCCTGTCATCTAGAGTAGAAGAGCACAAAGCTTTCTCACACTAGTGTCTGGATCTTGCTCCAGGTTTGCTGTGCAGAAACACTCAGAAAAATAAAGCTTTTAGTGGGAAAAATTGCTTCTCAGATGTGATTGGCACATGTCAGAATTGGAATATTATAACTTCAGCTGACTTTCCTGGAGACATTTTATGCTGTGTGACTCAACAGTAGATACCTCCAACCCCTCCCAGTCTTCATACAGCTGAAGAACATGGTCTAGAAGAGGCATGGGATTGACTTAGTTCTGAACCCTTATTTTCTGAGTAATCAGAGATTTCCCTCTACCTCAACACTACCTAGAATTGCTGCTGCCCAGCTGCTGGCAAGATAGTGGTCTGTTTGCAGAGGGGAATTTGTGCAGTGTCTGACACAAACTATATGTGCTGTTTTTACCTGCTGCAGTAACAGTTTATGGTACATTTAAGCTGGAAACTTAGTTTAACTCCTGATGTCCCTGTGCATTAAGAAGAGAATGTAAGGGGGAAACAAAAACACAAAGAAACAGAACCATTGATTTTTCCAGATGAAAGAAGAGCCTTTTATTGGATGTAGCAGTATAGCCTCTGTTGTTGCTGTTATTATACCTAATCAATGCTCCTTAGGGAGACTGGGAAATAAGAAGAATGGAAATATCTTTCTTTAATGGGTTTGAGGATGTGGGCATATTTTGCTTGAAAATAATGGTTGTTAGGCTGGTGAGAGATGATTTCCCAGTAATTAACAGAACTTCATGCTCTTACAGGGGACCTGGGTTTAGTTCCTAGTCCCACATTGGGGGATCACAACCTCTAACTCCAGTGCTTTAATTTGTTTATATTGCCATGATGAAAACCAGGGCCAAAATCAACTTTTTTGGCTTACATGTCCCGATCACAGCCCATCATCAAAGAAAGTCAGGACAGGAGCATAAGGCAAGAATCTGGAGACAGGACTGATGCCACAGAGAAGCAACTTCCTGGATAGCTCCCCATGGCTTACTCAACTTGCCTTTTTATATAACCCAGGACTACCAGCCCAGGGGTGACATCACCCAGTGTGGGCTGCACCTTCCCATATACATTTGATGGAAACATTTTCTCGGTGAAGGTTTTCTCCTCCCAAGTGACTTCAACTTTTATACCAAACTGACAAGAAACTAACCAGCATACAGCTGCATAGAGGGCATTGTTGTTTCTTCTCAACTCCGAGGATACTTGCACTTATGTTTCACATAAGTTCATGTTTCTCTCTCTCTCTCTCTCTCTCTCTCTCTCTCTCTGTGTCTCTCTCTCTCTCTCTCTCTCTCTCTCTCTCTCTCACTCACACACACACACACACACAGTGTGCATGCAAGAAAAAAATAAAAACAATTTGTTATTTTAAAGGTTGTACTGATGTGTTCATCTTGATTACAGGATAATTTGCAGAGGAGTTTGGAGATGAGCGGGAGTGGTTTAGGTGGAGCCTGCTAGTGCTCTGCACACCCAAGGAAGAGCTCTGTGACTGTGCATTCTTACATCACAATACTTAGGGAGGGGGAGGAAACATGGTCCTTTTTGGCCTTTACATAAAGGAAAATAGAGATAAGGAAGGGCTGAGCTCATACATGCTGCCCATGTCTTGCAAATCCTGTGTCCCTGATGAACCAGGACTTGAATGTTGTCCTTTGTTTTTCTTTTATTTTCTCTTTATTCTAAAATTTTATCACAGGAAAATTGAGAGTAGTGAGTTAATCGATGGTAGATAATGACTAATACTACTTAAAGAAGATTAGTTTACAGTCTTGCTAGGTCACCAGGAAGAAAAAATATAAGCACTTTGAAGACCTACATTGTGTAGAATTCTGTGACTTAAAATTTAGAACTGCATATATTCCTAAAATGCATGATTCTTGAAAGTAGAATTCTGGGTTTTTTTAACTAACATTTTCCAAACAAGTATTGAATCTTGAGATTTTGATGTTTTGAAGATGATTTATAATGTTATTTCTTTGTAGATCATTTGCATTTAGAAAAAAGAAACTAAATTTTATGGAAAAGTTTATGATTTATTGTACCTGTAGTGTATTGTCCAGAGATAGTACTACTATACATAAATGACAGTAGCTGTTTGCTGCCCACAGATGATGAAGATGGCATGGACTGCATGGACAACGAGCGGCGGCCACATTTCCCTCAGTTTTCCTACTCTGCAAGTGGACGAGAATAAGTGTCTTTCATTCTGTTTCTACACTGTCATCTTAGATTTTGTCACTTGAGAATGATTCCTGGACATCTCCACCAGTCCTCGCTCTTACAGATAGCAGGGCCACTTTTGACATTCCTGACCAGCCAAGGGTCTTCACCCTCACCACCTTTCACCCACATGAAAACATATACACAGACACTCCAGTTTTTGTTTTTGCATGAAATTGTATCTCAGTCTAAGTCTCATGCTGTTGCTGCTACTGTCTTACTATTATAGCAATTTTCAGAAGTAATTTTACAGTCTTTGGGAGTCGTGAGCCCATTGTTCATTTGTGCATCAATTGTCATCTTTCAGTTTTTGTTTTTCCCTAGCAGTGAAGGCTAAATGAGATACACAGATTCTAGGTACATTTTTAACTTTCTAGAAGATACATCAAGAACTAATTAGACTAAGAAGATTTAGTTTATATTTCTGAACAAGCAATTGTTGAAGGGTGGTGGTGTGTGTATGTAAGAGTTTAGCACACATGTCTGATCAGTGCATAAGTTGCGTACCACTGATATTTGGCTGAAAATCCTTAGGAAGCATTGAGAGGACAGAAGGGCTGATGAGATACACATGTTTTTAATTCCTGCTGGATATTGTGGAGGAAGCCCAGTGTCACATGGATGCCCAGACTTCATGGGTAAATGGATGGCGTTCCACTAAGCACTGCAGGTGCAGAATCACCTAGAGGGTCTTAGGATCTATGTTATACCAGAGAGTATTTTTCCCCTGGGCTTGGCAACCTTTTCCCCTTCTTGATATTTATCACCTCTGATGGCTGAAGAATGTAGACAGTATAATGATCCTGCTGTCACCAAAATCTATACGCCAAGGTGAACAGGTGTTTGCCTTATCAGTTTTGAATTTTTACTTTCAGTTATAGGTGAATTAGCTTTTCTCAGATGTTAAAACTTTGAATGTCCTTTTATGATTTTGTTTATATTACAGTAGTATTTATTTTTTAGTGATAAGAATTGTATTGTCATGTTAGCAAATGCAGCTCCAACTCACAGGACATTGACTGCGGTTTCTTTTGAACCATGTGCAAGGAATGTACACACCCATTAGAATCATGCACTTTTTCTCCTTTGTACAAAATATTGGTAAGGATCTGAATTATATCCGTTGGTTAGAATCTGGCTATGAGAAAAGATATGCTGTAATTTAACTCCTTGGTGCCGAAATAAGAAAATCTCTAACTACCCAGTGCCAAGGGGTTGATGGAGCAAATGGATGTTGATGGTTGCTCACTTGAGTGGATGTGTGAGTTTTGCCTGGCATACAGAAATGGAGAAAGCTGAGACCCAAATGATGATAAGAAATGAACTTTACTTGGCAAAATGAACACGTCACAGATATTTACACAGTAGGTAGCAATGGATAAGAAGCTGGTGTGTTTATTCTTATCAAGGTACATTCATTACTGAATCAAGCCATCAGGGAAAACAACAAAACAAAACACCTCTAGCTTTTTTTCTGTACATACTCATGTCTCCCAATCCCAAACATTTCTCACTGAGAGGGGACATGTATGCAAACCTCATCTTTCTCCTTCATTAATGATGATCTTCAGATTAAACCCTTTGGTGCTAGGAGCTGACATTTTCCAAAGCAGACTATGAAGTGCAAGGATCAAAGTCTTTCTTGCAGCAAGCAGGAGGGCATCTGCTCCAAGAGTGATCATGGAGATGTATTCTAGTTACTGACAGCTCCCAAATGGAAGACTACAGTGTGACATAGCAGTGTTGCTGCATTGTCTTTTTGAGTAGGAAGTCATGTTCTCATGCAGATGTCTTAGCCTCTAGACTCAGACTTGGGGAAGCAGAGCCGCTGCTGGCAGTGGCTAGCCGCTGGGACTGCTGGGACAGAAAGGGCATTTACTAAGGCAGCTAAGATGGATTCAGACATAGATTTTGTCCTGATTTTTCATGTTTCTACCTGAGTGAGTTTATCCTTAGTATGGAGTAGGAAGTTAAACAGATGTTCATTCTTACATCTGTAGTCTTTTTCCTACTTAGGATTATGTTGAATGTTTCACATTGGCAGGAAAGTAGATTAGATAGTATGTTCTTTAAGTTATCCTGCATCTGTATTGTAAGAAAGAAATGTGAGGAAGAAAATCAAGCAGCCTGGGTGATGTTCAGAGCATTTACCCCTCAGAGGGAGCAGACACTATACACTAAGCACACAGCTTCTTTTGTTCTGTCTCTCCTCCCAAGTCTTAAGGTGACTTCATGACCTTGGCCAAGGGCACTTTCTAAAGATTAATGAACGGGCACTGACCATGCCTCAGGCTGGCCACTCCTCACACCTGGCCTTTGGTCCCCAGCTATTCGAGGGCTTTCTCTTCCCATCCCAGGCTCCCTGATTGTCACAGCAGGTGTGTATTCTTGGCTTTGATTTTGAGAACTTTTTCCTTGCAATCCCAGATGTCAGTTAAATGGCATTAGTAGAATAGTGTGGAGGAGATACCTCTACTGAGGATTTGGGCAATTGAAATGGCTTGAAACCTGGAATTTTTATGTCTGGATGCAGTTCTGGTTTTGTGATCCCACTTCCTACCAGCTCGAGCTTGACCTCTTGTCATCATATAGGGCTGTCTTGGAGGGATCTGGCCACTTCTGCTCAGATTGACGGCAGGGTTGCTCACAGCTTTGCTTTCTACACTAACGACATAGCATTATTCCAGTATTGTTTCCATTTCCCATGCCTGACTGTTCTCACAGGGGCCACATGCTTCTTCTTCCCTCACTAACTGCAGGGTCTCTACCACACCTCAGTGTACACACTTTGCTGCTACTGTCTGTACTGTCTACATCCCAGTTCCCTTAGCTTGCTCCTGGTAATGCATTACAGGCAAGCATGAAATGTAAAGTATTTATTTAAATAAAAAGAAAACCTTTGAATTGGTCATCGAGTCACCTCCCTGTAGATTTGTAGTTTGTGACATATTTTGACTTTTTAGTTCTTCTGCTTGATCCATACAAGTTGTGGTCACCTGATTAAGGGTTTGGAGCAGACACAGCTATGAACCTAGATGCTGTATCATTGTCATTGCTGGTCACACTACGGATGTTCGTTTTCTTACATATATGACCTGTAGGGTATGAAATTACTACAAAAAACTGGCTTTGTACACTGTACACCCTTAGCATCTCACAGGCATCTGGTAGGGACATACATTACTTCCTTCGTACAGACAGCGTAAATAAAGCCCTGTGTCAATCTGCTACTCCTCTCTTTGTTATTGTTGGCTATGGCTCTGTAATTTCAGAAAACTAGTTTGTGGTTTCTGAAAAGAAAAAAAATGTTTATAGCCCCAGCTGGTATTAACCAACCCTGTATGAAGGTGTGACAGGAAAGTATATAAATCCCCTCTTACAGTGAAACCACATATGGGGTTATTTTTTATGTAAGCAATGCCAATAGCATGCTCATACAGACTAATGTAGGGCTAGGAGTGGGGTCACTGATGACAGCTTTGACCACAGCTCTAGGTCTCAAGGTGCATCTGCCAGAATGCCAGAGACAGAATAAGTTGCAGACTGATCCAAAGGTCTTAAGAAAAGGTGTGGACCAGACTTCTCAAGGAATGTAGCTTATCACTAATGTCTTCCTGATAACATACTGCTGACACACTTCCTTTTCAAGTGTATCTTTAAACCTTCATGGAAGTTTATAACTTAGACGTGAGTAATCAATGGCCAGAATGTCTGAATTACATTGAGTAATTTTAGATGGGGCATATTTCTAATTTTACCTCATAAGCTATAATTGTAGAATTTGGTTTTGTTCTTGTGGTTTCAGCAGAGAGAGGCATGACTTTTGGGACCAGTTTGTCAGACATGCATGTGTATTTCTCACAGCCAAATTTGGGGACATTTTTACATGTGCTGTCCTCAAAATCAACTGGGGTTGACAGATCCAGGAGGCTGAAATAAAGTGACCTCTATAACTCTTTAAAGGTGCTATTTTTAGAATATTGTATAATTTATTCATGGTATACATAAAATAGAAGTGAGGACAGTTAAAATACATGACAGCTTTATGTATTTGGTGAAACCAGAAACATCTGACTCAGAAGTTCTGTTTGAGGCTTGCACCTTTGACACGCCCCAGAGATGAGGATAGCCATGCACTGTCATGCCACCCCCTCCATGGCCTGAGCTGCATGATTATGAGGGGCGGGCTGAGCATGTAGGAACCAGGTCTCTGCTGAGAGCCCTGGTCTGCTGGGTTGCTGGCTGGGAAAGGAGAGGAGGTTGTCCCACCATGCAGCCTTCCTTGCCCTAATGTTTCATCCCACCCTCAAACACCATGACCATCTCAGCATCCAGGGATTTTTGTTTTGTTTTGTGTGTGTGTGTGTGTGTGTGTGTGTGTGTGTGTGTGTGGTGTGTGGTGTGCTGGGGAAGGAACCCAGGGCCTCACACACTGGGCAAGTGTTTTACCATTGAGCTATACCCCAGACCTTCCAGTGTCCATTTGTATTCCTTTAAAGCATTTGAGGGCTTGACTGTATAGTAGAAATACTATTTTAGACTAAAAATATGATCTGTGTACAGATATTTGATATACTGTTAAGTAAATTTTCTAATTTCACATACATTTGTTTTTAGGCTCCTCTCAAATCTGCTATTGAAGACTAAAATCTGACACCATCGAGCCAAAGATGCCTTTTTTTTGGGGGGGGAGGGGCTGTTTTGTGTTGTTCAGAGAATGGAAAAGAATAATGCAGAGTACTTCCTGAGTGCAGACAGTATGATGGTAAATACTGGATGTTGGCTAAATGTGTCCAGGTATACATGATCTTTCTATTGCAAAGGGGAAGAACAGTGAACAGCAGCAGGAGAGGTGGTCTTCAGTACACTTTGGCTGACTTCAAACATGTGCCTTTGGTGTATTTTGTTTGTCACTGCTACAAAACGAAAAGGAAACTGAACAATTCAAGGCTTGAGAGGTCATTTTATTAATCCTGTGCATATTCTAGAATAGAGACAACATAATTCAGTGACTTGAAGCTTTTTTGAGCACACTCCAACTAGGCCGAGCCAGTTCATGCTGAAGCACTCCCTGTCTGTAGCGCAGGGACAGAACCATGGCATGATGACCAGCCCCCCGCAGTCCCAGGTGGTGTCTCCCTGGGGAGGTTTCGGTGCACTGTAGCACATTAAGTACAAATCAGATGAATGTAAATATCTCTTTGTAAATCATTTATTTCACTCTGTTTCATCCAGGTCAGCAATCAGATTGTGGCATGCTGGGTAACTGGAAAAAATGATAATAAAAAGTAAGTTTAAATAGATCATGGGTATTGTTTTCTCATTTGCTAGTTTGGTCAGTTGTTATTACTGAAGTTTTGAAGCAAAGGTTTCTGTTGCTAAAAGTGTGCAAATGTATTTAGCCAATTATACTGAAAGTTTGTGACTCACGCCTTGCCACCAGAGACCAAAGAAAGTCTGTTTTGTGTTGCAAGTATCAGGTTATGTATCTCCAAAGCTTTCCTTCTGAAAGCTGCCTTTACTCCAGGCCTGTGTATTCCTCTACCTAAGGACAGTTGACATTATGACTGTGGACCTATTTGTTAGAAAGCAGATCTGAAATTACATTGGGCTTTAAAGCAGGGGGAATTAGGATGTCAGCCAAAGTCTGTATGGATTAACACAAAAGAGCCTGTTACCTGCAGTGTCTTATAACACAGACAGATACATTTTTACATACTGACACTCTACCCACATGGTGGAAAGTGGGGCCCATGATACTGATGTCTCATTTCTAAAATTTTGCAGTTATTGGTTTGGAGAAAACCAAGGGTTGGGAAAGTGATGACTTTCCCACTGCCCGATGACTACACTGAACTTGTACACAAGCTCATGCCACACTAGGTATACCAGATGTCTTCCTAGTTCTGCAGTGCCTTCAGTGGAAGATGACCAGCTATAGTGCTCTGAGAGTCCGAGGAGGGCTGTCTGTGGTTTTTACTGGGCCAGAATGATGGAGCACAGCCAGGGCCCACCCAGCTCCAGTGAATAAAGCTAGAATCCAAGGGAGGACCCTTAACGACTGGTGGAAGCCAGGAGAATGTGCTGGGGATTTCTAAGTTGGAAGCCTGATTAAGACATATTGGGAATACTCTTTCCTCCTTTTTTTTTCCTTCCTTCCTGTCTTCCTTCCTTCCTCCCTTTCATCTATCATCCTCCCCCCCTTCCTCTCTGTCTCTTTTTCTTTCCTCCCTTTTCCCCTCCCTCTCTCCCTGGGAAAGGTCATGTGTGCACTTCAGGTAGGTGTTACCATGTGTGAATAGCATGGTAGTGAATTTTAATTAACCAGCAAATGCTGCCACAAAAGGCAAGGTCAGTGCAGAACAGCATAGATTAGAGATGAGGTGCTTCACTGAGCATGTGAGAGCTCTGTTCTCAGACACCTCCACACAGGGTCTTGGGACATCTGTCTATCACACCAAAACCTGCCACCAACTGTAATCAGGAGACAGAGGTCACCATTAGAGCTGACACCAGCTGTCACTGAGCAAGCAGACGCTGGTTGGGAGTGACTTGCTGGGATGTCCTCCTCCATGCTCTGAGGATACCTAGACAGGACAGGCTGCTTGGTATACTGGGTCCCTAGATACTAGAGTTTCTAACCCAAGAAAGTGGGTGACTGAGCAAGGATTAGCACAAACCACGATGGGCACATTTCAGAAAACAGGAGTGAATGCACTTGGACAGAAAATCCCTGCTGGAGTGCAGACAATAGCATAGACCCCTGTGGCGGAGTGGAACTTGCGGCAGGGTCTTTATTATTTCTCAGTCTTTTGAGTGACTGTGGCTCCAAGGTCATCTAGTGACGTGTCATCACTGGGCTTCCTGTTGATTCTTGGCCTGCTTGTCTGACTGGGGACAATCTCCTGTGATGACACAGTGTGAGGCAGAACAGGAATACATGAAATTACCTGCTCCTGGAGCAAAGGGGCTGTCCCTCTCCTGTCATGTCAGGCTCTATTTGAGAGACACTCTGCATCCTAACTGCCACTGAACATCATCTTTAGGCCTTGTACTCTGGCCTGAGTGAGTCACTGCCACACTGTCTCCTAGAGTGACAAGTTTCAGGGTTGCTGAACTTTGCACAGTTACCTAGAGACACAAAAGCATGAGTACTATCACTGTCTGACATGTCCACTATCACTTGTCAGGGTTACTGATGTGTATTGATGTCCTCAACACCACAGCCGCTGTGGCCTCAGTCCATCAGAGAAGATGTGTGTCTAGGGGATGTTTTCAGTTTGGAAGTACAGCTTGAGCCTTTGAAAGCCATCTCCCCCTCCTGCCACCTCACCTGTGGCCCTCTTGGATCTGTGACTGTCCAGGGAGTAGATGAGACACCCTTTGCTTTCCTGGCTGCAGCCTGATGTTCCTGACTCATGTGCTTCTTACCACTGCTAACTTCTATGACAGCCTTTACATCAAACCTTGGGTTAATGCCTAACTTATTTCTGTTGTTTACTGTAGACTTGGAGTTGCATGATGTGACCCAAACTGTTGTCCAGTTGACCATGCTTTAGGATCCCCGCCTCTTCCTGATGATGGGTAGATTCTAACTTTGTAGTTTGGGCTGCCATTTCTACTTGTTTCTCTTCCTTTCTATTGAGGCGGGTCTTCTCACTACATGGTCCAGACTGGCCTTACCTCAGTCTCCTAAGTGATTGGTCCACAGATCTCTGTGCCCTTTCACTCCAATATCCTACAGCCCTTCATGTCAACATTGTTTCTGGCTTTCCCTGTACTCTTTATCCTATGTGGCCATGACTTCAAACACTCTTTTTATCTCTGCCTCTACTTTCAAAAGGGTGGACACTTTCTCAGTGGTCCTTTCCAAGCTTGTTCTGAGGTGACAGAAGGACACCCAGGCCCCAGGCTCCTCTTTGTGGCTTGCTTTCCTCACGGTGCTATGGGATACTCGTGTACTCTGCTCTCCCATTACATCACATCTTCCTTGGGCCATATTCCTCCATCTGCCTGGGAAGATATGAAATGACTTCTCTAGTGGCCCTATGATTCTCCTGTGATGTTGACAGTGACTCTGTGAACTTCAGTAGTACCTGGACTGGGCTCCAAATGGGACCTACCCTGTATTTGAGGTGCAGAGGTACAGAGCTAAGATCTGAACCCAGGCATATGACCTTGCTCTGCAGAAGCCAGAGCAAGGAGAGATGGTGAAGAGGCTATACCTCTGTGAACAAGGTAGAACTCCCATGTGATGGAGGCAGTTCTGGGCAGGCCAGGGATGCCTGTACTCTTGTAGGAGGATCTGCAGGGTGTCTTCTAAGAAAGCCATTCACCAGAGCTGCTCCAGAATCAAAGTGTCTGTTTCTGACTCTTTAGCACTTGCTCTGTATAGGGGCTGGTGTCTGTTTTCCATGGGAAATAAATTTGAAGAATTCCCAAAGGACACACAGTGTCACCGACAGCATAGAGTGGGACCTCTGCTTGCATCATGCTTGAAAGAAAGCGTTAAAAAAGAAGACAGCATTGACATTTGGGGTTGCAATGTGACGAAATTACAGTCTTTTAAAGGCAAGAACCACTTATCTCCACTGCATGTAATATTCAGTGTTTTGTTCACTTGTCTAATTGGATTAAAATATTTAGCTCCCTTTAGCTCCCTTGATTGTGAATTTATATTGCTAAATGTAATGTCTGACTCAGAAAGCAATAGAGGAGTGAATGCATCAATAGCAATATAAATTTCAGCATTTTTCATCCACTGTTCCTATTCTGGAAGTACACATTCTTGGACAAAAGGAGCCTTAGATGGAGCCTGGTGTGCTTTTCAGTATTACTGACACACACGGTGCCTAGATGAACAACTAAGCTAAGTGCATGCTGTTTCAGCTGCTTGGGGACGTTTCTGTGAGGGTTGCAAACCCTTCTGTTAGAAATGCAGCCCGGGGTCTTATGTCATTCTCCAAAAACACCCAGCAGCAGGGAGTTAGTGACATCTTAGCTGCATATGTTCAAGTTGATTTAAAAAAATATGCAAGTCACTTTGGTTGACAGTGTCTTGTACACAGTTTTGAAAGAATCAGGGCAAACTTTAACAGAGTCAGTTTTTATTTGAAAAATATTTTCTGGGAATGTATCAGTGTTTATTTTTGAGACTGACAATTCGGGTGAAAATCAGGATAAAAACAAAAAAACAACAATTTGGTTGAAATCAAATTGTTTGTTTTCATCTATTTAGAATTCTTTCCAAAAAATCCTGGTTTAGGAGGAGGCTTTATAATGTATTTTATTTGGTGTTATTTTCTGTTCTGTTCATAAGACACCATCTGTCTTGCAGGTAGTTAACTGTGTGTGGGCCCTGAAGTTGGATAGACAAAGGCCCTGTGCTCAAGGAAGGACACATTAAGAGTGACCACCTCTAGATCCCCACTCTGGCTACCAGCTCCCTACCAGCCCATGGGTCTGGGCCATTCTCACTTGAGCTGCCCATCTCCAGCTTCCATCCTATGTTTGCTAGTTACAAGCAGGCCTCTCCTCCCCTAGAATCTGCCTCTCATGCCTGTTTTCAACTCTATTCAATGAGTCCTCATATGTGATGAGATAATGTCAATGATCTTGGATATAATCACATATGGCTGCTGGATCCATGCACAACTTTAAATCAAATTAGAAAGTACATTCGCTGCCAAGAATGCTTAAAAGTCATAGGGCCAACTGATTAACCACTGACACGGCAGCTTCAGACTCTGTTTTCTAAACTGTGAGTGATTCATAAGAAGGGACTCAAAGGGAATCCCCTCCTCAGGCTGAATGCTGAGGACTGAACAGGCAGCCGAAACCAGCCATTACCCAGGAACTCTCAAACTCATCTTGATGGGAGGACAGCCCTCCCAGTTGACAGACCATTTGTGTTTTCTTCCCTCTCCCGACTCTTGATTTCCTCACCAGCTGGCTCCACCCTTCCGGGCCAGATGATGAAAGTCTCTGGGCTTGGGCTGTTGACCCTGACCCTGCTCCAAGCTGTCAAGCCTTGCCTGGTGCTCCTGGGACCCATGACCCTTTCCCACAAGGCAAGCTACTAAGGCAGTTCTGGCCTAGGAGAGAGAATGGATGGCTGGTCCAGCTCTCACATCAGAGTCAGGCTGAGAGGACTGCTCGTACCTCCAAGATAAGGTCAAACTATTATGGCCACACCCACACAATCATTGGATGGCCTTCCAGAGGCTATTTTAAAAAGCTCATCCTAGTGTGAGTCAGGGGCCACCATTTCAGTGAATCCTGAGTAAGGCACACACTACAGGCCAGCTGTGTTCTCCACAGTGACTTTCCTGCCACCAAGCAACTATGGAAACTTTGCAGCCGGAAGTGGCAATTGGCACATGGTCCAACTAGGACCAGTTTACTCCATGGGCATGAGGCAGTGTGTGACTCAAAATCTAAACAGAAGCCATTTAGAATAATCAAGGCTTAGAAACAAGGCATTTCCTGTTGGAGCCCACCATTCTTCCTCTGCACAGGCCAGGGTAGAGCCAATGTGAAGGACGTGACTACCCTCCCAAGCAGCTGTTAGAAAATGCTCATTCTCTTTTGAGTGCTGAGCAGACAGAGATTTTCCAGAGTTTGACATGCTAAGTTAAGCTAAATTCATCCCGGCTGAGAAAATGGAAGCAAGCCTTCACCCTCACCATCACCACACTGGACACAAAGGTGGCTGTAAGTCTCAGATGCCAAGCAGCATAACTTAGGGCAGGTTAAGTAAGGCACAGCTGTTCCTCCAGATCCATCAAGAGCCCTTTCCCCTTAATCAGTTACAGACTCATTCAAACTTTGGCCTTCTTACTTTAAGGGTTCCTTTAAAAACTCACTTTAATATTCATGTTTATTTCAGGACAAAAATGCATAACAGAGGCCAGCAAGTGCTAACACACAGAAACCAAGGTAACACTTGTGCCAAAAGGGTAGACTGAGTTTAGAGGCTGAGCACAGGACATGTAAAGCCAGACTGGCCTCTCTAACTGCTCCCAGCATTTGCTACTGGGAGCCAACATTACCTCTGCCAAAGTTCTTTCATCTTGGTCATCTTAAAATAACTCCCATAATAGAATTTCAATATAAAAAGTCCCTGCAGAAATGCTCCAGAAATAGGCCAGTATCAGAGAGCAAGGGACAGACAAGTCATTTCTGTTGCCACTGGCAAGGGAAGAAAGACTTTTTCCTGGAATATTTTCTTTTAAATGCATTCTGTGAAAAATCCTGTAATGAATTTGGCAGTCCTCAGGCTTTTAAAGCCCAGGAAAAAGTCTTCTGAACACCTCTGTTCCATGCTGAGATCTGTGTGTGCTACAAAGAAGGCAGATGAGTGTCCAAAAGCCGAGCTTATGTTAGAGAGGGGCTTAAAGTTCAGAGAGGGGCAGGCTCACTCATGCATGGGTCCCAGGCCTTCATTGCAAGCGACAGAAGTGCAGTCACTATAGGTGGCTCTGTTGACTTTGGACTTCATTTGCCAGATCTCCCTCAGATCTGCTAACAGACTTGGGTTACGACCAAAATCAGGTTCCTCAGCTGAGAGATGGACTTGGCACTGGGCATGGTCGAGATGGTCCTGTCATTTCTGGCTCCACAGGACCTTCTTAGGAAGGAGAGAAAGTGACCTCAAGTATGGGATACTTCAGCCTACTATGTCCCTAAGGTCCCAGTGACTATGCCAATACCCTAATATGCCCAGCTTTCCTTATCCCCATGGTACACATGGGGACAGAGGCTCAGAGAGCCATGGGTGACTTGGCCAAGGTCTTCAATGGAATTGGTCCTGGCTCTAGCACCAAACTAAGATGTTCTCTGGCTTTCCAGTTACCCAACAGCTTGTAAGTTGAGGCTCCTGGGTCCTGCTTCCAGACATGCCCTGGAGTGTCAGGGCTCTGGAATGCTTGTGCGCTCTCTCTCTCTCTCTCTCTCTCTCTCTCTCTCTCTCTCTCTCTCTCTCTCTCTCTCTCTCCCCTCTCCCCCCTCACCCCCTCCCTCCCTCCCTCTCTCTCTCTCTCCCTCTCTCTCTCTCTCTCTCTCTCTCTCTCTCTCTCTCTCTCTCTCTGTGTGTGTGTGTGTGTGTGTGTGTGTGTGTGTGTGTGTGTGTGTGTGTGTGTGTTTGTACACATTCTAGGCAGTTGTCAGTATATGGTCAGACTCTACTGGCCTGTACACCTCTAGCCTTTCAGTCCATATCAGTCCATATTTCTACTCACTGCCTAAGCCCTCTGCCTGGTATCCAATTTGGCTCCTCCACAACTGTGTATAGAGGGACTGAACTGACTGAGTATCAAGGCAGGTCAGGCTCATCAGCTCAAGGGCATTCTGAATGGAGAAGAGACTTGTTCTTTCAGCCCTTCCCCTTCTGAGTGCTTCCCTGCTAATCAGCTAATCATACCAAGCACATGCCATGGGAAGTCCCTGGGTGCCATCCCAATTAAAGGCAGGAGCCACCCACAAGTCCAACAGCCACCTCTTTATCTTAAATTGCTTGAGGGGGCAAGAACAAACACATACACCCCCTCTCTGGTCTCTGGTGCTGAGAAGAACGGGTTTGTGCCACCATCCTACTCACCTGGACTCTCTTCCGCCATTATCTAACCTGAATGGGGACAGTTTGGGCTCTGGAGTCAGACTTAGGTTCCATTTGCTGTGCCCCTATTTGCTAGCTGAATATGCTTGTTTGAGCCTCAGTTTCCCTATCTGTAAAATGGAGACAATAATGTCAATCTTGCTGGCTTGCTTAACTGGACAGTGAGTGCATACTATAGGTAGTGGACTTCTAGGCATTCTGCCAACATTCCCCACCCCAGACCCATTGTTACTGAATTAGGATAGGACATGTGACTCCATGCACGAGACCTCCCCCTCTGGGAACACCTCTTCCTTCTGTTGCAGTCCTTCAACCCTCAGGGGCAGTCCACAGCTGTCTCCCCCACCCCCACGTTCTCTGTTTTCTTCACCAGTGTGGCTGCCTTTGGTGTGACTGGGTGGTACATGTGCCAAAGGCTTATGGGAGATAAGCCTCAGCTCACACTTTTCCATGCTCCTCCTAATTGGCAAGCCCTCTCTCCCAGTTTATGACCTGACCCTTGAGATCAACAGGGATTTTGGCCTATAGCAGTGCAGCCTAGAAGAGGGGAGGGGCCGGGCTCATGTGCACAGCCAACTGCACCAGGCTGCCCTATCCTCAAGCTATATAGTGAGCTTTGTGTGTGCTCTTGTATGGACCTGGGCTGCCCTGCGCCTGCCCGACAGTGGTCCCTGTGTGCATTCCCATGCTGTGCTAAGATATTGGTACTTAGGCTGCAGCTCATCTCATGTGTCTCCCCACTCTACCTGGGCTCGCAGTCGGTCCACCTCCTCTGACAGGCTCTGTCGCTCCAGGAGAAGCTGATTCTGCTTGTTGAGCAACTGCACCAGCTGCTGGGCTGTAGCCTGGCCATGCTTGTCCAGCTGCCTGAGTCTGCAGAAGAGATTGGAGATGGGTCTGGTTGCTTTGGAGAAGCACAATGATGGGCAGGAATTCATTTGATCAGTTGTTAGCATTCCAGTACTATGACAGAATACTCAAGGAAGAAATGGCTTATTTTGGCTTACATATTTATAAGTTTCAGCCCATGATTAGTTGCCTACATTGAGTCCACAATTACTTAGATGTATGGCTTTGGGTCTCAGCGAGGTAGTTTCCCTTGTTTAAGCATACATGGTAAAGGAAGCCCTTATTTCAAGGAGGGCAGGAAATGGAGAGAGGAAGCTACATTCAGGATCACACCTGCCCTCCCACACACCAGTAACCCAACTTCCTCCCACTAGGCTCTTCCCTATAGAATAGGGAGGCTGGGAACAAAGTCTACAAACAGGAACCATGGGGAGGGGGTGCACAATGAAGACAAACTTAACTGTGTAGCTGAGGGGACCCCTGAGAATACAGATGTGGAAGTGGCGAGTAGCAACCTGGCTAGCATTGGGCCACTGGCCAGCACCTGTTAAGCTAGATTGACTTCTAGCAAATGACAGGGGAAGCAGTAGTCCTCCTAACATGTTATTGAATCGAAAACAGGGGAGTTGAATCTAGAAGAAAAGCTGAGGCCTTAGACTCATAAGCAGAGGTAAAAATGATGGGCTTAAACGATTCCATTGTCACTGGGAACGGTTCGGGCCAGGGCAGGTTGCAGTGTGGCTAGGGATGGGGTGAAGCTCCAGAAATACTGGATTGAGGGCTTTCCCATTGTAATCTCTGTCAGTCACAGATGTCTTCAAAGAGCCTAAATTTGTCCTTCTGCTGATATGCTCTCCTCCCCAGACTTGCTAATTCACTGTGGCCATTATCCTCATCTGCACAGCCCATGCAGACACTAGCACATGTGACCATGGAAGGCAGCTCTGGGTTAAATTTAGAGTGCAGCCGCCACCCAGAGTGGGAAAGAAAGGTACAGTGCTCTCTTCCTCCACCTCTCCAGTCAGGAGTGGCACTGCCCAGCAACTCCTTGCACTTTAGCGGATGTCACAAGCTCCACCTGTACTTCTGATGCCAGGCTCTGGCACCTGGTGCCACCTGCATGCAGGGCTCTCCCCCAGGTAGTGCTTCTGGTGGGTTCCCCCACAGGCAGCACTGTACAGCCACAGCTTCAGGCCTTGGGACATCGTGTTTACTAAAAATGGGATGGTGTCTGGCTATAAGCAAAATGCATTTCTGGAAACCTGGCAACAATCTAGTATGTTACATACACACAGAGACACACAGGGACACAGACAGACCACCACAAACACAATGGCTGCAAAGCATGGTATATATAACATGCCCCCATCTGCCTTTCTCTGCAAACACTGGACTGGGCCGGAGGAGTCATCTCTCACCAACACTTAGTGAGCTACCTGCTCCCACTCTCACCAGGTCAGGGGCTTCTCAGCTGGGGCACCCTACCAGCCAGGTGAGAACAGGGAGACAGAGCTCGCACTGCACATGCAGTGTCCCCCTGCCCAGGCGCCTGTGGTTCAGATGATGGAAGAACCAAGGGGCCCCATCAAACCGAGCAGTGGCTCACTGCCCAACAAGGGTTTCCTGCCTGTGTCTGTGGCACATCCTTTCTCTGCCCTTGGAGAAGGAAAAGTCGAGTTTCCCTGAGTAAAGCCACAGGCAGTCAGCACTGGGTGCCCATATGCCTCTACCCCAACACAATGTTGAAGGGCAGGGTTTTATGGGGGACCAGTCATTCTCTGTGCTGATCCAGGGAGGGGACAGACCTGCAAGGAAACAATCCTCTACCAAGCCTCTTTATTGCTCAGGCTGGTCTCAAACTCACTGGCTCAATGTTCAAGCAATACTCCTGCCTCTGCCCCACAAGAAGCTGTTGTTGAAACTGCAAACCGTTGCCCCAAACTTGGCTAATGTTTCAAACCAACTTAATCACTCTATGAAGCTGCTTTCAGGTGTCATTACCCTCCATTTAAAAAAAAAAAAAAAGTTCTGTTTTGGGGCAGCCCCTATACTGTTACTTCATGTATAGCAAGGAAGTCAGACAAACCCAGAAACTTAAAAACACCCCAACTGCACATTTTTCTGAAAGAATGTACAGACAGAATTTAGAGTTAAGGGGATATCCTGAGGAAATACACTCTGGAAGCTCTCTGGAGACATCTTTTAATATGAAAGTTATTTTAGAAACACTGTCCAGCCCAGCCTGCACTGTGCTAGTGTGCACTTCATTACCATCATTCAGAGGCAGTTTCTTAGACAAATATATTTCAAACTTCCTGGTATTGGTCATTCTACTCATTTCTGATTACCTTAATTGATAGCTACTGGCACTTGCCAACATTTGCTGAACCCTGAACTTACAGCTCCACACTAATTATTAATTACTACCCTCTGAAGTACCTGAAAGTCACCTCTCCCATTTCACATATGGGAAAACTGAACAGGGTGGATTCATTAACTTGCATAAGTTATGCCTGTACCTGGCAGAGCCTGGCATCAAATCCAGGCAGTTCCCACTTGGCTATCTCACCGAGCAAACCAACTTTTGGCAAACATTTCCTAAGAGTCCAGCACTGTGCGCTTCAGCTTTGCATGACGGTGACAACTGAGATCAACAACTGGAAGGAGGAGGAAGGTTCATGGTTTCCCAGGTTTCAGATCGTGTTCAGGTGTGTGTGGCAGGGGAAGCCACTTGCCTCACCACAGCCAGGGTGGGCAGAGACAGACATGAAGGGCCAGGGACCCCATTTCCCCCTTGTGCCCCAAAGATCCCACTTTCTCCTGGTAAGCCCCACCTCTTAAGGGCCCCACCCCATCTCACCACAGGCTGGCCCAACCAGAGTAAGTGCTCAGGTGACCCTTCCCTCGGGAGACACTGCTGCCTCTGAAGAGATGAGTCATGCCAAATCTGCGTGCAACTCAAACAAGTGCACAGGTTAAGATGGCAAATGTATGGTCTGGAAAGGCAGAAGTCAATCCCACCATTCACTGAGCATTCACTGTCCAGGGTGATGAGCTCTATGCTTTGCAAAAGTGAAACCTAGTGCTCTACACAATCCCACCAGGCCGGGAGCTACAGTCCCACTTTCAGGATGAGGAATCTGAGGCAGGCAGGCGCGGTTCAAAGTCACCTGGCTAGCAGGCTCTGATATGAAGAGATGACAGAGAGAGAGAGAGAGAGAGGGGGGGAGGGAGAGAGGGAGAGAGGGAGAGAGAGAGAGAGGGGGGGAGGGAGAGAGGGAGAGAGGGAGAGAGAGGGGGGGGAGGGAGAGAGGGAGAGAGGGCTGATGCTAGTCAGTCAGGAGCAAAACACAGACCCTCAGCCTTTAGAGACACCAGCATTTTCTCTCTCCTCACTGGGTTATCTGCACAGGGTCACTCCTGCCTGCTGTCAGGTCTCATGTCAGTCCAACATTTCGACACGTGGAGGCTTCATGGTTTAGCCCTCTCCTCCACAGGGTGTTCAATAGTGAAGAGAACAAGAGGGGTGTGATCTGAGGCCCGTGGCGATGTGTTTAAGAGGCAGCTGTCATAGAATGATTGGTCCATGAGAAAGGACACTTGTTTTCATCAGGCAGGTGCTGATGTGCCCAACCTGGGCTACAGACCACACTCTGGGGACTTGCATGTACAGAACTACCCCCTCTGGGCAGAGTGACGACTCAGGCAGCTGCATGTGCTGTGTCACAGGCTCTCTTCCGAGGCATCTCTAGAAATTTCAGATGTAGAAGAGACAGCAATTTCCAACACAAAAAAGAAGCAGAGGCTTCTAAAAGTACAAATGCAGATGCAAGTCACAGGAGACCCTGTGCGCTGCCAAGCGCAACAGCCATGGTCTCAGCCACACTGCAGGGATACTATCTGAAACAGCACTTTTGAAAGCTATGCGAGACTTCATGATAGGCTGGAACAAGTGACAGAATACAAAACAACTCTGCAAAGCTAGTGGGCTGGGAAGAAGGAAGAGCTTATGCAAACTAGCAGCAGGGCTGGCTGCCAGCATGGGTCCTGGGCTTCAGACACTTCTCTGCTATGAATACTGTGAAAGCAAGGAATTCATACACTTAAATTTCTTTGTTGTTTGGGAGATGGGGATATGTGTGTAGCATGTGAGCTGTGAGGTCTTCAAACGACATGAGGGCTTGGGTGCCTAGTGAGGCACTGCAGGTAGTCCTCCAGGCCAGTCCTGTCCCTCTGCCAGAGGTCGCCATCCATGTCCTGAATACAGTTCAGGTTTGGTTTTGAGAGGTTGATTTTTTGTTTTGATGTGTTTGAGTCTTTGGTGTAGCGGTAAAATGACTTTTTTTCTGAAAAGGCCACAGCCCTTCCTTGTGTAGGTTCTGACTACAACAGACTCTTCTTAGATACTCAGAATTTAAATCCACACTTTCCCTGGGAGAGGAGTCTCCTCAAACAACATACGGATCTTAAACTAAATATTGTAACTGTGAAATATGTTCAGTTCCTCCTTGCTCCGGGTGAGCTGTAGCACTGACTAAGCACGTGAGACTGGATTATGAGCACCCTGCCAGTCGCCTCACAGTCAGTCCTCTCCTGTGTAGATGAGAGCAGAGGAGGGGTCAGACCCACATGCTCACAGGACTAACAGAGTAGTGCTAGGACAAGGGCAGCAACCTAAATGTTCCACAGCTTCTAGGGCTGCCTAGTCTCCTCCTTTGCCTTCTCTCCTTTCACCCCATATCCCTTTGCCATCTCCTCCAAAAACCTGCAAGTGCATGTTCCACAGGACAGGGCTGTTCCAAGAGGACCATCTCCTCTCTTGATGCCTTCTGCAGCCTCTCTTCCAAAACATGTGCAGGAATTTCCAGTGTGTAAGGAACAGCAATCACCATGGCGGTGAAGAGACTATCTGATGGAAGATGTTATTCTGTAAATATGTTTCTCTTATTGGTTAATGAACAACCAATGTTGGCCAATAGGAAAGCAAGATAGGCGGGACTAGGAGACAAGGAGAAGAGAGGAAGAAGTAGGGAGGAGTCAACGTGTAGAGACTTGAGAGAACAGAGGTCCGGACTCTCCGGTAAGGTGATACCACGTGAAAATACTTAGATTAATAGAAATGGGTTAATATTTAAGACAGAGCTAGCCGATAAGAAACTAGTAACTGGCCAACAGCTTTATATCTAATACAGCATCTCTGTTTGTTATTTGGGGCTGGCACAATTGAGGAACCAGGCTGGCAGAAAAACATGCTGTTAACAAAATGGCGCCAGCAATGTGGCTAATAAGAACTTCTTAACAAAAGCTTAAGAAAGGGTTTTATAAACAAAAGAACAAAGACAAGCAGAGATTTTTGCGGCTCCTTTAAGGGAGGTTTCCTGACTCAGTGTAAGTGGCATAAAACCACAAGGCTTTTAAAGAGCTCTGCTAACAACTGAATGGTGTGAGAGCTGGCAATGGCAGTGACCACATCTCCAAGCCAGCATCATGCTGCTGGATGGCAGCATAGACCAAGGCAGTGAGCTCAACTTTCAGTTCTGGTGGTAAAAGTACCCGCTGCCATCTTTGATAGACCTCAGCTAATACAGCTGTGGCTTTCATTTTAGCAATGTTGTTGTTTACAAGATAAAAGACTCATGGCCACAAAAAAAAGGTAAAGATTTACAGTAAAAACATTCAGATTAAGAAAGACCTCTAAAGGTTTACAGTGTGTTTTAAAATATACATAGGCTTTGGAGAGAAAAATAAACAGGATACAATGGTTTGAAAAAGAATCATAAAAAGAAAGAGAATAGCTGGGTGTGGGGGCACACGCCTTTAATTCCAGCACTCAGGAGACAGAGGCAAGTAGATCTCTGTGAGTTCAAAGTAAACCTGTATGAAGTAAATTCCAGGACAGATAAAAGTTACACAGAGAAACCCTGTAAATAGAGTTAAAAAAAAAAAAAAAAAAAAAAAAAAAAAGAGCCGTGTAAAGATGGAAAGCACAGAAAGAATCTGGATTCTATATGGTATTATATTGTCTTTGTATTGTTTAACTGCTGAGGAAATAACAACCGTTAAAAGAAATGCTGCTGAATTAATTCAACTTATATGTTTTAAAAATTTGACTTCTAATTTTAAGAACAGGTTACTGGGGAAAAGGATTTCTATTTTTGTTTACACAGAAAATAAAAAGCTGTGGATTCCTTCCAGACTAACATGGCTTGATGAAGCCAGACCCCCTGAAACTGCATCCCAGGTGATCCAACATTCAAAACAGTTGGGACAAGGCAGCCTTGCAGACCACTACAGCCAGGATTTCTGCGTCTTAAGATCCCAATGACTGAGCCCCCTACCAGCAGGAAGCAGTTTGGAAAGAACAACACCCAAATTCCCAATTATTGTTTATAAATGTTTGTTTTCATTTAATTTGGGTTGGTTATAAATAGTTCATGACCATAACCAATCTCTTTAAAGGTAAAAAAGGTATTATGGCCTAGAAATGAATACTTTGTTTTGGAATGGATTTTCATTTATAGATACAAATTTAAGGTCAATTTTGGGATATGTATTTTCTCCTCTTATTTAGGTATTGTGTTTATATAGCTCATTAAAAAATGTATAGTTTAGTACAGATTTTACATAGTTACCTATAATAGTCAAATCTTATAGTTAAGTTACTTAGGGTTTCTAGATATACAGAGATGTATTTGAGATAGACATTCTTCAAACCTTTCAAAGACCTACAGAATATGGCATTTAAAATGGTTTAGAGTTTTTCTTGACAATGAGGCATGCCTGCTCCTGGCAACACCATCTCCTACAGAAAGGAAGATGGACATCGAAGAAACTCATTATGGAGTTTGCTTCCAATATGGCATGACTAGCCATTTGGGCAAGATACTGCTCTTGTCTGGACTGTTTGACTTTATGCTGTATAAACTGGACATGCAGGACCCACAGGAAAGTGACTGCTGATACAAGATGGACATGGCTACAGGGTTCCTGCTTCATGGAAGAGTCTGCCAGACAGTCTGCAGGATACAGAGAAAAGTGACTGACAAACTGCCAATACAGAAGGACAGTTTAAAGTTTCCTCCTTTGCTGAGGAGTCTGGACACACACTATGGCCTATGGACTGAAGATGGAACTTTACAGAAGAACTTCAGGTGACTGACCAGGCAAGATGTCTGTGTCATTTCTAGAGTTTATATATTATCCTTCTGTGGCCTTTGAAGGGTTGAAGACAGACAGTTATGGTTATAGTTTTCTTTAGTTAGGATTAAAGATAAGTTACATATAAGACTTTAGACTCATGAGGATAGGATAGATGATGGAATATTTTCTGTAAATCTTGCTAAATGTTAATGGACTAAATATTGTTAACTGTGGTTCTTATTATGATGATTGTTTTGTTATATATTTTACTATGTTAAGGTTAAAACCCTTCTTATTCTTTTAGACAGAAAAGAGGAGATGATGGGAGATGTCATTCTGTAAATATGTTTCTCTTATTGGTTAATGAATAAAGCACTGTTAGCCAATAGGAAAGCAGGATAGGTGGGAGAAGTAGGGAGAGGAGTCAACATGTACATACTTGAGGGAACAGAGGTCCAGGCCTGCTCTCTGGTAAGATGATAGCACGTGGAAATACTTAGATTAATAGAAATGGGTTAATATTTAAAACAGCCAGCCGATAAGAAACCAGTAACTGGCCTACAGATTGATATCTAATACAGCATCTCTATGTGTTATTTGGGGCTGGCATGGCGTTGGAACCAGAGCAGCAGGGAAAACATACTCTTAACAGCCCTCTCCATATCACATGTTTTTATCTCAGCCCCTGGCTCCAGGTAGACAGTCTACAGTGCTCGTGCCTTAGCTTTTGACATTCAGGCCCAAGCATCCTGTCCAGCTGGCCTCAAACTCAATATGTGACACACTAGACTCAGTCCCTCCCCAGCCATCTTCCCTTTGTTCCTCTTACACTGCTGAGCTTCTCATGGTTATCTCCACCTCCTGCCCATCACTGCCCATATGAGCTCAGGTGTCTTTTAACCTCTCACACCTCTTTCTTCTATTCTTCCTATACTCCCCCAAGTTGGACTGATGACCAATCTTCCACATCCAAATTGTTCAAACATCTTTTGCAATCCCAGTAATTGCAGCTGAAATGGAGACAATAGATCGGAAGTTCAAAGCTAGCCTTGACCACACAAGTGGGACACCATCCTAGGCTATATGAAACCCTGTTTCAAATGAACAACCCCAAGTCTCTTGGCCACCTCCCCCTGGGGTCTTATGCTTCTACTTGCCTTTTGAAACCCAGAATTGCCACACTAACTAGACCAGAAGGATCTTTCTAGAATACCAGATCATGTCTCAGTTTAATGGAAATTGTTGCTTCAGCTTTAGGGCCATACCCCCTTTCCTTGCCCTTTCATTGTGTGGCCCCTGTCTTCTGTCTGCATAGCCCTCTGTCTTCACACAGCAGTATCCCAGTCCTTCCAATGCACTCTGCAAAAATCCTCCCTTTCTTTTGCCCTGCACAAACAGGTGTGTTCAGCTTCACACCTTCTGTCCTTGGTCCTTGTCCTTCAAAGTGCATTGTCTTTGCTTCATCCTTGCAAAGTGTGATCAGAGAATCCATCCACACTGGCAGTCACTGCCCACCCCACCTCCACTGAGTAGTGATACTCCCAAGGGCACGGTCAATCTCATTCCTCTCTACTTCCAGCCCTGGGCAAGGTGCTGGCTGTTTAACTGCAGGGATGAGCAAACAACTTACCAGTGTACAATAGTTATACTAAATATGTGGCCTGTGATTTCATTCACAATGTGAGTGTACTTTAATTCATTCTGTTTCAGAAAAGTATTGCATACAAATTAAGCACTCTCAGTCACCATTGGAATTTGAAAATCTTAAAATAAGTGAACAAACAGTGGACTTGGATGCAGGAATACCTACTCAGAATCCATTCACACTGGCTATGCTAGCCTGGGCTTGACTTATCTCAGTTCAGGCTCTCTATCAAGAAGCCAGAGTCACACTTCGAACCTGACTCCAAACAGGGGTTGGGCCCAGTGTAAGGGCATCCATACATCCATACCCTGGTGCTGAGGGGTTCCAGCATAAGAGACACCAAAATGGGGCCAAGCAAACTCAAGACAGATGACTGAAAAGAAGAATCCTATTAACAATGTGTGGAAACCAGCTTGCAGTGTGTGCACAGTGTGAACTGTGTGTGCAACCCAGCTTGTGGTGCATCGGCAGGTCTGCTGCAAACCATGTACTCACACGCCCTTTGCCTGTTCTGAACAAATTAAGGGGATAAGAAAGACAACAGAGACCACATGGCCACAGAGCACAAAGTAAGTAGTTCCTGATTGTAAGCCTGGGAGGTAGTGAGTTCCCTTCCAGCTCTATGTGTCCCCAAGGCCACCACAACTGCACAGGCTTGCTGCATTCCCATCTCCCCACATCACCAGCTCCACAGTCAAAACAATGCACCGAGTGGAAGTTTTGAAAATTCAATTACCATAATTACTGTTTGAGGTAATTAATTTTGGCCACTAAACCATGCTAATTTAAAGTTGTATACTTTGTTCCAATACTTAAAAATTGCTGCTGCATTTTACATAATTCACTCTCATTAATGTAGTGGGACAGATTCATATGAGGAATTCATGCACAGGGTTAAAGTGATGTCACTGGCTATGCTGCAATTTAAACATCCTTGACCTAAAACCACCCTGGTTCAAAAATGGTTTCAGTAATTCTGGGAGAGTTTACACCTTTGATAAAAAGGATTTATACTACCAGAAGTGTTGGCTGTTTCTTTCTGTCTCAGAGAAGTTCCCCATTGGCCCTGTAGACACAAAACAGTTTTCTGGAAGACACTGAAAGTGACAAATGCCATACTGGAATGGAGATGTGATTTGGTGATCATATTTCAGCCCATTGGTGTAATTGAGGCCAGAGTGTGTGAAGGTGACTTGCTATAGGTTATGAAGCCCATGGTTTTGACTCTGGACTAGACCCTTATAGCAGTTCAAAGTCCAGTTATATATGTACGCATGCATGTATGTATGTATATATTATGTATTATGTATGTATCTAAGGTGCTGTTCTGAAGAGTTCTAGGCTAAGCCTGTATTCTGTCATAACTGTTGCCCCAGGCCTTTTAAAGGCAGTATCTTTAGGTACTGTGGGTGTGGCTAGGTGGCAAGAGGCTGTCTAGCAAGTGAAAGGTTGAGTTACATCCCAGCAGTAAGATAGACAGAAAATAAATAAGAAAGGCAAGGAGGGAGCAAAGTCAATCTGTGGAACACAAAGCAAGAGAATTTAGGCAAGGACCTTGAAACAGGTGGCACCCTGCAGTTCTGGAAAACACTGACCTAGGCTCATTTTCTGAGAACCTCGAGTGTGAGAATAGAGGAAAAATTTCATGCTCTGCCCTTCTCCAGCTAGCTCAGTGAGGAGAAACAGATTTGGTTTTGTTTTTGAATTCTTTCTAAATTTCCAATCTATTGCAGGCTGGTTTTGTGCAGTCCAATATGCACACAGCTGCATTTGAAAATGTCTGTGCTTTTCTGGGTACCCCATGTCAGTTCTTGCCTTGTCAAAGACTAGTAGCAAATCATTTCAGGCCAGCCCCAGCAGCTCTCAGTGAGGCCACAGGATAGTGTTGGCATGGGAGGCAAGTGCAGGAAGCTGCAAATCCTCAAGTGACCTGTGGATGCTTTCTGAGGGTGGCTTCACTATAGTCTTCCTTGGCCACTGAACAGAACTCAACATAACGGTTCAGGCCTCCTCAGTGTGCCCAGCTGCTCTAGCACGTCCCCGTGCCTCTTAACAGTGCCACACAGTTTCACCAGAGCTTCTCCTTGACACACTGCTTCCACCAGAACAACCCTCTACCCTTAGGGAGGTTAGGAACAGGCACTGCAACCTTGCTCTGTCACCTTCTTAAGAGAGTTAGGGACTTCCTGCCAGGCTGAGCCCCCATACCTTTGGGGGACTCACCAGAAATGACCTCAGTACATGAGATAAGGAACAGGAAGCCAAGCATTCCAGATTCTGGGTTAGGGGTATAGCTGGGTAGCAAAGCACTTGTGTACAGTATACAAGGCCCTGGGTTCCATTTTAGGATCTCGAAAAACAGAATGGTTTCCTTCTGAACTATTTTTTTTTTTTCTTTAAACCCAGAAAGTTACTGGCTTGAAGCCTAAGTTAATTCAACTAGTTCTCTCTAGAGCAAGAGCAATCTTAGCCCTGCTCCACTGTGTGGAGGCAGCAGGGCATGGAGGCGCCATGGCTGAACTGTCTGCAAAGCGAAGTCTAAGGCTCAGGGCCATCCAGAGCAGAGGCAGGAAAACACTCCTCCCTCACATCAACTGTGTCTCTGCATGGATGCACCTCTTCCTATAAAAACAGTGCCCCCAAGGAAGCCGAATTTGTAAAAAGTTGCAAGATCATCACCAAGGAATCCCATATCCCTCCTCTCCAGATTCTGCTGGGATGATCTGTATCTGATTCCTCCTTCTAGTTCTCATGGTTTTTTGTTGTTGTTGTTTGTTTTCTTTTGTTTTGTTTGTTTTTTTCTCCTTAAAAAAAGTTATTTTATGTTTTGGGTGTTTTGAGAGGCCAGAAGAGGGAGTTGAATCCCCTGAACTGGAGTTAAAGACAGTTGTGAGTGACTGTATGAGTGCTAGGAATCGAGCCTGGATCCTCTGCAAGTGGATCTTACCAGTGCTCTTACCTGCTGAGCCATCTCTCTCCAGTCACTATTTTCTTATTCTCTCTTTAACCTTCTGTGATCCTTCTTTCCTAGTGTCCCATGTCACCGACTTTGTTCTACCATACAGGGTTTACCCACACCATTCCACAGTGAAGTGCACACCCCTTTACTCTTAGATGCCATAGTCTGTTTCATAAGGAAAGAGCTATCCCTTACAGAACTGCTTGTTAGCAACTATGTTATTTTACTGCTGTGATGTGCACGGCTCTACCTAGCCAGCAGTTTCTCAGATGACCTAGTGTTGTCGCCTCTGCCCCTTGTAGAAGAGATCTTTTGAACTGACAGGTCAGCTTTTCAATTTGGAGCACTTAATGCCCAGTTTCACTTTGGTGAATGCTCTCCCGAGTTAAGCCAACAACAGTCCTTCCTAAAGGAAGAAACACAGCTATCAGCGTGTGGGCTCCAGTCAGCTGCTGCCTCCAGTCCTGGAGGCACAGTGCCCTGTTGAGGAACATTCTCCTCCAAGAGGTCCTGCTGCTCTAGAGATATCAGCCCTCATGGAGGGTGTCAAGAGAGGGCCTCTGTCATTTTCTCCATATAGGACCATCCTTAGGGTGGCCAAATTGGTCTCCAAGTAGGGATGTAGAAAGAGTGAGCCTGTGGCAGCTAAGTAACCAGATTCAGTCACTACGGTGTATCTACTGGCACACATCTTAATTAGGTTTTAATGCTAGTAATTTGATAACAACCCTGGCTACGGGCTAGAGAACTGTCAGTGCTGAGAGCTTTTTATTTCGTTTCTCTTCCCTTTCCACTGAGGCAGCCTCCCCACTGACCCTTGTCGAAGACCCCCATCTGCTGGTTGCCACGGTAACTGAAGGAGACCAACTGAGCTGAACACAGCGACTCAAATAAAATCTGCAGCCAGAGGAATTCTGCAAAGAGTAATAAATCATTTAGTAAAAGGGGGTCCTCCACACGGCGATGAGTGTTGGGATGATACGATGGCATAACTCTTCCAGCTAGAAGGCCCTTGACAGATCGGGGTGATTAGGCCGGCTGGAGGGCTCATTTGGTTTCTAGTGGGCGCGGGCAATGTAAAAGACAGATCTTGCCCAGTTATGTGCCACTGTCGGGGAGGAAAGAGCTTAACACTTGAACCATAAATGTTCCAATATTAAAGGGTGGCAAGAGAGCCAACCGAAGCTTCCAACACACCTTACTCTTGTTTCATTTTTTAAGTAGTACAAGTCCACGAGTGCCCCTTGTGACTCATCTCAGTACTCGCCTGCAGCGGCATCTTCCAGCCTGACCATCTGTGGGCAGGCAGTGTGCTCCTCTAAATGGCAGGGCACTTTCTAATTAGGTGTGACTCAGGATGATCTGACAGGGGACAGGGGCTTTGCCCCCTAATTTTTTTAAGGCTCTTCTGAATTATGGGTAGATAAAGGGCCCTTGTGCCCAGTCCTGGGAATCCCCTAAAGCCAAAGGCTCCGCACTTTCAAAACAAAAGCTCAGGGTTGCACTAATTGTCTAGCATGTCCCTACCCACCAGCTCCTTCCTTGGTGTGTGCAGAGAGACAACTGTCTTGACAGCAGATCAGGACAGGAGAGTGACACTACTATACCCTACACTGTCAGTGTGTGAGGCCTTCTCTCCCCACCAGACACTCTCCTCACTGGCTACCTGGCACCATTTTAAGAGGCAATGGTCAGGGACTTGGAATACTCCCTGACCCAAAGAATACACTAACCCTTCCCTTGGAGTTGATTTTTTAGCCAAACTGAAGGTAGATTTTGTTTCCCTCCCTCCTGGATGTTGCTAATGAAACATTTCTGTCTTAGTTTTCGGAGAACAGCTATGTCCTTAGACCCTGCAGCCTTTCTGCCCTGAACCCAGGATGCACACCGCCCAGTAGTTTCCAGTGTGGCTGGCTACCCCTTGCTGGGCAATTGTCTTCCTGCAGGTGCAGCCAGCCACTAGGCCCTACATGGGCCACTGGGGCGTGCACGCCTGCTCCGCCTCTGGACACCGGCGGCTTGGCCAGCACGCCCTGCCCACCATGAGTGGGCCAGCACCTGGCAGGACTGGGAGTGGGACTGCGGGGGCCCAGCTGGGTGGCTAGCATCTGGCTAGGGAAACTCCACAGGGGCCCGGGGCCTCTGGACTTTGGCAGAAGGAGGGGATTAAAGAGAGCTGGCGGTTGAGGGAAGAGATGGGTGAAAGCTTCATTAACTCCACGCTCACAGCCCAGTTTCATTTTCCTGATTAGCAATGAGAAAAACATGTTGATTTCCCTGCAACAACGGGAGAGGTGCTGCAGATTTTATTTGCTGTTCTTACTTTTAATTCCTTATTTGTAAACAAACAAGTGAGTCATTGTTTGTTGATAATCATACATGACCCAAATTTTAATTAAAGAGAAAAAAATCTTGGCTAATAGAGAGGCCAAAGAAATATTACAACCCATTTTAATTTTTATGTAGTGATTAAGCTTGTGTGACTTAATTGAAACTGGCAAGACTTAAGAACTCAAAGAAGTGAAAATAAAACAATGCTGGACAACCACCCACCATGTGGCTTTTTAAGAGCCATCCTCCAATGTGCCATGGGAAATAGGACTTGTGAGTTCATAAAAGTATTTTCAGTGGGTGCCGCTTTATGTCAGGGCCTTCACACTTGATTTCTGCCCCGTCTTTACAAAGTTATCATTAGTTTCACTTCTAAGCCCTGCTTAGAAATTCTACTTCAAACGCTTTGTCTCCGCTCACTCTCTCCAATTCCCCTCATATTTCAACTCCTAGACACTCTTGAACTTTGCACACAGTGCCAGTTTGAGCCTGCACAGAATAATCAGTGTATTAAATTCCACTCCGACACTGAGATTTCTCTAACACAATCTGCCCAGCCTCAACTCTTTCCTTCAGAAACATTCTGCGTTGAAAAAGAAACTCTCGGCATGAGCCTCATAAGCAGTGACATGTAACAGACAGTGCATGTGGCGCGGGACATGCAGCTCAGAACTAGGACGGAATTCTGTACTTTGTTTCCTCGGAGCCATGCGCATAATGTACAATGTGGCCGAAACTGACATCAGACATGGAAAATAAAACGCCTTGGGGGGAGGGGGATGTGAGGGTGCCGGGAAAGACAGAAAATATGTTGATAAAAACAGTAACTTCTGTTAATCTACATTTTCCAGTCACTGTCTTAATTAAGAATGTTAGGAAATATGTTGCAGTTTAATTGCATTGTTTCAAGAAACTCCAAGGCTGACAAATTCCAGGCTGTGTGCACTTGGAAAGAAAAAGGGATCAGAGTGACAGTTTCTTCTAATTGGTGAATAACAATCAGAATTAGGCTTTTCACAGATAGAGGCCCCCAACGAATCTCGAACTCACAAGGCAGTGTAAGAATAGCCCAACACTCAACATGTCATCCAGAAATGGGCTCTGGGAAGAAGGGGAGCGAGGTGTTTCAAATGTCTTAAGAACACAATTTAAAACACAAAAGCCAGGTACATCAAGTGCTCACAACCGTGAATGGTGCTTGACATGAAATTGCAGAGAAACATCTTTGTGGAAAATCAGTGTTTGTGAAAGAAGTTGGTAAGGACGACCCCTTTTAACGAGAATGTAGACGTGATGCCAGTTTGCAGATACATTCCCATCTCTAAATTGTCCCTTTCTCCTACTGCAACCCAGTCACACAGGCCCAGGTTGCACCTTTCTTTCTGAGGGAGGCTGTGTGTTACTACAACAGACAAGGTACAATGTACTGTCTCTGCTCCATGTTCCTCTGAGAGAAGCTGTGCTCGACACACATCGCATTGCTCAGCTTTTTCTTTAGTTATTTTTATCATTATGATATACATGTGTACATATGTGTATGGTGTGTGTGCATGTGTGTGTCTGTGTCCCGTGTCCATGTCTGTATGGGAGGGCACTACACATGGAGGTCAGAAAACAAGTTTGTGGAGTTGGCTCTTACTATACATCTACCTTTGTCTTGGTTTTGGGCATCAACTCAGGTCATCAGGCTTACACAGCAAGTGGCTTTATCTGCTGAACCATCTGCTCAGCCCAGTGACTCAGTTTTAAGCTACAACTTGCATCCTGTCCTTGGTCCCACTTGTGTGTGTGTGTGTGGGGGGGGCTGTGTAGTTGGGGCTGCCATGACAGGAACAGCATCACTATTCAGTGTGCTCTGTTCCCACAGTGCTCAGCACCAGCCAGGAACTGACCAGTCACGCTCACAGGGTCTTGAGACTGTTCATTGAAAAATTGAAAAGGGATTATTTATTGAAACGTGATGGCTGACTCTCTCCGGTCAGATTGCTGCTTGTTTGACAGTCCTAAAAGGGCTATTTTACCTTCCATTAACCAACTTTTGACACACCTGGGCCTCAGAGTTATCTATGGTCTCCATAGGAGGTGGATGCACCTTTTCCAGCCACTCTTAATTTTTGCCTTATGTGCAAGGGCCTCAAACGCCAGCAGAGCACAACAGGCTTGCACACAATGGCTATGGCTGCCAGCATCCCAGGGCTCACTCCTCAGACTTACGCACATTCTATATTATATAGTAGCAATCTGACTTCTCAAACGATTCAGTCAATGGCAGGAATAGCTTAACAGTCTAATGACTTCACTGGTAAAGACTGGGCTTAATTCTTTTAAAGGTTACACTCAAGATCTACAACAGTAGAAGGGCTCACCATGAAGTTCACAGGTCCATCTGTCTCCTGGAATCAGGGTGGGAGACACAGGCCCACAGGACACAGAGAGCCTTCCTGAAAAGGCATTTTCCAGGGCCCTGAAAATGGAAGGTCTGAGCCTGGAGCCCCGGGGAGGGTAGAGGGAAAGCACAGGCAGGAGTGCTGCAACGTGACTAATTAATTACCAGATTGGAGGCAGAGAGGAGAGTTCACAGGGGCCTAGAGCCCAGAGAACCCAGGCTTGTAATTAACAGTTGAAAAGTTCTAGTCAACTCTCAGAGTTCAAAGAACATTAAAAGGATACGTAATCCGGGGGGGGGGGTTTGGGGGGAGGAGAGTGAGGCAGCCCCCGCCCCAGGGCCAGTTGCCTCTCCAGCAGTGGCAAGGCTGTTCCCCCGCGCTCGGCACCATTTGTTCCATTACACAATCTCCTGAAGCCATTTAGAGAGAGCTCAAACAACTGCCTGTACCAACGCGACACATGGCTTCCCATGCCGACTCTTTGCTAATCCAGACGCTCCAACCATCTTTCTTTAAGATGCCATATGGTTGGCAGAAGCCTGTAGCACTAGCGGCACATCTGCTTGTGCCTCTCTCCTTCCCTCCATCCCCCAACAAAAGAGGGCTAGCAAGACAGCCCGAGAGATGAGGGTACTCTGACACAACAAGGCTTTAAGGGATGAGGAGGAATTACTTGGGACTCTCCCATTTTGAGCTACGGGACATGACAGGGTTTTTTTTTTTGGGGGGGGGGAGGAGTGGGCTGATGATTTAAAAACAAGATTTGAAAAATAAAAGAGTCTTACATTCCCAAACGCTGATTATTTTAAAGCCACTTCGGTGCTGTCCTGGGATTTGTGCAATGCTGTCTTCTACCAGAGAGAGCTCCACCCTGGCCTGAGAAGTCTCTTTTGGGTCAAGGAAGACAGACTCCCTGAGAGAGGAGCAGATACCCGAGCTGGCTTTGTTAGCTAGCAGAGCGGCTGTATGGTAATAAGGCCGCTCCACAAGGGGCCTTTGGTGTGATGAGCAGAGACTTTGTTGACACTGTTGACATCCTGGCTCTCCTGGCCTGTGAGGCCATGGGCTGTCTCCTTGGAATCTGGCCCCCAGTGAGACAGTCTATTCAACTGTCTGATGACTGAAACCTGGCTCTGGAACGTGGAACAGTTTGGGGTGGGGGTGGGGTAAGAAAATAGTCTATCAAACTCAGGGTCAGAAAGGCATAAGAGAAACTGACATATTTCTTCTGCCCAGAAAAATATTGTAGATCCATGAGTGACAAAGGCCATGATGATGGCTTCAGAACAAAGACCTGGAAAATGCAAGGGAACTGCCTCTATTTTGGGGTACCTGGCACTCCACAGACTGGGGTCCCCACAAGGGGCAAGCCAGGTGTCTGAACTCCTTGTAAATTGCTTTGGGCCTCGTGTTGGCTAACCACAAACAATCCCTCATGTTTGTGGGGATGTAACACAGGCAGAAAGGAAGCGATTATCCTGCAGGGGCCAGGCAGAGAAAGAACAGTGGAGGGGAGAGGCAGCCTTGAGTCCCTTGCAGGCCTTCTGAGGCATCTCTTTCCTGGCCCAGAGGCCTTGACAGACAGATGAGGAGAGGTCTTTAGAGGGAGGGAAGAGAGACAATATCAACAAAGAACCTTTAGCAATCTTCTGCAGGGAGGAAGACACCAGACTCAAAGGCCCACGGCCGGTCTCAGCAAGGGAGGCTAGGTCTCATTATGCAGGTGAAGTTGCTACACAGATCCATCATCTCCAGGCTAGGGTCCAACACTGTGAGCCAATGAGCAATAAAGCTAGCTAGCTATCATCAGTATGCAGGCAGGGGGTATCAAATTGTAAATTCATTACTTACACTCTACTCTACAACATGAATGAAAATTCATGTAACTGAAATGTAAAAACTCGAGGAATGACTTCAGCAGCAGCACCGGGCACAATGATAGAAAGTCAGCCTTGCTGCTTGCTCAGACAGCAGGTCCAGACACCTGAGGACAGTGTCCCATCTTTAGAACTGTCTTTGTGCTCTAGGGCTGGGTGTTATAAAGACTTGTGGTTTTTAGTAAGTTGATGTTCAGCTTTGTGAATGAATGTAGCTTAGGTGCATTTCATCAAAATTATATGTTTTGATATAAGATCCATGCAGTGGATGTGATGCTACTCAAAGGAAATGTACCAGCCTGAACTAGATGATAAAAACTAAGTTCTAGCCACCACAACAAACACAAACTATTATAAACACTTCAGGAATATAACCGTGGACATGTGGGTACAGAGAATGAGATGTTCGCAGTTAAAATAAAACAGATCTCAATTAAAATGTGAGCGTGAGCATGATCCTAAGCAAATTCTTGTAGGGCTTGTTTATTGATTTACAATATAAAATAACAATGCTACCCACCCCCCACAGGACTGTTAGGAGAATTAGAGATAGTACATAAAGTGCCTGGCACCTTGTGGACCCTGAATAAAGGACTACACAGTTATTGCAGTTGCTATTTTAATGGCCTGCTGTGGCGCTTACACAAAGTTCTTTCTACATGCATTAGCTCATTCAACTGAAAACGGCTCTGCAGTGTAGGGGTGTCTCCTTCTCTAATGAAGGAGGCAAATGAAATTCAATAACAAAGACAAGACCATGAACAACACCAGACACCTCTGTCTCTCTTTATTTTTTTCTTTTCCCAACAGGGTCTGACTATATTGTCCAGGCTGATCCCAAATTCCTGGGCTCAAGCGATCTTCCTGCTTCAGCCTTCCAACTAACCAGGACTACAGTTATGTGTCACAGTGCTCAGTTGTATACGGAGCCCTTTCCTATGAAAAACCAGTTTTAATATAACATTACATGTCACCAATACCACCGTGATGCTCATTTTAGGAGGCTAAGAGACCCTGTTGATATCTTGTCTTGATTACTACTGATGACTTAAAAAAGTGTCAAAGGTTGGCCTAGGTCTACCTCTTAAGTCCACAATGCTAGTAATGAAAATAACAAAGTGAAGATAAGAGAAAAAGGCAAATTTCTTGAAAAATCCTGACTCTGGTGTTCATACCTTCGCCACATTGTCCTCTGATGAAACTTAACCTAAAGCATGGAAATTTCCTAGGAAAACCAAACAAACAAACCAAACAAACCAAACAAAAAACAACATCTTTACCAAATATCCATGTGTGCTACCTAATTCTAGAGAGTTCTAGGGTCAGGCACCCATGTTTGCACATATTCATTTAGCATGTGCGCTGGATGCTGTCCACACTGTGGTGAAGGATTAAGGAAGAATTCTTTATAAGCTGGCAGGACATGGTGAAAAGTAAAAAATTTACTAGCTGTCTGTAGGGACATGAACTCGCCACCCTAGGGCCTCCGTCCCCTGCAGGTGGTCGCTCACGGAACTCTCTTGAGAAAAATAGTTCCTGAGATAACTCCAGGATGTCCCAACAACCTCTGTGGAATGTTCCAACGCCTTGTTTAATACAATACATAGCTTAACTGATAAGTAAACATGTAACTCCGGATCTCCCCTACCCCCTCCCTAGTCAGCTGATAAGTGAACGTGTAACTTTGGACTTCCTCTATTTCCTTCCACTCTTTTGATGTTTTTGCCTTTATAAGCTTGTCACAAGTTTGGGTCGGGGTCGAACTCTTGTAAGAGCCTCGACCCCAGCATGCTGGCCTGAGATCTCATCCAAATTCGTTTTCAATAAACTTCCTCGTGTGATTGCAGCAAGTCCGGTCTCGGTGCCTCACTGGGTGAGCGCTATTCCCGAGATTTGAGTGAGGGTCTCCCTTGGGGGGGGGGGTGCTTTCAATGGCACATGTGCTTAAGTGCATTGTACACACAAGCACACCCCAGCAAAGCCATCATTACCTATCTGGAACCCGGTTTAATACTGCTGTAGTTGTCAGAGGTTTCTTTCCATGAGCCTTTCACTAAATTAGCTCTCGATAGAAAGTTTCCAAAATGAAATTATTTGCAAGGGATGCTGGAACATTGGCAAGTTGATGATCAGATGCTGACATGAAAAACGTGAAACGACAGTGAGATCTGGATTTATGGTGCACATATGTGCTCCACCAGACAGCACTCTCCAAATACAGCCACTGCTCTTCTCTTCCAGACTCGCCTCCTGTTTCTGCGGGAAGGAGGCAGGACGCTGTCTCTGGTGTGTGTGTTCTCCATCTTTCCCATCTTCTGTGTCTGTTGGCCATGCCTCTCTTGGTTTTCCCATCTAGGACCTTGTCTTCCAGGGTCCAGATTTCACTATGGACGTCAATCTAATTAAAAGTCAAATAGGAGTTAAATGCACATGCCTATGAGCACCCGTAACTCTGGGGTCTGCTGTCAGGTCCCTGGTATCTACTCCAGGAAGGCATGGGTCCTGCAGTCTCTGGGCAGAAATTCAGAGAAGCCTAGTGTTGTGTAAGCACAAGATGTACAATGGGACTCAAGTTTAAAAGGCCAAATTCTGTAGGTATCTCTGGAATGTTCTTGCAGACAACTTTATGAAGGAGCACCCCCATCTCTCACGGTGGACACCTGAACAGTGCCTGTCCAGAGGAGTGTCTCACTTGGTCCTCAGTCATTTCAAATGACTTGTCTTTAATTTCATATGCTGGAGCAGTCCCAGCTTGTCCCAGGTGATCCAAAGAGTTTCTCATTCCAGTGTTGCTAATGGGGTGGGCAGGATGAACCTCCTCCCCCCACCAGAGTGCTCTCCTTGGCCAGCCTGTCCAGTCTGGGGGTGACTCTGGGGAGTGATTTCCTATGTTGGCTGTAGTCCTGACGCACAGGCTACTGTTTTGTGAGCACTTACTATAAGGCAGACACTGTGTCGTGCTCATTCTTACAGATGAAGTGTAGGCTACTCTGAATATCTTGCTACAAATGACAGCATAGATGACTCCCCCCGCCCCAAGAGTCAGGGTCTATATAGTCCTGACTAGTCAGGAACTCTTGCTATGTAAACTAGGGTGGTCTGGCACTCACAGACACCCGTCTGCCTCTGAATCCCAAGTGCTTACTTAGACTAAAGGTGTGCACCACCATGCCTGGCTTAGACCTTGCACTCTTATCTATTCTTCCTTGGGAATATCAGAGTCATTAAATCACCAAGTGTATGAGGCCAGTTCATAGTCATGGGACTTGTGGCCTGCAGTGGCCTCTCTGTGCCTGAATGTCCTCAAAGTGACACAGAATTATGACACTTCCATCTCTTTCGCAAGGAAACTATGGACATTAGATATTGAGAGACACCACATGCCACTTATCTCCAGCTTCATCGTAGCTGTTTGATGCCCTCTTTTGGTGCTAACTGGACCACTAAATGGAACTAAGATTGTTGCTCTACCAGTAAGAGACCAGGCAACAGTAATAACTTGCTTGTGCTTACATCCTTACCCAAAGGGTCTCAGACAAACTGCAAGGGCAATAAAATAGCAGCCATGTCCGGGAAGATACAAAGTTACGGCCACCACACCAGGAAGTGTCAAACAAGACCGGTCTTTTCTTCTGCAGACCCCTGGGGATCAGGCCGAATGCCTGAACACTGAACACAGACTGCTAACACCGCAACAGTAGACAAACTCTACTAAAAGAATGGAAATGAGGGTGGCATTTTCTAGAAAAAGAAATGCTGCCTGTCTTTTTGAGATGGCGCAAATTGTTAATGCAAACAAACAGCTGTTTGGAAAGAAAACATTATTTCTAAAACCCAGATGAAGCTCTATTTATTACATTTCAGAGACATTCAAATTATAGTGTCTGAAAACCATCCTACCCTGGATATCTGTGACACCTAAATTATCTGAAAATAGGAGAGGTTAAGCCAAAATTGAGGCATCTCTGCGAGCAAGACTTAGTACATAAAAGTGCCTTTGTTTCCTCAGAGGCTCAAAAGGATAGATCTGGGGATAGGACAACCTAGTCAGTGACAGAATGGTGAACCCAGTATTTATTCCAAGATATTAACATATGCTATCTTCAAATCCTAAATACAAAATTCATCACTAGCACTAGTCAGCCAACATCTGAATGTTTTCACTGCTTCTCTAGACACTCCTGAGCACCAGGCCCCAGGTGCATGGCGGAAGTTCTGGTACATTCTCTGTGTTCGCGGCTGCTATTCAGGCCTGTCATAGGGAGTGCTGGGCATGGTAGCCTCTGTGGAAGGCCTGAGCTGAAATCTGTCTCCACTCCCCTCTCCCTTAGTGGACTGAGGGTCCACTCCTGCCTTTGCCAGTGGCCAGGAAGTACTTGCCCATTTCCCAGTATTCCCAGAGACCAGCTGTCACCCTTCAGCAGTATGTACTGGCTAAGGAAATATAAAAGAAACCATACTTTACTGGGCCTAAGTAGAGCTCATCTGTGGGTTAAATGGCCAGATTTGGAGTTATTCCCTCAATCCAGTGCAATACTGAACTTGTATGTGTGCTCATTCAGTTCATCAAGTGCTGTTGATGCATTCCTTCACTGTGGAGTGGCCTGCACCTGAACAGCCAGAAGAACCCACGTCTAGGCACTCCCTGCTGCCAGTATGCCTGACACTCTCCCTCCAATGGCTAACCCTTCCTGCTCCACCTCATGTCCTACATACCTCACAGGGCGCCACACAGTTTGGTTAGTTAGTGAAGGTTTGAGATTTTTCTAACGAAAGGTGTTACGGTGTTATGTAAATACACTGTATTATTTTCTCTTTATTCCAACATTACTAGTTTAAAACAGTTCAGTGTGTATAAATATGTCTAGTAATGTGTATTTGATTTTTTTAGTAACACCTTGGCATTTCAGTTTAAGCTTACATGCATGTACAACATAATATTTAGTATAATCTCAGACCACATTTTACTGGTCTCTGTGTCTTTCAAATCAAGTGTCTGCTAGATGAGTTCATTAAAACTTACGAACATTTGCTTGACTAAATAGAATTGCCAAGCAATGACCTGTGAATCTCAACAGAGGCAGATGCAGAGGTCAAAGCCCACAGTGAAGCACTGGCCTGTCTCAGGGCATGGGAACAAGAGGGTAAACATCTGTGACCAATTAGCACAAATATGCCTAAATTGATTAGTAAATTTTTTAAAAGTCCAAATGCTTTACCAATACTACCACATGCATTAAACTTCAACTTATAAAAATAAATACCACCGTAAGGATTTAAGGCCCAACTGGGGTCATCTTAGCTCTTGGCAGCCATTTTTGCTTCACTTCATGAATATCTTTTTGTTCAACCACATCAAGAGCTTTGGTTGGTGGTGGTGGTGTACACTTTTAATCCCAGCACCCAGGAGGGAGAGGCAGGTGGATCTCTGTGAATTCAAGAACACCTGGTCTACAGAGCAAGTTCCATGACCACTAGGGCTACACAGAGAAACCCTGTCTTGAAAAATAAAAACAAACAGGAAGAGCTTTGGGTAAAGCGGATCCACAGCAACTACCCACCTTTCTACAGAAGGTTCTCAATAAAGGGTTGTTTCCATCTTTCACTCCAGTTACCTTGTTTCTCTCATAAACACACATTAATCATTTACCTGCCAATCTTTCCAAGATACCTCACCAAAAGGGAGTATGTGGGTATGTGCCTGTTGATGGAAAGGTACGCTGAAGATCAGAGTTGGCAAAGTGTATGTCCATCTTACCCTAAAGATGAGAGGATGATGATGGTTTTCAGGGAAACATTTAAAAAGGCATCAGATGGTGAGTTCATGGATTAACATAGTCATAGAAGACATTTTTTGTTAGGCATGTCATTTGTTCCTCTTCAAACTGAAAAAAAAAATCTGCCTATAGATTCACACTATAATTTGATGATGCTCTAGATGCAGAGAGGGAGCCTGGGTACATAGCTATAGAAATATGCCAGACTGTGCAGAGACGAACTCAGCAAAGCACAGAGCCAGATCAATAGTCTAAGGTTGTTTTACAAAGAAAATGGTGAGTCAAAGTGTGCACAATGCATCCACTCTGCATGGCCTTGGGGATGACGTGAGCCTTTCCTGGTGTTGTTTCTTCCCTATTCCTTCTGTGTCCCACAGCTTCTGTGGCCAGCCTGGAGCTCCATGCAGTGTACTATGCCTGACCCTTCCTACACTAACACATGACCTTGAACCTCATACCTTGGAGACAGTACTTTGCTGGTTCCTTTGGCATTCAGCAGGTGCCTGAGATGTGTAAGTTTGAAGATAGCACACAGTGACCTTGACTGTTCCGCCCTGGACACAGGACACATGGCACAAATGCACAGACCTATTTGCCTTTCAAAGAACCACAGCCATTGCTCTGCTCAGCTAAAATAGAGTTGTTTGTATCTGTGGCTGTCATGTTACTTTTCCCTTCCAAAGAACAACCCCCTCCCCCAAACCAAAAAAAGAAAAGGGAAAAAAAAAAAAAAAAACTGGATGAAAGAGGGTAATGTCTTGGTGCAGAGAAGGCCTTGGGGACTTTCCAGGAAAACAATTTCCTTGGCAGCAGCTGGGAACCCAGCAGCACTATGATGTTGCTGACGCTGGATAAGTGCAAAACACAATACAGATGCTGATGCTTCCTGACTGACCCAGAGACAGGCACTTGAAGGCAACTGCAGAAAACACATCAATGTGTTCTATTTTCATCCCTTCACTTGTATGTCAAATTTCTTCTGTGCACCCTCCAGGTCTTCTCTATAAAGTGGTGAGATATGGTAGCAAACAAGACTAGACTTCATTCCAAGGAGGTAGCACAGCTGTCAGTAGGATCCACACTTCTGGGAATTTGCAGAGAGGGATCTATCAAAGTCCTCATCTCCAGAACCTGCATCAAAAGAGAGTCTCTTTCCTGCCTGTCTCATGTCCATGTCACCTCACACAATCATTTACATGTTGAGGGTTTGGGGGAGGAAAAGGTGATAGAACAGAGATTGCTGGGCCCTTCCACGGTATGCCTCCCACCCCTACTAGATCATGATCCATGGCTGAGGATTAGTAAAGAGAAGGCAGCATGTAGCACAAATAATAAAAACCCTAGAGACAGATATTGGGGCTCAAGCTGAAGATCAGAAAAGCAAGGAAGCCAGCCAGTAGCTCTTAACTCTACCAAGGCTGAATATAGAGATTCTGTCCTCCCTGTGACTGGAAACTGAATCTTGCATGAGACCCCAAGATCCTTCTTATATACCTCTCTAGTGCTGGGATTAAAGGCATGAACTCTGTTTCTCTTTTAGACTGCTTCACTCTCATGTAACCTTGTGTGGCTTTGAACTCACAAAGCTCCATCTGCCTCTGTCTCCTGAGTCCTGGGACTAAAGGTATGTGCCACCACTGCTCAGCTTCTATAGCTAACTAGTGTGGCTGGCTTTGCATTCTGATCCCCACTAAGCTTAATTAAATAATAAACAATATATCAACACAGCAATGCAAAGCTAAACCTTGTTCTATGTGATTTAATGGCATAAGTCTTCCCAAAAAGAGGCCCTGCTTGCATCAGATAGTGGCCCTGCTCTTCAAAGAGATCACAGCTGATTTGGGTCTAGAAAAGACAAAAGAAGAAAACCTGTGTGATGAGGAGGGATCCAGGTGGTGCTGAGGGGGTCTTAGCACTCAGAAGAGAAAGTCATGTAAGAAACTTTTTCCATTGCCTACAAAGCATTGTGTGTTGCTGATTGAAAACAACAATGCTGCATAACTATATTCAGATGCAGTGGTAACCCAGAAATAAGCGATGGGTGAATATTAAATTGACTGTCTCGTTGGTAACAAACATTTCTATACAATACAGTTCAAAACAGCAGAATGGTAACACAGCTCAGTGCAGCTAGGCAGCGCCAAGAAAGAGAAGTGTTTTCCACTGATGCAAATGATCTTAAAGATAAGAAAATTGGCTTGCAGAGCTTCTTAAAGACTGCCAATCATGTCACCAACAGGTACAGAGAAGCGAGTCCTGAGAGCCATGATGCAGAATTAAACCAAAGACTTTGGGGGCTGCTGTCCCCAGCCATACCCAGAGGTCAGAGACACCCTTCGGAGACACCTGGGGAAGTCAGACTGACCCAGAGTACTTTCTTTTTGATCAACCTTACATTTGACTGTATTTTAGTAAATTATCCATGTAGTTGTATTTTGACAGCTCTCTTTACAGCAGTAAAACAAAATGTGTGCATCGCAAATGGCAAAGATTCAAATTTCAGCTATGTTTATCCAAAATAGCACTGAACTGCTTCTGTACTTATGCTATACTGCCTACAGCTTCACGGAAGGGGAGACAGATGGGATGAATTTAGCAGGGAAACAGCTGTGGCTTGAAGAAGAGACTAGCAAAGTTCTGCTATCAGGCTTCATTATGCATCAAGGTACCAGTGAAACGTGTATTCGTGAGGCAGCCAAAAAAGTGTTTCTCATTTGACTCGTGATAATTACCTTTCCCCAACAGCTGACAACGTTCTAAGTAGCATTAAATAGGTATAATAATTAAGCAAAAATACCCAATAGGCAGTGCCTTGTTCAGGATGGAGGTTCCCTTCAGAAGTGCTGGGAAGCCGGAGCCGAAGGGCCACAGACACTAGTCACCCGAGAAATGGACAGGCCCATCCACACTGCTGATGGAAGTACATGAAAATGGGAAAGGAGTTGGGGACTGCCTAGAGATGCTGAACATGGATGGGGTGACTGTATGCTACTGAAAGGGAGCTAAGTGAGCCCTAGCTACAGTAGCTATCTATGATCACAGGAACATGCATCACCGACACTTTGCCCTACTGCTTGCAGCTATAATGCCTTCAGCATGGTAAACTTGAATTTTCACTTTTAGAACCATCCTCATTCATGTAAAATTGGCCAGTCAAATGGTCTTCAAGACTGGCTTCAGCTTTGGGAATACTGGAAATGTCCAGTTCTCATAATGTTGATGTCCATTTTGAAAGGCACATGCAAGTAACAATACTGGCAGGTACCAGCTCCATTCTCCAAGTAGGCCCTCCCAGAAACACACACACACACACACACACACACACACACACACACACACACACACACACCCCACTGTTGCAACACTTCAATATATTCTTCTAGAAGACATTAAGCTATTAAACATACTTTGTATTTAGAATAAGAAACCTTACACTGTGTGTGTGTGTGTGTGTGTGTGTGTGTGTGTGTGTGTGTGTGTGTAGGGGGTTGCCTATTTATCAACAATCTTACAAGAAGCTTCAATATTGGGTGATCCCAAAACAAGAAATATGTACACTACTAACACCTAACATACTGCTCTGCAAACAGACTCTTACACATCTGACATGTCACAGGGTCATTAATATTACCATGGTGACAGAAAAGAGAAAGTCTTTAAAAAGAAGAAGAAATGAGACCAGCAGTAGACCAATGGAAAGTGATCTCAGTTGGGACAAATGTTTCCTAAAAGAGAGACAAAGAATGACAGCATTGTCTTCCTCTAAAGTAGGTCCACTGGAGACTCCTGGGTTCCTAAATAGTTCACTATCTCTTTATCTTCCTGCCCAGCAGAGGTGGCACATCTTACTTCTAATAGCCTGTGACGCCCTGCCTTGGCCTTTCGGTAAGTGTGTGCAAGGCAGTGGCGGGAGCCTCCAGCTGGCCTTGCCTCTCCACTCCCTCAGGGAGATTCAGGCTGCCCTTGTCTTCATGGCAGCAGAAGAAAGTACAGTCTCCTGTTAGGAGCACAGGCTTTGCAGTGCTCATAGCACCTGCATCACCTTCCCTTTCTCTAAGTCTCAGTTTCCCCAGCTGTATAGTAGAGAGGGCTTGTGGGATGTGTGTAGAGCACAATAATGTAATCGGGAGTGGAAACTCTGAGTGACTAAGAGTGACAGCTTTTGCTACAGGAAAGGAAAGCTTTCTTAATTACCCTATCCTCCATTCCCTTGTTTAAATCATCTTTTTTTTTCCCTCTCTTTCTCCAGTCTGGAACAATCTGCCTCAAATTAACACAAGTATATCTGAAATTCATTTCAGTATCGTCATTTTTTTTTTCTTATATAACAAACACTAACTCTGCTGGTTACTGTAAGGTGTGTCAGGATATTTCAACTATGTAGCATGACGTTTAATACAATTTTCAATACCATCTTACTGTACAAATTGAAGAATAAGATGGCATAAGTTGGGGAAATCAAGAAGACAGTCAGCTCATGAAGGCTAAGATAGGATCTCAAAAATTGAGGTCAACCTAGGTTATGCATTGTCCTGTCAAACAAAGGCATCCAGGAATCAAGGAGTCTTGAACACAGAATGATAGTCAGGGAGGGTGATCTATGGTTGAATTTCCCTGATAGCAAGGTCATGTGAACTTGGCCACCAGCAAGAATGCTTCTAATAAAACATTGCTGGAACCTCCTAATAGCCAAGCTCAGATGAGTCCAGAAGGTGCCTAGAGAGGCCTCCATCCATATGAAGACAGTTGGTGATCATCTCTGACAGACACAGTTATCTCTGGCACTGAAACTACATTCTGTCATCTTATTAGAAGAGAGAAGTAAACACATAGGGCCGGTCTAGCAGTGGTACAAGTCAATACTATCCCAAGACACTTGGTATTCTTGCTTCATAAACAGAAATAGCTAACCCTGACAACCACTTAACATTCTGTTTGGAAGATGACATGTCTGCCTGGGGCTGCAGTTATGGGTGTACAGATAGGATCTTGTCAGCAAGAATCAATTCTGAGTGACTCAGACCCAAAAGTATTAGGGAGGAAAGCATGTACACCAAAGGAGAACACAGACTTAGGCCCCACACCTCACCAACAACATCAGCCACATTATCACCACATCTGTGTAAGATGCTGCTAGACACCTGTTCATAAACAAATGATTTAGCTGAAAAATTACCTGAAAGGCACACTGCCAGTAGATGCAAAGACTTGACGGGCCAAGTCTAACAGACACAGGTTACATGAAGAGTACATTGTTCTGTGCACCTTCCACATGGCTCCTATAGCATGTTTTAAATGCCAGCACTGGATGGTGGACTTAAGAAAGGATAGTGACAACCATCAGTGAAGAGTGTGGACACTGGAGTGAGTTACTTTTGGTTATTGCACTTTTCATGGCTGAGATGACAGTGAGAACTTAGCTTCTTTCAAGTCCTCAAAATCAAGAGAATAGACACAGGTTCAATCTGGGTATTTACAATATTTCTACATAAGATTATAAAGCAAGCAATCAACTGACTGTTACAAAGTGGGATGAATCTGCCCCAGAGAACTAAAGGTCTGTAGCATGTGTGATAAACACCTATGCGTTCACACTGCTTTCCTTTTTCCAAGTGCATCCTTGTGTGTTTTGTGACAATCTGTTCCACTAGAATTTACAATTTGAATAAAACAGATTTGGTTGCTTCCCTGCCCCGAGTAATGTACAAAGCGCCTTAACACAAATATTCTTGCAAGACATTGATGAGGAGGACATTTAACACCTATGAAAGATATAGCACCTACACAAAGGTCTTCAGGCTGAACTCCAGCTCATTCAGTTCAACTACCTAACACAAAGTTAAATATGATCAGAATACAAGGTGCAAGAAACGCACAATTACAGAGAGAGACACACAAGGCTGCCCTTAAAGTTAAAAGGGGAAAGATGATTAATTCTACCACCAGAAATTGACAAGCAAAACATCAACTTTTTCATTTAATTATTACTTTAAAAATTGTGTGTGTGTGTGTGTGTGTGTGTGTGTGTGTGTGTGTGTGTGTGTGTGTAGGGGTACAGATGAGAGGACAACTTGTGGGAGTTGGTTCCAGGAATGGAAGCAAGCACCTTCACCTTTTGAGCCATCTTGCTACCTCCTCTCTTGCCCTATAAATGTGGAGAGTTATCTTGTGACCTTCTTCAACCTGGGTGCCTCCCAGAATTTTCTGTGTAGCTTTGGAGCCTGTTCTAAAACTCACTTTGTAGACCAGAGATCTGCCTGCCTCTGCCTCCTAAATGCTGGGATTAAAGGCCTGCACTACCACCTCCCAGCCACCTTTTACACTAAATACTTAGCCAGTGAGTTTAGGTCTTCTCCTTGCCCCAAGCCAGACACAGAGCTAACATGAATTTCTCTATGGCCCAGGGCAGGATCAAGAATGACAAAACAAGACCTGATGAGTCTTCTCAGACCTAATCCCAGTGAGTGATGTCAGCCTACAGAGAAAGTCAAGGATCTGGGTTTCCATCATGACAGATGTGGCACACTCCTGCCTCATCCAATGAACAAAAGGGTAGGAAGACTCAGGAAGCTAAGATGATGCAAACCAGGGAAGAACTGGCCAAGATCTGTCTGCCCCACTAATCCTCACTCAGAAGAGACATAGCTGAAGCGCAGACCTTTCCAATGCATGTACTTGTTTCCTAGTAAATACTGGACAAACAGGAATGACTGGTTTGTTGGGTAACGTTATTAAATGGATTTTACACTTTGAATGTGGCAAATGCAAAGAGTTCTAATAAACTAACTCACATTTAAAAGCATTACACGGAAATTTACTATTGCAAATTAGGTTGCTAAGTGCAGAATGACCTCTTAGCTAATCCATTTTGTAAATTTGGATTTAATATATTGGGTTTGCTTAAAGTGAGATCTAGTGGCAACAGCTTGGCTTTCTATCAGCTGAATTTCCAGTCAGGCATTTTGAATTGGGGTCATTTATTAAGTTTTGAAGTCTCTAGTCTCCCAGAGTAAATCAATATAATCAAGACAACAAAAGCAAAGACATCAAGTGACACACTTCTTCATGGCAAGGCAAAGAAATCCTCATAATTTCCCAGGAATTCTAAAAGAGCTTTTGGAAGTGTCCATCCCTTCATTAGAAACTAGAAAGATCCCCTTCTTTCACAATTGCTGTAGTTCTCCTTGAAAATGTGTCCTACACTTTTCATGTCTTGTGCATCATGGCTTTTTAATCCTATAAACAACTTTGAAATTAATGCTGGTTTGGGGTATTAAAATAGTGTTATGTAACAGGGTACTCTGGCTTTTTTGAGACAGGGACTCTATAAGCAGCCCATGTTGACATGAAGGCATTAAGCTTGCAGGCTTCACACCTCACCTTCCAAAGGATCACAGCCCTGTGACAGCACAGGTGGCACTGTGATGATGGGGGTCTATTTTTTCATCAAGCATCTCACTCCTCATTGCTGACAAGTTTTCTGTGGCCACCTAGCCAGTGGATATCACATTTACTATATGTACTGAAATCTTGATTTGTTGAATAGCTAGTGTGTGTTACCAGGTACCACAGGCTCACTGTACAAAATGCAGGGACAATGAAAGAATTCTTGTCCAGAGCTGTTGAGGGATGGCAAGGGAGAAGATGCAGGTTTTTAGACAGTATAGGCTCTCAGTGTTGTTTCTATAATTTAACTTCTCTGAGTCAATTTGGTCTTTGGAGAAAATATTCTTATTCTTGATCTCTCTCTCTGTTTTTTTGTTTTGTTTTGTTTTGTTTTTTTGAGATGAGATTACTGTTTGTATTTAACTGCACTCAAATCCACATTGACCACTGAAAATTAACCTGATCTAACAGCCTGTGTCAGTCACTATGGAAAATACTGGAGATGATCAGCTTAGACAAGGGAAGGTTGATCCCAGTTAAGGATTTCAGAGGTTTCCGTCTGTGGTTGCTTCCCTCTGCTGCCATCAAGCCTTGATATGACAGTGCCAGATGGCAGGCAGTAGGCAGCAAGGTAATCCACTCATCTCATGGAAGCACAAGATAGAGGAAGGGGCTTTCGTCCCAGTATCCTGGCAAGGGCACCCCCCCAATGCCCAATGCCAAGAGCCTCCCAATAATGCTTTACCACCTCCCATTAGCACTACAGGCCCATGACCAAGCACAGAGGCCTTTGAGGACACAGCTTTATCCATGGGTATGACAGCACACACTGTTGTTCCTGGAATAGCAGGGCATGGAGCAAGCATCAAGAGTGGACATAGCACTCCTGCAGCTTCAGGATAAACAAGCATGAATTAGGCCTCTCTACCCAGCTGACTAGACGTGGGCAAGAGGTTCTGAATTCAGTCCCATGGCTCTACTCCATTCCCCAGTCTCAGAATCATAGCTTCAAACAAAGACATAACTTATAACCTGTCTTGTGCAGTGTACATGGTGACAACACTAATAACCTATCTTGTGCAGTATACATGGCGACAAGTTTGTTCTGTGTTTTAAAGGTCACTGAATATATAACAGCTAGATAGTTGAAGCAAAATACCACATTCATCAGTGAAATGGGGAACTTAGCATTCATCTGTTCTTATTTTAAATTTACCACAGTATGCAAATTAGAGGATTTAAAAAAGCATCAGGCACAATCTCAGCTAGGTGCGAATGAAAAGCACAATCAGATCGAGTTTGTGACTCCTTCAAGTGTGAGCATTTGCCAAATGGAGAGGGGCTAAGGTTTTACTACTAATCTGAGCTTACGCAAAGCCAATAGAAAGATACCAATTATTGTTAAATACCCAGAGCAGGAATTTGCTGCTAAACTGCCGCAGAGTATTGGTCTCACGTTGGCTTTTGTGAACATCTTACTGTATGCACTGAAATCATCACAGGAATACCACACACAATGCTGAACTTTAAATACACAGTGCCAGTCATACAGCCCAAAGAAAACAAACTAAGTGCTACTGGGATTAGAGCCTCAATCACCTGGTTTAAAAAACCATGTTGGTTTTTGTTGTTGTTTTTTTTTTTTTTTTTTTTTTTTTTGCTTTTCCCCTGTAGCTGAATCTTTTTAGCCAGGAACAGCAGTTATTCTACCAATTTCCCATTTCAAAACACGATTGATAGCAAAATGAGATAACCTGATCATTCCTCACAGGATTTTCTTACACATCCCGAACATTCACACCATATAGAAATGTACAGAGGCGGGTTTGTGAATCACACCCTTGTGGATCTCAGTGGGCCAATATGTTACATTGAGACATCAGCCTACTATTTCAACAACACCCTGTCTGGTTTCCATGGAACAAACTACCTTCAAAGCAAAATGAGCTACATGACATGAAGCCAAGGGGAGGAGAAACGCCAGTGCCACCACCCTATCCCCACACCAGCTTCAGGAGAGCTGGCTTGACAGCTTCACAGATCCCACAGGCTTAGGCTAGGATCTTGAGCCATCTGAGAACAGTGTGTGTTTTCTGTCTCTGAAAGGACCTAGGTTACTGTAGAGTATAGCCTGTGGGACAAGGACACAGACACCCACTACAACCAAATCCAACCCTGATCTGACATGAATTTGTGACCTCCAGTCTGAAACTTTTCTGTTTTTTGTCTTGTTTTTGTTTTTAGAGACAGGGTTTCTCTGTCAAACAGTCCCAGAACTTACTCTAGACCAGGATGGCCTCCAACTCACAGAGATCCTCCTGTCTCTGCCTCCCAAGTGCTGGGATTAAAAGTGTGTGCCACCACTGCATGGCTTTGAATTCCCAGTCTTAGAATTCTTTTGATTACTCCACTCCATCTAGCAATATATTAATCAAGTCTGTAAAAAGTACTAAAATAAATGCTTTCTTGGCCTCATGGTGCCCATTCAAAATGTACTCTGCTAGGCCGTGGGAAATCAGCACCAAGCAGTATGGGATCTCCACTGTGAGGCATTTGGATAGCAGAAGAAAACCAGCGAGTAGAGAGTACACAGTACACTCACTCTGCACAGCTTGAAATTCCCGAAGCCTGTGAAGAATGGGACCTAGAATCCAGCCTGGCACAATGGATGGAAACACTCAAAAAGAAAAGCAAAATGGACCTGCTTGCTTCTCAGAAAACAAAGAATAACTGAAGGTGGAAAGCCCAACTACAATTCCAGTTTAAGAATTCCACTGTGGGGGAGGGGCAGTATAGGACAGCCATGAGGAGAATATAGCAAGGAGGAAGGGGTTAAGAACCAGCTGAAATCAGGAGAAAAAACCAATAGTTAAGAAAGCAACAACAGAGTTTGGGACTAGGGCGAAATCTAAAAGGCCAAATGTTAAACCAAGGGCTCCAATTCTGTTTCCCAGATAGCAACACCCACACAGAGTATGCTCTTACTGTTTGCATTCCCCTTTGCAAAAGAAACACAAACTCGGCACAGAAAACTTAGGGATTATTAGAGAGTACAATGGGAGGCAAGGAGACAATAATTCCCTGACTACAAACAGATAATATACTCTGTTCTGGCAGTGTGTGTGTGCACAAGCGCATGCATGCGCACACACTCAGGTGTAACAAGATAGAGAGATTTGCATTAACTGGGCATTTGGAAGAAATAATTTGCCCATCTGAGAAGTGAAATTCCAAATGGCTGTGCAGAAAGTCAGTGAACAGATTGGTAGCAAAAATATTTAAACTTTGGGTTACAACACATGAGTAAGCCACAAAATTAATTTGGTAGGACAAAACCAAGTCTAAAGAATAAACGAAGAAAATCAGTGTTACACAGTCCATAATATAGGTCAGTAAGGTTCATGAAATCTTCTTTTAGTATGTGTGCACATTTGCATATAATACTTCAATGCTAAATTTATGCATTGCTTGAGACCCACACTAGAGTGCACATGGGTGAGGTGCGTATGTATGTAGGTATGTGAGGTAAGAGGTAAAGGAGGGGTAAACTATTCTGAATTAAATAGGGTAAAGAGTGTGTGTTTCCCAGGAATATGGGCACAAGGATGGGCAGGCAGAATGAAGGTTCCAGGGTCTGAACAGCTTGGACAGAGCTGAGAACAGGGCATTAGTGGTGAGACATCTGTGATAGTCTGAATAGGAATGGCCTCCACAGATTCCCCTGTTTGAATGCTTGACTCAGAGGGAGTGGCACTATTAGGAGTTGTGGCCTTGTTGGAGTACGTGTGGCCTTGTTAGAGGAAGTTATTCTCAGAACGAATAACCCTGGGGTCATAAGCAGTACAAGAGAACGAAGTGAAGGCTGGTCTACTTCTCCCTCGGCATGCCATCTGTAAGTACCGCACGCTGGGGAGGACAGCTCCTGGGTGCACAGTGGGACGCCAGTGCAGGGGCAAGTCCCTGGCTGTGTGGCAGGGGAAGGGCACACCCAGGCAAAGACAAGATGAAGAGCAGAGGCTAGACCATGTCTTCTAGACATGACAGGAAAGTTGCACCCATGGAACTGCAACAGTATGGCCTCAGACAGAATGACTAATGACATTAGTCAACTTGCCACAGCAGAACTAACTAAGCCTCATACGATAAGAGCAACACTAGCCAATGCGGTGGTGCACACCTTTAATCTCAGCATGTAGTCTGAAGCCAGCCTGGTAAACAGTTCTAGGACATCCAGGGCCATGTAGTGAGACCAGTATAAAAAACAAAACAAACATCAAAGAGCCAACTAAATGGGCTTTGTAGATTTTATGTACATACATGCTTGTATGTGTAACAATATATATGTGTTGTATGTTTATGCATGTATGTGTAACATATATTCATGAGTAATAATAATAATTACAGAAGAAGAGGTCATGAATCTGAGGGAATGTAGGGAGGAACTGGAAAGTAGAGAAGGAGAGATAGAAATAATGGACATAGAATATGCACATATGAAATTCTCAAAAACATTAAAAAAGGGCATAATTTTGGATAAATCAGAGGACATATTTTTTTCTGATAAATTGCTTCATATTCATTTCTTGAGATTAAATATTTTTTATAAAAACTATAAATTTTTTTTGGTCATGTAAACAAGATTATATGGTGTAGTGTAGTGGTGCACACCTTTAACCCCAGCATGAGGGAAGCAGAGGCAGACAGATCTCTGTGAGTTTGAGGCCAGCTGAGTCTACATAGTGAGTTCCAGGATAGATATAGATGCACAGTGAGACCCTGCCTCAAAATATAAACAAATATAAATATATAACATATAAATTATATATATTTATAAATACAAATAAATAGGTATATATGAAAATAAAAATATACACTTACTAAAGAAAAATTTAAACTCAATGGGGCCATGATCCACAATGGCCTTGGTTTCTTTTTTCCTTTCTTCTCTTTAGAAAATTTAGTCAGATATAGCACAGGATGGCCCGGGAATTGCCATTTGCAGGATTGTTCCTCCTGCATCCCCCTCTCCACCTCTCCTACCACTTTTTAGAGCATTCTGCAAGCTCATTTCCTGGCGTCTAAGAAACCATTAGAAATTAGAGAAAGACAAATCACTTAACTCTCCCTTTCCCCTCTCCCTCACACCCCTGGGCCGTCAGACAATTTTACATCCTAGGTTCTTCTCCAACCCTTTCACTTCTTCTCCCTAGTCTGATGCCAGGTCTTGGTCACAGCCTGTTTAACTTCCCTCCAGGATTTCTAAAGGCCACCTCCATGCTGCTGCCTGGGCAAGCTATCAGAGCAGACCCCTGCTTTCATGCCTCATTTCCAATTCTCCGTGGGCTCCCGTTTCTGCTGGATAAAGCCCGGGTTCCCGCCATGGGTCAGGGCAACTTGCTTCCTAATTCCCTTGCCCTTCTCTCACCTCTCTGCAGCTTTCCTCTTACGGGATAACAACCCACTTTTAACATTTATTTTTATTTACATGCATATGAATGACTGCCTGTGTGTACATGCTTGTGTCCAGTCTCCTGGAACTGGAGTTACAGGTGGTTGTGGGTCACCTGAACTAGGTCTTCTGGAAGAGCAGTAAGTACTTTCAGTGGTTGAGGCATCCATGCTCTCCTCCAGAGAAGTCTCCCTCTCTGCCTGCATGTGTCCTTGCACAGCCTCTAAGATCAAATCCTGGTGTCCCTTCCTCCAAGGATCCCGGTGGATCCCAGTCTGGAACACACCTCTGCCGCATACAGGTCTAGACTGGAAGCAGGGGCCAGTCAGCAGAGAAATGTGCTGCAGCCCTTCTCGTTCAGAGCTAGACTCTCCCTGGAATTCACTGCCTGTCTAATCCATCATTTATATTCCCAATGCTTGAAGAGTTACCATGTGTGATTACATTTTAATTTAAGGTCTGCTTTGGCTTGCTTTTTGTTTTGGATGCACCAAACTACAGCTCAAATAGGTTAGGAAAAGTCAACAAAGCCAGATGAAGTCAAGGCCTGAAGGCCTGATAGGAAGGAACTGAGGAAACCAGTTGACTTGGGCTAATCCTACCAATTGTTTAAGGAATCTTCAACTAAATCACTGCCAGCTTCCAGTGAATTATTATCTGCATTGATACAGTTCCACATTCCAGGACTTCGGAGATGGTAACAGATGGTTCACCCTGGAGACAACAATCTAATGAGGAGAGGACACAGGAGACCACAGATGCACTGCTTTGGTGATAAAAACGAGACATTTAATACAGGAGTGAGAGAGTATAACTGGACTCCTCAGTTGGGGACACTGGCCTTCAGTGAGGGCACCCTTTTGTTAGCCTTACCTCTACCCGATGTTGAAAAATCTTACTTTGACAAAATTCTTGAGTAAAATGTCTGGAGACCAAGATCAAACACATTTTCAAGTCTTTCTATGAGCTCCCTCTCTCCCTCTCTCTCTCCCCTCTCTCTCTCTCTCTCTCTCTCTCTCTCTCTCTCTCTCTCTCTCTCTCTCTCTCCCTCTCTCTCTCCCCTCTCTCTCTCCCCTCTCTCTCTCCCTCTCTCTCTCCCCTCTCTCTCTCTCCCCTCTCTCTCTCTCCCTCTCTCTCTCCCCTCTCTCTCTCCCCTCTCTCTCTGTGTGTGTGTGTGTGGACTATAGCTGTGGCTCTGCTACATTCCCCTGTGACTCCCAGTGCTGTGAATGATGTGACTCTATAACCAGGGGATCTCTAGGGCTTGCTGTCTCTAAGCTTAGCTCTAGATTAGGTGACACACCTTGTGCCAAAGGAGTAAAGCAGAGCGATATAGGACAGGACATATGACAGTCTCTAGCTTCTGCATCCACTCAGGATTTTGCATACCTGCATAAACATGTATGCATACAACACATATGTATGCACTCATTCAGGCATTTATACAAGTTATTTCAAAAAAAAGGAAAAACTGAAGGAACAGGGTACAAGTTCAAGGCCAGTCTGGACCATAACCTGTCAGAAAAGAAAAAAAAAAGGGAGGGAGGTGAGAAGAAAGTGAAGGAGGAAGGAAGGAAAAAAGGAAGGGGGAAGGAGGGGAAAAGAGGGGAGGGAAGGAGGAAAAGAAGGGGAGAAAGGAGAGAAGAGGTTATGGGAAAAGGAGGGAGGAATGGAGGGGAGGGAGGAAGGAGAGAGGGGAGGGGAGGAAAGAGAGGGTAGGGTAGAGAATGGAAGGGAGGAAAAAGGGGGAGGGATGGAAGGAAGGAGAAGAAGGGAGGGAGAGAAAGAGGGAAGAGAAGGAGAGGGGAGAAGGGAGGAAATGGGGGTGAAGAAGAAGGGAAGGAGAAGGGCAGGGCAGGGCAGGCTCACTACATAGGACTTGACATGTAACTACAGGCAGTGGAGGAGGAGGCAGTCGAGGCTGAGAAGCACAGGCAGGGCTCATGGCTGCTGCTTCGAGGGGTCTAGCTTCAGTCCTACCCTTTCACTATCTAAGCCTCCACAACCACAGCTGGAACTCAGTAAACACATGTTTGTATACATGAACAGTGAATGGACTGTTAAGAAATGAATGAACACCATTCCTCCAATTCATATGTAGAAATGATTCCAGATTCTGGAAGGGATAATAAAAGAAAAAAAAATATAGAGAGAAAGCCTTTTGAGAGCCCACAGACTATTGAGAAAACTGTTTTCACCCTCTTAGCTCTTCCAGGATTTAGACTGTCTAAACCCACTTGAGACTGTTCTGGTGCCTAGATTAATCACACCATGAACTTTGCCTGTGGGCATCAGGCTTTCCGGAGCACAGTGGATGGGAACAGCAGCTAAGGCAATGAGCTCTTCTTCCAGCCCATAGCTATGAAAGCAAAAGACATACACCAAGAGTATAAGAGCACTAAAAACCAGGGCTGGCAAGTATGTGTCAAACGATTAGGAAGCCTATCGGGAGCCATGCCTGTCATCCTCGAGCTGGGACATGCACAAATTTAGACTAGTGACTCCTTTCCAACTGTCTCACACTGCAGTTTATAGCTGTCTATGTCCCAACCTCTTAACCTTACCTGTTGGTTTTAAATTTTTATGAATTAATTTAAGTTGTTACTCAACTATAACTAATTTAATCTCAAAGACTGATTAATGCTTTTAAAAGTCATCAAAGTTTTTAATGCATGAAAGTATATTTTGATTCTCTAACAGATGGATATTGCATATGATATTTCTTTAAGTTGAAATATGCAATCTTTTTTTCAGGGCCAGCTTTCAAGAACTGAGTCTTGAACAAAAATGCACCCCATACCTTTGGGCTGCAGCAAGTACAGCAAAGGAGTGGAGTCAGGGACACACAGCAGTTTTTCCTCAGTGCAGCAGCTGTGTGCTACAGTCATCATACTGATAAACCTAATTAAGAACGGAAAGTGGGCTGGATGCTTAGATTCATTCCCAACTGAAAGAATTAAAAGCAGAAGTCGAAGGACCAAATTCATTTATATTGACACAAAGCAAGGTGTGCACAAAAGAAATAAAAGAAATGTACGTCTCAGAGGGCTACCAAACTGCAGATTCCACACACAAGCTGCTTAACCAAATGTCTGTACGAATGTAGTTTATTTAGGAAAGGCAAAATTGAGTGCAATGAAAGATGCAGTTTGGGTGTGGTCTATCTGAAAAGAACAAAAACAAAAGTCAAAATGAAAAGATAACACTGTGCCTAAACCAGGTTTTCCACAAAAAAGAGAAAAGTGGTGTGTGTGTGTGTGTGTGTGTGTGTGTGTGTGTGTGTGTGTGTGTTAAACAGACATTTGCCCATTCAATAACTTGCTTATTAGTACTAGTCCACTTGGACTCCTTAGAACACACAGATGAGTGAGTGAGGACAGTAGAGAATCCTAGGCCAGAAGTCAGAAAACACATTCTTTTTATTCAAGCTGTGTCTCCTCACCTGTAAGGTGTGTACTCTGAGAATGGGGGTGAAAAGTGGATGTGGGAGACAGGAGCAGAAGTGGGGTACATAATCATATAGGCCTTTCTGGGTCTCCAAAATGTCATTTTCTGTATTCTGGCTCAGAGAAGATAGGCAGGGCTCCTTAAAACACTTCTTAGTTGTTAGGTATATAGCAGATGGAAGTATTTAGGAGAGAATATAAAATTATTACTATTGTTAGCAAGTAAATTTCAGAAAAGTAAAAGAATTTAGAAATTTTCATTAAAAGAAAATACAAGATCAGCCACCTATATAACATGATTAAAATGAAATTTAAATTTCCAACATAAAATACTTATTTGAGAATGAAGAGGGACCTACTTTATATTTTAAAATACCTTACATATCTAATAAGTGAAAATTTTTAATAGTAATGAAAGAAAACCTAAAACTAAAAAACAAAACAAACACCACCACCAAAACAAAACTATTTATCTCAACTTAAAGTAGATCACAGACATAAAGGGCCCCCACCCACCCCATCTGAAGCATTTCTGCTGGCAGTTTAATGTTTTATATATGACAAAAACCTGATCAGAGGAAGCAAGGTTCCAAAGAAACAAGCACTACCTTGACAAAAGTCTTTCAGTCTCAGAAGGAACGAAACTGAAGTTAAGCCCAAGGGTTAAAGCTGCAAATGCACAGAGTAGACAACAGTTGACCAACACTGATTGAGGCCTGGGTACAGCCCTCAGTACAGGCAGACAAGAACAGAAAATTCAATGCAAATTGCACCCAAACTGTGCTGCCAGCAGTTCAGCTTGTCAAAATATGTGTTTTTAGAAAGAAAGAAAGAAAATTAGCTAGCATATTAACTTAACATTTATTTAATTAATTGCTAACTAAATTGGTGTGTAAACTGACTGCCTCCTGTGCCGAGGTTATACAAACTATACTCTTTACAAAGACAACAGCCTTTCATTTGATTTTCCATCTTCTTTCAACACTCCTATATGCCATTCATGAGTAGGCAAAGTTATCCCATGTAATACTAATTTATATGCTGCCTGGGAGTCTATATGAATTTCAAGTTTCTTTTATGATTCAGCTATTCCAAGAGTCTCAAAATATTTCATTAAAAATTAATGTGTTATCCACACAAACGGCAAATATTGAAAACTAGGAATATAAATAAAAAATAATAAAAATAGTAAGTCTACTAATACTGAAGAGGAAGGGAGACAGGAGGGGGAGAACATAAGAGAGGGAGGGCGATTTTAAACATCCGGTTTCTATTCTGGACCATTCATGGGAACAGACACAGCAAGCCGAAGCCAAATATACTCCCGGCTCTAACAGGATTTGTTTTCTATCTTGTCATTATTTCTTACTGCAGTCTTCCTAATAATATTTCTTCAGTGTTCTAGACTTTCTGACTGACATGCAGCCTCTGAGGAGCCTACAAAGGAGAACAGCAGTCTGATTCACATTCAGGAGCCAGACGGCTTTGCAAGGCTTCTGGCTGGGGTCTGAGGCTTTTCCTGCAGTGACTTTCCATACAAAGGCATTCACCATGTGACTCTGCCCCATGTTACACATAGTTCTCAAATCCCTTCAATCATTTACTTAGTATCCAACATGCAAGTGGTCAAGCCATAGGTGCCTGATCTATGACAGCAGGCAAAGGAGAGAGACTGTGCCTGGCTCACTAACACTGGGACAAAGAACCAGCTCAACATACATTTGCTGTCTGCCCGTCTCACAAGAATTATCGCAGTGAGGAGCAAACAAATGCTACCTTATTCTATGTCCACCCTCTCCCTTTAACTGAGAAGAAGTCACATGGCTTAGCAGGCATACAGCATGGCATGTGCTTGATCCTACATTAGAATCTAACAACAGGGTTGCACTTCAACCCAGAGAATGCAGGGAGGGTTTTGAGAGTATCAAAGATTTGTTTAATACTGACTATAAAACACCCCTTTGCATCAAAATAAGTGTCCCCCTTTATTGCACTCTGATTATTTTCTATAGAATTTAAATTGTACATAAAATTATAATTGTGCCTTGTTTTATGTAAATTGATTGTCTCAATTATTGGGAAAGGATTGGAATGTTAATGGACTATTTTGCTGGAGACATGCCAAGCAAATCAGCAAAAACTCTAACAGCTCTAACTAGAGGTATACAGCCAAACATTTACATAAATTAGGAGACCAATGTGGTCTCAAGAATCAATCTTACAGTCTAAAAGGAGAGTGAGTTTTTCTCCAAGAAGATTAAATTAGCTTTAGCATTCAATGTTAGAAGGTTCTGTTACTGTGCGATTCTAATTTGGATTTATTTTTCTAAAAATAATAAAAATTAAAAAGCAGAAGCCATATGTGTAGAAAGGACATCTGCAGTACCACCCTTTCCCCTTCTTGTTTCTTACAAAACAGGCTAGTTATGAAAAGCAGAGCTCTATCCTGATGATTGAGTGAGATTAGATCCAGTGGCATCGTGACATACTTAAACAATGTTGAACACTTGATTGTTTGAGGGAAGGCCACCTCAGGAAGCTGGCTGCACACACACCTCAGCCTTCTGCCACCTACTTACTGCCTGACATAGCTCCGTTATGAAAAGGCAGTGTCTATGAAGTCAAACACATTGTCTCCACACTTAGGATCATGGGTGTACAGGCAGACCTCAGCTGTTTAGTTACCCAGATGGTTTCATGATTTCTATAGGTAAGTTATAGTGAGGGATGCCAGAGGTATGGTTACACAGCTGCCTCAAACAGCCGGCCTTCTAAAATGGCTTCCACAAACCCTCACCATCAGGAAACATGTCAATGAAGGTGTAAAAATCGCCTCAGGGTAGAATACCACAAACCTCTTCCTTCACAGCCAGATTCAAGCATGATGAATGCACTTTAATTACTGTCAATTTGAAATATTTTAGGAATTGAAAATTTAAAGTTTCAAGCATCTTAGACTTGAAAAGAGATCCTTGGCATTATTAATATAGATGTAGGTACAGAAAATAACATCAGATTTGAAGCAGGAGATAAAGATTTCTTCTGATTTGTAAACTGTTCTGAGTAAAGAATTCTTCACAGTGGTGAAGAATGGAGCAGAGATTGAGGCACTTCTCTCTGTGTCACATTCAGTGACTGTGGCAGCACCTGTCCGTTATCCCCAGTGACAACTGAGACTGGCTTCTGAAGTGCTGGCCTAGCCTGCATAAAACCACTGCAACACAAAGGAAGTCACAAGTCCATCTGATAGATTTCTGTCTATAAATGTTACAGAACCCAGAGTTTTCTGACTACTAGATGGGTGATTAACATTCCAAGTGTCAAGAGCTGCAGATGTACTGTGTTTGCCCAGCTCACAGGAAGCCCTGGGTGGGATCCCATTATGGGTACTGCATAAACAGGTGTGAATCAAGGGCTCTAAAGGCTGCTGTTAGATATTTATATAAAATGTCTTTAAACACTTGCTCTTTAAACTGCTATTTATTTATCATGGATGGGACGGAAAAACATAGACCTGTTCATGTTCATATACAAAAATGATTTTATAGATAATAAGTACTCTAAGTCACTTAATTTCTCAGAAACGTTCCAGAAATGATCACTACAGAGTGTCAAAGCATCATTAACCCAACATTCTCTTTAATCTGTAAACTCTCCATCCCCAGCAGAATTCCTGTTATACTTGGCTGAAAAATATGCATGTACTTGCTCCCCATACATCTTCACCTACACAAAGGTCAGCATCATTTAGAAATTGTAAAGGCATTGGTCTCCCTATTTAACTCCCAGAAGTTATTCTGTTCATTGTTACCAAAAGATTATCAAAAGCATGGCGCCCACTTAGCAGCATCTCAGCCCACCGAGATTTCCACTGCAGGTCATCCCACAAGTTCCTTGCATGAGAGATGCCCTTCTAAGTCAGGGGAAAAAGAGTGACTGGAGGCAAAATTTCACCAAGTGGTCTACAGTTAGAATTTCCTACAAAGTGAAGCTTCTGTGGTTCTATGTATCTCTCAGGGGAACTTAGTCAGCTCACAGGGTGTCCTGATGTCCTGTTTTTCTTATTCTCTGGTTCATTTGTTATTCACTAATTATTTACTATTAAGTCAGAATGTTAAAATGAAACAACCCTTAAGTTACTATTTTGTTTATCAAAAGCATTTCTCCTCTTTCATGTGCCATGCAGACACAGTCCCAGGAACTGGGGAATTTCTTTTCTCCTCTCATAGATGAGGCAGCAGACCCACTGGGAGGAAGTTACTTGCCCAAGGTCAAGAGCAGGTTCAGAAGCTGGGATCAGAACCCAGAGGGAGAGCTGCAGAGACTGCCTATCTGTAACCATCAGGTATATAATCCCTTAGGAATTAAAGTCTTTTTTGTTTGTTTCTATTTTCCAGACTGGGTTTCTCTGTATTGCTTTGGAGCTTGTCCTGGTACTAGCTCTATAGAACCAGGCTGGCCTTGAACTCACAGAGATCCGCCTGCCTCTGCCTCCCGAGTGCTGGGACTAAAGGCATGTGCCACCAATGCCTGGCTTAGGAATTAAAGTCTTTTTAAAAGCTCACTAAGTCTTGCTGTAAAAGTCAGGAGAAAGAGAGGAGATGCCATGAATTCAGAGTGTGGGCTGGGGCAGTAGACAGTCGGCAAGCCCCAGCAATCCTCCTGTCAATATCCCCCACAGCACTGGGATTACTGGCACATGTGGGTCCTGGAATCAGAACTTGGGTCCTCATGCTTGTAAAGCAAGGGTTCTTACCCATTGAGCCAATTGTCTGGCCCTGAGCATGAATATTTTTAAAGATGTTTTTCATACACACGCTCTGATTTGGCCTTTATAATTATTCTGCATGGCATTCAATCTCTATGAATTTAAGCACAAGGAAGTTAAAGCTAAACAAGGAAGGTAAAGCTTGTCGTAGATATAGGATCATCAGGGAACATGGCTGGTTCCTCCTATCTGAGGCCACTGCTTTCCTACAGCTTGTTGTAATTCCAGAAAAGATGTGACAGTTCTTGCAATAATGGAGGGGATAAAATAACATGAAGTAATACAGGTCATTACCAATTGGTCCAAGATGAGAGAGAAAGGCGTAAATGTCTGAGTCTTATTGGGAAGCCTGCACGGAGGGGAATCTCAGGAATGGAGTGTAGTACTCGGGCTTTCTTGGAGATGAGAAGATATTACAAAGGTCCCATAAGAACAAAACAGGAAGGAAGTAACAGACACATCCATAGAAGTGACCATGGCCCATGGCCAGGCCAGGGGAGAACCCAGCTCTGCTGGGAAAGAACAGGAAAGGGCAGAGGGAATGAGAGAAGTATGCAAAGGAATATCTTGGAGAACTGAATTTCTAAAGGTGACCTGCTTCCCTGAACAAAGACAAGACAATGGGACCATTCTGACATCAGCAGAGTGTATGCAGGGATGAGGGGAACACAGTGAAGACTTTAGTGCTTGTCTCAAAGTATGACTAGAGGCTCTGAAATCCCCAACACAGGAGGCAAGGAGGAGCCTGCACTCAGTCATGAGTTCTCTTCACATTCCTGCTGCTCGTCCTCACAGGAATGGGGTTTGCTTCTGAAAAATGAGCAAGGCCTTTCCAAGGATTCAATGGAAAGCAAACTATTGTCTGCAGAGATGGGTGGAACCTCCTACACCTGGTCCAAGTCACTCAGGGAAAGTGGAAGGAACATCTCTGCCTGTGGTGTAACAGCAAATGTCAAAACACCAACTCTTTGAGAAAAAAGAAATTCTGATTCACAGTGTCTCAAATTACATACATACTTCTATCATGGACAATTTTAAGCTAGAAATGTAATGCAAAATGGCTCACGTTTCAGAAGATTTATTACTAGCTTCAGCACACTTCACATGTGCTACTTAGGAGGCCACAGAAAATCCCCTCCTTCCCTTCCCCATCTCCACCATAAGCCACATGAGAGAACAAAAACAAAACAAAGCAAAACAAAACAAGATCCACACGGAGATAAAAAAAACACAGCAGGAATAAACAACTTATTTGATGGGCATATCAGAGAGTGAGGTCAGGGAGGGGACTGAATTAGTCAGATTACTGTTGACAAATTCATTGGGGCCAGGTTTCAGAATGTTCAGTCCACATTACTGGGCTCCACTGACTCCAGGCCCATGGTGAGGTAGAGTGTAAGCCCTGGGAGGCCCTGGTGAGCTGCTCATATTGTGACAGACAGGAAGCAGAAGAAGGGGCTGCAAAACAGATACCAATTTCAAAGGCATTCTTATAAAACCCTTGAGGTCCTTAAGTGGCCACGCCCCCACCCCTGAGGACCTTCAACTACCAGGCTCTACCCATAGGACACTCTAATGGCCATAAAGGCTGGACCCAGGCTTTCAAGATGCAGGTGGCCAAGCTCCACTCTACATAGTAAAAGCACAAGATCAGGCCACAAAATCCCACCAATCCCAGGCCACCCTGAAGAGGTGTGTCTCAAAGAAACCCTATGCAAAGCCTGCTCCACCCCCACTTAGTTCTTTGCTGCTTCTATTCAGATCAGAGGCAGCCACCCTCTTATGTTTTTCCCAATAAATCTCTTGTGTGAGGCTGTTGTATGGTGTGATGCTGTGGTATTCCTTGACTCCCAACTGTCAAGATACCTTTCCCATCAGAGCTGTAACAACTAACTGCATTGGGGATACCTTTCCCCTCAGAGCTACAACACTTAAAATGCTGCCTAAACCACTTCCTCCAGCCAGATTCCACCACCTTTCCAAATATGATACAAGCTAGGTGAAGAATTCAACACACAGGCAGACACCTTTGATTCCAGCACTGGGGAGGTAGTGGCAGGTAGATCCTTGTCAGTCTAAGGCCTGTCTTCTCTCTATATAAGTTACAGGCCAGCCAGGGGTACATACAAAGGCCCTGTCTCCAAACATCACATCAAAACAAACAAACAAGCAAATGGATTCAACACAGAAACCTGTGGAGAACAACTCTTATTCAAACTACTGAAGGTTGGCCACTCAAAATTATCTATGTGGCAACATGTATAGGGATGGGGAGAGGGTAGAAGAGTACATCCAGGGGCTGCCAGACACCATGAGGGCCAGCTGGTGTAAAAGACAGCTCCTCCTGGTCTCTGCTTCAGCTGCTGCCAATCTCCTGTCACATTTAAAGCCACAGTGCTATGTCCTTGGCTGTCCTGAGCAGGTTGTCCAATTCCTCTGTTAAGCATACTTTTGCTTCTCTTCAGAGCTGTGTTAACTAGGTTTTTTTTTTTTTTCCACTCTACTGAATGTATTCTTTACCTGCAAGCCCAGGCAAAGCTAGTTTGAGGTCCCTAGAGGATCTTGGGTCTATTTACTCATGCAGCAACATTATACCTTTATGGTCACTCTGCTTCCCTGAGTAAACCAGATGCTGCTTTAAGATCACATGCACTTTTGCTTTTGTGTGGAAAGCTAAAGAAATGCTAATTAGTGTGGAGATATACTAATAAACTAGAACATAGAAAAGAGAGCACAAACCAGGGAATGAGGTGTTGACATTTAACATCTAATGGCTGAAATTACAGAAAGTATTAGGCCAAGCAGAAAACCCGACTGCAGAAATGACGAATAAACTCCATTTAGCTGAAAAGTGCTAAATTTAGGATAGCAAAATTTCTAATCAGAGTGTATCAACCTGCCCAAAAGGTAACTGGAAGGGAAAAGCTTTCCAGAGTTGCTGTGTGAGCTCACAAAGATGGAGCTCAAGGTAGCCTGCATGTCAAAGCAAGGGGGATTATGTTAGCTATGGGGGAGAAATTCCATTTCAAATACAGAAACACACATTTTCCCCTGCAACAGAAGAACAGACATTTACCTGTTCAGAAGCTGGTACAAATGAGAGATGACTAGACCAAGCACATGGAACTTATAGGGCACTGACAACACGGTGTAATGGTGTATTGATAAACAGGTGCCTCAGGCAAAATACACAAAACTAAAGATGGAGCCAGACAAATGGGTGGGTAAATGAAGGTGCTTGCCACAAAGCCTGATGACCTGAGTTTGGTCCTTAGTATAGGAGAGAACAGATGACTGCAAGTTGTCCTCTGACTCCCACACAAGGACCAAGATACTCCCACCTGAATAATAAATACATAGTTGTAGAAAATAAAATACAGAACTAAGAGTGAAGCTAATGTAAACAATGGGTTTTGTTGATCATGCTGATGAAGGGTTATGAGCTGTGAGGACAGCATTACTCTTGGGGGAGAGACTCTGTATTCTGGAAGACAGGTGTAGAGTAAACTTCTTGCTTTGTGTGAATGTGTGTGAGTCTAAAACTTCTCTAAAAAAGTCTTTCAAAAAAAAAAAAAAAGAGAAAATGAGTACCCCTAATTTCCACCTATACTCAAAATGTGATTTTAAAAAACAACTAGGTAAATATATCCCACTTAAATTTGACTTGAAGCCAGTTTATAAGCTGACACTGGGTCATGCTGAAAGCCTACACACTGAGCACACGGAATGTGCACATACATTCACATACTAACACGACATCACAGCTATATTCCAAGTTACAGTCCAAAAATGTTCAAAATCAAAAGTTACATTCAAAATTCAGAAGGCATTTCCCCATAGAAATAACATTATATAAACATGGTATTTTGGTTCACAGCCTAAATCACAAGAACCAATTTAACCCATAATGTAAAAATGTAAACAAACACTGATCTAGAATGGAAGCCCCTGCAGTTCCAGATAATCCCCAGAATCCACAGCAGAGAGGCTGGTGTATATTGGAGGTGTAACGAGTGTGTTGACTATGGAATATTATGTAAATGCCATGCTGATAAATGGTTCTGCAGACTTTATTGATCATGTTAAGCAATTTTCACAAACTTACAAGGTAGCACATTATAGAAAAAAAAATGAGGGAGATGAAACTTGAATAGGAAAGAGCTAGCTATCACTACAAGGCTAGACAGTAAAGGGAGAGAAACCCAGAGCTCGCTCTTATCTATAACACATACCTTCTCACTATTAGCCCTTAAGAGCCAGGGACTCAACTCAGAAGGAGCTTACATGATTATACATCTCACTAGGGCAGGGATGTTGGCGTAATCAGTGATGCATCCAAGCACATCCTATAATGCTACAGTTCAGATACTAGATGCTGTCCTTGTCCTATGTAACTAAGGCTTAATCCCTAAGGTGGCACTATTGGGATGTGGTGGAACCTTGAGGAGATGGGAAATCACTGGGATCTAGTGTATTCTTAAAGGGTATTATGGGATTCCAGGCCCCTTCTCTTCCTCCTTTCTGCTTCTGGACATGGTGTAAGTGCATTTGCTCTGCAATGAGCCCCTGCCCAACAAGCAAGAGGCCACATTCATCATGGACTAGAACCTCCACAACTGAGATCCAAAGTGAGCCATTTCTTTTAATACATTAGCTGCTTTAGGCAATTTGTTATGTGACAGAAGGCAGACTAACAAAACTAAGCATGTAAGAAATACCTGGTGATTAAATGAAAGGCAGTCTTTCCCCTTTGCTGAATGCTGGGCTTACTGCAGCCCAAAGTATAATGTTATAATTATGCCTTTGGTATTTTCTAAGTTTCTTTTGTTGGGCTCCTTTCACGTTTCATCTACTCCCAGGTGGTCAGCTAATATAGCATCTGCCCTGTTCCATGAATGTAACTGCACAGGCTGTTTCAAATAATTCATTAACTCAAAATAAAATCTTAACTCTTGAGAGGTGGAACCTCCAGTCTATTGGGAGGCAACAATTTTATTTCAGGTCAAACATGGCTCATTGACCTCTTAGGTAGATTTTAGCACTGCAAAGAATAAGGCATTATAGAGAGATTGTTGTGAATCACAACTGACTTATAATTCTGGAACAATTTTAGAAAAAATGGAACTTTTTAACCAGTTCTAATTATCACAGCTCCCTCCTTTCCTACACAACACTCTTGGCTTCTTATACGTCGACTCCATAAGTTAGGTAGAGATCTAATTCAAACAAACTTGTGGTCAGAGAAAAACTGCAAAATAACCTAGTAAAAAAAAAATAACAACAATGTTTAGCATGATATGAATCACCACTTTCTTCATAAAAAGAACATCGTTGTATATTCTAACATAAAGGTATATAAATCTAACATAACCCAGACATCTTGGAAACTCACATTTACTAGTATGCTGTCAGTTATAAAAACAGACTTGCAAACAGCATAGCCAGGGAGGCCTTCTCTATGGAAAACTGGTGGTGACAGGGTAGGAGGCAGAGGATCATACATCCATCTGCTTCTGCAAGAGATTAGAGAGATGATATGCTTCTTAATTACAATTCACACTGAATTACAATTCATACAATCTCTCTCTCTCTCCTCTCTCTCTCTCTCTCTCTCTCTCTCTCTCTCTCTCTCTCTCTCTCTCTCTCTCTCTCTCTCTGTGTGTGTGTATACATGTACAGGTACATTCACATGTGTGAATAGGACACTCATGTGGTGTGTATACAGAGGTCAGAGGAAAACCCTGTATTGGCACAGAAGCTCTTGTGTTTGGCACTGTTCTAGATTAGCCAGCCAAAGCTTCCAGGCTTCTGTCTCTGTCCCCATCTCCCCATGGCAGGACTCCTGGGATTCTCACACTAACATGGATTTCAAGAGTCCAATTCATGCTCTCACCCTTGAATTGTAGGGCCTTCTGCCCACTCAGCCATCTCCTCAGCACTGAAATGTAGTCACCAAGAAGGCCAAGTGTACCTTGCTGTACTTCAATGGGTTAATAAAACAACCCAAAGCAAACGACTATTATAATAAGGCTAAGTCTTTAATTAAAAGCAAGAATAGAAACATGAAAACCAAAATGATCTCAGCACAACCTTGATAATGAATAGTACCCTAAAGTCCTTCCTTACAGATGACTGCAAGTCAAATGAACAGAGCTTGTGTTGTAACCCTGGAGGTCTGCAGGGCAAGGACATCACCAGTAGTTATCAAAGTGGTATTCTCAGTAAGTTGGTTTGGCTTACAAGAAACAATTCTCAGACTCTTTAAAACACTTACTTAAAAGTCTTTTAGAGTGTATATAAGAACTTATGAGAAAAACCTAGAGTTTTGTTTCTGTCATCTGCTCATCACCACCCTGTGAGGTGCACTTGAAATGACTCCTCTAAATTAGAAAGCCTAATTCAAGAAGATATCTTTGGGGATAGGGACATATTTTAAACCTTTTGGCCCAAACTTAACATTAAAGACTTTTGGGTTATACAAATCACAGAGAACAGAGTGGCCTCTTCCCAGGTGGCCAATGGAGGCCAGTCCTCTGGGGACCATTTCACCTCCTCTCTATGGTCTGTAGAGCAGTCCAGAGTGACCTCATAGAGAACAGTGAGTTGTGCCACAGCTATGCACCATTGTGGACTCACAATGCCTCAATTAGCAATTCTGCTTGGATATGTGTTAAAAATCTTAATTCTCAGACTGAAATTCTGTGAAATGGGCTCTACTACTGAAAAGTCTTCAGGTCACAGGGGACATGCCCATGAAGAAGGCAGCGGATCCCCAGCATCCCTTTCCTTGTCATCTCCTTTTCTTCATTGTTGTAATTTAGATAAGAAAGGCTTTCAGATCTCGTGTGTTGAAGGCTTGATGACTAATTGGCTGTGCTATTGAGAGGTGACAGGACGTTTAGATGACAAACATCATCAACAGATTAGTCCATAGCTTAGGAGACTACTTGGGGGTGGGGTCTCTTTATAGGGAGTAGGTTACTGAGCAGTATGTCTTTGCAGGCTAAATTCTGCCTCAGGCTCTGATCTTTGACCCTCAGCGATGAACAGCTCTGCTCAGTCATGCTCTCTCATGCTAGTCAGATTTACCTCAGTCCCCAAAGCAATGGGACCAGCCAAAGACAGTCTGGTTTCCAAAACCATGACCCAAAATAAGCTTTTTTTCACCTTTAAATTGTGTTCCAGGATTGTCACAAGGATGAAAAGCTTACTGGAAAGACCCACCCTGGGGTAAGCAGCTTTCTCTGTCAAGTACCTCTCACTACCACCGTTATCACCACAGTCCCAAAGCAACAGGATCAGCTGATTTTGGACAGAAATCCTTAACACTTTGAGCTAAAAACATACCATTTCTTCTCATAAAGTGATTGTTATAGACACTTAATAGAGTGATGGAGAGCTGGCTAGCACCCTAGTCTAAGTACAGAGGATGCTCTTTAGCCAAGGCAGTGATCACAGTAGGCCCGTTACACTCCTGAATCCCTGGTGGACAGGGTACAGGATGGACAAGATCCCCACTAAGCACAGAATAAACAGATCTGGCCTTGGCCCACCTCACTTTCACCACAGCCCTGAAATCATCAGACTGTCCTGCAGCTGCAGGGTTCGTGAGGCGGCTCCACAGCCCAAGGTTAACTCCCGATTAATGTTTGGTGTTTTGATACCTGCCTATTCTCAGAATCTTCAAACTTGCCTCTTTCCCTAACTCAGCATCCTCAGATTTCTCTCAACTTGCAAACATTTTTCATAGAAACATAGCTTTAGAATTCTCCTAGGGATTGCTAAAGCATTCCCTTATTATGGCATGATACCACAAGCAGGGAACTTTCAAGCAAAAACATTTTATTTAAAATAGTCATGTGAAGATTTATATTAAAATTTCCTATCTCATAAATAATGTCCCTAGTTCATATATGTATATATTCATATATATATTCATATATATATATACATATATGTATCACCTAATATATAAAAAAGCATGATTTGTCAATAACATTTTAGCACCAAAATATACCCTAAAATGTCAAATTGAAACTAAATTCATATTATAGAATCAAAAAAATTAAAAAAGCTGCATTATTTTTCTGGAATTCTTGTTTTCTGAATGTATAACCTGATACTTTTGTAGCATTCCTCTTTTGTCTGAAAATGATGGAATGAAGATTATAATTTCATGTTTAGATTCTAAGTACTTCTTGGAAAATTATAAATAGTTTCAATTCTGCAAAATCAAGATATTGCATTATATAAAGTACAATATTATATTTTCTATTTTGAACAGTACCTGCTGAATAAAGTTTCCATTATCAAAACAGAATGTGGGGATTTCAGAGATGATCCCCGGGTTTATAGAATTACCAAGTTTAAACTCATCTCTAGCTTGCATGTTTTAATCAGAAGCTTCAGTGGCCTTACGCACACTGCTCAAACAAAATGCTCAGTTCTCCAGAGGGAAAGTGGCACAGTACAGTCCCACCATCAGCACAGCCAGGACTGCTGGGGCTGGAGACAGTGTACGGCCGAATGAGAGAGCAGAGGGTTGAGCAGAACTCTGCTGACTGCCTGAATCCCTCTGCATACTGAGGGGCTTGCATACTGCTTATTTTCTAGGAGGAACACGTGACTAGATGCTCATTTTAAAACAGAAGAAAACAGTCATTGTTTTAACATGGAGCGCTAAGACTATGTTCACTCAACAGGAAAATCTAATTTTCTTTCTTGTTCACTGAAACTTTGTTGGTCTTTACAACAATAATATTCAAAGCATTTACATCTACTCTAACTTAAGACAAAAACCTCTTTGCTCTAAAATGTACATGCCCCAGTATTAGCTGGCTGGTTTTGCTTTCTGTATTTTCTTATGTCTTATCTCATGAAAAAGTGGTAAGTGGCTAGTTCAGATTTTCAAATCACTCTTTCAACCCACTTTAACCTATAGTCTCTACCTATTTTCCATCCAAAATGTCTTTTGCTGACTTATCTGGTGATGAACACATTACCAAGGCCAACAGATGTATTCTCTCTTACTATGTGGCTAGCATCTACTTGCATGATTCCTCTCTCCCAAGGCAGTTTTATCACTGGAATGAGTAACATTCCTTTCCATGCATTGCTCAGGTTGCTTCATGGCAAGCTCTTCTGTTGGTTTGTTTTTAAGCTTATCTTTGGAAAAGTGGTTACTCTTGAGGCTCAGTAGCACTTCCTTCCTTCTAACTACTTCACCTTGATGACACATTTATCACTAAAGGTTTCAGATATTCTCCACTGGCCAAGGGAAATTTCTATATCCAGCCTAGACCTAGTTCCCAAGTTCAGTTTCCCCCAAAACATGCAAATTCCACCAGAGGGAGCGCCATATCTGCTTTGCTGTTTTGTTCTCAGCATCTGATAGATACCTCGTAGTACACGACTCATCGTGGTAATCAATAAATATTTGTTGAGGAGACCAATCATTCATTTGCTCTCTGACCTCCAGTTGGCATGTTTCCCTCTCCAGGCCTTAGTTTTCCATCTGGAAATAAAGTGACAATAGCAGCTCCTTTCCAAGTTTGCCTCAAGGCATATCAAACAGTGAACATAAGTGCATTTTATGAATTAAAAAGCAATATGCCAGTGTAAAACACACAACACACACACACACACATACACACACACAAATGTAGCTTATAAAGGCTAAAATATTTACTCCTTGAACCTTACAGAAAAACCTTAAGTTGGCTGACCTCTAACATAGACCAATATCTGAGTTTAAATAAATATCCTACGAGTTAATGAAGGAATGACTAATTCCTTGCAGGTCTACATACTGTAACACGCTGTTACAGGAAGACAGTCCTCCTTCAGGCTGTTCTCCCTCTACTTATAGCAAGTCATCAAAGTATCAACATATAGGTACCACTGTATTCCCCAATGCTGTTTACCTTTAAGAAAGTGCAATTGATATACATTTCTATTTTCCCCTAATTACATCAATAAAAACAGAAAAGGCACTGGTCTCTGGAGGATGGAATAGAGATCTTAGATGGAATAGGGAGCTTAGAAGCCATGAAGCCATCTCCACAAGAAAGCTGGTAATTGTTCGGTACACAAGTCCAAGTCTACAGAAATCCATTCACTGTTGCAACAAAATACATAGATTTTATTCTTAGAGGGATTCTATGACCAGAGTTTAGAAATGGCATATCCACAAAACGGGTAATACTTGTTACAACAAATAAAACACCAACCAAATACTACACAACAGGGAAAAGGATTTTGGAATCAATCACTCAAGATTTGAGTTTGACCTCTATTGTGTGTTTCATATGTGACTCCCTGTGAACCGAGTTTCTGTCCCTAGAAAAGAAGAGTAGTCACCATGGATGGTACCTATTAGGAGGCTGCTATGAGCCAATGGCTTCTTCCATCTTGTGATGAAAGCATCATCAGCAACAGTGTGTAGGTAACCGCATGGAGCCCACACATGCTGGCCGACTTGCTTAGACAAGCATTATGTTTTGAGCTTGTATGTGTTACAAAATATGTGTTATACCCGGTTAACTTAACAATCCTAGTCTACTTATTCCACAGGAACTCTCCTGTCTGTGACTCTGACACACTCAGTGTGTACCTGACTCATTCTGGGTCAGCAGATGCACATTACCTTTCCTTCATCGTCTCATGCACCCTCCCGTGCTGGATGCACTGTTCCTGCAATTCATCATTTCTCTTCTGTACCTTCTCCAGCTTATCGCACATATATCTCTTCTCTTGACTGAGTCGAACAATTTCTGACCTAGAAAGGGTAGAAACAGAAACAGTAGATGGGTAAAGATTCACCTTCCTAGAATGTATTTTTATTGTATGAACCTTGGCACTGTCTTAAACCTTGGACTTCAGGCATAATAGTGAAGGAAGAATTATTTTATATCTAAGAAAATATTTCAGAATTCACAATGCCTAGTAAAGGAATATGTACATCATAGGGACTCCCGTTACAGTGCTGCAGAGATCTGAGAGCTCAAGCAAGAGCTCTAGTTACAATGGGGGAACTGACCCGACCATGGAAGTCTGTATTCTGAAAAATATGATCTTCATTCCCCTTTCTGCCCCACTCCTAGGCTCTGCTGTAACAGGAGTGGAGGATGACCTGCACTGAGACCAAAATCCACAGATGTCTCCATGGTGACAGCTGATATCTTTTAGGACATAAACTATATCTTCAGGTACTCTCTCTGTATTTGCCACTCTCGCTAAGAATACACCCACATTTGAAACAGTCTACATCCCCGAATAAATGACTCATGTCTATCCATTCAAAACCACACACAATACAGAAAGTAATCTAGAAGCTATAATAATATTTGAATTTAGTATTTCCACTCAAAATAGCATCTCCTGTCATATATTGAAATACATCCCAAATGGAAAAAGTCCTTTATCCAGATTTGGAAAATAATAAGATCTATGAAAAAGAACCCACATCTACATCCTGAGGCTGCTTCCCAGAGAGGTGCCATTTTTCAAAGATAAGCACAAAGACAAATAGACAATAATCAAAATGTAAAATGTTCACATATTAAAAAAAAATGTTTGGAAAGTCATGTGTTTGTTTATATTCATTGTAGCACTACTTATAGAGAGAATCTTGGTCAATGACCCGATACATTGAAACTTTATCAAGAATTATATCAATAGGACATTGGCTATCTTGCTTAGATAATAGAACTTATTTATTGACCCAAAATGTAAAATTTGATAAGAACAGGGAAACATTAAAAATCAACATGTATAATGCAATCCCATTTTACAATTAAGTTATTTGGGCATGCACCAAATATTAATACTGGTAACTTTTGGATGGCAGCATGTTTTCCCTTTTGTATGAGCACATTTTTCTGTATTTTACCAAGTTTTACAATGGATAGTGCTTTCTGGTGAGAGCCATGATGGATGGGGGAGGGGTGGGGGAAGGAGATGGGGAGGGAAGGGTCCTGGTGAGGTTGTGCATTTTCAGGACTGTGGTCTTGCTGTTTGATTTTACTAGGGAACCTATACTGCTCTTAAAAAATTTAGTAATTAAAAAAAAAATAAAACACTACAAAAATATTCATGAAAATCAGACAGATCAGGGTTAAAAGTACCACTAAAGTGCTGCAACCAACAAAGTTACAAAAATAGAAGAAATGAAGATAATTTCTCTTAGAAGGCAGAACATGAAATGTTATTTATAAAATGGTCAATTTTACTACTATTTTCAGAAATGAGTAAGAAGAGTCAAATATGTATTTCATTCCTATTCTGTATCAAATCCATCTTTTGAAGATTTCAAAACTCTAGGAAATAATTGTTAATTCCCTTTCTCTGTGAGGGAAATATGCAGTTTAACCAGTTGTCTTAGGTCAGCAATGGGGAGTGGACAGTCCTATATGGGGGTCTCTTCTCTCTGTGCCCAGCTCTGAAGGGATAGTTCTACCCATAGTGCAATGCTCATGTTCATCCTCTCCTTCTTTGAACCCTTCACTTTTTGCTGTCACATATTTATATGGGGACATTTGTACTGAGACGAGGTTAATTCAACACTTAAGCAAAATAATACACATTACTAGCCTTAAAAAGTGTGTCTGGCTATTGAAGCAACAATTCCCTTTTAAAAGAATCATCAAAATTTAATTATGTGCAAAGTTAGTTATATTATTACTACAATATTAAAAGTTGGAAATGTCATAAACATCTAATGAATACGAACAAGTGGTTTGATTACAATTTTGTTTGTAGTGTATGACAAAGAAACATGTCCATTGATGAGATAGGTAGACAGCACCTGAAAACTGCACATACTGCATGAACCTATCATGACATTGGCCTCTGTACAAGACATATTTACATACACATGAAAAATGACCAGAAGCATGTAAAAAATAGCAGGGATTTTCTTGAGATAGTAATGTTACAGAAAAATGTTTCCTTAATTTTCCTTTGTGATTCCCTATAATGAGATGTCTTTAGTAAACACAAAAATATAAATGTTATTTTTTAAAGTATAGACTACTATAATATGTGCTATTGTAACAATCTTTCCTGTCTTGTATACTTTGATGCCCCCCCCCACTTTATTTATAATGGCAACTTGCCTACCAGCTTCTGTCATACAATACAGCTTCACTATATGTGTTCATACATCGTTCTTTATTTGGGCAGAGCTGACAATATAGTCATACAACTAGTGGTTTGCTAAGTGAAAAGAGAAAACAGAAAGCCACATTTACCCTACCCCCATATCAAAGGAAAAGGACTCTAATTCATTTTCATAGAAATGTAGGTATTTTCTGGCTTTTCAGAAGCATGAACTTTCCCTGCTTTTTATGTAACAGCTATAGCGTGTAATTGCATTTGCATGAATGGAAGACATTTTACTACTATAATTCAGATTAAAATGATAATTGCTTTTAAAGGAAAAATATGACACCTTCCTTTTTTTATTCCTTTGGATTCTGGTTTGACTTTTGGTAACAATTAACAGAAGGTCAATGTCAGTCTCCTTTTGTAGAATATAATTTTTGTAGCAGCCCAGCCTAATATCATCTAAACATGCAAGGAGAAAAAAAAAAATAGTTCAACCGGGTGTGTGTTCTTTTACTTCAATTAAACTCACACAGTTGGATACCTACTGCTGCCAAAACAGTAATATAATTTATACATTATAGTCCACATAGTAAAACTACACTAAAAGTCATTTAACAATATTTATAACACCATAAAATACAGTGTTAAAATATATGAACTGCAATATGTACCAAAATTATAAAATTTGTTTCTCATCATCAGTGATTAAAACCAGGATCATTACTCTAGCCTCAATACTCACAACCCTGGTGACAGATTAGAATTCAAATCTTAATGATCAATTTACAATTAACAAGATAGAAGTGAAACAAATTAAACCAACCATTATATATAACGAGACCCCACAGACTCCCATTGTTCCTCTTAATTACAAAACGCAAATCACAAATACACAATGGGCAGTGCTAGACATCAATCCACAGGCCTAGCAACCCAGCAAGTGACAATGACAGGAAAATGGGGAGAAGCGAAAGCACACAGACCCAGTCCTGTGCTTGCTCCTATCCTTCCAGTGTGCAAGGAGAGAGAGAGAGAGGTTGGGACCTAGAACAAAGTGTGCTTGATCTCCAACACGGAAGAGCTCTGACAGTGTGGGCACAGGCTCATCTTCAGCCAGACCCCAACACTGTCTAGGTCTTCCCAGACCAGGATTTTGATCATATTTCAAACAGTGCCTCTAACATTTTAATGTGAATTTTTCCAAGTGTCTAGGGAGAGAGAATTCTTACTTCACTTTGATAAAGAAAATTAAATTGCATGAAAGGTATTTAAGTGTATACATTTACCTACCTCAACAATCTCATAACTATGGAATTTCTCAATGTGCTAGGGGATATGGAGGGAAAGGGTAGCTAAAGTTTATACTTAACTAGAACCAGCTAGAATGTCTGCCTGGTGACAATTAAAAACAAAATAGAATTAATTTCCTTGCCTCATGGTCAAAAACAAGCTATAGAAGATGTAAAGTATGAGCCAGGATTTCAGTCTTCATTTTAAATGGGACATGTCATTCACCACTCCTGCGGTTTTAGGCACCACTACACACACAGTATAGAGTACTGGGCTGATGGCTACAGAGGATCCCGAGACAGAAACAGTTGTCATTGTCATAATGCGATGGACAGTTTACTTGGGGAGAAAATGTATATCACATCACAGAAAACACACACACACACACACACACACACACACACACACACACACACACACACACGAATTTCAGTACATTTTCGGAGAGCAGCCCTATAGGAGGCTGGACAGAGGCAGGATGTATGGGCATGGAGAGCCCAGACTGTCAGCTTCTCTACTGGTTCCTCATGGGCTCTAGTCAAATGCCTAGACCTGTAAGTGAAAAAACCTATTTTCAATTCTGAGGCTATTTGTTTAGTGTGGCATTGTGAATGACACAAAATTTTAGCAAGAAAATGGGGAAATAGTTTTTTATTGATAATAAAAAATATCATGTTCATTTTCATTAAAATTTTTACTACAGTATGTTGTGAAAAACTGGAACCAAAATTCTACCTGGATTAAAACATTATTCTGGCTTAATTATTCTCAATGAAAGAGACCCTCACCTCAATGGCTGTCAGAAGTTATTCATCCAAAAAGGCTGGCACAGAACTCATAGAAGCATGCCCTCAAGTGTCGGGTCTTACTACATTATTACTGTTATTTTAAAAGAAATATTCTGAGTCACAGCAGAAGGAAACATCAAAAGAGAATGTCAAACGGGGCATAAAGAAAGTGAACATGTCTTAATTCCTTCCAAACTGGGGGAGAAATGAGGGGGCTGACAAGAAAACAAAGGGCATCAAACACACATCCTTAAAACACAGCTTATTTTGTCTGAGCTACTTAACATTTTAATCCTTCAGACTCAGAACCTGGAGTCAAAAGAACCTGACCCATGAAGTCATGAGCTCCAGGTTTCCTGGTTGGTTCTGTTTGGGCCTACAGGTATTTTCATCAGAAGACAGACCTGGCCCATTTGAAAATGTTACTCAGATCTTGCCCAGTCATGAAGTGTGTGCTATGACAGCAGCCCCTGTACCTTACTATGGGGTGAGCAAGTAAGGGCCGGGGACTCACAGCCGCCTTCCCCAGCTGTGGGTTCTTCTGCAGCTCAGACAACCACAGAGGGAAAGGCTGGGTCTGTGCTAAGCATTTGCGTTGTCCTGTGGTGATTTTGTACCCAGTATAGTCTAACAACTAATCACATACTATTTGCATTAAATTAGGCTCTACAGGTAATTTAGAGATAATTTCAAATATATGAGAGAGGGGTGAGGGTGTTGCTCAGTGCTGGACTACTAGCCTAACATGTTAGGCAATGGGTTCCATTTCTAACACCACAAAAATATGAAATCATGGAAAATAAAGTATGTAGGAGAATAAAGGCAGGTTCCATGTACCTGATATATCATTTTATGTTAGGAATGTGAGCTTCTGTCATCTGTGGATTTTGGTACAGTGTCAGTACTCTGTAACCAACACCCTGTGTTTATCCAGGGGTGACAGTACACAGTATGGGTGCTTGCTATGCCTGTCATTAAATGTACTTTTAAATCCCACAACCATCCTGTAACAAACAGGGCTTTAGAAGTCCTTTTACAGCTGAGAAAGCTGAGGTTTAAGGTGACTGGGCAACACAGTCAAGATTACACACACAGCACAGTGACTGACAAACCAAGACTCCAGTTCAATTCCTTCTGAATCCCAAAGAATTCTTTCCTGCATACTGCTTGTCACCCACAAAGGAATAGGCTGGCACCAGAAACCAGACCAGCATGTGGAGGGTAGCACCACACCTGTTTTTTCCATTCATTTATCATTCATTCAATAAGTATGCATTGGGTGCCATCTATGTGTCAGATATGAGGGAGCATGATCAGTGTACAAAGCAGCATCTGGGCTGACAGGTGCTGACGTTCAAGTTCATGAGTCTTGCACCAGGTATGACTGATTAATTTAAAGAAGGAAAATAGGAGCCCAGGGACTTATTGCCAGTTAGCCCTGGCTCTCAGTTTGACAAATACATCCCAAGAATGTCTACTTTCCTTGGGGATTTAAAGGTTAATTTTTCCTACTTAGCCTTCCCAATAATTAATACTGTGACTGAGCAATCCTCTCATCTCCTTGCCTAGGCTGGCCTAGAACTCCTGGGCTCAAGAAATGCTCCTGCCTTAGCCTTGAGTGGTTGAGACTGCAGGTGCAAGTCACTCTATCCAGCAATCCTGAACTTCCTTTAATAGTACAATCAAATATCACCAGAGACTTACACACTCTAGACACTGGTAACAGCAATACCTAGGCCAAAACTCCTACCCACAAGCTATTCAAACAATTATGCTTTTTAAATCTGTAAAGGAAGCTAATTACTGTCTTAATGCTCTTGTGGGAGTTCAGCATGTATTATTCCATGCACCTTTGCCTCCTCAGTGTCCCAAATGATTAGCATTAAAGACAGCTTTTGTGTTCCCAAAGAACTGTGGCAACACATTAAAATGCATTACCTATATCGACATGAGTCTAAAACTGCTTGACCTATCTGTATTCTTTATTATGGTAATGGTTATTTTGGCCTTTGTTCCTGAACTTTCATGGTTTTAAATTCTAAACATTATAAAAAGCCGAGTAAGTATACATAAACGTGAAAAAAGGTTGAAGTTGGGTAGGAGGTGGAGCTTGGGAAAGAGTGCTTGGTTACTGCGCACAAGGCCCGGGAGGCCATGCTTGGGACTGAAAGGGGGTCTAGATGGACAGCCACGAAAACAGAAATCTGTTGTCACAGAAAATTTACAGTATATACATTACAGTATATAAAAATGCAATTTTAAGACTAAATTTTAGCTATCAAATAAACACTATTCTGAAGATATTGTATAATATTGCCTGGTCACCTACCTGCTTTTCTGTGACATTTTCTCCAGCTTCTTGGCTAACGTGCAGCACTCTTCCTTTAGCTTTGTCAGAAATGTATTCTGGGAGGTCAGCAACGAATACTGTTCATTTTCTAGAAATAACAATAACCCCACCAATGTAAGATGTTTGTGGCTTTGCCGTGCTTCCAATGCCCAGTGCTAAGAGCTTCAGATCATTGCACCCTGCCTAGAGCCACCAGACGCTGCCAGTGTCCTAGTGAAAGGACTTATCATCTGGTGGGAAACATTTATTTTCATAATATATTTGTACACCCAGAATAATTTTGATCGTATCAGCTTGTGTAACATTCTAGCATGCTCATAAACTGTCAAATATCTCAAAGGAAGTCATAAATGCTTATATCTTTGAAGTATGCAAGATATTGTACTTTTATTTTGACAATTTTACTATAAACAGTGTCAAAAATTCTCACAACCAGATAATTCGAAACTAAAACCGAGGAATTCTGTTACACTGTAGTTGGTGCTCAACACTTTTTATCTCCTATTTTACCTCCTTGGAGCCTGCATATTTTCCAGTTTTTAAGGTGAAATTATACAACAGTCCTTAAAATCTTGATTGTACTTTAATGGTATGTGTTTCAATAAAGTTACGACCAGGGACTGGAGAGACTGGGATTTGTGTGTTTATTTGCCAAATAAAGATTTTAAAGATGATTTTAACAGTTAAGACCTTACCCAACCCTCAAATTCTGCCCAAGACTCTTGGACCTGGATGATTGTTAGCAGTAGGCCCAAATGACAATTTCTCCTATGTATTCCTCTTTGTGTTTTAGTGAAAAAAAAAAAAAAAAACCCAATAAACAAAAAACCAAAATCTGGGGGATTTTCATTTCTTCTGGCTAAATGCTGAGAAGAAACTCTGTATGAGGCATCATGATAGCTGCCTTTGTAAGTAATTAAATCATTTACAAAGTAAATAAATCATTAACGAACAGTGTCCATTTGTTACCAATAGATAGAATGGTTTTATACCATACAATTAAAATAGTACACATTAAATTCTGTGAAATTCATCTGTAAGTAATTTTTTCTTTCTTAGCTAATGGGCGGGGGAAAAAAGCATATAGCATACAAAGCAAAATAAATCAAGGCACTAAAATTAAGCAACATTTTTTTTTCTGGAGGAGACAGGATCAATTAAACTTTTGTTTTAATGGTACAATCAGCGTCGAGTATGTGGTGTAGAATTATAATGACTGACACTGTCTTGTTTTGACTAACACTGTCTGTGAACACACAACTCAAAAGCGAAAGAACTACATAACGCTCTGACTGCACACATCAAACTGCCTATTTTCAAAGTGCATTTTACTTTCAAATTAAAGGTAAAGAGTTACTGGCCAACTCAGTCTGCAGAGCAGTGCCAACGTGATGAAAGATGGCGATTTTTAGCCAAGCTGCCAGCTGTGGTCAATGCCTTGTATTAGTGAATTTTAACAGCAGTTATGAGAAGCTCAAGAATGCAGAGGATTAAGCATCACTCTCGACTGCATTGGGGGAGGTGGGGAAATCATACAAATGCTAAAAATGTTCGAAGCTGCAAAGATTAAATAAAGGAACATATCAATTTGGAGCCACTGAATTACATCCAGCTGCGACAGTGAATTAAGAACCGATTAATGGCTAAAGCTTTTCTCCAGTTTGGATGCTGAAGCAAACTCATTAGGCTTTTAGAGTAGCTATAATGTGTGTACTGTGGGAACTGTTCAATGCTATTCAGGAGACTCTAACTGTAAGCTCAGAGCATTTCCCGCAGAGCTTCTGATGCTATTTTCTTTATATAACATGTGTGCCTGAAAACGCAGCCAAAAACAAGCCCTTTGTTTTTCTACTTTGTTGTGGTCTCTCTCAGCTTTACGTTTCTTGAACACAGGTAAATAAACTCATAATCCAGATGGTGCAGCAGATGTGAGAGCAGCACTCTGAAATCAACAGACAGTGGGCAATACTTTCCATTTTCTCTTTTAAACGCTAACTAATATGTAATTCGGAATCTCCGGTGTAGTTAGCATCTGCTCCCTTCGGCCAGCCAAAGGTTACAGGTGTTCCTGATGTCATTTCACAGTAAGGCGTGGGCCTGGCTTGTGAGCAAGGGCCCAGGCTCTAATCTCTCCCTACCACCCACCAGTTTTGTCATGCTGGGCTTCCATTTGCTGTATCTTCTGTGTCAGCTCCTGCTCTCTCTGCTGGGCCTGAAGGGCTTGGGCCTTTGCTTCGTTGCTGAGGCTTTGCTGAATACTATCTTTTTCCAGTCTGCAGAACAGAGAAACAGACAGAGACATAATCGGCAGGTGCACAGACCTTGATCGTTCCCCCACAGACCACAGACATCAGACAGGTAGTAAACTAAAGCAGCAAAAGCTAATCTTACTGTAGTCTCCCTGCTCTGCTGAAGACAGACAATCCAAAGGACTGTGCAGTGTAGCGTCCACGCAAGAGGTACAGACAGACTAAAGGGTGAAGCTTTAAAAACTCAAACAAAATCATAACAACTAAATACTTGTATTTTGTAACCTTGTGTGTGTGTGTGTGTGTGTGTGTGTGTGTGTTGTGTGTGTGTGTGTGTGTGTGTGTGTGTGTGTGCAGGTGCAAGGGTCAGAGGACACCTTGTGGGAGTTGGTTTTCTGGTTTTCTCCTTTAGACATGTGGGCCCTGGGTACTGGACTCAGGCCCTTAGGCCATTTCTTTATAAACACTTTTACCTGCCAGCCTTGTATTTTACATCTTCAGAGCGCACACACACTTATTTGTTGTCATTGTTCTATTCTTCCTGTCTTGTAGTATTATTTTTCTTTCATCTTCTGAATGGTCACTATTTCCTAAGACTGTCAAATTCTAGGGCGAATATGACTTAGTTCTTAGTTTAAGCAAAATTTATTTTAAAGCTAAGTCTTGTAGACTACTTCTGATTCTGTTCTGAGATGTAAGATATAATTTCAATGTTACTGGAGGAGACCGGAGAGGAGCGGCCAGCACTGTGTGCTGCCTGCTTTAATTAAGTTCGTCCACTTTCATATGTCAGGTTGCAATCTGAAAGTGGGACACTTCATAATAAAATGTCCCTTGGGGGTCATGCTGACAGGATTGTAGGATAAAGACAACATCCTATCAGTAGCTCTCTTTGAAAGATAACTTCCTTTTGCTGTTGTGTTGAGACTGGTCTCAGGTAGGCAGGGTGGCCTTGAACTTGCCATGTAGCTGAGGAATACCTTACACTGATGAGTGCGGGATTATACACGCGCACCATGGTTCCCAGCTGTGAGGTCTGGGCACTGACCCCAGGGTTTGCTGCATGTTAGGCACTCTACCCACTTAGCTACATCCCCATCCAGAGAGGAACTCCCTAAACAAGTCCAGCCTGGGCAAGGGCAAGGGCAAGGGCAAGGGCAAGGGCCTTTGTTGCACCAACACTGTACGCATGCTGCAAATCACATTTGAAACCGTTGCTGGGTGGGTTCCTCAAGCTCTATGAGAAGCAACGTGAGGGTTTCCTCACGTTAAGTGACTCAGTTATTTCAAACTCCTGATCTCCTTGTGGGCATTTCTCATCCATGCTGCTTTAGTTTACTAATTGAGATATTTACTGCCTAGCCTTTGCCAAACTAAAAATAAACAATTCCATAAAGCTATCACTACCAGTCTATGTACCGCTGTGGAACTTCAATTCACTGGCTTCTAATTATACGGCAACATAAGGAAAGCCTGTACTGAGATTGGTCAATGCATGTGGTAATGTTGTAGTGTAAAGCCCCAGAATGAAAATACACCCACACCTCACTCAAATGGAATCATCAGGGGTCCATGCTAAATGTGAAATAAGGTCCCTTCTGGTACTTCTAACAACAACACCCCCCTGGATGTGGTCCAAGGTCTTGTCTCACACTCAGTTCCAAACTAGTATATCGCAACAAATGGATAGTCAGACGAGGCTACTTTTGCCTACCCCCTTCACACCACGTATTTTCTGGCTAAGGATCATTGCACATGTTTCATCCTCTTCTTGGAATGCCCTGGTCCACCCACCCAACCCCCTACACGATGTATACTACATGATACCCTCTTGGGAAAACCTCAAAACTCCTGCCCTTCTTTCTCCTGTCTTTTCTAAATCAACTATTCCACCCTGGATGGCCTTAGTATGCACCTTGTCCATCCTACAGTGGTATCATACATTTGCTACTGGTTTTTATGTCTTCTCCTTTGTAATCTTTAGCTTCTGTTACCCTAAGCCCAGCTCTATGCTCAGCACATGGAAAATGGGCAGTGCGTGTTAAATGACCCGTTTTTCTTATGCCCTGTCTAAGTTGTGGGGCTGGGTGAGGGAGAGTGTTGGAGTGGAGAGGGAAGCAAAAGAGGGATAAGTATTTAGGTAAAACTGGGGTCCTCTGTGAGCAGGCAAGACTTTCTCAGACTGGTTAGAACAGAGTGCTCAACTATATCAACCTCAGGAGCACTGCACGACACAGGTCAAGCTGCTGACTTCAGAGATTGCTGCACTCTGTCAGTGAGGAGCCATGGCTGAGTCTGAGCACTAGAGTCCAGACCAGAGGCTGGAGTGTGTAACAAAGATGGCCACAAGGCTATCTGCTGGGAAAGGTAGCATTATTCATAAAGCCAGCAATGCAATGGAACAGAGATTGCATGACACAAGCATGGACTAACTGTTCCCAACATAAACAAGATCAAATGCCAGCAGTGAGAAGCCACTAGTAAGTGACATTCAGAAGTGACTTCAGAAACAGCTGAGTTCTCTTCATAAAGCTGTACAAAAGGCCTCTTGCCATGATCACCACTGTACCTGAGAGAGTGTGCATGCTATTTTCTATGGCATAAAGGATGGCACATTGCTGTTTTTCTACTTCCGCCCTCCTCTGTTGCCTGCTTCCCTTGTAAGTGCTTTCTGATTAGGTCAGCTTCTCATGAAATCTTGAAACATCAGATATGAAAGGAAAACTCAGTTTCTTTCATGCAACCCTTTCATTTTAGAGTCGAGCAACACCAAAACCAAAACCAAATCCACTTAAAACCCCCAAGAACCATAAACAATTTGAAACCACTCATAAGTTACATAGTGAATGATTTTGATACATAGAAACTATCTTTGCTCAAGGAAACCTATTTTATAACACCCTAGAGAGAATGTAATAGTGGAACTAAAGAATTAATAAAAACCACTCAGGTATTCAAGGAAGAATTCATAGGACCCACTAAGTATTTATCATTATATTTGTGGAAGGCATTACACTTGGCATTGTATCTAGTGAAAATAAACAAGGCTTAGCGGGCCTTGACTCTAGAAGGGATTTCAAACTGGACAAAGATAAACAATAGGTTGGTGGCATAATACTCTGTGAGAGAAAGGTATAAGGAGGAAGGCCATCAAGGTGTAAAAAAGCTTAGTAGCTCGGTCACCTCATGAAGACAGCTCAGCACCCCACCCCTGCCCAGTAAGTTTTCTCTCTGTGGCTCTCTCACAGTTACTGATGGTCAAAATAACAAAGCTGGTACTTAACCCTATTATATAAATAAGAAAGTAAGTAATAATGTTAAAGAATTTTAGTAATTATATTCACGGTGGCTGAAAACTGGAAACCACCTAAATGCCTACTACTTGCTATAAGAACCAAGTATGTGGGATGGTCTTGCCAAAGAGAACCTAGAACCCCAGCCAGAAAGGGAAAAGCTATGACACACACACAACACCCGAATGGGCTCTACTAGCAGTATGCTTAGAGAAACAGAACACCAAAGCCATCTTATAATCTTGTGTACTTAGCACTCTAGACTAGTAACCCTAGGCTAAAAAAGATCACAGTTCCAGGCCCTGTTGATAGGGGAAGGGTGTGAGCGAAGTTGTGGGATGACAGGAAAGGGTCTGTGTCCCAGTTGTGATAGCTCAAACACTTCATGCACATCTTACAACACATTTAATTACACACCTACAATTTGTGACTTTGGCTATAGCCCATGGCTATGACTCCAGCACTGGAATGGCTGAGCCCAGTTTATACTATATTGTGAGTCCCTGTCTCAAGTAAATTTAACTTTTATTGTACTTAAATTTAGTTCAATAAAGTTAACTTTCAAAAGGAACAAATATAAGAATGGGAACATTTAACTGCATTCTTCAAGTTACCTACAATAGCTGTGATCTATGTGCTAGCCAAGCTTCCCCCTACCCCTCTTTCTTTTTGTGAGTGTTGCAGTACTTGGTCCCAACTGGCCTGAAACTACCTATGTAAACCAGGTTGGCCTTGAGAAACCTTTGCCTTCCAAGTGCACCACCACTTCAGGAATTGTTTTTAATAAAAGAGAATAAAAAGGAGTCAACAGGTACTAGAAAGGCTTCAAATAAGCCAAGTTGTCAGTATGCTATTGCAAGTCTTTAATCCCAGAACTCAGGAGGCAGAGACAGGCTGATTTCTGTGAGTTCAGGGCCAATCTGGTCTACATAGTGAGTTCCAAGACATTGAAAGAGCCTAGTTCAAAACAAAACAAAAATTTCCAATTATATAATTATTAGCTCCATCCTTCTCCAATTATAGTTCAGGCTAACTATATTTTCTAAAACAGCCACAGTAATATTTGTAATCCTGATTTCCACATTACTTATTATTTTCTTGCCATTTTACATGTAACAGAACTAAAGTGACCCATTAGCTCTTCATAAAATTATTGATAAAACCGCATTTCAACAATAAGCCTCGGAGAGCCTGTATGCTTTCAGTCCAACTATGGACCTAGTGGTGTCACCAATGCCATCTGCCATCCACCCCTCCCATCCACCACATCTTTTGTCACCTTTCCTCCCAGATCAAAAAGGTCACTGTCTCAAACACAATACGCTGGGGGCACAAGGTGTCTACTTTCAAAGCATAGTATAGAGCACTTTGTGCTAGTCACCCCTCTGGCTGAAGAGACCTCCGGGGGGATTTAGTTCGGTGGCAGAGCTCTTGCCTAGCATGTCCTGTGTCTAGCATCACCACCATTATTACCACTGCAAAAAAAAAAAAAAAAAAAAAAAACCATCAGCCATAGCAAAACTGCATGATTTACATGATGACAAACCCAAAACTATTCTGGTAGGAATGTAGAAAGAAACGGAAGGCAAGGGTTTGGTGTAAGTGGTATTTTGGACACATGATACCCATTTGATGTGGGATGTCCTCCTGCATGCTGTGGATATGTGTTGCTTTTATTGGTTGATGAATATAGCTAGGTGGGAAATCCAAAGGGAGTTACCGAGAGAAAGAAGGCAGAGTTCAAGAGACACAATGTAGCTGCCGAGTAACAACATGCAGGGCATCACCATAAGCCATATGGTGATACAGAGATTATTAGAAATGGGTTAATTTAAGTAGTAAGAGCTAGCCAATAACAACAAGTCTGAACCATCAGCCAAACAATTACAATTAATATTAAGCCTTAGAGTGATTATTTGGGAACTGGCAGGCAGGAGGAGAAATCTACAAATACACCCATTTGTCTCAGATTGGTAACACTAGTCTTGATCACTTGGTCTGTATCATTAACATGCTTTAAATAACTGTTCTTGGGACTGGGAAAAAAAATCTCTCATTTGTAGAGGTAAGCAATATCCATTATAGACATTTTTACTACAACCTGTTTTAAACTACCAGAGACACATCACTGGCCTATGGGCTGGGAAGAAAAACACAGGACTACCCACATGAGCTAGTATCAGGCAGCCTCACTATAGAAGGGGTTGAATGATCTTTCTCAGGTTTCTCCTATACCAAGTTAAGGCTTTCTCCTTAGGGCTTAGGAGGCATGAGAAGATGCTGAGATTGTGCAAATACCTCATTGTATAACATTTCACCTGATAGTGTGAAATGTTCACAGCTAATGATAATGGCTTTTCTATCCCATGTTCTTTATGTACATTAGTTACTGCTAGTTATTGTCCTATATGGAAGAAATTTCACTTTCTCCTTGATGAGTTTCCTGATCTCACTTTGGAGTTCTGGATCCTTACTTAGTGTATTATAATACTTTCGGATCGTTTATTTGAAGACTCAATTCATACTGAAGTTGGGTAGAGGAGTCCCCTTCACACTGAGATCTGTCACCAGGACAAGCTCATTGCCACTGTGGAGTCATTGCTAAGTAACCTGTGCAGGCAGTATCAGGGCACAAAACATACAAGTGCATGAATATTAGTACTGTTAATATGGATATAAGTATATGTGTACATAATCCGTATGAATAAATGTGCATGAATCCGAACACTTCAATTATAATCTGAAACACAGACTCTGATCTCTCTTTTCATAACTGTAATTTTTGTGCTCAATAGCGAGAAACTTGGCTCCTATTATTTTAAACATATTCACTGATTTGTTCAAACTTGGATGCCACGTAAAGTCTCAAAAGTGCTAACAACAGAGCAGATATACCAGTTACTAGAATTAAATATTTGCTTACAGCTCTGTTCTGCACATTCTTTTTACTAACGCATACACTTCATGAGGAAAGCTCACAGAATTGAAGACACAGAAGGCATCTACCTCTTCATTATTTGTGTGGCTGTTGAAAAACTAATGCTTCTGCAATACCAGACTCTTCATGCACAACAGGCAAAATTGTAAAATCCCCCCAGGGACTTTATCATTTAATAAGCTAGAATGTATTACTGTTTATCATAAACTACATTCTTTTCACATATTCATCTTTTATATAACCCTCCTACCAACCCCATTAGATAGGTTGTCTTTTTGTTTTCACTTTACAAATAAGGACACTCAAAGGTTACCTAAGTTCTCTCAGTTCCTTGGTTAAGAGTGTAACCTGGGATTCCAGCACTCTCTGCCTCTGATGTTCAGGGTTTACTACGCTTCAATTATTTACAAGAGATGCAAAGAAACTACAGAGGGTCGGAGGGTTACAGAGACTCCATGAGTCTCATTTTCAGTTGTCCACACATGTGACATGTCCCGAAAGTCACACCTAAGATTGTTCCTCCTAATTTCCCAGCTGTGCTGCATGTGTGGGGCCACTTCTTCCTAGTGTGTCTTGTACAAAGAATTACACCAGTCTCTGCAATAACACTGAGAGGTATCAGGAACACATGTTCTGACTCAAACTAGTACGACTTCTAGGAGAGACTGAAAGTGAGCATCTATCTGGAAAGTAAAAAGAGAAAAATGATTTTTGCTTTCTCATGAATTTATCTATAGAATGTGAAATTGTGCCTGATACATTTGTGTAGTCAATAAATATTTAATGGCAAATAAACAGATGAGTAAATGAGTAACTGCTAGAGAAATACTATAAGAATCCACCCCGATGCACAGGCCCTTTCTACTAACCCGAAAAGGTGATGAGAACATTCCCATTAACTCAGAATTTAATTTTGCTTTATCATCATTATTATTCAAAGTAATGGCAACACAAATCATTTGTAACCTTTGCAGACTGAATGATGCTTTCCATATTTTGAGATGAACCAAGTAACTATTGCCAGTGCCTGCCAACAGTGGCTATATTCTTGAATTTAAGTAAACGTCAAAACTCTGGGGAGGAATAAAAAAGAAAGGCCTCAGGTTCCACATCCTCCTTCCAGTGGCATCTCCCATCTTTCCTACAATAAATTATGTTCATTTTCCTCACTGGAAACCGTCAGAACTTCAAGTGCAATGTTGTGCTCCGAGCCTCAGATCCAAGCATGAGTCAGTTCTTGGAAAGAAAGCAGAAAAGGAGGTCAAATTCTTTCAAAGAAATATACACAAAGGAAGGGAAATGTTCAACAGAAACATTTCTAAAAATATATCTTCCTCCAAAAATGTTATTACAGCATTTCCAAAACACCGGAGAACTCACCTTCAAGGCAAAGGTGGATACATGTACACCTAGATAGGGCCTGTTGATATTAGACACATTCTATTCACACTTACTTACTCCCCACACACTCTCTCTCTCTCTCTCTCTCTCTCCTCTCTCTCTCCTCTCTCTCTCTCTCTCTCTCTCTCTCCTCTCTCTCTCCCTCTCTCTCTCTCTCTCTCTCTCTCTCCTCTCTCTCTCCTCTCTCTCTCTCCCTCTCTCCTCTCTCTCTCCCTCTCTCTCTCTCCTCTCTCTCTCCCTCTCCTCTCCTCTCTCCCTCTCCTCTCTCTCCTCTCTCTCTCTCCCTCTCTCTCTCCTCCCTCTCTCTCTCCCTCTCTCTCTCCCTCTCTCCTCTCTCTCTCCTCTCTCTCTCTCCTCTCTCTCTCCCTCTCTCTCTCTCTCCTCTCTCTCTCTCTCTCCTCTCTCCCTCCTCTCTCTCTCCCTCTCTCTCCTCTCTCTCTCTCCCTCTCTCTCTCTCTCTCTCTCTCTCTCTCTCTCTCTCTCTCTCTCTCTCTCTCTCTCTCTCTCGGAGGGGGAGTGTATAGCCATATTGGGCAAAAGCTCTAACATTGAGCTATACCTGCTCTTTCTTAGAACCAATCCATAGCCTCTGGCTTCATTCTGTACATGATTGTGCCTTCTGTTTCACAGGACAGAGTCAGATGCATCGACCTGTCTTTTCTTCCAATAAATTTAGAGATATGGAAGAGATGCTCTTGTTTAACAGGAAGTAGTACCTCAGGCTTAGGGACATTAAGGTATTTTCCTTCTCTCTCTTTTAGATATTTATTTTTTATTTCTGTGTTTGTATATGATGTGTGTATGTTGGTGGTTGTGGAGGGCCAGCAGAGAGCATCAAATACCCAGATGCCATAGTTACAGGTGACTGTGAACCAACTGACATTGTAGGTTCTGGGAACAGCAAGCTCTCTTAGCAACTGAGCTACCTCCCCAACCCCACAGAGGGATTTGCTGAAAAGTCACATGTATGTCTAGCTAACTACCAGAGTTGGAACTAAACCTGTCTTCTGCCTCCAAGTCCAGTGCTCTTTCAATTCTGTGATACTGCCTTATACATAGGGAGCTCATGCTTAATCAAATAGTACAATACTCATTCCATAAACACTTGAGCAATTACTTTATGCCAAACACAAATGTATGGAGATGGATCAATACAAAAGATCCAGACTATGCTCTGAAAGTTTTTAGTCTAGTCAACAAAATAAGCAGTGTTTTTTCATTAAAGCTCAACTAGCAGACTGTAGTAAATATTGCAATAGGGCTAGATTCCTGGGGTCACTCAGGAAGAATGGGCAGGGCTGAGGGAGTGGCTAGTGACAGAGAGGGGTACTGTCTGGAGGCTTATACAATGAAAGCCTTACAGCCTGAGTAGAACTTCACCTTTGCAAAGAATAGGAAGAATGTTGTGACAAGAAAGCGGGTGGCATGTGCAAAGACCCGGGGAAGAGGGAGAGCCAGGTGCCTTTGGAAAATGCAATCATCTGGCACAAATGGAGGTTGGAGTATGTATGTTGTGGGGTAGCAGTGAGCAGTTGGTGGAGGGGAGATTATTGAAGAAAGATGAGACTAGAGATGGAAGCAGGAGCCAGAACTTGAAGCTATTTTTAAGGCCCTCATCCCAAGGGAAGTAGGGAGCCAATGTAGGGTTTCAAGCAGGAGAGTGTTGTGATCACACCCGTGCTTGAGAAAGATCACTCTGGCGGCAGTAAGGGAACAGACGGAGAAGGGACAACATTAGAAGCAGAGAAAGCACTTATTACTACAGCAATAGTAAGAGCAATTTCTACAAGGGCTCCTTTACATGTGCTAGGAACCACAGGTATATCCTTAGGCTAAGTGGCCATCAGATGCACATTTCACTGGTTTTCTGTTTAACATGCATTGGCCCAGGCAGGAGTGGGTTCCTGACACATTAAGTGATGGCTGGACAAAGTTCCTCTGAACTGGAAAGCATTTCTCTGGTCTACTTTACAGTACCATGTGCCCAAATTTCCACACTAAAAAATGAATGTAAATCTGCTACTACATAAATAAGTTAGATGGTTTTGACTTTGCTTTTTAACATCACCAAAAATTTCTATTTTCCATCCATAATTTGTCCATGAACACCGATATCTTTGGTCCACTTATGCTTTCTCCCACCCCTGTGAAGTATCAAGTTATTTAGGTACTCCTTATAATCAACACATCTCATAAATAACTTCAAATCAGACACTAATAGGATAAATACATATTATAATGGCATTTCTATGACCAACATAAAGGATGTGTATAGCATTCTTTAAAAAAAAAAAAAAAGGCTTACTGAAGAATTCCTGTTGCTATTAAAAAACTATTTAATATGATAAGCAATTACATGGAGAAGATTTGGGGTCATTTGTAGCTATCAAATTTACTGATCAATATGGCAATACACTAAGAATTATTATTAAGTAATTTTTTATAATAAGTTATGTATTGAATATGACAGAATAATGCTTATTAGTCTGGAGTACCAGAACAGAGGTGTTTCCCTTGAGAGCATTCCAGGTAATAGAACACTGGCCATTTGCAGTAGAAACATGTTTAAAATATATTAACTATGCCACTGCTTTCTTAAGCAAACTACACCAAATCACAGACTCTCACTTATAATTGAGGCCCACATGTGGAATACAAAGTCCTCTTGAAATTATATATTAGTGTCTAGCTATGTTTTAAATAGAAGCCTCAGCCAGGGGTTGAAAGACGTGAGGACTGCGGTAGTAAAGTACTGTTTAACTTGTAGCCCTCTTGGGCAGTGTGTCATTCTCATTATTGCTTAACTTGAGAGCTATTGACCAAACAATCAGTGTGTCTGTGTATAGGACTTATCACTGTGATTTACTGACTACCACTCTTGCCTTGGTAACAAAAAGGGAAGCTCGCTTTCAATGCTGGGGTGACATTTGTGTCACTTGTCCACCACAGAACTGAGAAGTACTAAGCTTCCATGGTGACCAACAGACCTGAATGTCTTCAGGTTCCCATAGTCTGCTCTTCTCAATGAGGTGGGTGTTACGAGGATTTGACTTTCTTTCTGTTTGGCTTTGTAACCCTTGCTGGTGACAATTCTTAGGCACATTCCTCCATCTCTCCCACTTCATAATGTCCTCACCAGTCCTCATCCTCTTAGGGTGACCTCATTGGCCCTCCTGCCTCCATCTTGATGACCAGCTCCTCTGTCTACCCAAAAGCTATTTTGAAACTCACTTCTATATTTTTATTTGTTAGGCATACCCCAAGAAGAGGAATGTAAGCAACTGAAATCCCATAATACCTCTGAGAAGAGATGGGCTTTGAGCTACCATCTCTCCATCCCACTATTCACAGGAGGCCTGTGCATTCCTTTGTACACAAGCTGCAGAAATGTAAGAAAATGGGCACTGATGTCTACCAGGCATAGCATCAAAGTCCTCTGTGTGTTAGCTACGTGTGTTAGCTCTGTGCTCTAACATCCTATTTAATGAAAAACATAAAATGGGGTCACTAATAGTACCTTGCCTTATAGAACTATGCAGATACTGGGCATATCATATTTTTGGTTTAATGATAGTACACTAAGTTAAGAAAAACAGTAATTATAAAATCACTACACATATTATTATTTCCTAAAAGAGGACTATACAAAGTGAGGCAGTAATTATAATACTCTCAAAGGCAATCAACCTTGAGGAAAAATAAAACCTTCCATCTTGCAGCTAACAGCTACATAGGAAATGTAGGGATACACAGTAATATGTACACCAGTTCTGGGGCGCACACACAGGCCTAGCCTGAAGGCCTGGCCCCTCTAAGGACTGTGCGATGTCCAGGTGAAACTTCTTGTCAGTCAGCCTCATTGTTCTCATTCAAAAAGTGAAATTGGGATACTATGGGGTGAAGCAGATGGCAACGTCTGGTCTGGACCACCACTTAAGTAGTGTCTAAACCTGAGTACTAGACTAGTATCTAGTTACTTTTAACAACTTGTAATATGCCAAAGATGGGGGTAAGATCTAGAACCCTTGAACTATGATGCTGGTACAATCCATATGCTCCTTTATCTTATTCTTCCTCAAGAGATGGTACATCAGAACAGTAGTCAAAATGAGGCTTGGCTATTGCCAACAAATTAAATAACTGTGTTTTACTAAAACACCTTGTAACCACAGAAGTAAGAATCTAGGTGTAAGCTCATACAATACAACCATACCTATGTTATGTATCCAGGGTGTAAGCTCATACAACACAACTGTATCTAAGTTATGTACTATGAGAAAACTTACGGACAGAAGTTTACAACTGGCAGATGTTAGTATAAGAGACGACTGAGCATCTGAGATGGAGCTAATGAAATCAACATGTGCCATGAAACAGACTTAGATGGGGACGGAGCACTGTAGGAAGGAGGGAAAAAAAAAAAAAGCAAAAATGTCTTCAATGTGTTAGCCTGATCACATGTTAAAGCTGTACTATTTCCTTACTATTTAATTAAATGAACTACACCATTAAAATTAATGTTACCAGCTTCCTTTTACTTTTTAAAAAATGTGGCTATTTGAATTTTTTTAAGCATACATGTAGCTTATTAGCATTTTTTGCTTTCCATGTGGCTCCCATGCTAGTCTATCTAAGCAGAACTAGCAAAACATAGTTGTCAATCCAGTATTCCACAAAGAAAAGGAAGTGTACAGCCTAAAGATACTAAGTGTATAGGCCTTATGAAGACATCAAAATTCAAAATCTTATTACAAGTGAATGATATTAAAACAATATTTTTTCAACCTCAGTAATAGTCTCATTTAAGTCAGTGATCACTTAAAGGTTGAAGAAAGGACAACTCCAACAGGACACCAAGAACAGCTAAGGCTGAGTGTGTACCACATTATATGAGATAAATGATGAGGCTGGTGTATGAGGCCCTTAGTTCTATCCCCAGTACAACATCCCCACTCTCCCACAAAAGCAATGCCTCTTAGTTTTTATAAATTAAATCTGATTTTAAGTAACTCTCAACATATAAACTCACACTTAAAATTAAATTACAAAGAATGTTAGAGAATTATTCAATGGCAGCAAGATCTCTATTTCTATACATGGATCGCAGACTGAAAGAGTTGAAAAATGTTTATCATTTAACCATCTCCCTGTAAATTTTTATGTGAGAAATAGCAGGTTATTGAAGAGTTTTCTCAGGGATTTCTGTGCTCTGTTTCCAGTAATCACTTTCCTATCCTTGGATATGTGTTTTTAGTAAGAAATGAACTCTTTCCAAGTTCTCCCAGAGACCACATAGTTATCACCTGCTAGCCAGCTTAGTGAACCATCCCTGCCTGGTGAGTTAATCTTCTGCCTTTGTTGTTAAAGCTGTTCTTACGGTACATTATCTGCACCTTGAGAAATACAAATAAGCCAGTGGATGCTTTCAAACTCCCATAAAAAGCAATGGGGTTGAATTTTAGGGAGGAATCTAATTTGAAAGCCCAGAAAGAGGAGAGAGTAGAAAAGCTAGGGTGACACAGACTACGTCCTCTAAGAGTCCCAATTTCAGACATCACTATCATTTCAAGATGGTTCTTTATAGAGAACCCACTGGTAGAGTCTGCTTCAACTAAGGACAAATTATGCACCACACACTGTATCTGCAGCGTTCACACACAGCAAATGCAAAGCTTGCTGACTACTCTTGGGGCACTCCACTTACGTGGAGTGCATAAGCATAAACAGGAGAAGGAAAGTAAACTCCAGCTCAGTCCAGCTCAGGGGTCTATCCTTCTCAGCATCATGCAGACCTGTCTAAATGTTTATAGAACAAAGTATCCATACTAACAGTTTATTCCATTCAATCTCAGAATCACATTTGCAAAGTTTCTAAATTCAACCAAATGGCTGCTAATTATTGGAATGTCAGTGTTCCCTTCAAGAACACTCATAAAAACAAAATTGTGGCAGAAGACATGGAAGACCTTCTAGTAAAGTGACTGGCATGGGAGCAGTTAGCTACTCGCTGGGTGGCGTTAAGAACCTTTGCAACCTGCACCCCATTTCAGAGGACTGGCTGAGTGCAAAGTGGGTGGCACAAGCTTCCTTTTCTTCCTATGCTGCACAGCTTCACACAAATGGACCGGTAAGGGGGAGCGGGAGGCGATGCAATGATGAGAAATATGAACAACAACAACAACAATAAAAAATTCATATGGCAGTTTATAGGTTTCTACCATAACTTAACTTAGTTTTTCCTAATGTGTATGTACCTTTAAAATCTCCCTCTGGGAAATATGTAGCGACTTAACAGAAAAGTTCCATGAGGAATACGGGCTTTTATTTACTTACTTGACAAGTCACACTATCAATCAGTCCAAATGAATAAACTTGTCAGATACAGGAAGAGCAGTACACTTAGTAAGGAGATGGGCAGTCTACTTCCTACTACACAAGTGTGGCCTTGGGCACACCACTTATCTTCTGTGCACTTCAGTTCTCACTATTAATTACAACACGTGTTGGATTAGTTAAATGCTTTTATTAACCCATTCATTTAGTAAGATTACATTTTTAACTGGTACTTAATGTTTTCTAGTTTATACGAACAAAGATACCCATGCGTACATATACTTACAGACTTTATTTGCTACTGGAACTGCTATCTGTGAAGAAGGACCATGGCTTCTACATTTCAAAACTTAAGTGGTGCCTGGTGCAGCTGGAATAGAACACGTGCTCAATCAATGATGATTAACAGCAATCAAGCTGTTATCCCTTCACTGAAAAAAAAAACCTTGCAAGATCCCCTTAATTAAAGGCCCAAGATTCACTACACTGGGTACAACTAACGACTTATTTGGGGGAAGTTAATGGTTCCATCTATGAAGGACAAGCAACCAAATCTATGAGTTGCATGTTGTGTGTAACAATAATTGCTAGAGGACATTTTCTGTCTTGCAATTTGAAGCCCAGAGCTCATGGGCATTCTAGTTCCTACTTCCTAAGGCCATGCCATGCTACAGGCACTGACAGCCAGTTACTTTGACAGGAACGGTGGCATAACCAGCTCATTACAACTAAAACAAATGTACTCCAGACATTTTCAAGTAAAACTTGAAGTCATGGACTATTTCTCCTCTGAAACATTGTCGTATATAGTCTTGCCCAAACTAAAATGAGACCAAAAGTGCTGAAAGTCCACACACAATTAAAAATAAATGAACACCTTCCTCAATTAATAATCAAAATTTGCTTCTTAATATTTACTGACATAAATGTGCCACCAATCCTAGATTACCTGGAAATTCAGTGTTCCAAACATGCAGACTTAGGCATGCTCTGACCAATTCAGACTGTTCTGGGTCAGGAAGTGTGAACACTACACTCAGTTTCCCGTGTCCCTAGTTTCTATGAAAGCAGGCAGGCATGTGTGAGGATAAATCACTACGTTCTGCAAACTCCAAGCTAATCGTCCATTTTTGTTTTGGCTGAGATTCCTTCCTAAATAGCTCCTCCTCCTCTGGCATCTTCTCGCTGGGGCCTAACATAGAAAACTTTTCAAGATAATGTGAGAGACAAAGGCTCATGCAAGTGGCATGCATGGTGTGATCAGACAGACCAGCAAGGACAGGAGAAAGTTCAATTTTAAATTGTCCAAGAAAACAAGAATGGAAGGCCTCTTTTCTTGCTTCACTGTGTGTTCTCCCCATTTCAAAGTGTGCTTCAGTGTGCAGGCGTCTGCCCCAAGGCAGGTCACACAGAAAGGCCACAGAAGCCAGGGCAAACCCAGCAGAGGACACTGACTGTCAGTTTGTGGCCAGCAAATGTGTATTTGCAGGCCTTCTCCTCGCTGAAATAAGATGCCGGACTTCACAAAATGAACAGAGACTCTGAACAACAAAAACAACCCACAGCATAGAGCCTCACATTGCAAATTTCTTAGATATTACAGATGTCACCCAACACTGCATGTATTTGCTTCCCGTATGTGAACAAAACTGGAGCATCACGGGATGAATCTGAATGGAATGGAATGTTAACCTTCACTTTATTTTTTTCTTTTCTTAGCTGATGACGAGATTTTAGTATTATCACAACAGGGCTTCTGGTTAGAAAAAAATAAATTAATGGAAGGATTTAAAAAAGCTTGGAAACTTACAAAAAAAATAAACAACTTTCAAATATCTATACTTGATGGTGCAAAGAGCCAAGATGAATGTATTTCAATTGCAACTTCCAAACTCAACTCACAAATTACTACCATTATGCTAAGTGTTAGCTACCCCACTGTGCAGTTTTGCTTTGTGAATTTTTACCTTCCTCTATGAACACTTTTAGCCACTGATCGCACAGCCTTTCAATGTTTTCTGCCTTTTCCTTTAAATAAACTGGCTGTGGCTCCTTCCATCTGGTTCCCCTTCCGTCAGCAACCCTGCACCTGTTCACACCTCCTCTCCTGTTGGATTCCACTGAACATTTCCTCCTCTGCCAGGGCTATTCTGGCACTCGCAACCTTTCTGTCATTCAATCCATCTGTCAGAAGTGAACTTTGTTTACCGCAAGCTTCTGCTTTCTTCTTCAAGAAGCGAAGCCCCTCAAGGTCATTGTCAAATGAACTGTCGGCATGGATTTAAATCCTCTACTGCCAACCAGCAGAAGATAGAGTTCTGTTGTGTAATTTACTTGTGAAAATTACTTTTGGGTTCGGGAAGACAATAATTTGGAGTCAAAGTAGTAAAGACAGGGTGTTTTAATGATCATTTGTAAAAGCAGACAGCTGACATGTATTTTCTTCATGTGTGTCTGCACTTCTCATTATATTGAGTATGAACTATATGTATCTGAAGCAAAATAAAAGTTTTAAAGTGAAATCAAAATATCGCAAACAAGCTTACACTATGTAAAAATTGCTACATAGTATGTAGCATTAACTTGAAGGATAAATATTTTCACTAATGAATTAGCCAAGGGAGAAAGTATTCCAATTAAGAAATTTTACACTGAAAGGCTTAAAATGTGCAAATATGTACCATTTCAATTATAAGCTAAGGATTAACACACGGTTCCATCACTGCTTTGAAAAACTTATAATCCAGAATATACACATTAACCCATGCACATTTTAAATCTAGCACTGAAAAACAAGACTCTGCTTAAATAATAAGAAAACAGACGCTGCCAAGCAAACACACAATCCACCTAAAGAAGTGTAAGCTGCCTGACAGATCAGCTCTGGGAAGGAACAGCAACCCACAGAAACGGAGTGGGAACTGGATGTTCGCTTGAAACGTTTGTCATCTACAGCTACGGGTACAAGGCTCACAAGACGTACACACAGAACCCCTTGGGCTTAATTATTTTATCAGTCTTTTTAGATACTATTACTGTCCAGGGAAGAAAAGAAAAACAGCAACTCTGTTCAAATCTATCAATTCAAATTTAGAAGGGGAACCTGTTCTTTAGTTATGTACCCAGAGCCCTGTCTCAATGCATACCTAAATATGACCTGGTAGCATTCATTCAGGGGGCTGCTGGATATTTTGTAGGATCACTTTGAGTTCAGATGTTATGTTAAATCCAAAAGTGTACACATTTTATGAATTCCTTGTAAATTAAAGAATTCAACTTTTCTTTTAAAAACTGAAAGCATGTTTTAATAAATAACCAGTCAAGAAACCCTTAGAAATTTAAAATTTGAATCCGAGAGTTTTCATAGGTTAAATATGTACAATTTATAAAACAGGTTTTTCTCAAAGCACTTTTGGACATGTGAAGGGAAATCATTGTATTGTTAAATACAAAACCATACAAAATGTACAGCTTAAGATCTAACTCAAGGGCCATATTTAGCACCAATTCCCAATATATTATCAAATATATTATTTAAATACTTATGTAATATGCAATGATATTTAATACATGGATTTTGTACTGGAAATACAAGACCAAAGGGGAGTATTCTTTTCTTATCTCCCTGCAATAGAATTTCCAAATAGTTTCTATTTCCTGAGAAGGAAATTTCAAAACTGAAATAGATGGATCCGACAAGCTCAATACCTTTTTGAATTTCCACCAACAGCCTTAGTATAATGTGTTTCATGGGAGTTTGGTCACCTGGATTCCCGTTTCTGGATGGCACTCAGCGAGTACTGGTAATTAGATCAGTTCTGTGGTGGCCTCGCTACATGAAAGGAACTAGAATTAGCAGAATGCTAGCCATAGTGGCTGCTTGCAAGGAACCCTGGCTCCTCAGAAAACCGAGTTTCCGAAAGACACTGGTACCTTCTTTTGGAATTGATAAGAACAGAAACAAATGAGAAAAATCAGTGAGCTTTAACATCACTTCCAGCCACACATGGGCACCTGAATGCACACTCAAAAACACACTTCCCTTCTGCAAAAGCAAAAGCACAAGGCACAGAAAAGGGGGGCAGCATCAGTAGGACTCACTTAGGAATTCAGAGAACACAAATATTTGTCTGCCTAACACTCAATGTGTTTATTTCATCTTGGAAATAGGAAAACTAGAAAGGAGAAAGTTTAGTTTGATAGCAACACCTGAGACATAAATTTTACAAGGAAAAAAAAAAAAAAAAGCACCATGGTAATGTTGCCAGGTTGCAGCAGCGAACGGGAAAGCCGTTTCTAAGGGCACTACTAGGTGAAGACAGAGCTGATGCCGTTTCACATCTTTAATGCCAGTTTTCCTAAAACAGCATATGGGTGTAGGATGGAAGGTAAAACACTTACACTCCTTAATAAAGAGCTGATGTTCGCTTCTCTTCATTCTGAACGCGCCTGGCTGTTCAGCTTTTCTAAGAACTACCAAGGCTAGAGAGCCTACCGTCTCCCCTGGTTCACTGGTTTTTGTCTGACAGTGTTATTTTGACAACAGAAGATACTCATTTTTCGACCCTTCATCAGTTACCTGAAGGCAAGGCATAAAAATATTGCAGATCTGTGGGACAAAGACCTGAGACATTTTCAAAGACTTGATGAGGGGGAAAATGAATTTGCAAGATTCTGTTAAGAATTAGAGGAGACTAAATGACAACTTCTTTAAATCTGCCACAATCATTTACTAATGTGCTGCTATATCAAATAAGTCTAATTTTTTGACAGCACCAAATTAGATTTATTGCAGAAACCGCTGCATAAATAGCATATGGCTATGTTATACCACCAATTTCAAATCCTGGTAATGTTCCCCTCCCCCTCCAAAATGAATAAATTGAGCCAAACTATAAACCTTCTGGAAAAAAAGGAGAAAGAAAAAGACAAGTTTGAAAACAGATGTCAGAGACCTGGGCATCACTGTCAAAGTTATGGCATTTGCACAAATGTACTGACCTATCAAGAATGATGCCTCCTTAGTGCACAATTAAATTTAACAGTTTGGACTCTCTCTCTCTCTCTCTCTCTCTCTCTCTCTCTCTCTCTCTCTCTCTCTCTCTCTCTCTCTCTCTGTCTCTAAGTAATTTGAGTTTTGTTTTAAAGTTAGGGCTCTAAACTTAGTATTAGCTTAGTATTTGATGTTCAATTCACAATTACATGGGTCAAAAAAGGAAGAGCAAGTGGTTCTAAGTCAAACACAGCTTAAATCAGATTATGAGGAATTATTAAGGAGATATGCACATATCATTTGATTGCTTTTAGTTTTCATTTGTGAGACACATATGTGGTAGAAATCATATCAGAAAGTCTTTTCTAGTTTGACTATAGTCCTGATGCTGCAAACTGATGCATAAAATATATAAAGTGATCACCCTGTGTGCCGCGATGGAGACTAGAAAGTCAGAGCCACACATGCTGCAAAAATCAAACTTGCACGGAAGCTGACACTGAAAACCCATGCGATGAATTCAGAGATGGACAGTTCCCCCATTCTCAGTCTAACACTCCCCCCCCACCAAGTTTGACATAATTCAACTCAATTCTCCTTTTTGCACAAAAGTTTCAGTTCATCCATAGACGGGAAAGACATTGCAAGGTCTTCTCTCAGACCAATGGGCACACCACTGCAAACATCATGGCACTCAGCTACCCCGCAGGCTCCCTCTCTGTGGTCAGCCTTCCCAGCTGCCCTATCTGTTACTGTCTGATTAGTTCTGCTAAGGAGCCCCTCCCCTGCCAGCTTTCAGTGCCATCTGTTCTACACAAGATGGCTGCTGCCCAGCAACCTAACACTGCCCTCCTACCTGGCACCCGGCTACCATCCTTACCCCAAAGTGCTAACACAGGTTCTCGCTGCTGGCAGAGTCAGGATTTCATTACTACTACTTTGACAAGTGCAGGGTTGTTTGTAATTTCTCTTTTATCCTGATTTTGATTGTACAACCACCTCCCACTGATTCGGTTTGCTTCAGTTTTGTTGCTCACAGATTTTACTCTCCACATTAATCTCCCTCTGGCATGTTACTGCATCTGTTCCCTTCTTTATTATTAATTTTCAAATTCCCACCATTTTTTGACAAAAAGGAGGTAATCTACACTCTGTTTCTGCCCATTTCATTTTCTTTAATTTGGAAGATAAGTATGAAAGCATGCCAAAGAAGTTAATTCTCCGTTAACAGTTTGTTTTCTGGCATCCCTAAGCCTTTGTATATGAAAACCAGATAGGGATAAATGTTGACGGAATCTCAACAACAGAGTTGAAGCATTGCTGATTCTAATGAAAAGCAAACAGAGGAAACATCATCTAAGAAGTTTATTAGTGACACGAGTTGTCTCCTGCACCATTATTCCCTCTACTTTTAACAGATAATCCTTTGTGAAAATCACTCTGGGTGCACAATCAAAATGTGGGCGCCCCTGCAGCTGTGACACAGGCTTTCTTCTGCTGTAGATGGATTTCATTATTCCTTAATAGGATTATCATTTTTCCTCAGTCCCAACATTGTTGACCATTTCAACCACTAATGACTCCTTTCAGAGACAGGTAAAGAACACAAGTGCCATCAGTGCTTACAGCCTAAGTTAAGGAGCACCTGGGTTGCAATCCTGTTCCCTTAGCAAAGGACACTATCAGGAAGAGATGGCTTTCCCTCTCAAGATAAAGATTGTGAGGTTAGAAAACAGGAAGTGATATATTTAGCAAAATACTCTTTGTAGCCTTAATTTGTCTCACTCTACAACCTTGCCCTTAATTGTCTCAAGTGTCTAGACAGAACATTGTGATAACTAATTAGTTTATTTTACATGAATTCATATTAAAGCATTGAAGTCCCTGAACAGATAGAGGTACAACCCCTCCGATTTACATAGTTTTTGTTAACATGATTTTACATAGCTGTACATCCTCATCAAGCCACAGTTAAGATCTGTAGGAAATACAGGCCAGTTGGGGGTTTTCCCCAAGGTGAAGAAACAAGGACGTGTGTCAAGATCAAGTGAAGCCGGCCTGCTGAAGCACACGGGCTCAGCTCCTGGAAAGCCTGCAAGGGCAATCCACTTAAACACCTCCACCCTTCTTTATATACCAATCGCGACAAGTTCCTTTGTTTTGGAGAAATCCTTTGCTAGCAGAAGTTCATTTATATAAAAGCACCCCTCTACCTTTTGGTAAATCTCTTAGTCAGAAACGTAAAGACAAAAGTTTCCAAGGCCGACTTCTTACAGGATCTTCTCTGGAGAAGCAATTCTTCCTAGTCCCCAGAACCCAAGCAGCAATTCACCTTTCTCTGTATACCCAGGACAAGGTCAAAGCAGGAGATACACAGTTCTGTACCAGGATGTGTGTTGGGGGAGGCCACACAGAGCCATGGTGGTATAAACTCCCCTAGCTAGATGTGTGCTTGAGAGGCTGCTCTTAAAGGTGGCTTTAGCCTACCATTTGATTCTTGCTCTGAGCTGAAGGCGACTGTAACCTGTCCCCCCACTTGCATATATGGCCTAACAATGCAGCAGTGTGAGCCCCACGAGCAGGCTTTATCTGAGTTGGGTTACTGAGGAGATGGAAAAATCTCCCAGACTCTTAAACCATCTCAGGCTTTTTAATAAGCTTCACTTCTTGGATTTTTCAACCAATGACTCATTGTGTAATAAATGTGTGGTTATTAAATAAAAAAAAATGAGTAATGCCTAATAATTGACCTATGAAACAAATCCAGTTAGGAGGGAAGTGGTGACTGAGAAGAAATTAAACATCATTGAGTCACCTGACTGTTTTATTCCCTCCTTTTTCCTTACAATAATATTAGAGAACAGACTTTCTTTTAGAAATGCTCTGCCTTGGGAGTATTGGACTAACTACACACTGCTGCCTTTCTCCCTTCTATTTCCATTGAACTTGATGCTTGTTGCTGTTGAGTCAGGCAAGTGGTGTGGGCAATACTTTCTTGGTTTCCTCTGGGCTTCTTAGAAAATGAGTTGGCTGCTGCTGCCACCATGCTCCAGGCTGTGGGCCTGTGTGGCAGGGGAGAAGAGAGCATCCCTAGCGTCAATTTTCATTGCACACACATTTGGGCGTTGCAGAACTGAGAGGAGTGAGCCAGGGAACGTTGAGCAGAACCTACAGACACACATTTCCTGGCAGCCTCTGACTCAAGACTCTCTGCCCCAGGCCACACTGACACCAGGGGACCTCGCCTGTCAGACAGGTGGAGAGACCATGCACAGGCAGTGTGGTGTCCACCAGAGCAAAATGGAATGCCTTTCTCTTCCTGGCTCTTTGACAGCCTGCTTTCCTTGATACTGAGTGGGGGAGGAAAAGAGGATGCAATTTATAACAGTACCAAGGCCATCTATTTTGAGCCTTGAAGATGTTGGTTGCACATATATTCATTTAAAATTATTTTTGACACGTTCTCTGCTTAATTTATTCATGAAAGGAGTACAAGAGGGGGAAAATGAGCTTAACTTTTAAATGGAAACTTTAGGCTAAAAATTCTTGAATAAAAATCAAGAGGAAAAAAAATGAAGTTAACTGTATAACAGCGAGAAACACATTGATGCCATTCTGTCTTTTTCAATGAGCCCAAGGTTGTGACCTAAGGCTGTAACTTGTAAGGACACTTCGTTCCCATTTTTTTCTTAATGATAAAAAGCAGAGGTAAATTTATTCTAAACACTTGATATCAAAACTTAGTGTTGGGGAACTAAAAATAAGAGAGCTCTGTGTCCTGGCTCAAGAGCTGAGATTTCACAACCCTCAAAGTCTACCTATTTCCGAATTGTTGGTTTTGTTTGCGCGCGCGCGCGCGTGTGTGTGTGTGTGTGTGTGTGTGTGTGTGTGTGTGTGTGTGTATGTGATGAGAGAGAGAGAGAGAGAGAGAGAGAGAAAGAAACTGTGGCATCTAATGGCCTACTTTAAGCCCTGACTTTTTCTCCCTAGTTGTAATTTCAAGCCCCACCCTTCAAGACAGCTTCCTTATCTATTAAGGACTGCTCTCCATCTAACTCATTGTTAGCACTAAGACATGGAGGATCTCACACTTCTTGTAATTAAACAAGTTCGTTTGAATTGCTGATCATTTGCAAAGCACTAGTTTTGTAAAAATGCAACACATGAATTGAACATTAATTTTTAAAAAAAGATACTCTCATCTTTAAAACGCTCACTCATCACCCATTGTTAAATCTACATAGCAGCTTTGGGAATGTGTAGCACAGCATACATAGGGCCCTGAATTCAACCCCTACTACAGAGTAAGAAGTGAGGGAAGGAGGGAGAAAGAAGGGGAAAGAAACATGTCTTACACAGACAGTGTATTGATTTCGATACTGACACACTGTTTATGTTTCTCACATCATAGACTAGCAGCAAACAGACACTGCTATAGGGAATCAGGTAATAATGATCCTTTACTCATGCTTCTTGCAGTCAGAGAGTTCATTATCTAAATTAAATAACCAAATGACCTTGTGAACTGGCCATGCCTCTTCAGATTTATGTTGGCACTGGGAAAGGCTAGGCTCAGATCAACATGAACAGAAAAGCTTTCTTCTTTCCCCTGTTTTCTCTCCACACTATTTCTCAAGTCAAGGAAAAATTGGTGATCATATTTTAAATGAACAGGGACAGCAGAGCAGACACCTCTCTTTCCTTACCCAGGATCCTTCACACCTTCCTCCTAGTAAAACAACTTCCTCCCAGCAGTGTGACTTTCCCCTGGTTCCCTGGGGCTCTGCTGGGCTTCAGACTGCCATATCCCAAAGGCAAGCCATGTGGATAGAGACACAATCTGCTTCTAAGCAGGTGGTCCTGGAATTGGAGGTTCTGAAAGTGGAGGTTGGGAGGTCATATATTGAAGCTGGAAATCAAAGGCATCTCCTTTCTCTTCAGGTTCAGAATGAAGATTTGCTCTGTGAGATGGAAAAATCTGGAAGAATGAGCCATCATCAGAGAAGCAGAACTCTGCTGTGGACGGTTCCAATATGACACCACACCACAGTGATGCTGCCACCAGTCCTCAATAAAGAAACCAAAAGGCGAGCTGTACTTGTACTGTATTTCTTCCTCTGTGGATTTCTAAGACCTCAAATAGAAAGTCTTGACTCATACGGGTAGTTTGAGAAGTCTAACTTAAGAAAGCATTTATACAACAGTTATTACCAGGAAAATCTAGAAGTCTTAATCACCTGTTGTCCCAATTAACCTGTCCATCACAGTAGGATAGCCTTGTGATTACTCTGCTGTAGCTTTTCTCAATTTCAAAATGATATAAAAGCTGAAATGCAAGTTGCTAGCTACGTATGTCAGAGGTCAGATCTTCCCATATGGGTCATAAAAGTAGGTCAGGGAATAATGATCATTTATTAGTGTCTCACTTATATGGCTGCTTTGAGATTTCTTTGAAAAACCTCTTATGTTAAAAGAGAAATAAGAACTTTCATGGTAGTCACGTAGATAAAAGCAGGAGACTGCAGGTTTGGTGATAGGTATGTCTCCTATTGCACTTAAGGCAACTCAGGTCCAAGGCTTCCTATAGGAATTTCCCTTCAGGGCAAATATGAGAAAAAGGATTCAGAATTTAAAGGAATGTATGTCAATGAGTTACAATAGTTATGAGGGAGAATGCCACCATAAGTAGTGATAAAGTTAAGCAACCTTTCCTAAATGTTTGTGTAAGAGTTTTGCCACAAATTAACCTGACACTTGTACACACAAAAAAAAAAGTTTTATGGAGGAATTAAAATCTTGTACTTCCAAAGATGTCTGGATTTATTAAAAATAAATATGTAAAGAGATTTCAAATTTTCTGTGAAAGCCTCCTTCTTCTTGATTAAAATGGAGTCCAAGAGAATGACAGTTTCATTACAAACCATAAAGGAAATGGCTACAACAAGACCTAGCTGTAGTGATGCATATTCCTAACAGCACAAGAAGGATCTGTGAGCAGTTATTTCTATTATAAATTAGTGTTACTGATTTTCTCAGTTGTCTTTTTGGGAACAATCACATGTATCCATTTCCCTAGTAATTTACACAGAATTACAGCCTAATGGAAAAGGGATTAGCTTGACAGGCAAATTACTGGGGTTCAAATCTGCTTCTATAACGTATCAGCTGAGTGACCTTAGATGACTCATTTTACTTCTCTGTAAACTGTGAAAAAGAGGAGCCTACATCTAATGATGCTCCTACAAGGACAGCACAGCTGCATTCTGGCCAGTTCCTGGAGCACAGTCTGCGGCTCAGAGAGTGCTCAGGAAAAGAGGATTAGATTAGTTAGGTTAGAAGAAGCCACTGAGGTGTTTCACTTGTAAAACTGGGAATGGAGAAGAGCACCCACCACTACAAGGGTTTCTGCATTCAGCTGTATCTGGCTGAAAATCAGCAGTGAGGATTAGTGGGGAGGAAGCAAATGGGAAGGCTGCAGTCTATCAGAATGATCTAAACGTCCTCCCTGGGTAATGCAGACCTCTGTGACAGCCAGTGTACTGCAATGGAAAGCTTTAACCGGGCAATCTATGAGACCTCTGGTAGTGGATCAGTATTTACCCCTAGTACATGAATGGACTTTGGGATCCCATTCCACATAGATAGATACTCTCTCAGTCTAGACACATGGGGGAGGGACTAGGCCCTGCTCCAAATGATATGACAGACTTTGAAGATCTCCCATGGAAGGCCTTATCATCCCTGGGAAGCAGAAAAGGGATGGGAAAGGGGATTGTTAGGGGGTAGGGGAAGAGGAAGGAGAGGAGGGAGAGGGAACTGGGATACATGTTAAAAAAAAAAAAAGCTTTTTTAAAATTTAAATTAAAGGAAAAATAAAGTAATATGGCAGTCAAGAGGGTGGTGTGTGGAATAGGCTTAGCTAAAGATTGGACAGGTATTAGATGACTACCTCCATAACCCCTGTTAAGAGATCTGTGGAGCCCATGTTACAGCACACTGGAATGGCAAGATGAGTGACAACAGTTCTGAAAAATCCCTGTGAAGTGCAAACTAAGGGAACATCCTATACAAAGTCTAATTGAAGCAATCTTAGTGCTCAGAAATAGGAAATTAAAAAATGGGTAATATTGGTCCAGGAAGTGGTGGTACAAGCCTTTAATCTCAGAACTTGGGAGGAAGAGGCAGGTAGATCTGAGTTCGAGGCCAGCCTGGTCTACAAAGTGAGTTCTAAGACAGCCAGAGCTACACAAAGAAACCCTGTCTCAAAGGGGGGGGGGGGGAGGAGTAATCTTATAAATCAGTTAGAATTACTATTACAGTTACAATAAAAAGGAATAAATAATCTAGCCTCTCATCTCACCTTGCAAGTAAATTAGACATGAAGTGTTAAGTAATTTGTCTAAAGATTAAAAAACAGTTAACTCCCAAACAGGTTTTTTGTTCAGCATTAAATACTCCACTGTAACCCCGGTTTGTCTCCACAGTCCCAGTGTCCCACTATGACTAGGTTCGTCTCTGTAGTACTAGATGTCACAATATGACCAGGTTTGTCTCTGCAGTAGTAGATGCCACACTATAAACATGTTTGTCTTGCAGTAGTTAGATGGCACACTATGACCAAGTTTGTCTTGCAGTAGCAGATGTCACACTACAACCAGGTTTGTCTCCAGAGTCCTATACACCTTTTATGACTTCCTTAGAGACAACATGAGCTTTAACAGCACCTAATTACTTCACTAAACTGTCTCAAATGATATTTCTTTATTCTTATACATCTGAAGGCCCTGTCTCACATTTGTTGGCCAGTGTCTCTTTTCTACTGAACTTTCAAAACAGGGTCCTTGGACTAAGATTGTATTTCGTTGGTAGGGTGCATGCTTAGCATGCATATGTTTTATTTTTTTTTTCCTGAGATGGTTTTTAACATACTCCCATATTTATATATTTGTGTATACTGGTCCCTTATCTCAAAGATCTAGCTATCATCTACTCTTTCTCTACCTATAGATATATCTATCTATCTATCTATCTATCTATCTATCTATCTATCAATCATTCATGTGCCAATCTATCATCTATCTCTCATCAATTATCTATCTATCATCTATATCTACAGATATATCATCTGATTTATCATTTATCTATATATCAATCATATCTATCTATCTATCTATCTATCTATCTATCCATCCATCTATCCATCCATCCATCTTTTCCTCACATAGAAACCACACTGACACTGAGGTTTTCCCAATGCAATATACTCTTTTACTTCTTTATGTTTCCTGGTTGGAGATGAGGATTGTCTAATCAATTAAACCAGGAATTATGGAGTTGCTTTTCATTGTTCCTTTCATACTCATTACTCTAAAAAAAAATGCCTTTTGAACACACGATTCCCCTGCCATTTGGCTCAGACAGCCATGGGCCCCAACCTTCATTACTATCCCCTGGACTTCGATATTTCCTTTGATGGCATCTCCCCAAGGCTTCCCTATTCCTCAACCGATTTTCACAATACTTTCACTCATCTCCTAGAATACACATCTCATCTGCTCTAAGCTCTCTGAACACCCCACTTGCAGTGCCTGAAGAACTTAACTACCTCTGTGAATGGCCAGGCAGGAAAGAGTTCAGGCTTTCAGATCTCATTCAGCTCAGCTGCCACAGTCATCCATCACATACAGGATAACTGTTGGTAGGTACCACACCAGTTCATTTACAGATGATTAGCTATGATAAAATATGAATTTTACTTACCCCAATTATTAACACAGTATAAAACCATTTTTCATGCATGAAATATACAAAAATAGACAGCAGGCCAGATGTGGCCCATGAGATTTAGATGCTTACTGTATCAATCCTCTCAGAACCAGCAGGCTCCACAGTATGGCCTGCTACACTTCTGGTCCCTTCTTGAGAACCTTTCTAGTCTTATAGTAGGGGTCATGTTTTCTCCTGTACTTATATCTTTGTATATACTGGTCCCTTACCAAGAATAGCTAACCTATCTCTTTCCATTGTGGAACTCTTAACATGAACTTATTTATTAAGACTTTACCAGACACTTCCTAGCCATATCAACTTTTATCATTGTTTTTATCTGCAATGAAGAGCTAGGTCATCCTCCTTTCTACGTATTTCTGCAATAGCCCTCACTCCTGGCACTGTGTTCCTGCAACACTCTACTGCAATTCCACAGAAGAGATGACTCCTCTAGCTTAGTGTGAGCAACTGCAGGGTGGAAACTGACTCTTATTTTCTCTCTCTGCTTAAGGATGAACAAATTACTTAAAACCTACTAGGTTTTGAATAAATAATTGTGTACCAAGTAAACATTATACTTTCCAATTTTAATGCAATTTGAATTTAAATAAGGACAGGTATCAGAATGTCCTACAGATTTCTACTCCTGTTTTAATATTTTCTCTGCCTATACAAATTCGACTCATTATTTCACCATCATTTTTAAGATGGTTTTCATATTTACTTTTAAAGTCTGGCTAGACTGTGTCACTCAAAATGTCTGAGAGTGAATGACGAAATGCTTACTTGCAAGGGGGTTGGTGGGGCGGGGGGTCTGTACTTAGCTGACCTACACAATACAGAAAGATGCCATTTCCCAGTCACATCCCGGGTACACTGAATGAGTAACAAAACACAAGCGCAAAAACTCTTAAAGATGTGTCAGAAATCCTTGGCCCAACAAGCACGGCTGATTTCCAGTGTGAAGGAGGAATGTGTCTGGTTTCCTGGCGTTTTAATTGTCATTTTGAAATTTATGATTGTGGTTTTTATCAAACACGAACATAAATGAAGCAGAAAATGTTTATAAAAAGTAATGCACTGCTTTATTTCTGCAATGTGGGCTTATGCACTTATAGAATGTGAGGACGGGCAGCACAGCAGAAAAAGCTTTCTTGGGAGCCAGGCACAACCTTTTGTCTTAAGAACAAAGGAATTAGTCACCACGCGTCCATGTCAGCAGTGACTGCAACTTAATATGCTTTACTACAGAAACTGATCATGTCAAACGGTATAAACTGATACAGCAGGAAAAATCTCCATGGACTTTGACTCCAGAAATTAACTCCGAACAAGACAGAATTGCAAAGGGGCAAAAGCAGCATTAATATTTATTTACCAGAGCTCGGTCACACCAAGACATTAAAAGCTGTCTCGTTTCTACAGCCTAGTGGTGCTTAGCACACAAATGGTTGGTTCTCAATAGAAAAGAGAAACTAGCAACATTATCATGATGAAGCTAAAGTTTAAATTTTGAAGATTAAATAACCACAGGAACTGGGTTAATAGTACGTTCTCAGTGCCACAGAGACAATGCTTTAAATGGACACTAAAAGAGCAGCTATTATTCTGCAATATTAAGCATTCTTCCTCACAAAAGTGTTTCATCTGTTGGGGCTTCCCCCAGGGACCATACATGTCGTCTAAGTGCTTTCTTTTCTCTCTTCCCTGTTGCTTTCTCCTCTCTCACTGCTTAAATCAGAAAGTGTCAAGCCATTTGGAAGATTATCATAACAAAATGTTTTTTTAACAAAGTTTGATTTGAACAGAACTGGAGGCATCTTAGCACTAACCCAAAACTTTGGGAGGTTCACCAACCTCTAGAATATTTTTTTTTTTCTCCAAATGCAGGCTGTTCAGTAGTGTTCTTCTCCATCTGTCATCAGACCGTGCTTGGAATTACATTGTCATATTTAATGCAAAAAGGGATCAGTCCCCTTTCATAGCTTAAATTCAACATACTATTGTGATGGGAAGACCAGTGTTTTCCTACTTTGTAAATTAAATCAAGTACCATATATGTGATTATATGTGATTATAGACTTATATGTGATTATAGACAAAATTTCCTCTGAAAAACTGAGACACTCAGAGTGGAACAAACTCGGAGAATTGATATAAAAACCGAAAGCTGTCAACTCTGAAGTAGTGAACTAAGTATCTACTTCTCTGTCTGGATTTTTCTTTCAGTGTATATTTATGTATGTGCATATGTACACACATGCATGCATGTATGTTTATGTATGTGCATGTGTACATACATACATGTGCATGTTTCTAAATCAGCAAACTCACAATACTTGCAACCTAGAGTCCTATTTTAATTTCGAATGAGCTATATGCTCACTTAAATTTATAACAATGAATGCACCACAATATCTTATGATGAAAACATTGCAATTCAAAACCTTGCTGTAGTAAACCTGCTTACAATAATGATCTGAATGCAAACAGTCTCAACTTCATCTCTAAATTTTACACCTCCTCAGGAAACACATTCCTTATTTTTGTATCAACTCCACTGCAATCTGCTCGTAGCCTGTGTCTTCCTTTTGTGTCTCACTGCTGACAGAATCTGGCTATTTTCATAAGTACATTTCCTCAATGTCTTCATTTCAATATTTTTATTAGACATACAATTAATAGGAGAGGTGGTGGTGATAGAAACATGTCATCTTGCTTATACTGGTAAAGAATCACTTAAATATTTGAGTACTGTAGACAAACGGTTTTGTAATATACCAGTGATTGCCTGCCACACGCATCATTCACGTGTCTGGGTGTTTTGCTTGCCACGTACCCACTTTCTGTAATACGCCTCAAAGCTGTGTGTGAATTGAATGACTAAGACTAACAACTGTTTAGGAGCCTGTGGCAGAAATCAGTGGGATGCATTGGGTGCTGAGTGTGTAATGGGATTAGGGCATACCTGGTGAGGTGCAGTTGGCGCTCAGATTCGCCCAGCAGCTCTGTTACTTGCAGGCACTCCTGTCTGGCCCGAGCTGCCTTCTGCTGTTCCTGTTCCACATGCTGCTTGCTTTCACTCAGTTCTAGTCTCAATTTCTCAATTTCCTTAGGCAGACAGAAGGAGAAAAATCCATATCAAATATATACATGTGAATTCAAAATTAGTTCACTTTTCTTACTTCCATGAATCTTAATAAAATAAAATCTCATTGGAAAATTTAGACCCGCTTCAGTTCCACGACAATGAAAACTAACACACCCACAAATGCACACCCAAGAAGTAGCTCTGGCTTGTGGGACACAGTCTGATTTAAAATGTGAAACAACCAAATGTGACCAGTACAAATGATAATCTACTTTTATGCAAAAGGCTTGTGCCCTTCAAAGAGTAATCCTAATCCAACAGGCACTTACCTTTAAAATGTAACATTGTATAAGAGATCTCATCAAATACAGGCAGTGTTGCTGATCAAATATACAACTGTTTACTTCAAAAGACAGATTTACGGTTTTACTTGGATGCAGAAAAACCAAATTACAGGTTAAAACAGGTTGTTTTTAGGAAAATGTTAAGTGTTAAAAAGGCATTAGCAGGATGCTTAACAGTATTTCTCAGCAATAGAGGAACAGGCTCAGCATGAGGGCCTTTAGCCTGAGGGTCAGTGAGACATCCCAGCTAGCACCTGTGCTGACAGGCAGGCAGAGTGCTCGGACATTACTGAGCTTGGATACATACATGTATGAATATGTACATAGTTGATTTCATTTGAGGAAGAAACTCCTTATCTTACTGATACTCAAATATCTCAAAGCAAAAATAACTTATACTGCACATATTGTGGATAATTTGTACATTAAAGAAAAAGTATTCATCACAGAACATCTATAGCATTAAGCAAACCAAACAAGCTGAACATAAAAAAAAGTAAGACTATAAAAACACGAACAACAAAAACCGGTTAGGAATATTTTCAATTTCATACATAATAAGTGAGAAGCAAGTTATGTTACACAAAGTGCAGTGTTTTCACGTCTGACCAGACCATTATAAACACAGTATTTCACATACTTTAAAATGTACTTATGTCATTTCTCAATATTCTGAATAACCTCTAACTACATTTCATATATCAACTAAGATAAAGCAAGTGACTCATTTTTTCTTATATTTATAATGCTATATTCAGTTTATAGCATCAAAACTGTGCATTGCCAACAATATGATAAAGTCGCTTGATATGTGTACTCAAATATTATTTAATTTTTGAAAATCCACATACTTATATGTACATTACTTCCATTCACAGGAGGTTTTTATACCTTTCAGACTGGAATACTGAATAAAACTGATTTATTTCTTTAAAATATTTTAAGTTATTAAAGTTATACTAACATCCTTGCAATCTTACAATGAAACATAACTAAAGATGTAAAATATTACAGAAAAGCCAGTAAGTTTTATTTGCCTAGAATTTATGAAATTAAGAGCAAGAAAGTCTAGAGCTGGAGTTATGTGCTGGCATTAAAACTTTAAAACTTCACTCCATGTTTTTTCACGTCATGCTATTTATAAAAATTTGTATGTAATATGACCAACCCAGAGAATCCCCATCTTTTCTTGATTCAGCAGGTAACAATTCATGTGATGGATGAGAAACACATACACAAAAACAATCAAAACAGAAAAACACACACACACACACACACACACACACACACACACAAAGAAAGCAGTGAATGAATTACAGAGACAATGCATGCTTCCAAAGCATGGGCAGATAAATTGTCAGGAGCCAGAAACCCAGAAACCCAGAGACAATGTAAAGCCACAAAAGGATCATAGGTGCAAGATGGGGTCACATCATTAGAGAACATGAACTGTAGGTTGTATTTTTCTTACGAATGGTGGAAGACAATGGCTTAAACAGATATGCAATTTGATTGAGAAGCTTTGTTTTAAAAACTGGATCAATGTATATGATCAATTTTAGGCAGCAAGGAATGACAGATGGGAAACCCTGAACAGATAGCAGCAATATTCCAGACAGGGTAGAGAAACTTAAATCAGAAACATTTTTTAAAAATGATGATTTTATATAAAAAAAATGAGATGTATGTGGCTGGGGACATATCTCAGCGAGTGAAGAGTTGGTGGTGCAAGCCTGATGCTCTGAGCCTGGATCCCTGGGCCTCACAGAAAAGCCAGGCTGGGGTGCTGCCCTGCAACCCCAAAGCTTGGAGGACAAAGGATTCCAGGAGCTTGCTAGTCAGCAATCCACTTGACAAGTTTCAGGGTTAGTGCAGGAGCCCCAGTTCCAAATAATAAGGTAGAGAGCTATAGAGGAAAACATCTGACATTGACCCGACCCACACACACACACACACACACACACACACGGACACACACACGGACACACACACACGGACACACACACACACACGGACACACACACACACACACGGACACACCAAACACACACACACGGACACACACACACACGGACACACACACACACACGGACACACACACACACGGACACACACACACACGGACACACACACACACGGACACACACACACACACGGACACACACACACGGACACACACACGGACACACACACGGACACACACACGGACACACACACGGACACACACACACACACACACGGACACACACACACACACACACACACACACACACACACACACACACGAGATAGATACAGAGACAGAAAGAGACACAGAGACAAAAGACTAAACATATACACTAGTGTATTTCATTAGGAGGATACAGAAGAGTGACAGAAAGAAAACAAAATTCAAACTCCCTTAAAAAAAATAGATTCAATTTTTGTAAGCATTATTCAATAACAACACATGTACTTTATACCATTTTAGGTTTACCGCAGCTGTTTTCATATCCTCACATAATAAAGCAGCTGCACTAAAAGTCAGTCAAACCTACAGGCAAAGAACATTCAAGAGCCCACACTACTCAGAGCTCAGGGCTTTGCACCCCCATGACTTTGGACAAGTCACTCAAACTCTCATGCACTCTCTTCAACCTAAAATCAGAGTAATGACTGGACCTGTCTTCAAAGAACATGGTGAAGACCAGAAAGATCAGAAGGAATAACCTGGCAGAGAAAACATAGCTGTTCCTAGGCTTTCCTGATTGGGGGCTGAGGGTATGGCTCCCACCTAGGACACGTGAAGCTCTGTGTTCTAGTCCCAGCACCACCCAGCAACAAAACAATTTAATCCGACAAACCTCATCTTCCTCTATAAAGGCATAATCTTGATAGAAACTGAATTACATTTTATCTAATTTCAAAATACAAAGTTCCTTTTTGAACAGTGACCTGCTTCTGATTATGTGTGCCAGCAAAGGAGCTCACTGGGACAGATAATCAAAACCAACAAATAATCTACCAGCTGGATGGAGGTTCAACACTTCACTCCCCTAGTCAGGAAAACCTGCCATGGCACCAACTCCAACAGTTAGAAGAGAAATCTCTTGCCAGGAATGCCATGTTCCCACTGGCAGAATAACCCTGTGCCTCACCCAACTGGGTCACGGCTGCTTCCTGGCTGTGGATTAGTGGCTCAGGGACGAAAGACCAACAATGGTCATAGGCCAAATGTACATTCCTCTCAAAGTACACTATTAACCTGATGTCTACAATGCAGTCTGACACAGCCATCCTTTGGCCAGCTGGGTGACAGGAGGGCTACATAGCTTTACACTTCACCAAAAGACATGCCTCAAATCAACCACAAGAGCTGGATGTTGCCTAGCATGTACATGCCCTGGGACACTAGCCTCAGAAACAAAACCATAAAATAAAAACAAAACCATGAATATGATCACCAGAATGACAAAAAGAAGAAGGTGTTTTGAATGGCTATTTTGAACCTCTGGCTGTATAAGTCATAGGCTGAGGGGAGGACTTATCACTACTTTTCTGCTAAATGGGCATAAGTAGTAAATTTACCCCTGATGATTATTGCTGCACCCAGAGATCAAAGCATCTTTCAAACCTCATCAGGTTTAAATCTTCTTGCAGCAGATGACAATTAACACAGAGACCCACAACCAGCCAACATGCAAGGGGGAGACCATGTAGTGCTCATCTGTGAATGATACATCTGTATTAAGATTTTTCTTAATAATGTGTGTGTGTATAACTTTACTTTTATTATTGGTTAAATGTTCTTATCAAAATAGCCACCTGATCTAAGTCAAACAGTATTCAATCGTTCATTATCTTCAATGGCACATTATCAACTCTTCTAATTTTTATCTTCATTTTTTAAAAAACAATCTTTTTAGTGTATGAGTATTTAGCATGCATGTATGTATATGAACCATGTGAGTGCCTGGTGCTGGCAGAGGTCAGAAGAGGCCATCTGATTCCCTAGAACTGGAGTTGCATTTGGGTGCTAGGAATTGAACTTGGGTTCTCTGTAATAGCAGCTAGTGCTCTTCACTACTCAGTCATTTCTATAGCTCCTATATTTGTATTTTAAATGACATACCTATATTGCTATTTCTTCTATAGTATCATCTTCTCTGCTAGGGTACATGTTGGCAAGAATCTACAGTCCAAGCTTCTTAGAAAGCTGAGACAAGAGGATCACTCGAGTGTAGGAGTTCTATGACAGCCTACACACATGTCACTCTAATGATCCAAATCATGCCCTCGGATAAGTTTAGTTACTAGTGTTTCATTTACATTATAAAGGAAAGTTTTCTCTCTACTGAGACAAGCATTATTTTTTCAGTTAATTTTTTTCAACAATGTTTTATTATTTGGGGGGTTAAAAGCTTAGCACCAGTGTAAGAGGGGCACTGTTTGCTCACTTTGAGCTGGGGTGGGGTCTTGCTGAGCTTTGGAGGCTGGCCTCAAACTCCTGGATGCAAGTGATCCTTTCTATCTCTTTCATATATAAATAGCATGGCTAGAGGTGTGTGTATTTACTCTGGTTGACCATTTAAAATAATTTATCTAAGTAACTAACATTTCTATAATTATTCAAAAAAATAATTCCCAAGTAATCACACTTTCAAATACTGAAATATCAAAGTAAATTTTCTTTACTTGTGACCCTTTTGATCTGTCTTGCAGCAACTCTTTATGTCTTCCTTAATGTGCCTTAAGAGTTCCTTGTTGGTCAGACACAGTGGTATCTGTATTTCATCTGAGCACTGTTGATGTAGAGACAGGCAGATGTTTGCAAATCCAAGTCCAGCCTGGAATCTATAGCTAGTTCAAGGACAGCCAGGGCTATCTAATCCATTGAGACCCTGCTGCCCTCCTTCAAAAAGATTTCCTATTCTTCTGGGTCCCAAGTCACTCTATGTCAAAGGAGTTTTTATTAAGAAAGGAAGCTTCAAACTACGTGTGTGTGTGTGTGTGTGTGTGTGTGTGTGTGTGTGTGTGTGTGTGTGTGTGTGCGTGCATGCGTACCTGTGCCTTAAAAAACCATTATTTTATAGATAAACTCAAGAGTTTGTATATGAAATCCTACTTTGAAGTTCATCTTCACTCAGAATATTATAGGCCCTACACCACAGTCTGCAGGATTGTAATGTTACCACTGAAGAGCTTCTCTAATTTCTAATAACTACTTTGTAATTTGGTTTTTGTCTTCCTGAAAACTTTTACAATATTCTTTTCCATTTATGTTGCAATTTTATGAGTGTGATCTCAGGATAGGTCCCCATTCTTTGTATCCCTGTTTTCAGAGGCCTCTTTCAATCAGGAGGCTTAGCGAGGGTTTGGTTTTTAGTTTTGGGAAAGTGCTTTGAATGGCTATTTTTAATCTCTCTTTCCCTCCCCTCCCCTCCCCTTCCCTTCTGGTTTTCCCCCCCCCAAGACAGGGTTTCTCTATCCTGGCTGTCCTGGAAGTTGTTTTGTAGACCAGGCTGGCCTCAAACTCAAAGAAGTCTGTCTCCTGAGTGCTGGGATTAAAGGTGTGTGCGCCATGCTCTGCTATATTTTTAAATATTTTAATGCCAGACATTTTGTATTTTCTAGATTGCCCAGGCATTCATCTCTGGCCCTACTGGACTGGTTATTGAAATCACTTACATTTTCTAAGCGTTTCTATTCTATTTTATTCATGTTATAGTTATTCTCTATGAGAAAAATATTATCTGGGCTGGAGAGAGCTCAGCGGTTAAGAGCACTGGCTTCTCTTCCAGGAGTTCAATTCCCAACAACCACAAGGTGGCTCACAATGATCTGTAATAGGAACACTTAGAAAATGTTTCTAATCTTTTCATGTTCTCAATTAATTTTAAGGAAATAATATAACACATTATTTACTCTCATCAGTTATTTCCTGCATTCCCTTATCCTTTTAAATAATTTTATTTTTATTTTTTTCAGGTAAAGCATCTCATGTATTAGAATGTACAATATTTCAAAGGTTCTTTTCATTTCATCATCTACATCACCTCAACTTTGCCCAGGTTGGTTAGAGGGTACTTTTGCCACTTTGATTTAACTGAGTGGGTCATCTATAAATGAAAAGAGGTTCATTTGGGGTCACGGTTGCAGAGGATGGGAATTCACACTGGCAGCTGGTGGAAAAGGAAGTACTGACACACAGTACAGAGAATACAAGCAGCAGGCAGCTGTCCTTTGTAAGACTTCTCTCCTGCATAACAAGTCTAGTCCATGACAGCAAGAGCTCACGCAAGAAAGACACTAATCCAACCATGGGTAATGCCTCCAGATCCAAACACCACTGATCCCTACAGCCACACTGCCACATAGACAATTAGGACTTCAAAACAAAAGCTCTTTGGGGACATTTTTTTTAAAACAAAGTCAGATTCCTTTTGTTTTTGTGTTTTGTTTTCCTATTTTATACCTCTATCATAGGCAGTTAATCGAAGTGCAGATGTAGTAAGTTTTAGGTAACACATAGTATTTTATCATGTATTGTTCAGCAAATATTCACTCCTAATTCCCTCCCCACCTGACAGCAGGATGTACTAGTTTCCCCAACAACTCTAGACTTAGGCATGTGATTTCATTTAGCCAGTGGTATCATAACACAAGCAGAAATGGTTTGGCTTAACCTTCATGTTATAGTTATTCTCTATGAGAAAAATATTATCTGGGCTGGAGAGAGTTCAGCGGTTAAGAGCACTGGCTTCTCTTCCAGGAGTTCAATTCCCAACAACCACAAGGTGGCTCACAATGATCTGTAATAGGATCTGATGGCCTTTTCTGGTGTGCATAGAGACCGGCCACTCACATAAAATAAATAAATAAATAACTAACTAAAACAAACAAACAAACAAACAAACAATCTGGTGTTGCTGCTGCTGCCCTGTCAGTCTGAACCACAGAAAGAGTTCACATGGAGAGGGATGGAAACCAAACTGTAGCTAGACAAACCCTGACCAATGTTTTGATGTAGACACCCAATGCTGTCCTGATTAGCCAAACCTCTGCCACCCAGCAGGTACTAATACAAGTATATGTGATCAGTGCTGCAAGCCTCTGAGCTTTGTTAAGAAAAAAAAAATCCTTCAATTTAAAGGAATAAGAATTGTTACACTATTTATTATTTTGGAATTTCATTTGAGCTATGAAATTACTACATGAAACACATAGGGCAGGAATCTCTGTTCAGAGAAGAAACAGAGGATCAAAAACACAGTATGAGTGTCAAGAAGTACAATGAGGTTTAAACCAGTGATTCTCAACCTTCCTGATGCTGAGACCCTTTATTACAGTTCCTCACGGTGTGCTGAGCCCCAACCATAACATTATTTTCATTGCTACTTCATAACTCTGATCTTACTACTGTTAGAAATTGTAACGTAAATATCTGACATGCAGGATATCTGATATGCTACCCTTGTGAAAGGGTCATTCATTCCCCAAAGGGATCTCGACATTCATGTTAAGTTCTGCCACTTTAAGCTAAATCTGACCATTGCCTCCAAATGCCATTCCATTTGGAATGGAACCATGCCGTAGCTTTCAAACATTTCTACCAAGATCAATTAAAAATTAATTTGGTATCAATTCATAAAGTCACACGTAGTATTTTATAATCATGTATAATCTAACAGTTATCTCATCAAGAAGCCTTTATCTTCACAATATTAGATGCATGTTCATATTTACTATTTCTTATTCTTATTCTCTCTAAAGAATTTCTGTTGTCAATTTATAAAACTAGTTTTACAGTCCTGTAACTTGAAAATGATGTACTACATCATTTTTACATCATAATTACATAGATAAGAGTCAAATAGAGAGTTTCATTCATTTCATTTCTATTGCATATCTCTCCCAAATTTCTAAGAAAAAAAAATGCAGAGATGAATGCACAATCTGTTTGAAAAATTGTGTACCACCTTAAACCCAAAGGATAATTTTGCCTGGATAGAAAATGAAGTGCATAGGAATTATAATATCTAACAGAACTTATGAGCATCCTACAATACTCAATGTGATATCATCAAAAAAAGGCCTAATGTCCCATGAAAGCATCTCTATATACAAACGGACTTGTTTACCTCTTCCTGTCTGAATAAAGAACCATCTGTCCCCCAAATAGTAGGAATATTATATAAATTTTGAGAAAGGGTAAGTGTGCTGGTTAGTTTTTTGGGGGGAGGGGGAAACTTGACACACACTGAAGACATCTGTGAAGAGAGAACCAAATCATTTAAGAAAATTGCTCTACACACTTGCCTACAGGCTAATTTGATTAATGATTGATGTTGGAAGGCCTAGTCCACTGTGCATGGTGCCACCCCTGGGCAGGTGGTCCTGGGTTGTGTAAGAAAGACAGCTGAGTAAGCAAACCATGCAGAATGAACCAGTAAGCCCCATACCTCCATAGTATCTATTTCATTTCCTGCCTCCAGATTCCTGTCTTGAGTTTCTGCCTTGACTCCCACTCCATAACAGACTAGAAGCTTCATGCTGAAATAAACTCTTTCTTCTCTGAGTTGCTTTTGGTCATGGTGTTTTATTACAGCAATAGAAAGCAAACTAAACCAGTATGAATGTTTGCAGTATAAGAGAAAAATGTGGCACTAGACACAAAAATAAATATGTGCAAATCTATCTAGACTACTAAATAAGGAGCAACTTAGGAGATTTTTCAAGAGAAGTTTGAGCAATAAAATTCCCCTTCCTGAAATGACACTCCACTGTAATGAGACACATTGAGTTTATTTTAGCAGAAGGCTATATTTCAATAGCACATCTTGGCAGGTTGGAAGGGGTCAGTAATACTTGACTACATTAAGTGGGAAGAAATTTTAGCTCCTGCCATTTGTGAAGATCTTGGAATTTACCATCACAAATACACAGGGTCTGTTGTAACTGCCAAGATAACAGCTTCTTAAACTCCCCAGCCTAGCTGGATATTCAGTGACACCTGACACTTCAACAAAGATGAAGTTTAATGTTTTAGCGAGCAAAGATGCTGTAGGCTAGAGCTATGTCACCTGGGGCACTATTTCTCTGCTTTGTTTTGACCATAGGTTTATCATAAGATCCCTGGTCACAAAGTTAATAAATTCAAAACACTCTGGGCCTTTGGCAGCTCCTTATTTTACATGGTATTCGATCTCAAATACTATACTATACTATACTATACTATACTATACTATACTATACTATACTGAGATTTATAGGGTTGTCTGTGAACAAACATAGCTAAAAAGAGTAACATAGGTTTTCACATCTTTGCTTTATGCTTATACAGTGAATCTCCTTGTTAGAACACTTAAAACAAAAAAGGGCTTAAAACAGGTAATAGATGGGCTCTTTACTTTCTAGAAAGAATTTGTTACCAATATATTCAACGTTATAATTCAATAAAAGGAGGTATCATTTTCCATTATAATGCTAACACATAAAATTAAATTTATATGCATGCTTTACATATGATATTTAAATATAGACATATATTTTAAATATATGTATATTATAAATTATAATATGTTACATATGCATGTATATAATACATATAAATTGACTTTGTGCTATTTAATGAAATGGCTCTTTAAATGTTAGTTTTTAGGAAAGATCTAAAAAGAAAGTCTGGCATGGTAGTTTATACTTGTAATCCTAACATCTAGGAGGTAGATGCAGGAGCCAGACCACACTAGGTTATGTAGTAAGTTCAAGACCAATCTGGGCCACATGAAATCTTGTTGTAAGGACTGAAAAAAAATTGAAAAAAAAAAAAAAAAAAAGAGCCAAGAAGATATCATGACTCGTTTTGTTCTTTTAAGAGAATGGGGTCATAATCTTAGGGCAGAAAAGCAAGAGTATGGCTGAGTAGTCAATACAAAGGAGTCTTGAACTTGGGTTTTCAGACAAATTTACATAATTTTTTAGGTAGCACGCAGGATGGCTGGATGAACCAAGTTAAATCCTACAGCCCATATAAAGGTAGGATAAACAGGACTCCACAATGTTGTCCTCTGACTTCCAAATGAAGCACATGCACAAACACATACACCATGCATACACACGAGGAACAGTAACAATGAATTAATAAAATAATGAAACAGCCATTTTAAATTGATTTCATATTGTAAAAACGTTATGCTAACTGATGCTAGTCCTTTTGAAAGCATATTGGATCTACAATAACTATGGTGAAAGAGGAAAAAATAAGTCTTGAGTTGTATCTTTAAAAATGATCTGGAATAAAAATAGGAAGTTCTAACAGACTTTAACTGGTTGACATGCAGAGAATAAGACACTGAAGTGCTTAATCCTAATGTAAATACATCTCTCTCTCCTCTTCCCAAGGCTCAGGGATCTGCATGGAAGAGGATGTGGTCCACAAATCAAGGAAACAGCATTTTCCAGACATAACAGAGCACATGCACATTGAACTCAGTGATTGTGATAGTCTATACAGAACCTTTACATACACAAGCTAGACAAAATCCCAGCACAGAGTAGGGAAAGGGGGCACAAAACCCTACTGCTAGCTGAAGAGCTATAGGCATTTTATAGCTGCTGGGAGAGAGAGGAAATTTTTGTTAATGTATGTGACCATACACGAGGGTAGGTTCCATTCCAAGAACAGCTGGGCAACACAAATTGGATTTGATGATGGAAATGGGTACAAGGGCAAAAGATGGGAGAAGCTGAAGGTAGTACCTATGCTCAAAGTATGTCTGTCGTGAGAGAATTTCAGAGATTTAATACAAATGCTGCTCCAAATATGGGGATTTCTCTTCTCTGACAAAGCAACCTATACAAAAGAATGGACATTAATTTACATGATTTTCACTTCTATTAATAAGACCAATCTTCTAAGTACAAATGTTATAAAGAAAACACATTACTAAAGCCAGGCATTGGTGGCACATGCCTTTAATCCAGCACTAGGGAGGCAGAGGCAGGAGGATGTCTGGGCTCGAGACCAGCCTGGAACTCTGCAGGCCGAGTTCCAGGACAGCCTCCAAAGCTACACAAAGAAATGATGTCTCAAAAAAATAACAAACAAACAAACAAAAAACAAAAACAAAACACATTACTAATAAAAAATCATATACAACTGTGGCTAGAACACTTGCTTTGCATGTGCAAGGCCCTGGGTCACTTGCTGTCTTCACACAAGGAAAAGCAAAGCAGAACAGTAGAAGGGAAAAGTAGAGAAGAGTAGAGGAGGAAAGAGGATGGATGTGACAAAGAAAAGCAATCTAAATAGTTATCCCCAATTCAGGAGAACATACCATAGAGTGAGAAAGAAAACTTTGGTTTCAACTGCCAACTTTAATCAGCATTTGAAAACATTTATCACCAACTGAGAAAAATCATACAAACCAAAAATAAAACACAAAAATTTTAGTTTGGGAAAACAAACTATTACCTTACTCCTTTAGAAAATTACTTCCCTTAAGGAAAAAAAACAATATATGCTTTTGCAGACATGGGCAGCAGTTTCGAGTACATACTACTCTTACAGAGGTCCAGAGTTCTGTTCCCAGCACACTTGACTAGAGGCTCACACTCACCCATTAACTTCAGCGCCAAAGCATCTGATGCCCTCTTCTGGCCTCCACAGGTCCCCGCACTCATGTGACAGACACAAAGACAGACATGCACACATAAACAAATCTTAAAAAAATTCCTTATTCTCCATTCAGTACAGCAAATGTTTATGAATACACAGTATAGTGTCTACTATGCCTCACACTATATATACACATTCATGTACATTTCAGGTATCAGCTATCCAATTACACAGACTTGTACAGATACATAAAACATGCAGTGTATCTCAGTCTGCCTTTTATAATTACTGAAACATATATTGTTTATAATTTTGATGAAAAAACCAAATTCACTGATCCATGTAATTTATGCCATTTCTTCTTCAAATTTACAACTACTAAGCTACAGCAAACAAATCATGACAATACTCTCATTTAGTTCTTAGAAAATTTATAGGAGGAAATGTCTCATAAATAACAAAATTAAGCTACAGGATTCATGATACACTAAATCTAACCACCAATTTCATACTGTACCATTCTACTTTGGGATTATTATATGCCTCTGTCAAAGCTAGTGATACTTTCCAACAAAATAATTCAGTGACAATATGTTAAAACTGAAGATTAAACTAATTTGGTTTATATTACCCACTACTAACTACTGTTACTACAAAGGCATCAGTTAGGATTCTGACGAAACACAGAAAACAAGGTAAATGCAAAAGCAGTGTTCATAGACACAAGGGTGATGGTGTTTCCAAGTAATAATAAAATGCTCTTACTACCTATTAAAATAATAAATTTCAGCTGAAAATATTCTGCCTGTAAAGTTGTATCTGATTTTGCTATAGGAAAACTTACTCTATAAATTTAAACATATAAAATTTATTATTTTTCCAGTTTTGAAAATATCTTTATTAGTTATATTTTCAATGCTTTCAGACTTTTATTCTAACATTAAAAATAGAAAGATTACTCATAATTATAAAGCATTAGATTATTTAAAAGTTTATAACACTTTAAATGGCTATCAGCTTAACAGTCATTCCATGTGGAATTTCAATATTCAAATGTAGGATTTTCACAACCATAAGTATTGATACAACATATACATTTTTAAAAAATCATACAAACTTGGTGTAGGTATAAAACTACTAATTACTAAAACAGCAATTTCCTCAGAAATTGTACAATAAGCATGTACAATTGTATTGTACAGAAAACTGTACAATAAGCATGACATCAGCTATTAAAAATTACTCTTTAAAGAATTAATTTCTTTACATGTAAGCAGAAAAACAGACCCATTCTGGCAAAACTATTTTGTCTCCTAAGAATCCAATTTTTATTATTTTTCCACTACCATAAGTTGTTATCTGCAATGTTACTTTTACAGGAGTTGTATGGAAGATAATCAGTTAAATATTCAAATTTCTAAAGTATGTATACCAGGAATCTCTTGAGTTACTTGATCCCCTCCATATATTTTTAGGGTTGTGTGACCAAAATACTGTCCTAGTGGTATATTTTAGAAAGCATGCTCCTATCATGAAGGTTTCATTTGTTTAAAAAGCATGAGCATTTAGAAATAAATGATAGGACTGCAAACAGAGCCAGAAGGGAGGGAAGGGGGAGACCACAGACACCTAAAGAAGCTATTCTTCAGACATCACCTGAACCCATACCCCAAGAGCTCGAAACCTACTCAAGCAAGTCCATTCTACTGGACAGAAACCCAGGCTTCTACAAATGTGCAATATTGCCAAACCATAATGCTATCTAGTCACAGACATAAGCTTCAATGGGCAATAATCAATTTTTAAAAGTAACAAAAAGCACATCATGTTTCCCCTACAAGAACTTTTTCTTCTTTTGTATACTCTCTCAGCTAAATTCATCTGACTTAACTCAATTTACAGTCTGGGTCCTTTAGCTTTTGAACTACCTTTGTCAGACAATGCATAGTAGATCTTCATTTAAAAATACATTTTCACAGACATAAATTCTATCAAATTCACTATTCAGTACGGGGGAGGGTGGCAAAATAAAACATGAAACCCTCAGCAGTTTACCCACTCCAGATCGCTCAGCCTTTTACTTCAAAAGGGTGATTTGTTTTATAGGAAATAACATTTTAACTTTTCTTCTAATCAACTTCATCAACAAATGGAAACACTCGCCCTGTAGTCTAGGTGACATAACAGCACAGACAGGGTGTACGGCCTCCTCACTGTAACACAGGCTCTCTCCAATGTCACCCCTGTGGCCTCCTCACTGTAACACGGGCTCTCTTCTATGTCACCCCCACTTGCTTTTGTTGTTGGGTGCCCTGGTTACAGTAACATCAGTCTCAACAATGGCTTCAAGCCCTGAAGAGAGCAGAGGAGACAACCTGGCTTGAGTCACCGCATGGAAGCCAGCAAACCCACACAGGCTGCTGCCTGCGTGCTGCTCGTAGGGTTCAAATACCTCAACCACCTCAACAGCAGACCTGTGCTCAACTTACCTCCTAGCTGCACGCTGCTCTGTGCTGGACCACATGGGCCTTCTTTCACTGGAAAACTGGGCAATTTCATCTTATTTTGTTGGAAGATTTTCACCAAAACTAATGAGATGTTCTTACGTGACGAGGAAACAGCAAATTTTAACAACAAACAGTTTATTTATAGACACACAAATGATTGGAGAAAAAAATTCCTTCTGTACTGAGACATGGTGTACGTGATCTCACCTTATGGGGAGCTTTTAGAAAAAATGACTTTAGCTGTGGGTTATAAAAATATTTCTGTAAAATTCCATTTGGAGAACTTACGAATTTACTGTACTTGGCTTTAACTAGAAAAAAAAAAAAAGTAACCCAATTTTTTCTAGCTAATTTTAACCAGCAGCCCCAAATGTGAAGTAGATGTTTTTATTAATAAGTATTCTCAGTGTAGTTCTTCTAAGTTCAGCAAAGTGCACAGGAGTGAATGTATCCAGTTAGCTTGGGGACCATGCATCCAGCCATGAGTCCTAGATACATGTGTGGCCTCTCACGGCTAGACACACTCTCTTTTACATGACTGAACTAGAAAACCAACACTGTTTCCTTTATTTCATACTAATAAGGGAAATAAAATAGGCATATAATAGACAGACAGAGGTAGTGATCAGGGCCTAGTGCTTTTTCATGAAGAGACGCTAAACAGAAAGAACAGAGCTTCCAGAGAATGACCTCATCTAGTCTGAATTTCCAGTTTAGCCCATGTATGTAAATACTATTTCTATGAAAGCTTAGAATTTCAGACAAGTTCTTTTAGACTTTCTTCCCCCTCTGGTAATTTCTCAACACACATTTGTATCTTCCTAATTCTAGAAAAATTCATATTTTCAAATATATGTATGTGTTTGGATATGTGCAGGGGTGAGTGTAGGTGCCTGCAGGGGCCAGAGAGAAAGCACCAGATAGCTATCTGATGCTGAAGTTACAGGAGGTGTGAGGCATTCAATGCGGGTGTTGAGAATCTAGCTTGGGTCTTCTGTAGATGCGTAACTTGAAGAGCATCATAGCCAGTTCTCACAAGGGGCTCTCTGCTCTGGGGATGTCTTCTGCCATGTGCTTGCACCCCGTTTTGCCATCTAGACAACAGTTAAGCGGTACTCTTTGCCTAGCATCTTTTATGGACTGGCTTTTGCTACCCACTTATTTTCCCTCTATACTAGGCTAACCTGACTTCTATGATAAGATAATTTTCTAAAATAACAACTTAATACAGTATTTAAAATCTACACAAACAAATTGTTCTTAGCATATGCAATTTGGCAACCATCCCTTTGATTCCAAGTAATCACTACAATTCCTGTCTATATGTTTGGCCATCTGGATGATTCATATAAATGGGATTATAAACATGTTATTTCTCTAGACTGGATTCTTTTACTTAGTATAACATCTTCAAGGTTAATCCACGATGTAAATAATTTCTTTTGAGACTGATCTTACTGTGTAGCCCTGGCTGACCTATATAACTTGCTATCTAGAATAGGTTGGCTTTGAAATCAGAGATGTGCCTGCCTCTGAATCATGAGTGCAAGTATTAAAGGTGTGAGACACCATGCCTGACCCAGTATTTCAGTTTTTAAAAAGCCACAGGTAGACATTTACACACATTTCATGTATCCATTTGTCACAGATAAATGCTTAGCTGTTGACAGATTAGGGTACTAGGAAAATATGATTATGAATATTCAGATGCAAGTTTGTATACAGGCCACGTTTTTACTTCTCTTGGGCATATACTAGGAGTCATATGAGAATTCTACGTTGAACATTTCAAGCAGCAGCCACACTAGTTTCCAAAGCAGCTGAACCCCACTTTACAAACCTCCAACAAAATATGAGGGCTATAGGTCTTAAGTTTCTATGTTCTTAGTTTTCCTTCTCCTAGAGCATATTTGATATTTACTGTCTTTGTATATAGTTTTGTTTCAAGCCTAAATCTTTTCTTTATACTAAAAAAGGAGAATTGTAGTGAGAAATCTACCCAGCCCACACCTGTTGCACTGACTATGCCAATTGGGGCATGGGGACAGGGGTGGGAGTGACCTGGGGGGACTATATCTGGGGTCCTGGACCTCAGCTCTCTTTTTTGCTTCCTGGTCAGAGACAGAGAGCATCTGGAGGCATCCTTGGGATAGGAACCTGATGGTGGTCATCTGTTTCTGGTGTAAGTGATTTCTCCCCAAATAAACATCCATCAGCCTATAGTTTTTCCAGATTCTTATTTATCCACATTATAGAGGGCTCCGATTTCTGCACATCCTTGCTAACATACTACTATCATCTCAACTAATTATTGTGTGTATGATGTGTACATTCACATGTAGGTACACGTTTTAGAGAACACATGGGGACACAAGAGGACAACTTTTGGGAGTCTGTTCTTTCCTTCCACCATGGGTTCGACTCAGATCCTCAGGCTCACATTGGTAAGTGTTTCTGACCACTGACCCACCCCACCAGTCCATTACTGTCTTTTAAATTAGAGCTATCCTTATCAGACATGATGTGGTATCTCATGTTAGCTTGGTTTACATTCTTGTGACAATTAAAGATTGCCTTTCCATATATACTTTTTACTGTTTGGTTATTTCCTCTTAAAAAAAATCTATGCAAATCTTTTCTCCAGATTTAAGTCAGCCTGACCTTTTAGCATTAAATTTTAAGCATTCTTTACATATTCCCAGTGTAAGATATAGCCCAGAATGCAGCCTATATCTGTATTCCCAGTTCTTAGGAAGCTGAAAGGAATGATCATAGTGAGTTCTAGTCCAGCCTAGGCTATACAGCAAGGCTCTGTCTTGAGACAGTATAAGACAAACAAGACAAAACTGAAAAAATTTTAAAAGCAGGAAAGACATTCTGTTTCTCATGGAGCTCCTTTGGCCTACTAGTTTGAGACATGTACTTCGTAATAACTATTACATTAATACACACTTAGAAATAAGGCAAATACTCACAGCTCACTTGCAGCCCAGTCATCTCTAAACTGTGTGCTGAGCTAAGTCATTCTCTTTTGGACTTTAGTGATCCTTCTAATCACTGTTCTTTATTATTTGAGATTTTTGTTCGATCACTTACAGGTGGTCACTGAAGTAAGGGGCACTAATAATAAAGTTCTCAAGGGATGGAACCCAGAGCCTCTTGCATGTTAGGCAAAGGCTCTACCACTGAACTGTATCTCAATCCCAATCCATTCACTTCACTGCCATGGATCTTAAAAGGCAAATTCTGAAAATTCCTAAGTGATAGGAAATTATTATTAGTAAGCAGCAATCATAGAGGAAAGAGAATTTACCAACCACAAGAGAATTTAAAACCACAGTTTTAAAAAACCAAAGCCAGGCAGTGATAGAGCAATGCCTTTAATCCCAGGATTTGAGAGGCAGAGGCAGGCTAGCCTGGTCTACAGAGAGTTCTGAGATAGCCACGACTACACAGAAAAACCCTGTATCAACAAAACCAAAACAAACAACAAACTAAACAAAACCTTACTACTGTGGTTTCCCTCTGAAAAAAAATCACTGTGTTATACTGATGGATTTTGGTCAATTGCCCTTTCTGAGTCACAGGATGTGGGGAAGTGTGAATAATGGCCAAGGCCAAAGTACAATTTTGTTTGTTTGTTTTTGGGTTTTTTCTTTTTTTTTTGAGACAGGGTTTATCTCTGTAGACCAGGTTGGCCTCAAACTCAGAGATCCGCCTGCCTCTGCCTCCCTAGTGCTAGGCGTGTGCCACCAACGCCCGGCAAAAGTACATCTCTTAATGTAACACCATTAAAAGGCTTTCTTCTAAGATCTCCCCGCCTTTTCTTTCCCACTTTTTTTTTTTTTTCCCCACTATGCTGTTTGCTCTCTTGGTTGTTGAGGTAAGTCTGAGGGGTGTTAATTTCAGTATTTGATACTTTAAACTCAGGGCTCACCCAAGAGGGAAAAAAATCGTTAAGTCTCACTTCTTGGTTACAGATTACTGAGACACACTTGAAGATACAACCACACACAGACTTTCAATTGTATCTATAAAAGAATACTGGATCTAGCCATTAGTGTGCAACTGTTATGATGCCAAAGTTCCAAATGTTGAAGACATGGTCCCAGCCTAGCATTAACTGAAAGTGGTGGGACTCTGAAGAGGTGGGGGCCCAGTAGAAGACCTTCAGGTCTCAGGGACATGACCCTGACAGGCCATGAGACTTTGGTGTCTTCTTCCTGAACAAGGTGGCTTGCCCTGTTCTCTCACACACTCCAGCCACAATGCATGGTCTAAACAAACCTATACAAGAAGAGGGTCAATGGGTACTAGACTGAAATCTCAAAATTTATAGGCCAACTTTATAAGTTGTTTGTTCCAGATGTTCCTTACAGTCAAGGAGAGTTGACTGACACAGTGAAGTGTTCCTTTAGGATGAAACATTTTTGACTCTTACCCTATAAACCCTTAATGGCTTCAATCACTATATACCTTAGATAGCCCTAAATTGAAAACAAAAACAAAATCAAAACAAAACAAAAAACCTACATAAATAAATAAATAAATAAATAAATAAATAAATAAATAAATAAATAAAAAACCCTATGAAGGTGAGGAAAATATTCTGAGGACCTGAAAAATGATCATTTTGATCATTAAAAACACAGTTAACATGCTTATATTCTAGGTCTCCTGTTTCGGGAACAGCCATACTTCATTCTGGGGATACATTTTGAAGGTGCCAGGAAATAAGAGAAGATCCCCAGCTGTAAGCACCATGCTTCTCACATAGGAGTCCCCAGACACAGCCCCTTTATCATGAGCTCACACCTGTGGGAAACTGTGGCCAAGGACACTGAATTTCCTGTTTTGCAGAAGCTGCCAGATCCCCAAGTTCCACCTTTGCAGTCGGCTGGTGTTTAGTAGTAGCCTTAATTAATGATGGGGTTTAATCCTCATGGAGAATTAAGTGATGGCTGCTTTGTAATTAAATTCAACTATTTAAATGGCTAGGCATTCATTTCCTTATTAATCACGATAAAGACAATCTGATCTAAAATTGCTCAGAATAAAATTTCTTCCTTATAGTCTCAATACAAGTGTCATTTTTATGACAGTAGATAACTGAAAAATGTGTACTGATATTTGAGACTCCATACAGTTTCTGTTTATTAATACTTGATTCAAAATTAAAAGAGGGAAAGAATATGTTCTATGAATATAAAAATTTAGAAGTGGAGAGAAAATTTTGGTTTACTTAACCAAGCTTGTCAAATCACATGGAAAAGAACATCCCGGCATCACTGGGATGTTTGCCCCTTGCCAAAGCCAGGAGTTTTGAAGCAACCATGTGGCTCAGTAGAATGGTAACATGCATGAGGCTCTGGCTTCAAGGGCCAGCACCGGGGGGAAAAAAGTTCTCTTTGGATTCATGGTACACAGGTAAACCCTGCATAATGTGTGGTTCATCCTTCATCTTAAGTCATTGTTAATTCTCCATGTATCAAGATAACCCAATTACTAACGTCTAGGAAACGCATCGGAACATTGGAAATCTTAAATTTTCTGGTAGAAGAGGTAGAAAATGCCCGTAGCCTCTGTTACTCTGGAGGCCAAGGTAGAACCACTCAAGCCTAGAAGTTCAGTAACAGCCTGGGTGACACTGTGAGAATCAGTCTCTTAGAAGGGGAGAGGCTGGTTCAATAGTTCACTAGCAGAACACTTGACTAGCTTGCTTGAGGCCCTGGGTTCCTTCCCAATATCATCTTAAAATATGGTGTGGCAGAAAATCATACAAAAATTCAAAATGACTACAAACACACACTCCCACAATGTAATACTCTATCAGTGCTTGACTACAGGGCATTCAGGGTAAGTAAGCAGTTAATCTGAGATCAGCGTGTGGTGGACAGACAGCTTTAAGACTGTTCTGGGGACATGTTAAACAATTAGAGGTCAGGAGACATATATTTCCTTTGACTGTGTCTCCTTTCTCACTCCTTTGATCAAGCTGCCATGTTGGGCCTTCTAGCCAAATGCCTTTGTCTCCCATCTGTGCTGGGCAGCATCCTGACCACCTTGCAAGGATGCCATCCTCTTCTCTTCCAAATCCCCAGATCCTTTTGTCGTTTGCTGTTACTGACATAAGAAATGTTTTTGCATAGATACCTTACCTTCTCACTTCTGACAGAAATTCATTATAGGCCAACACAATGCACAAAACATATGGCTGTTGGATTAGGGCAGCAAGTGAAGTCTAAGGCAATGGGGTTCTAAATCTGTCAAGGTTTTGTTTTCTTCAAGACCTAGCCTATCATCTTCTTTTAAAAATTCATGTAAATGGCCATAGAAAGGAGATAGTGTAAAAAATAAGAAGTTACACACACACACACACACACACACACACACACAACTTAAGATACATTAACTGAAAAGAGAGAAAACAAGATTAAACCTTGACTGTGTTTACAACACACAATATCATATATATATAAAGCAGAAGGTAAAACAAAACAAAAAATCAATTTGCTCCATCGTATAATAAAGCCACTGGATTCCATCAATGTGCCCGTGTTTTTACAGTAAACACTGTTTTAAATGTATACACAGGTATTAATTAGTAACGCTCATGCTGGATATTGGTGCTAATATTTCTGAGCCACTGAAGCATGGTGTAGCTGTCCTATGTCTAATGCCTGTCAGCTTGCTGGCCTGCAGGGACACATTCAAATAACTGCTGCCACCTGATAGCAACCAGACTTGCAGGCTTGGCAGGTATGTAGACACTGTGAAAGCCCAGCAGGTAGCCTGGTGAGTCAACATTTAAAGTTAAAATAACTATACAGAATTCAGTTTACAGTTTTAAATACCCATCCAAAAGAGAATGTTTATTAACAAACACTTCATGAGGTGAATTACCTTTCAATGGCCAGGTTTTGTTTTCTTTTTATGATTCAATCTCTTAGATAGCCTTAGAGCAGTACTTTCAACTTTAAAACAATCACCTTTTCTGGTAAACCATATTACAAGCAAACCCCAACCATATGAATACACACATGAACATATATGCAAGTTTCTGTTTTAGTCTGAGGTATACATATCCTGTCACCCCAAACAACTGGGATAGTATGAACACATGTCTAGGCACTGCAGGCTGTGAGAGTCTTGACCCACTTATCCCCCACACTGACTTGGAGTTGCTTCTCTGTGAAGAAGAAAACAAAAATACAGGTTTACTTGTTCATGGCTAATTTTATGATTTTACCAACCAACATAATTCTGACTTAAATGAAGAGCTTATTTGGCACAGTGCTTTAGAAAAATAAGCTCAGTAAATCGACACCTTTATTAAGTGGAGCTACATTAAATTATCTGCATAATCCAGTGAGTTCTCTTTTCCACTGGAGCATTACCCAGGATAAGAACAAAAGACGGTGCTTTATTAGACAGACGCTAGGTTGAAGAATTTTCTCAGAAATCTCAGTTAGGCTGTGATAGGAACACAAATTTCTCTAAGTATGCTGAACAACGCTTGAGGGCATACTTAGGGAAGCTTTATTACATCGCACACGTGGAACCAGATTCTCCCTCGTGGGCTGCAGCCAGCGTGAAGTTCACACTACATTAATTTGCACTTGTCGATATGCTGCTTTGCAAGGATTCTTACGACATGTTCAAATGTGTACTCTGACTCCTCGGCTAGAATATAAACTCCCCAAGGGCAGGATCTGGGCTTGCAGCAACTTCCCCTTACTGTCTAGTAAGCTGGTCTGGCTAAGCCGTGCCCCCAGGAGCTGCTGTGGTAAAGGAAAAGGGACGGCAATGCACAAGACTACAGCAATGGAAGAACATGAAGAAGACACCCAAGCAGCACTGTCAGCACCAAGACCTCGTGACTGCATGCGCCAAAGCCATGCCCATGTAGCCTCCTCCCAGGCACTGTGTAGAGGGAGAAGTGCGTTGGCAGGTGGTAGCTGAATAAGTCTCTGAAGTCTAGCTCTCAGACTTCACCCATTATCTCAGGCTGCTGAAGAGAGTGTGTAGCTTCAGAGAGATCAGAGCTGCATGAGATTTACTCTAATCTCTAGGTGCTAAAGTTACAAGTAGAAAAGACTAACACTGATGTTACTCACTTCCAACAGCTACGATGGCCTGCTGCTGGGATGTTCCCAGAATTAGACAATGGATTCCCGAGACTGATAATCTAGGTCTTGAGGAACATTACACTGTTACTATAAAAAAATAAATAAATAAAACTATTTTGGGGAAGCTTGTTCTATGGCCTGTAACAGTCTATTCCAATCGTCTGCCAGCTGCTGCCGTGGTCCTGACTTCCGACCGTCCTTTATCCTTTGCATTCTCTGGTCTTAGCTGGTGTGGCTTTTAGGAGCCTTAGCACTTCCTTGGTCACTTTGCAAATCTGCACCAAACAGACATTTCCTCCAAGCATCTAAAGAACTGATTTTAAAAAGTAGTTCCTGTGTTGACACACTCCTTGCATCATGTCACTTCTAATGTGCTGACTCATACTGGTACAGAACTGAGCAACTTTTAAAGCTTTTTTTTCTCTTCTCTCTAATTTTTCCAAGCAAAATTTTCTGATGTTTTATTTTGTGTATGTGATTATACTCTTAAGTATTTGCCTTGATTACTTCACAAAGGTACTTGCAACATTCAATGTTTCCTACTCAGTAGTTAAGTATCACTCCCAAGTTCTACCACATACAGTACAGCTAAGAAAAGCTACATTCGCTTTCTTCTGAAAAATAAGGGGTATACTAACCTATTAACTAAACTGTGAAGAAATAATAATGCTGCTTTTACATTCATCTAAACCACATGTCATTATTAAGCCATGTGTCATTAATAAAATGTGGACACAGACAGATATGTACTCAACCTGGCAATGCTATCAGATGATTGAGAGAGCAGAGAGATGACATATGCATTTTTCAATAAAATATTTGAAAACCAGTTATAATCCAAGTAAAGCATCCCAGTAATGCAGAACTCCCCGGCCCCAGGAGAGGGCTAGCAAACTCTTCCTAAAAAGGTTAGATAACAATGATAATATTTGAACTTGGTGGGCTAGAAGGTCTCTGCCATACCTTTTCAGCTCGGTTTTTTTCCAAAAAGATTTATTTTTATATTTTTAACTGTGTGTATGTAGGTTCCAGCAGAGGACACCCTGGAGCTGGAGTGACAGGAGGTTGTAAGTTGCCACGTGGGTGCTAGGAAATTAGCACAGCTCCTCTTCCTAGGATCTTAACACTGAGTCCCACACCCAGCTCTGCTCTTGTACCAGGGAGGAAGCAGAAGCAACACATAAGTAATATTCCCATGTTTTTACAAAGTGTCGCTTGTGAAAACATCAGTGAGCAGACCTAGCAGGAATCTCACTTGCTAACTGATACAAGGAGGACATCACATGGATACATGACAAGCACCATCCCAGCAAAACCCTACTCTGCAGAGGTGTGGTTGTGTATGGCATGTTCTCAATGCAGTCTCATAGGACTTACAGCTAGGTCATAGGACTTACAGCTAGGTGAGACCCTGAGTTGAGAACAGCCTGCACTATGTAACATAGCAAATTTCAGATTATCCTGAACTACATGGTGTGACCTTGTCTCACAAAACCAAAAACACGGGGGTAAAGAGGAGGGTTGGCACTTGTAACTTATGGCCCCACAATCAATGTTTTGCAATTTTTAATGACTTTTATTTGAGGATTCATAGTTTGCCCGCAGTCTGATGGACCCATGGAGCATCAGTTCACTTATGTGGTCTTTCCCCTGTTCTCAGAAAGGTGTCCCCTCCAGCCTAACTACTGCTGGGATCCCTACAAGAGTGTAACCAGGTCCTGTAAGTGAGGGAAGCTTGTGGTCTATAGTTACCTTTGCCCCTAGCAGGAACCTAGATGTAAACTCTAGTTGCTGGAATGTGAACACACACACACACACACACACTCACGCACACTTTCTCTCTCTCTCTCTCTCTCTCCACACACACACACACACACACACACACACACACAGACAGACACGTGTCAGGACAGTACATAGAAGTGCAAAGCCTTTTGCTCCTGGATCAGAAGCAAATGCAGGTACCCCAGGGTGGAAGCTATGGTCTCTGGTGGGACACCTACCTGCCCACTTTAGGATAAAGGAGACTGACTCCCACACTATCCAATGGGGCACAGTGCCTGGAAGAGAAAACCTGAGATGCTGGGGGAGATGGGTCAGTGAGGAAAGTACTTGCTGTGATGAGGACCTCAATGTGACGCCCAGAAAAATGAGAGGCATGGTAAACATTTGAAGTTTAAAATTTAAATTCTTTTCATTCTTGGTACCACTACAGAAATTTGCAAGACAATATGCTTGATGTAACAAGGGAAAATAAGGGGGGGGGAGGACAAAGCTATAACAGATAAAAGACCTCAGGAATGCACATCTAATTGACACTACACTGCATTAATAAACAGCTGCACCTTTTGTGGTGTGCTGTGACAGTCCTGAACAAGAAGGCTTTCTTGTTTAAGCTGCAGTGATGTTTCTAACTATGGAGTACTGCTCCTTCTGTGGCTGAATCTTACTGGTCCTCTAATGCATCGGGGATGACTGTCTTAGAGTAACCTGCTGCTTCCCTGACAACTCTCCGTTCTTCCTCTAAAAACTACAGTCCCTTCCTGCTGTTGGCTAAACCTTCTGCTGCCAGATCCACTACCACCAGATTCACAGCCATCACTAGAGGGACTGCCTAAGCACCCTCCACCAACACTGCCTCCCTTAATGGAACTATAATTTGATTGCTGTTGTTCACCATAACTTTCAAAATCATGTACTTCCCACCACCACAGTTACCTCTACCAAAATTTCCTCCTCCATCGTAATAGCCACCATCTCCTCCTCCTCTACAACTGCATGCACCACCTTGGCTTCCATATCTTGCTCCACCATCACCACAGTCTCTTCTATTACTGTAACCAGGACCACTACCATGGTTGCCACCATCACTCACTTCTAACTGCATTGTATCAACCTTCATGACTACCTCTGCCAGCATAGCCTCCTCTTGCCCCAAAGGTTCTATGAAAACCAAAATTGTCTCTACCATCTCTCAAGTTTCCTCCATAAAGTTGTCAGATCCACTTCCTGACCTCTCTGTGACTAGTGGACTGAATCTCTTGTTTAGAAACAGCCCCTTTCACTTGCCAACTACACCCATTGACAGTTGGTATTTCTGAACAACAGTTTTATCAATGTCATGATCATCAACATTTACAAAAGCAAATTCTCTTTTCTTTCCACCTACTTGACTTCCAGAACTTAGCTGGTTTCAATCTCTTATACTTTTCAAAGTAGTCTCTCAGATTATATTCTTCTGTACTTTCTTTAATACTACCAACACAGACTTCTTTATTAAATGGGCACCAGAGCCCTCTCTAAATGGCTCTCTTTTGTCTACCACATGCCCATCAGCCTTGCATGGTTCAGGATACAACTGCTTCACCATCCTCTTCAACATAAGAGCAAATCATAAAACCAAAGCCAACTGAATGTTTTGTTGAGAGTCTCACATCACCACACAGTCCAAAAAGGTGCTCCATTTCTCAAAATGTTCTCTTAAGCTATCATCTGCAGTTTCAAAGCTGAGATCACCAATAAACAGCTGCCTCAACTGTCTTGTTTCTTTGGATTATCTCCCCACCCACACTTCAGCTTCAGAAACAATGGCCAGAGTCAAGCTGGGGTGACTGGGCAATAGTTTTGCCTCTATTCTGAGACCTGACTCACCTCTTTCAACCGGAGTTCTATATGGGACCAAGAACAAGACATGGGGGGCATCTGTAACTCCCTACTAGTGAAATGGAGAAAGGATGGTCCCTAGAGCTTGTTGGAGAGCAATCTAACATAACTGGTGAACTTCAGACCAAAGAGAGACTGTGTCTCAAAGGAGGCTGACGGCACTCCCAAGAAGGACCTAAGGTTGTACTCTGGCTTTCAAATGAATGTGCACACACACACACAGACACAGACACACACACACACACACAGACACAGACACACACACACACACAGACACAGACACAGACACACACACACACAGACACAGACACACACACACACACACACACTTCTATGCACACACATATAAACACAACTTAGAAGCTAAGTGGTCACATATGCACCCTCAGTTATAGAGTACCTATGAGGATTTACACCTACTATATTAATCCTTGTGCAATATACAGTTTCAAATTAAATAACCAATTTAAAATACTATGATGGGGAACAGGAAGCAGAGGTGTACAAGATCCCCAAGAATAAAGAAAAGAAAAAGAAAAGCTTCCTATTGTAGTACCTTTAACATCATGCTTCTCTTTTCTGAACAAAAAGTTCTATATTTTTACTTTCACTGGCTCTGATAAAGGGTAGGGGCTAACACACATCTTTTGAGACACAACTATCAAATTCAAAGTTGACAAAGACAATTTCCAAAATGCACTCCTCATTTCAAATCAGCTAACCCAGCAATGCCAGGATCTCCGGACAATTCCTGAATCTTAAATATAGGGCTCTGAAATGACATAGTTTTCATTTCAGAGTCTCTGGCCCCCTTCTTGAACACCATAAAAATCGCAGGGTAGGTACATGCGCCAATAGTGTGGCACAGGATGAAGGCATAGCTCTGAGGAGGACAACCAGATGTTTTAGAAGTACAGAGCACCACCAAAACCAACCACGGGAAATTTAATAGCAAAAAAGATTCAACTTTGTTATTATCTAAGTGTTCCTTTCTCCTCCTTTTAATGATAGCACCTTAGTATTTGAACAGATAAAGACACACCTGCCTTGCATTCTGGAATAAACCAAATGCAAAACATTTTTGAGATAAAGATATATGAACATTGCCTGGGTGTCACTGGCTACTAATTACTGTTAGTATTATATTCAATAACATGAAATTTCCCTTCATGGACATACAATAAAGTATTTGTAGGGAAAATAATAAACACACATAGTGTCTGATACCTGCTTTAAATATTTCAGCAAAAAGCTGAAGAGGTAGAGGAAGACAACGAGAAAGAGGAATTTGAAAATTCCTCTTTCAAATGAGAAAAATTGAACTGGGCGGTAGAGGATTGACACGATAATGAATTAAGTACTAGAAGTGCAGAGGCTGTTTATAATATTCCCTTCCTTTCATGTGTTTGTGGATTCTCATGATGGGGTGAGTGTGCATGTGTGTACCTGATATTTACCAAAAAAATAAAGGAAGCAAAAAGAAAGAAAGAAAGAAAGGAAGAAAGAAAGAAAGAAAGAAAGAAAGAAAGAAAGAAAGAAAGAAAGAAGGAAAGTAAAAGAAAAAAAAAGAAAAAAAATCAGGGCACAGACTTGCCATCTTCACACCAAATGCCTTTTGTTTTCCTTGTGCTGAAATGTCCCCCAAGACCGACAGCAGTTCTCTGAGCTGGGGCAATACAAAGGAGTTGATGGGAAGGATAATTCACCCATGGGTCCCGACACAATATAAAGAGAAAAGAAGAAAGTGGGCGGAAGAGACAGCCATTGTTCCTCCTCTAACCTTTCTTTCTAATTATGCCAGAGTCAAGGCTCAGGTCACGAGGAAAATCATTTTGGTGGTCAACCATTTGCCCTGTTTTGTATACATCAAAGAGGCTCTTGTTCTCACCACATTCCGATCTCACAGTTTCCCACCTACTTTCAAAACCCATCAGTGGCCAGATTAGCTAAAATATGAATAAAATGACTACATTATGGGAAACACCTGTTTGCAAACCAAGAGACAGGCGTCTGGTTCTGATGACTGTATGATCTTTAAGGGTTTAAAATTAAATATGCTTTATATCATTGTAGGTATTGAGGAAAAATGCTCGTCATGGCCAGCTTTTCCAAGCTAAATGTAAATTTCTCTCCTGGGTACAGATGGTGGCCAAGCTAAATAGCTCTTCGGTCTTACAGACAGAAGGTCAGGTCATGGCTGAGAGACCAAAGAACAATTGCTGCTTTGCTGCTCCAAATCATCCAGGGAATGAGAAACTACGACTTTCTGAAACTGTGTTACAAAGAGTACCTACAAGATCTGCTCACAGCCTGTCCCAGGAAAAAACAGCAGCAAGCAAACATCTCTGGACCCTTCCCAGGTTTACTCCTAACCACTGTGCCCTCCTAAAAGGTGCATCTCCAACTACACAGCATCACTAAGGACCATCAGGGAAACTTAGGTTTTTCAGACATCAGGAAACAGTGACAAAGGAAAAGCATTGCCTGTGACTTAAGCCTTTGCACATTAAAAAGATAGTGTGCTAAAAAACAGACACTAGAAATGGTTTTGAACTAGGTTACTCATTTCCAAGTGATATCCTCCTTTTGTTAGTGTAGGATTTTTTTTAATCACTAAAACATGGTAATTTAATTTTAAATTATTCCAAAACTCTTTGTGTCTGTGTTCTATTAGTTGATATGTTATACCTCTATAGCACTGTATAACAACTCAAAAGATATTTAATAATGTTATAGGGTGTGCCCACATAACTGTAAGAACCAGCAGGGCATGAGAAAGAGGAAAGCACTCCATTGCTTTAGTAATCCCAGGGTTTCATTCCTTGATGGAAGGAACTTTCTATTCCACTATCAGGTACGCCCCCAGCTGGAGGAAATTCAGTCTGCACACATTAAGATCTTCAAAGACACAAAACACATCATAAAGTCTGCATAAAGTGGTATAAAAACTACTTTTATTCTGGTTGTCAGGGTGTCAAATTAGTACCAAGGGTTTCAGCCAGGATTTGAATTTTTTTGCACAAAACTTCATTAGCACTTTCTTATTTAATAATTTTCCCAACTGCCTTTATGTCATTTGTTATCAACAGCTGATGGGTTGAAAGGGAAAATATGTTGAAAATATGATACAAAGCCTTGATGAGAAATACGTTGTAAAATCATCTGGAGTAACTTACTTCTAAATTGTAAGGCTATCTCTAAATCATTGATACTGATACCTCAGTCTTATTATTTTAATAGAATACACAATCTGCTTTTCTTGGTTATAGGGAGTGCAAGCATTCAATGGCCTATAATGTAACATGAAAACAGAACATCAAGAGTCAATCTGCCACAACGTTCTCTGTACAAGTCGTCCCGAGAGTCGATTAAAACTGGAGTATCTATACACTCTCAGCAGAGTTCTAGCATAAAACATCTGTTCAGCAGAAACTGAAGCAAGTACCATTTTCCCTAACATTTCTAATGTCACTGTATTTAGGCTTCCTGAGCAAACGTATTCATGGCTATCTAGTTAAAACTGGTCCCGTTCTGCCAACAATCAATTTGATTGACATATTTACATATCAACTCATCTCATCTTACAAATTTTAAACTTTTTCATTTAAAATTGGATGCAAGTTGGCATCTTTCAAGAACTTTATGTACGTATATTTTAGGTTCACACTGTGCATTAGAATATTTTAAAACTTTTCTAAGTAATAGATACATATCCAAATGTATATTTATGAACTGTCAAATTGGAATTTCATATGCAAGCAGTTGTATTCTCACCACTTCATGTCAGGCAACTATAAATGAAATTCTTTTAATAGTATAAAGTAGGTCCTTACATTAGTGAAAAACAATACAAGACAAATAAATAGCCTAGGGACAAGACCACACCAACTTCAGAAAACATGTTACTAATAGCTTAATAGCTGTGCTTGTGTCTTTCCTTACCTGATCTTTAATTTCTAGATCCTTTTGGGATTTCGCTTTGTATTCTCTGTGCTCCTTTTCTGCCTCATCCTTCTCCATTTTTGTTTTATTCAACTGAAAGCGCATTTCTCCACACACCTGTTAGAGTGTAAAAACATATCAATAGCCTCTGGAATCAGCAGAGCAATGTGACAATTAGATCTTTTGGTGCCCCCTAGAGGACACATAGATGAAGTACAACAAGATTTTTCTAAGACCATTGAATGTGGTTTAAGACTGAAAGGCAATACAAGGAATTACCGAGTTCAACATTCCAAATTACAACAATGAAATGTTAAGACAGTGAGGTGCACCAGCAGGTAATGACACATGCCGCCATGCATGATTACCTGAGTTCAATCCCAAGATCCCTAGTGGAAGGAGAGAACTGATTTCTTTCCTTCAAGTTGTCTTCTGACTTCCCTGAGTAACATAGCACAGTGTGGGCATGAATGAACACACACACACACACACACACACACACACACACACACACACACACACACACTCGTGCATGCACGAACACACACATACACACATCCCTTTCTCTCAAACAATCAAAAACAATAAAATAAAAAAAATGTATATTTTCAAGATTACTTCATATAAAATAGTTTCAAATGACTGGACATGGTAGTGCACACCTTTAATCCCAGCACCTGGGAGGCAGAGGCATGAGGATCTCTGTTTGAGGCCAGTCTGATCTTAAAAGCAAATTCCAGGACAGCCAGAACTGTTACACAGAAAAACCTAGTCTTGAAAAGCAAAAAATAAACAGATTAAAAAAAAAAAACAGAAAATTTTAAATAAATATTATCAACAAAAGGTACTACCATCTAAAATTATACTAAAATTAGTAATTAAACCAGTTAAAGTATGTTATTATTCATACGTATGGTCAAACATTTTCTCTAAATTATAAAATATTTCTTTTTGTTTGTTTGTTTTCTTTTCTTTGTTTTGAGACAGGATTTCTCTGTGTAGCCCTGGCTGTCCTAGAACTTGCTCTGTAGACCAGGCTGGCCTTGAACTCTCATAGATCTCCCTGCCTCTGCCTCCTGAATGCCACCACTCCCAGCTATATAATTATTTCTTTAAAGACTTCATCAGTTAAACTGTTAAGGAAAATTATATGGATTTTCCTTTGTCAATAAACTATATTATTGATATTTATATTACAATACCAGAATTTACTATAAACATTACAAATAGCATCAATCTTATTGTGACAGGTACACAAACAAAAATGTCTCCTCCATCCCAAACTATTTGGCTTAAGTAGGTCTAGGAATTTAGTGAAAAACTCTCAAGTCTCTAATATTAGAAAATAACAGTCCCTCAGCTGTGGTTGGTAATGACAGCTTTCTAAGTGCACTATATAGCAAAGGACTGAGTCTAGTCTTCTAAAAAGTCACTTTGTTCTTTAATTTGAACACCCACTTTCTTAGTCTTTTCAGCTCATTGCTTACTCTATTCATCCACAATGCTTCTACATCTTCTACAATAAGTCAAGGCCTCATACTGAGCCAGAATCATATCTCAGGGTTGGAAACTACTTCAAAGTCACTTAGTCTAATGTGTCACTCTCCGATGTTTGAGTCCTTTGAACTGATTCAGAGCCAAGAACTCATTCATTACAATATGATGCTTGAGCACCGGTGCCATGATTTCACTTGCAAACCCGCCATGTCCATTCCTCAGCAGACCTCACTGCCACCCCTATCTCCAGACAGATGCAGAATTTATGTTAGCAAACAGGAGCTTCTTAAATCTCTTCATCATCAACCATAAATTTAGGAAGTGGAGAATTAGAAAGTGAAAAAGAGAAATAGCTCTTTTTGTAAGATGTATGTATATAAGCTAAAATAATTCTGATTATTTAATTATAAAGCAACAATGGAAATAAAATGTATCAAAATTTAAGAATATAGATTATCATGTTACATAATTATCTGTGAATTCAGTGGTAAAAAATGATTTCATTTATATATTACATATGCCAATATTCAGTTTTTTACTAGTTAAGTGATGTACTTGAAGTTCAGATAAACATTCTTTTTAAATAATTTATTTATTCATATTTTATGTATATTGGTGTTTTGCTTGCATGTATGTTTGTGTGAAGATGTCAGAACTTGGGAGTTACAGACAGTTGTGAGCTGTCATGTAGGTCCTGGGAATTGAACCTGGGTCCTCTGGAAGAGCAATTAGTGGTCTTAACCACTGAGCCATCTCACTAGCCCATAAACTAACATTCTTAAGTCAGTTAAAACCAACAAATGTGCCCAGAGCACAAATGCTGCAGTCTTTTAATGTATAACTTAAGTATCAATAAAATAAGAATTCATGCTAAATTTAAGATTTAACTAAGAATTTAATCTAAACCACTGGTTTTAGAAGTAGACCTGAAAAAGAAATGAGAGAAGAAATTTCTTATACCAAACACTCCTTTCAGCAAGTCTTAAACAGTTACTGGGGAGACCAACCTCACACTGTCTGTGGGAAAACAACCACTCCTAGCTAATGAACTCAGAAAAGTTAGCTTTGTTAAGGATCCAACAGTTAAAGCAATATCACTCCTATTCACAAGTCTGTCTTTGCCAACTATTTGGTACAACTTATCTTTGGATTTTCCGGACATGGAGGAGGGCTTATAGTAATGTTTGTTGACAGACTCATTAAGTTGACCTTTATTATTCTTGAAATAATAAAACTTTTCTATTCCATACTTCTTCCTGACCATACCAGGAGCTTTGGATATTAAGAAAAATCATTTCAAGGTAGATGAGATGGCTCAGACGGTATCTGAAAACCAGAGGGAGAGCCCACAGAGGAGAGAAACTTGACTCTGACTCCACAGAGCATTGTGTGGCATGTGCCTCCCCCCATACATACAAATGATACATTTGAACAAAAATACTTCAAAGAAAATATTTACTTAAGTAATTATTAAACCAAGACTTGCTCAGACCTTTGTGACATCCATTTCCTGAGAAGCAAGCTGGTTCTGAATTTCCTCTAGTTGACTGATGGCTGAAATCTTTTCCCTTGTAATAGCTTCTACCTGGGCCTCTAGCTTGGCAATATTTTGAGACAGGAGCAACATCTGTAAGAGGAAACAAAGTTCAGTAATGGCCTTTGAAAATAAGAATAGTAAAGTCATTTCAATAGTTCGGTGTCTGCACAGCTACTGGAATCTACATCATTTCTCTTGGGCTGGATATGTCTGCTTCTCTATTTACTCAACTCACCTCATCACCTGAAATACCTCATCACTCCTATTCACTCTCTGGACTCTAACTTGGTGTGAAGAGCTGTAAGATGATAAAAGTCTAAAGGGTGGTTGAAACCCTGAGACAGCAAATATGAAATGCTGTGGAACAGACTGAGACATTTCAGGCAACTCTTAGGTCCTATCCCACATGGACATTAAACATTAGAAAGGATAATCTAAAGAGAGGAGATGGATATATACATACATACATACATACATACATACATACATACATACATACATACATACATACATACATAGAAAGAGTAGATTCCCTTCCCCCAAATCAACACAGGGGATCCCTGTAGTTCCTCTGCTGGCAAATCGAAGTTATCCTCAGTGTTCCTCAGCCCTGTCAAGAACCAGATGTGCAATTATCTCCTGTCTTCCAGGAAGCCCTCCTTGACTTTCAGTTCCCAGCCCAGGGCTGCCAATCAGCTGCTGTTCATGGGAACACTTACACTGACATGTAATCCTATAGCCAACTTCTGCATGTATGCCGAAGCACCTTCCACACCTATACACTCCTGCCATGATACTTCATTACACTGTTTCATTGTTTCCAGCTGCCTGGTTTTAGTTTGGTTTGCTTGTTTGTTTGTTTGCTTGCTTTGTTTTGTTTTTTTAACTGTAAGTCCCTCAAGGGCATGTTCATTAAAAGGCACCAAATGTCCCAGGAGTGTGTAGATGAAAATGAGGATGGATGCTTTTCTGAGGGAGTCTGTATGTAGCATCAGGTCTTACTCTTCTTGAGACTAAAAATGCTTTCTTGTCCTTAGACTTCAGGGTTGTACTGTTTTAGCAAATCCAGCCTTCCTGTGTTAACTTCTTAGTTGGACTGACACATTTACAATGAAGGAATGCTACCCTAACCCAGAAAAAGCATATGGGGACATCTACTTTATCTGCTGAAGAAACAATGATGGTGAATTCTACCACAGTCTCTGACATGTACACATTGTTCTATAATTGAAATAAATAAGTAAAATTTTGTCATACAAATAAGCCTATAAGAGGTCAGAGAGATGGCTGAGTGGTTAAGAGTACTGGCTGTAGATGGAAGGAAGGGAAAGTGGTGGCAGCAGGAGGACAGGAGGAAGGGAACTGGGATCATAATGTAAAAAGTAAATTAATAAAAAAATTCAAAAAGAAAGAAAGAGGACTGGCTGTTTTCCCAGAGAACCTGGGTTCAATTTCCAACACCCACATACAAGTTCACTACAGTCTGTCACTCCAGTTCCTAGGCTTCTGACACCTCACACAAAGATACATGCAGGCAAAACACCCATGAGCGAGCATAAAAAATAAATAAAAATCCAGAAAAAACAAACAAAACCAAGTAAGCCTAATTAAACTCATTGGTTCATACATTCAAAAAGCAAACAAACAAAAGGCCAGTGGAACAGGAGATTATATAATGGGGATAGAAGGGTGAATATGACCAAAATAAAAACATCCTGATGAATTATTACATGGTAATAAAAATTCTTGTATCAATATTGAACAAAAGTAAATTAAGAGCTTCACAGCAATAAAACGATGTCATTTGGCATTTGATTATATAAGTAGCACACTTGAGACATGCAAACAATGAGTCCTATAGATACTTTGTAATTTAGAAAGATCAACTAATTGACTTTTCTGAAAATCATGGAGAACTGTACATTTGACTTACAGTTATATACATGTCCTGAACATTTAAAGATTATCCAAAAACTTAATTTGCACATAGGTTCACTAATACCAAACTACAAAGTATCTTTGTGCACATCACAATCTGAACTAATAATTAAAGGTCAAAAGAAAATAAGTGGAGCAAATGGAGTATCAATTTAATTTCCATACCAACTCAAATTCATGACTATCTGTATCATAAACCTGTAATTATAGGTTTTCTGGACCCATGTAACAGCAGTAAATTTTAGTGTCAAGCTATTAGAACTATTACATATTTATGTGGAGATAAACCTGACTGTTAAACATATTAAGAATGTTCTGTGTTTCAAGTAAACATACAGATATTTATTGTACTAATGTAAATGTTGTGTTTCTATTACAAGGCATATACCAAATCCCTCCCTTGCTTGGGCCTCCCTCCCTCTACCACCCATCATTTAGTTCCTCTGCCCACTACCTGTCTGCTACCTCCTGTCACCCACTTCCTGAGGCTTCCCCTCCTGTTGTCACACCTTCTTCTCCCCCATGCCCACCATCTGGAAGTCAGCCTTTCACGGCAGGAGCTTCTCCATCCACATCTGTTGCAGAGCCAGAAGTAACACAGACAGCTGCAACACTGCTGGATGTCCAAGGCACTGACATCAGGTAAGTCCTTTAAACTTTGACAGGGGCAAGGAAGAGACAAGGACACCTAGGTTGGGAAAGCTTGATAGAAATTTGCGCAAAGTGGTTTTCAGTGCATTGAATATTGCATGAAGTGGTAGAAGAGGTACAAGAAATTAAGGATTCTGGCAATGGGCTACTGTCGAGGGAACCAACGGACTAAGGAACTCTGCGGGCTGTAGGGGGTGATCAAGTAAGCATATGCTGAATGATGGGCTGAACTAACTGGCCAGAGCAGTTCAGAGCAGACAAGAACTGTTACTGAAAGCAAAAGACAAACTCACAGCAGGAAATAGTCACAGGGGAGGGAGGAGTGATTCAAACATGGGCAGGTAGGCAGAGGCAGCTGTTCTCCTAGGGCTCCATACACAAATGGAGAGGGGGGAGGGGAGATGACCAAGCTTCTCAAGTGTTCAACTATTAGGAACCAGGAGCACCTGTTTTTTGCACTAACTTTACCAACCTAATTCTTACAACATAATGACTAATTAGTTACTTTCCCTATTAGACTGTATTCCAAAGCTTGGGTGTGTGTGGGGAGGGGGTATGTAAATATATGTGTGCTCATTTATGCTGAGGCCAAAGGTCAGCCCCCTCCCTGTCTTCTTCACTCATTACCTGGACCCACAGATTCAGCTCCCCAGCTAGCCACTGAGCACCAGGGATGCTTTGTCTCCAGCTCCCCAGCACTGAGGGTCAGCACAGCTTTATCATGTGGGTGCTGAGATCCAAACTCAGGTCCCCAAGCTCCTGCAGAGAGCCCTTTACCAACTCAGCGACTCCCCAACCCCAGGGGGCAGTTTGGAAAGCAATGTTCTTTCTGATTCCACAGCTACAGCTGAATCAACTGACAATCCCTCCTTCCTGTTTGTCTATGCACACACTCACACACATGAACATACTCTTTAAAAATATGAGGAAACTCCCTTCCCATTTTGTTTCATAAATACCTCATTCAGTATTTTGCCTTGGTGAGTTTTTATGTATTCCAAATCTGCTTGTGAAACTATGAAGGATCTAGAACAAAAGCGTGAAACTGCATGGAGCAGGAGGCAAGGATAAAGTCAGGAGAGGCAGAGATGCATGCTTGCTAGCTCTTAGTGCATGTGTGCACTAGGATCACAGTACCCGTGTCTGAGGCCTCTGCATTCCAACTACTGCACTGACTATGCAGAAACTCCAGCCATATGGGAAACTAGGTACTTTCCTAGTGTTGCACACGTGTGTGCACTTAAGTCCCTTTAGAGAAAGAATTGTATCAGTTTGGATTAATGGCAATTGGATTATTGAATTAATTTTTAGTTCCCCTGAAATGAGATTAAAGACACTAAGCTACTTGCCCAAGTTCATTCAAGATAATGCATTAAAAGTGCAGCTAGAGTTTGTATTCAAGCCTGTCTACACTGACGCACAGGTACAAGAAAACTATCCAGCAAGTCCACTGCTCATTCCCTAAACTAAAAATGCTAATAGGCACAGGTTCAATTTATTCAATTGCCCACCATAAGACAGCAATTCCGGCATTTTCAAAGCATCATCCAATTTAATCCTGCCAGGTGCTTAAAGCACTCATCACCCCCAAAGATTAGACAAAGTCCCAGAGAGGTCAAAGTGGACTTGCTCCCCCACCTTTTTCCACTGAAGCCATTATCTCTGACGAGAACATCATCTCAGTGCTAGGATTTGGTTGGCCTTACTCGTACTCCTGTACTCGTACTGGAGATCAACTGTCTTCAGAGCACTCCGTTTGTGACAGTGTGCTACATGGAGGCTGCCACCTTTACTCAGGAAGCGCCCACCAGGGAGAGACTCCTGAGTAACCTGGCATACTGCCAAGTTCAGTTCCCTTTTCCCTTCCTTTTGGAAATCCTCACCCAAGTGTTTTTATATTGAGAAGCTATTGAGTCAAATGGCTTCCACTAAACAAGTCACTTTCCAAATAAAATACCCTAGGTGTGAGCAATAGCCTTTGTGTGTGGTTGATTCTATTTTCTCACACACACACACATTAGCTAATTCAAAACTATACCTACTCCACACCCTCCTCAGGCTGAACAGAGGTCACTTCCTTCCTCAGTAGCTAATATTCTAAATCCCACCTATTCTTCGGAGCTCAGCTCAACACCACCTTTCCCACGGCTTGCCATGATCGCTTGCAAACAGGAATCAGCTCTGACTCTCTGCCTTAGTCCTGCCTTTCCCATGCTATGGAGCCTTCTTTTCCTTCCTTCTGTGTTATTCATATTTCATTCAAAAATATATATTTATGCATGAGCTAATGTGCCAAGCAATGAGGATGTCAGGTCATATATGCAGGGACTCACAGAAAGTTAGAGAAGGCAATAGTCCCACAAGGATTTGCAATCAACTAAATTGTGGGAACGCACAGAGTAGATCTAGTTTGGCTTTGGGAGGCTCTGTTGGAGGCTGTTTCAAGAACTCTGAAGGAGCAAATGGAAATAAGAAAGACTTTAAACAAGAGATGAAGCCCACTCAAAATCTTGGATAAAAACAGCTGGGTGGTGGTGGTGGTGCATGCCATTAATCCCAGCACTTAGGAGGCAGAGGCAGGTGGATCTCTGAGTTCAAGGCTGCCTGGTCTACAGAGTTAAGTTCCAGAACAGCAAAGGGACACACAAACAAAAAACCAAAAGCAACAAAACAAGCACAAACAAACAAACAAAAACAAAAAACAACAAAACAAACAGGGCAGCTGAACTTTCTGAATACCTGGAGAAGTGCTAAGAGGCTTTTGTTGTAAGGACACAAAAAGAAATGTGGGAGAGGAGAGAGGAGAGAGGAGAAATGATGGAGAGACTTTATGTTTTGCTAAAGGTTCCTTGTTTATCTGAGGCTGCAGGGAGACAAGAAAGGCAGTTAAAGCAAGACCCTGGCTCACTGAGATCTTCGGCACAGAAAAAACAAGTGAGTTGAGGTTGGTGGCAATGACACCACAGGGCTGTAAGTGCCATCTGAGGGTGAGAAGGTTGTGACAACAGAGCAGAGAGAAGGCTGCTTTTCTTTAACTCCATGGTAAGGAGGGAGGGCAGCCAAGGGTAATAAGTTCCCTGTTTGGGAGGACGTGATGAACTGTTTCTACTGGGGCAGGGAGAAAAAGGAAAGGAGGTTCCCTCGGGCACTGACTCTTCCAAAGCTACCACGGAAACCTATTTAAATTTCAGTCCCAGAGAGGCTGAAAAGCAAGTAGCTCACCTCTTGGCATCTCCCAAGAAGTCCTGTGCGCCTTCTCGCTCCTCCTTATAAACCTTCTCCACCTGGCTCCTCCCTACAACTTCCTGTTCGTTAGTTGCTGGCCCAACCTCCTGACCGCAGGTGAATTTTATTTAATCAAACACATCTTTGTGTCATTAAACAGATGTTCCAGAGTATAAACAAAAGTAACACACCTTAAAATGATATTCTACAGCAAACCTATGAGGACTCCGATGTGCACATCCCCATGGCCAGGACGAACTGAAACTGTGAGCCAAAGCCAGTCCTTGCCTGCTTACACTCTGCCCATCCCATTCCTCCCCATGACCACGTGGAAGTCTCTAGCCAGTACCTTTGACTCTGCATCCTCCCTCTCCTTGGTTACTTCTTTCTTTATCATCTCCTTCTCCAAAGCCCGTTTCTCTTGCTGAGCAGCAAGTTCCTTTTCCAGTCTTTCTGTCTGCCTCTCCAGCTCATTCCTCAGCTGCTCACACTGGATCAATGCCTGCCAGGCAAGACAATGAGAAGGGACTTCAGCAGTAAGGAACACAGCAGGGAGAAATCAGAGTTAAGTTCTCTTATTTTAAGACAGTTAAACCTACTCTACAGCCCACTTGGATGACTGTTTCCAACACCACTGACTGTCAAAGCAGCACCCTGATGTCACACTTGATCACAGCTTTCCTTTTCACACTTGAGGCTACAAGACTTGTCAGCTGGAGAGTTATGGTGGCCTTGATGGTGGCCACAGTGCTTCAGAATTTGAAAAATGAGCCAGAAAAGCCAAGTGCTTTGGTATGCTTAGTCATGTGGTGTTAGCACTATGTGGAAAATAGACTAATCTCTCACTTCTTCATCATTAAAAGTATCTTAATTCTTTAAATAATAGAAAAAAACAGAAGACGATCTTTAAATGATAAACAGAAAAGATAAAAGCAGATGTTGAATACTATACTATATTTCATTACACACAGGCATCTATTAATACTCTATTAGTAGTTTCCTTAATATAACTAAGATTTAGTTCACTCCCCTTAAACATAAGCTTACTGACTGCTATCATCAGGATGGACAGTATGCAACAGCAGTAAAAGTTCATAATTGAAAAAAATAAATCACCATTTTCCTTCGATCAAAATCGCCCACTGTGTTTTCCAGGAATTAAAAACGCTCTCACTCCTTTGGCCATTATCTATAATGTCCAACAATGAAACAGAACTTCAAATTATGATAAGAAAACCTCAACCTAATAAAGCTGATACGGCTTTGCAGTGTTCTGACCTTGTTTATCCCTATAGCTCTGGCCCCACCCAGGCCTCATAAAGCTCACAAGCTGTATGCTTATAAGCTGGACAGTCACATTTGTTAACAGTGGAGATGGAAATGGCCTGGATGCACACTGTTAGGCTTTTGCATAGTTAAACTGCTCTGAGTTAAAAACTAACTACAGATGGAAGATATATAGGATCTGTGACTTTCCTTCTTTCATCTAGAAGACACTAACCCTAACCCATACTTATAGACTAATGCAGGATGCTATTCCTTGTAATTTAAGGGCTCTGTTTATTAATTTTTCATAACCCCAGCTGACACCTAACCATGAGGGAATTCAACTAAGATGATGATGTTCAAGTAGGGCTTGCACTCCATTTTTCCTGGGGAGCTGTGTGGTGGTCTCTTCTTCTCCTTTCTTAGTGGAAATGGCTGCCAGCCATGAGGATTGGAGAAACTATGCTTTCCTGAGCCAGTAAATCCAACTCAAGTTCTTCCTTTGAAATCATTTCATGCTGTTCCTACCAACATTTATTCCAAAACATAATTTCTTAGACTTAAAATTTCTAATTCTAGTTTTATTAAGGCAAAAGTAAATATTACTATCCTAAAGGAGTCAATCAATTTCCACAACAAAACTGACATCTGTCCACTAAAGTTTTAAAACAGAAAACCTATTTAATGATAGTTCTAATTCCCCTTCCCAACTGTTATGGATAGTTTCCTAGAAATCCCAGTGAAAAACTCATGAATAATAAATTAAGATATCATGAGGATTTACTGTTTACTGTTATTGAACATAAAATCTGGAACTTATGAATATGAATTTATCTTTATGAAAAAGCCTATTAATAAGAATGACTATTAACATACTTGAGAGTCTAATGACTTTAATTCATAAATACCTGTTTATCAGAAATGTGTCAATATACTGAGACTATTTGCACAGGAATGCAACAGTGACCATATTCTAAGAAATGCATCATTATGTAATTTTGCACTTACATAAGCCTAGATGTTATAGGTCACATGACTA